>OY997268.1:526941786-527663036 GCA_963921465.1 Triticum timopheevii
CGTAAAGAAAAAGTATGGTGGACTAACTGATTTTTAAAACAGTTTATGAAAGAGCCCAATGCAAAAAAATGCATGTTGGGTCTTTGAAACAGTTCAAATCATTTCGATAATAATCCGTTTGATCTGTTTTACCGAGAAGGTCTACGGTTCGAATCCGTATAGCCCTAATATGCCCTTTTTTATATTTTAGGATCTCTATCCTATGTTTTCTTTAGTTTAGTATAGTTTTCTTTTTCTCATTAGTATTTGTTTATAGACTGGATAGGCGCCTGCGACATAGAATAGAGATAAAAGCATTACAAAAGGCTCATTCATCGAAAATCAAAATCATACAGACAGGAAAAGAAAAACGAATTTCTATCAAATCAATAGAAGAAAGGATCCTTTCCCTGATTTGAATCCCGTCCTCCTTCAAATAGGATATCTCTAGACTTCCCTATAATAACTGCAATGATTTTATCCATTTTGCGAATTCCTACTTTGTTTTAAGTATATTTATTACTTTGTTTATAGATACATTATGTAAATTGATCAACTTTAAATAGAAAAAATAAAGTAAAGAGTAAATAAGAAAACAGAATATTCTGTCTCATAGTTCTGAAATAGAGTTCTTTTTTTTATTTTATAGTATTACTTCTCATTAATTATACTGCATAGATTAGTCCTACTATCTTAATTAGGTTCTAATTTAGTAGTATTCTCATTTTTATTTAATAGTCTCTTATTATTTTATTATTAAATATTAAATAAAGGATAGAGCTATTCTTTTTTCTAGAGATTCTAGAGAAAGCGAGACAAAGTGAAACGAGAAAGTTTTCTTTATATAAGAATTAGATCTACATACACCATATCTAAATAGAATGGAAATCCAAAAGAAAGGGAGTTGGGATTCCATTGGATGAATCTTTAAAGAAGATGCAGCACAGAGGAAACAAAGGCTAAACTAAGCGCTTTTGTTTGAACAAAAAAGATTCTTGTTTCACCGAGGAAAAGAGAGAAGTTCTGGATAAATTGACAATGCTGAATTGAATTGACTAATTTAAGTTCCGCCTATTCCACATTAATGGGAGTACATTATGTTTCTGCTTCACGAATATGATATTTTTTGGACATTTCTAATAATAGCAAGCCTTATTCCTATTTTGGCATTTTCGATTTCAGGACTTTTAGCCCCGGTTAGTGAAGGACCAGAGAAGCTTTCTAGTTATGAATCGGGTATAGAACCCATGGGAGGGGCTTGGGTACAATTCCGAATACGCTATTATATGTTTGCACTCGTTTTTGTTGTTTTTGATGTGGAAACCGTCTTTCTATACCCTTGGGCAATGAGTTTCGACGTATTGGGTGTATCCGTTTTTATCGAAGCTTTGATTTTCGTGCTTATCTTAGTTGTTGGTTTAGTTTATGCATGGCGAAAAGGAGCCTTGGAATGGTCTTAACTGAATATTTAGACAAAAAAAAAGAAGGAAAAGATTCTATTGAGACAGTTATGAATTTGATTGAGTTTCCCTTACTTGACCAAACAAGTTCCAATTCTGTTATTTCAACTACACCAAATGATCTTTCGAATTGGTCAAGACTCTCTAGTTTATGGCCCCTTCTATACGGTACCAGTTGTTGTTTCATTGAATTTGCTTCATTAATAGGCTCACGATTCGACTTTGATCGTTATGGATTGGTACCAAGATCAAGTCCTAGGCAAGCAGACCTAATTTTAACAGCCGGTACGGTAACAATGAAAATGGCTCCCTCCTTAGTGAGATTATACGAGCAAATGCCTGAACCAAAATACGTCATTGCTATGGGAGCCTGTACTATTACAGGGGGAATGTTCAGTACGGATTCCTATAGTACTATTCGGGGAGTTGATAAGTTAATTCCTGTGGATGTCTACTTGCCGGGCTGCCCACCTAAACCGGAGGCAGTTATAGATGCCCTAACAAAACTTCGTAAGAAGATATCGCGAGAAATAGTTGAGGATCGAACTCTATCTCAAAATAAAAATAGATGTTTTACTACCAGTCACAAGCTTTATGTTAGGCGCAGTACTCATACAGGAACTTATGAGCAAGAATTGCTCTATCAATCACCATCTACATTAGATATATCTTCTGAAACTTTTTTCAAATCCAAAAGTTCAGTACCTTCCTACAAATTAGTGAATTAGGAGGGGGGCTCTTTTGTGTAGAAAAATAAAAAGCAGGGCAATCTTTCAAACTTGCATCCGAAATGTGAAATATTTATACAAAGAGGGAGAGATGAAGACAATGCAGCATGGTTGGTTATCTAATTGGCTAGTCAAACATGAGGTGGTTCATAGATCTTTGGGCTTTGATCACCGAGGAATAGAGACTTTACAAATAAAAGCAGGGGATTGGGATTCCATTGCTGTCATTTTATATGTATATGGTTACAATTATTTACGCTCCCAATGTGCTTATGATGTAGCACCAGACCGTGCACATTCTTATTATGAGAAGGGGTCATTCGAGCCTATGGAAATAGGATACTCTGTTTACATAGAAATCCCTACGTCCTTACATTCTATTTAGGATTAGGAATAGGTGTAATCAGACCTGCTTTTGACATATCTATCCTATTCTTATTTGGGTACCATATGCACCTCTTTGGGCTTCTATTGAATCGAGAAATTGGATTGTACATCTTTCATCTTTTTGATTTTGATATCGATTTTGATACATATAAGGTGTCCTACGGATAATGCAAATCGAAGCTAATTGATGTCTGACTCAGGCCTATATGACCGATCGATCGAAATACTCCAAGACTCCACCTTTGTCATATATTCCATATATCACATTAGATAGATATCATATTCATGGAATACGATTCACTTTCAAGATGCCTTGATGGTGAAATGGTAGACACGCGAGACTCAAAATCTCGTGCTGAAGAGCGTGGAGGTTCGAGTCCTCTTCAAGGCATAATATGGAGAATGCTCATTCAATGAGCATTCCCCGTAGAAGTATTCCGGAAATCTGGGCCTGGCGCTCTCCTCTATCTTCTGAGGTCCTTAACCATCTCCCTGAGAAAAGTAGACAGTAAAAGCCAAAATAGACTAAATATATATAGCCTGAACGATCCTAAAAATCCCTCGAAGGAAATAATAAAGAACCAAAGCAGATGGTATCCTACTGCAAGGGTGGTCTTAAGAATCCAAAAGAGGTTGCTCAGAAGAGATAGATGTATCCCAACCTCTATTGCTCTCGCGTAAAGACTTTTTTTTTACGCGACAGGAAAAAGTGACTACGAATTCCCCTTTTTGTTTGCGAATCCCTGTTTGTATCCTTTGAGCGCACGCCCATTAAGTAGCGATCAAATCAAGGAAATCGATCAAACGATCCCAATACCGTGCCGGCCCAAATCATGATCTTCACCAACTTGGATTTGGTTCTCTCGCGAAAATCGCGAGTTGCAGAGATGAGAACCATGAAAAGCAAGATCCCGAATAAGAAAACAGAAACCGAGGAAGAGGAAACCACAAGAGTGAAGACTAGTAGAGTCTCGTCTTTTGTCATTCTTTGCTCCTTTTTCACTCAATGATTCCTTCGAATTTGCCGACCAAAAATTCTATATGTCTATTCTATCTATGATATTTCTATATATATAGAATATGATATCTAATATTACATCCGATTTGTCAAAGGGATTGGATTGGTGACTTACCCATTCAGTGACTTTGGCACTGGACGTTCCAAAAACGGGTACTATCGGATCGGGTGAATTAGAGAATAGACAGAGGTCCGTTGGCATTTCAGCCTTTCTTCTCCTTTCAGGGCCTATCCGAAAGAGAATCCAGTACCTCTTGGTCCTGAATATCAGAATAGGACGAATTCCATTCGCGAGGAGCTGGATGAGAAGAAACTCTCATGTCCAGTTTTGCAGTAGAGATGGAACTAGATTCTTTAGAACAACTCGATGAATTTAGTAGATCCTTTTAGGAGGCCCTCAATGACCATAGATCGAACCTATCCTATTTTTACAGTGCGATGGCTGGCTATTCACGGACTAGCTGTACCTACTGTTTTTTTCTTGGGATCAATATCAGCAATGCAGTTCATCCAACGATAAACCAAATTCCAACTATAGAACTATGACACAATCAAACCCGAATGAACAAAATGTTGAATTGAATCGTACCAGTCTATACTGGGGTTTATTACTCATTTTTGTACTTGCTGTTTTATTTTCCAATTACTTCTTCAATTGAGAGAAAGAAAGAGACTAATAAGAATTCTCTTATCCCATTTGGAAGGATACCATCCTTATAACTACCCATGACTGTTTTTGTCTCTAGCATGACCAATTGATAAAATGTGGAGGAAAGTAGGGGAAATGGCCGATACTACTGGAAGAATTCCTCTTTGGCTGATAGGTACTGTAGCTGGTATTGCTGTGATTGGTTTAGTAGGTGTTTTCTTTTATGGTTCATATTCTGGATTGGGTTCATCTCTATAGTAATCGGAGGGACCAGATTGTAAACATGAAAAAGTAGGAGCTTAGCGGGTCCTTACCCCCCTTTATCTGATTAGAGCGGAAAGGACCCGCGGAATTTTTACTCTTATAACGCGAATTGATTCTATTCGATTCACTCTTATGAAGCAACAAGAAAAAGAGATCACTCGAGGATCCAATATCTTATTCCACGAAGGAAGTATCCTGAAAATCCTTGATTTAGTTTCGAGTAATAAACTAATAAAACCTTAATCAAAACTATTCAACTAGCCTAAAAAAAACCTTCAATGGAAGAGTTTACTTTTTTTTTGCAAAATTTCTGTAAATTTGAAGTTGAACTTAATTAAACAAGCCAAGCAATTCTATTTGTTCACAATCACAAGAAATTTGTCCCCCGCCATATTTTCTTCCCCTCTGTTTGTCCACTACCTCGGCTAAACCTAAGCAAAAGAAAAAGAGGTCCAAGAGACAGACCCGAATAAAGAAGAAATAGTAATCTTTGACGAATTAGGAAGAAAAAGGATTCTTATTTTGATACAAGAAGAATCGGCACAAGAAAAAGGCTTTTTCTTGTGCCGAATAGACGATTAAGAAGACCTGCAATCCCTCCGAAAAGGAAGAAATTTTAATTTTATTGTTCTCGCCTTTGCCTTGGATTCTCTTCTTTTGCATGGGATATAAATAAGGAATTCCAGACATCTCATAAACAAAAAACAGTCTAAACAAAAAAAGGATTTCCAAAGTAGATCATAGATAATTCTAGCAATTGCCAATAAATCGAGGCTTTTTACCAACTTGATGCTAAGAAATCGCGAGACCTAGAAATTCATTTCGTACAATTGAACCTTTTCAAACTGTTTCTTTTTGAGAACCAAAAAAACTTGTGCCAAAATAACGGATGCGAAGAAGAACAAAAGGCCTTGGACACGTAATGGATCCTGAAGCACGATTTCTGCGTCCCCCTGACCAAAACCTCCCACATTAGGATTGCTTGTTAATGGTTGATCAAGCTTGATGGATTCCCCCTCTGAAACAAGAAGTTCTGGTCCGGGAGGTATAATATCAATCACTTGGCGTCCATCTGATGCATCAACTATGGATATTTCATACCCCCCTTTTTCTTTACGTAGTATTTTTCTTACTATACCTGTTGACGTAGCATTATAGACTGTATTATTACTCTTGCTACCATCAGGATAGATCTGTCCTCTTCCTCGGTTTCCCCCTACATATATGGGATATTTTAAGAAATGAGCATCTTTCTTCGTAGCAGGATCAGGGGAAAGAATGGGAAAGACAATTTCACTATATTTCTTACCGGGAACAGGGCCTATCACAAGAATGTTTTTTTTATCGGGACGATAACTCTGAAAAGCAAGATTTCCTATCTTTTCTTTTAACTCAGGGGAAATACGATCGGGCGGCGCTAATTCGAATCCCTCGGGCAAAATAAGAACAGCACCTACATTCAACCCTCCCTTTTTTCCATTAGCAAGAACTTGTTTCAATTGCATATCATAAGGAATTCGAAGAACTGCTTCAAATACAGTATCGGGAAGCACAGCTTGGGGAACTTCAATATCGACGGGCTTGCTAGCTAAATGGCAATTGGCACATACAATTCGTCCAGTTGCTTCTCGTGGGTTTTCATAACCCTGCTGCGCAAAAATGGGATATGCATTTGAAATAGATGTCCGAGTTATTACGTATATCATGATCGATACAGAAATCGATCGAGTTATCTGTTCCTTTACCCAAGAAAAAGTATTTCTATTTTCCATGTCCAATCGCAGATCCCAGAATTTCTACAATAAATTAGATAGGTAGCTAAGCTAATCTAGTTCCCTATACACGAATCTGTTGTCATTCTACTGCAACAGTTGTACTGCAATGATGAATACCTTAAAGTAGGTATAAATAGAAAGAATTTTGCTAAAATGGAAAAGGGCTTTCTTTCTAAAAAAAGATGCTTGCTAATTTGATTAATATTAATATCGGGAGATCGAATGAATTTATGCTTCACTAATTGAATGATAAATGACTACAAGCGAAGGAGATAGACGGTTTAAACAAAAAAAGACCCAAAATTTCAAACATGTATCTAGAATTACTGGAAAACTACAAACAAAAATAGTGAAAATAAGCTCGTTAGGAGCCCATCCAAAATCGTTGTAGACCCAACGAATTACTAGTTCCCAACCACGGGTGGAGTGAAATCCAACAAAAAAATCAGTAACTAAAAGAATAAAAAAAGCTTTTATTGAGTCATTTAAATTATAGAAGAATTCCTGAACCCAAGAATTCAAAATGACAAGTTCCTCTTTACCCAGAAAAAAAGAACCACTTAGAATAGCCAAACAGATTATATTTGTCGAGAAATGCAAAATGGTATGGAGATGATCCTCATTATTTATTTTGACCCATTGTATTATTTCCTTGTGTATTCCTGTAGGAGGTTTTTGTACATGTGTCTTTAGTTTCCCTTTTATCATCTCGTCCAAGAGAGAAAGTTCTTCTAATTCTATGAATCTTTCTAGAATCCTTTTCTCTTGAATATCAGTTAAGAGAGTTTCGGATTGCCTGGTATTCCACCAATTCTTAATCCAAAGTTCCAGACATTTGTTAAATGAGGAAGAGACCCCCCAAGGCAAAAGTACGATAAATACAAGATATAGTAAAGAAGGCAATGCTTTTTTTTTCATTTTTGATCTGTAAATGGAGTTGTTAATGAATATGCTTCATTCGCTGACTCTATTCCATTCCCTGACTCTATATGATGATATTTCTATTTCATGATATTTCTATTTCTTTGAAGCAAAAACTCTATAGGTTTGATACCCTGTATCTATTCTTCTTTTTTGTATATTAGTTATTAGTGGAATTTCAGTGCATTGGGTTCTTTCTTAGATCTAGATGGAATGAAATAGTGAAATAGAATAAAAAAAAGCCCTTTCGGATGAAAAAGGAAGAATAGTATGCGATATATCTCACTTGGATAAAAAAAAATTAAAAGAAAATTTCTCTTATCCTCGTTTGTTCCTTCCTTTAGATAAATACTTAAAAATCCCCTTACAATAACAAATCCAATTTAGAAGGGACTTCCTCCCCGTGTTGAGAAAACTTTTCTTCTTCCAATTCTTCTTTTCTTCATTCAACTCAGTTCAAAAAAGATACCTCAAAATACTTCAATTGGTACGCGCAAGAAATAGGCCAATTCGGCAGCTTTTTGTTCAATTTCTCGTGGAGTAAAAAATTTATCATCAGTACGAGTCAAGGGAATGATCCCCTGGCCCTGGATTTCCATATAAAGAATACGACGAGGATAAAGACCCTCTTTAACCTGAATTCTAATTGATTGGATATCCCGCATAAGGAATCGAAAGAAGACGCGACGTTTTATTCCAGGGAATCCCCAACGAAAAATGCACACTATTCCCTCTTTTCTATCGAATCGGTCATAACCACTACCTACATTCCACAAAATAGTACACCACAAGTAGGAGCTAATGAATAGGCCTGCGATTCCGTAGAAAGACATCACGACCCCCTGCGGAAAAAAAAAATTTGAGGGTTCTTTTTTATTTTGGATCGGAGTAGTATAATTGCTAGAAAATTCAGTATTTCATTGTGGAATTCTAAAATAAAGTAAGTCCCTTTTTTAAGTACATGCCAATCTAGTTATCCACCTCTCCCCATATCCATGCTTTTCTTTTATCGTAATTTCACTTGGGTAGGCCAAGATAGTCAGGTTATACTCTATATCAGAGCAAATTTCCTTTTTTTATTCAAGATATTTAATTTAATACTTTGAAAAATTAAAGCATGATTCCCCATAGAGATATGTACATAAAGGGGATCTTTGGATAATAATGCTGTTCGGACCTAAAGTTTACCTATACACGGATTAAGCATAAAGCCATAATATTTTATTATGCCATTGAAGGGGGGGGAGATAATACCGATTTAAGAGTAGTTCACTACTGCAATAAAAAAAAAGAGAATTCTAGTTAACGGTTCCAATTTGTTCTGAATTTTGCAGCCTGTGAATAGAAATCCAATTTTTCTTCTTTTTCATCTCAATAGAAAGAAATGGGAAGTTTTATTGTGTTAACAATGTATGTTTTAAGATAGAATCTATCGAGGAGAATAATAGAAACTGGATCAAAAAAAGCAGGAATAGATTTTTTGAAAAAGATTGGAAAAAAGTAAGTAGAATTATATTCAAAATAAAAGAAAGGGGCTTTTCGTAAGAAAACGTGGATGAATACTTGCTGTTTTCTAGATTTTTGATCGGATTTTTTGGCGGCATGGCCAAGCGGTAAGGCAGGGGACTGCAAATCCTTTATCCCCAGTTCAAATCTGGGTGCCGCCTGATCAATAAAATACTTAGGTTTTTTTTATAGTGCTGATCGAATTCGATAAATTTTTACTTCGCATAAGTTCGGGCAAGAGAGTAACTGGGCCTGCCGATACTGGGTTTAGAGAAACCATACCATAGTTCTATCCTCAAACTAGGGTTAGGATTTGTTTTGACGGTAGTGGCCAAAATGGTTATCAATAGGGGTGAGGTAGTGTTTCCTTATTCTTTTATTATATGAATTTGAATTGGTTCTTAATTGAGATTCGATTTGATAATTTTAAAATACGAGGATAAGATGTCAGAAATCTTGGTATCCAAAGAAAGGTCCCTAAGGGGCATTCTTTTTTTTTTCAATCTAAGATTCAAGAAGGGACTCCACGAAAGAATATCAAGACTTACTAATTATTATACATTTTTTTATCGTACATCTTATGTTACCTACATACACTAAAGTAAGGACTACTTAATTCTAACGAGAATCAGATTAAATAGGTCGATCAAAAATCAATTTAGGAGTTGTGATAAAGTCTCTTCATTCTTTCATAGAATGATACAAAGCAAGGCTGCAGGGTTTAGGTCAAAAATAAACATAGGTAAGGTAGGTATCCAATAAATATTTATCTATCGATAATTTTATGGTATATTCGGGCGTCCTTTGCTTAAAAAAAAGAGTAACAAAAGGAATAAAAAATCTTCCTATTCCCGCTTCTTCTATTCAGGACATCATTCCCGTACTCTTTCTTTTTTAAGGAAAAAAGGGCTATAGTATCGTATTTTTAATGCTCTCTAATTCTACCAGAATTCCTATAAGAATTTGTTAGGAGTAAATTCCTTGAACTGATTGATCCATGGCCTTAGGGCGGAATCCCTTTTTGACTCTGTACCCTTGATTCCACTATGATTATTGATCAATAGTAGAATAATCCCTTCATAGAAATAGGAGACATAATTTAGATGGATATAGTAAGTCCCGCTTGGGCTGCTTTAATGGTAGTCTTTACATTTTCTCTTTCACTCGTAGTATGGGGAAGGAGTGGACTCTAGGGATACTACTAATTGATTAAGTAATCAAATTGTTGTATCAATTCTTTTTTTAACATTTTGCATTAATCATTTTGTCAAACGTTATTCTTTAATCTTTTTCTTTAGTTTTGTTTCACTCCTGTAAGAAACTCTTGTATTGTAAGTTGTAAGAAAGAGCCATTATACCAATTCAGAATTTCTACTAGAAATGACGAATGGTTAAAAAAAGTTCTATACATAAGAAAATTAGACTTTCTTCCATGGAACTATTCACGGCATATCACACATTTTCCATTTCCTTTTACTTTTTACTATAGTCTATTCTTACTATTATTTTTCTTTCCTTCCATGGATTCTTTGGTCAAGAATTGTCTTAGATTTTTTTATTTTGACCTGATTGAAATTAAGTGGATGCAATGAAAAAAGAAATTGAATTAGACTACTTAACTATTTCAATCTACTAATCTATTCTATTCTATGTAGATTCAAAGAAAATATAATAGAAAGAATCTAAAGTGTCGTAGAAAAAACTATATGTAGTTCTTTCTACCACACTTTAAGATTCCAACCAGATCCTTTCATTTAAGACTTGGATTTTTTTTATTTAATCCCTTTTTAATTTCTTCAATGATTAATTGGAATTCCAATTAATTATTTTGGCTGACTGTTTTTACATAAATAATAAGTAAAAAAGAAGTAGGAACTAGAATGAACAGTGCAGTAGCAATAAATGCGAGAATATTGACTTCCATAACCTCTTTATTTTTTATTTTCACAATAACTCGGGATGTAATCCCATGGAGAGGAAAAAGGGGTATCTTGTAAATTCAAGGGTAGGGCTTGCATTCTGATAATACTGAATCAATTCAATATTATGAATATCGGATCTATCAAATCAATTCATGGATGAGAGTTATATTTCACGGATGAGAGTTATATAGTATAACATAGGAAGATCCTCTATCCACACTAAGACCAAAATGGGTTTTTTGATTGGATTAGGAATTCCCTCTTTTTAATCCTTTTCTACTTTTTCTTTTCTATATCTCTAACCCACGAGCTTTCTTAATCTTATACTTTCTTAATCTTATACAATTTCCCTTCCTTTTTCTTATAGTTATACATACAATTATGTATGTATTATATGATCAACTTTCTATGGGTCACATAGACATCCAAATAAGCAGTAGAAGTGAGATGGGGAAAAGAGGTCTGAAATAAAAAGGGAATACGATTTATGTATGGATTCCGGTAAAATACCGGTACTCTATTCCATAAGAGTGGAATAGGAAATTAAGATGAGGATGGTATCATCATAAAGAAAGATAGAGTAATATAATATCCTAAATTCTACTAATCCACATATCGTATGTGTGTCTTTCTTTATCTTTATCGATCGGGAGTAGTGAAAAAAATTCCTATACGCCTTCCCTGCCTCTTTAATGAGAGATGCAAAATAAAAAAGTGAAGTAAGGGTGCCCTGTGGGTATTTGATCTTGCTCCCTGCCCCTTTTTTTCATGGAAAAAGGAAATATAAATTTCTCCATTCATTGAACCCTAGTTCGGGACTGACGGGGCTCGAACCCGCAGCTTCCGCCTTGACAGGGCGGTGCTCTGACCAATTGAACTACAATCCCCGCGGGGTGTATGGCATACCCATTCTTAAATAGAACCATAAGAAGATTCGATTCGTCTTTCGTACTCTAAGAAATAGACGAATCATATACTACATACCCACATATTATACGTGGGTATAGTGAGAGTGACATAACTAGTATGTCGTGATTTTTTATCACTAAAAATGGATAATAATCCAGCCTTCAATAAGAAAAACTCTTTTGTTTGTAAGAAAGGAATGAGAGAGATATGGATTAGAAAAAAAAATTCCCTTTTTTCTTTATCTTTTATTTCTATAGATCAGACATTTTATTTTATGGAAGAAAAACAAAAGGATTTAGTTCATATTCACGAAGCCCTAGATTTTTGGTTTGGGCCGAGCTGGATTTGAACCAGCGTAGACATTGTCAACGAATTTACAGTCCTTCCCCATTAACCACTCGGGCATCGACCCAGGAAGAATTTATTCTAGGGTTTTTGCTAATCTATGATTAACCTCCTTTCATAATACTCCCTACCCCCAGGGGAAGTCGAATCCCCGCTGCCTCCTTGAAAGAGAGATGTCCTGAACCACTAGACGATAGGGGCATCACTAGACGATAGGGCCATATACAACCGCTCGTGATTATACTATAATCATAGTATGAGCAGTTTTTTGGAATTGTCAATATACTCGAAAAGTATAAATAGATCCAAAGCAAAGAGTTTTTCCAACTTTCGTAAATGGCTCAGAATGGTCTAAAGATAAGAATTATTGGACTATTGGAGATGGGTTCACTTCACTCGTTTGTATAACTATTGTTTTTTCACTAATGACTACTATCCCAGATACGTCGTGGTATGGAATTCTTTGGACTACAAGATCAAACCAAATAGTAGAACAGGGTCTCATTATTGGTTGTAGCTCATCATATGTATTCTATGCCTCCCTATCCATACCTAGCTACTGACTATGGTACACAACTTTCCTTGTTCACACACCACATGTGGATTGGCGGATTTCTAATAGTCGGTGCTGCTGCACATGCAGCAATTTTTATGGTAAGAGACTATGATCCAACTACTCGATACAACGATCTATTAGATCGCGTCCTTAGACACCGCGATGCAATCATATCCCACCTTAACTGGGTATGTATATTTCTAGGTTTTCACAGTTTTGGCTTGTACATTCATAATGATACCATGAGTTGGCCATGGGGGGGCGCGCGGCCGACCCTAGGCAGCCCATCTCTCTTTCTCGCAGGGCCCAATAAGGCCCAATACTTCTCCCCGGCGAATTCCCGTAACTCTCCGGTACTCTGAAAAATACCCGAATCACTCGGAACCTTTCCGAACTCCGAATATAGTCGTCCAATATATCGATCTTTACGTCTCGACCATTTCGAGACTCCTCATCATGTCCCCGATCTCATCTGGGACTCAGAACTCCTTCGGTACATAAAAACTCATAAACTCATAATATAACTGTCATCGAAACCTTAAGCGTGCGGACCCTACGGTTCGAGAACAATGTAGACATGACCGAGACACGTCTCCGGTCAATAACCAATAGCGGGACCTGGATGCCCATATTGGTTCCTACATATTCTACGAAGATCTTTATCGGTCAGACTGCATAACAACATACGTTGTTCCCTTTGTCATCGGTATGTTACTTGCCCGAGATTCGATCGTCGGTATCCAATACCTAGTTCAATCTCGTTACGGCAAGTCTCTTTACTCGTTCCGTAATACATCATCTCGCAACTAACTCATTAGTTCCAATGCTTGCAAGGCTTAAGTGATGTGCATTACCGAGAGGGCCCAGAGATACCTCTCCGTCATTCGGAGTGACAAATCCTAATCTCGAAATACGCCAACCCAACAAGTACCTTTGGAGACACCTGTAGAGCATCTTTATAATCACCCAGTTACGTTGTGACGTTTGGTAGCACACAAAGTGTTCCTCCGGTAAACGGGAGTTGCATAATCTCATAGTCATAGGAACATGTATAAGTCATGAAGGAAGCAATAGCAACATACTAAACGATCGGGTGCTAAGCTAACGGAATGGGTCATGTCAATCAGATCATTCAACTAATGATGTGATCCCGTTAATCAAATAACAACTCTTTGTCCATGGTTAGGAAACATAACCATCTTTGATTAACAAGCTAGTCAAGTAGAGGCATACTAGTGACACTCTGTTTGTCTATATATTCACACATGTATTATGTTTCCGGTTAATACAATTCTAGCATGAGTAATAAACATTTATCATGATATAAGGAAATAAATAATAACTTTATTATTGCCTCTAGGGCATATTTCCTTCATGTATCTCATGGGCCTGGTCCAGTACAAAACGGTTATCAACCATTTTGTAATCGTGGAACTACTCCATAGCATACAGCTCGCTCCCAGCATCAGTTGCGCTGAACTTAGCTTCAAGCGCATGCCACAAGTTTTTGGCAACACGCATATGGACCGTCCACAAGCTTGTCTCCGATCACAGTAAGAACAGCTCCCACAAAGATGGTGGTTGCCTCCTTAAACGCATTAGAAATTGTTACCGTGGGAGACACGCCACCAACCCAGAACATGTTCATTGCTGTGAGCCATAAGGTGGCCCTGGTCTGCCAACGCTTAAAATGCATCCCAGTAAACTTTTCCGGTTTCAGAGTAGCGGCGAAGCCATGAGTCGAAAAGTGCCTAAAATAAGGTTTTTGGATTGTTGGAAATATTAGCACTTTCCCGACTAATCTAATCCACGAGTAAATATTTAGCATGGAAAATATGGTATGCATCTCATACCACCTAAGCATGTGAGCACGTACAATACATAGAAATGAAACATCTATGAACAGCATATATATGGCCAGCACATGAACGAGCAGATAGGGGATGAACGAGCCATACCCTTCAATTGGCCAGGCCAACACGGCGGCGGCAGCAGCAGCCTCGGCATCAGCCAAGGCCTTCTTCTTGGCGACTTCGTCGTCAGCCATGGAGTCGGTATAGAGGAAGTAGTGGAAGCAGAGGCAGACGAAGACTGGGACAGATCGGGAGCAGTCGCGTTGAGACGCTCCCCAGAAACCTTATTGCCATTCTCCCGGGCAGGATCTCGAACGACAGGGTTCTGGAGGCACCTGCTCTCCCGACCAACCATGCACGCGGTCGTCGGGATGGGATCGCCGGAAGCAGCACAGAGAGAGGAACAGTACATGACGGCTAGGATTGTACGAGAGGGAGTGAGTGAACTGAGTTAGGGTTCACTCCACTGGTCAGTGCCTCCTTATATAGGCAATCGGGTAGATGGGCCTGAGCTCAGGCCCACGACCGAGAACAACCAAAAATAAGCTTCGGCTCCGCTCATTCCCGCAACCCATGGCGCACGCACGTGTCATGATGAGGCGAGGCGGGCGGCGAAGGACGAGGAGCGCGCGTGTACAGCTCCTATTCCCAAGCTCCCAATAGCAAGTGGTAGAGCAGCCCTTATAAAGAGGTTTCACTCTTCTAACTGTAGCAGTATGGTACTAAACTTCCCACACTTTCCCACCACTTGCCGTACACATGCATGTGCCTTAGAGATTAACCAAGGATTATTGTCTTATATGGGCCTAAGCCTATCCATAAGCCATCATGAGCTGCCCTGTGTCGAGCCACCCGCACGAGAGGAAGAAAAGCTCCCCGCCGGCGCCGGCCAGGCTTCCGATCGCGCACACTGGCAGAGGCGAGGGAGGGGAAGAGAGGAGCAGGGGCTCCACCAGCAGCTAGGGGAACCACTCGTGCCCCAAGGGCTGACTCTTCTTTCATTATCTACGGTTTTTTTTTGCCTGATCTAAATTAATTATGTGATGCTCGAGAAGACCGACTATAAGGTCCCCTAAAACATGCATACCCATAAAGGAAAGGCAATGGAAAATGGTCTCCAGGAGGGTTAGCGTCCTGCACGGGAGGAAAGGGGAAAGGGTGGTTATGCGTCCTCCATCGCATATGTCTGTATACATAATCACAATGACCTCCAACTGGCCTACACACACATTGTTTATTTTTTATGCATGTCCACTTGGAGGCTTCGTGTGAAGCCACTCAATCTACTGGCTACAATGTACGTGCATCCAATTATGTTATATTCTCCGCATAAAAGAGTTACTACCTCTCTTTCTCCCCAGGAAATATAAAAAATTACTAATTGAGAAACCATAGTATGGCGAGAAAATCTCTGCCTAATAATAACATATTAACTGCTATATTTGCTCCCAACAAGCACAAATGATCTATACCAATATATATTACAAATCGCTACCATTTCTGCATACACAATCACATGTGGGCAGCACAGTGCAGAAGGACAAGAGATTGACCAATTGTCCAAATTCATAATCTCAGAAACAACGCCTTCAGGTCAGAGGAAAATAAACATAGGTCTTTGACAGAAGGACAAGGGATGGACCAATTTCATAATCCCATTCTTCGGAATCTTAACTACACTGTTCCTTCGAATCCTTCAGAGGAAGGATTCCAACAACGCGTGCAATGTGTATCTTCTTGCTGATGTACTGCGCATAGGTCTTCGGCTTATTGAGCTGAAAACAAGAACAAATTTCACAGGCTAAATCATCTTTCAAAAGCATGCATAATGCAGAGGTGATCTGATGAATTACAGTACCCGATTTTTAACTGCCTTTGCAATGAACTCCTTAGCCTCGTCCTTTTCAGTCTGATGAAGGCAAGCAGACAAGACATCACATAATAAAACAAATTCCAATCGATTACACTTGCAAGCCACATTCACACACACACAAAAAAAGCCACACTCACACACAAACAAAAAAAACTACTTACTCCAGGGGGAACCTTTGCCGTGCAGGTATGGTACTGGAGTAAGAAAAGATGAAAAGAGATAAGCATACCAAAACAACGGAATATCAAGTCACAACTGCAAATTATCCACAGACCAAAACAACCTACCTCCGATTCCATTCTCTCCATGGTGTAGTCACGCTTCAGTGCACCTTCCATTCTACGTTGGCGTAATGGAAACCTGTTCAGCTTGCAAACCTCCTCTAGAGCATCTATGAAACTCATCTGAACATTATTCAAGGCAAAAGCCATGCATTTCTAAGCATACACAGTGTTTCTAAAAACAAGGAACCATCATCGAATAGTTGCTTAGTTATGCAGACTGGTGTGTATAGTGCAGATCAGTACTAACCTGTTTCCCAGTGACCCGACACCAAATCTCAAAATGGACACCATCTAACTCCTTATACCAAGTACGGTCATAGGCCATGCTCTGTTTACACTCCTGAATCAAAAAACAAAAACTGTTAGATACTACAACCTCCATTCGCAAATATAAGATGTCATAACTTTTTCTGAATTGGATGCATATAGACACGTTTTGGTGTGTTTGTTTACTCATATTTCAGTCCATATGTAGTCCATATTAAAATATCTAAAACATCTTATTTCTTATTTGCGAAACACTTTCTATCTATAGTCTGCTACTAGACCATCCTCAGACCACTCGCGTACCGTCAATTC
The DNA here is from genome assembly GCA_963921465.1 of Triticum timopheevii. NCBI lineage: Eukaryota > Viridiplantae > Streptophyta > Magnoliopsida > Poales > Poaceae > Triticum > Triticum timopheevii. Next base: position 526,958,795 of record OY997268.1, read on the forward strand.
TTTAGAATCTCACGGTTGTAGATGCACCTTATCCCGTTGGCTGAGGGGCTAATCACATGCATCATCCCCGCCTAATTACTCCTCCCTAATCAGTTGCACGTATCTCGTCTTACCTTCTCACCTCCCTCACACGAAACCTCCCTCGTCGTCGCCGCCAGCCGCTCCACCCCGGCCTCCCCGATCTCGGCGATCACTTGTTGCGTCCTTCCCACCTGGTCCTGAAGTAACACATGGACCTCATCGTGCTCTCCGGGTCCTTTCCCTTGCGGCCTATTGACGCCCAGATCTGGTCCCCCTCTCCTCCCCACCCCCTCATGGTATCCACTTATGCGACCTCGAGAAACATCGCATGAGGTGTGCCATCCCGGCCTTGATTCGGTGCTTCATCATGTTACCCATTGGATGAATTGGCTGCTGGAGTCGGACCCAACGCCAGGAGAACCTGCAACGGCTTCATACGCCCCCAACTGAAAACCAGGTATTGCACTGCGTAGATCGTCCACGTTTGGATAATTTGCAATTGCCACATTGTAATTTTTTTTGTACTTCGTTGCCTGCCGAGTACTCGTTGGTGTTTATGTTCCCTGTCCGCCTAGTATTATTATGTTCAGGTATTAGGAGTTATGAATCATAAAAAAATTGTAATTGGAGTATTTACATCATTTGATGTTCGGATTAGACAGGGTGTATTGGTGTAGGTCATAAGACAGGGTGTATTTACATCATTATTATGTTCGGATTTAACCTGAGAATTGTCGACCAAACAATCTTTCATTGCTTCATGTATATAGAGCTTCCACAAATATGCTCGACAATTGGCGGCCGATTTTTCTTTCAAAATTTCATGCTTCCAGCTAACACTAATATCGCACCCGTTGTACTATTTTCCAGCTTCTCACCTGGGTGCTCTCACATTGTAATTTTTTTGGCACCCGAGGACTATGCTTCCATGTATCAACAACAATTCCGTTCTATCATCATCTGTCCCCACACAAAGATTATTATCAATATGATGTTTCCAATAACCATGCTTTGTAAGCATCAGATATGTGCTTCGACATTCAAGTTTGTTTGCATCGACGGTGAAATTGGTTTGTAGATCACAAATTGATCGATGCACACACATGTTGGCAATATTCATTGCTAGTTTCTACTTACAAAGTTATATGATTCCACTAGGTATGAATTACGTTGAGATAGCAACAAATTGATGCTTCTTAATATCCAGGATTCATAACTTTATTGTATGTTTTCTTCAGTCTAGAGTTTGGGGCAATAGAAATACACTTCTACGTACTATTTATTGTACTTGCTATTGCATTGTCAAGAGAATTCTTTGTATTCAAATAATGTCATCAACTCATCATGCTTCCTATATATATATATATATATATATATATATATATATATATATATATATATATATATATATATATATATATATATGCTGACGGGGCCAAGCTGAATTTTTCTGTTTCTCCTTGTTGAATAATGCCAATAAAATCCAAAAATCAACGACAGTGTGACACAACATGTATGAAGAGTACAGGCTTCTTACATGGGAATATGTCAGATTTCTACTGCTTTACTACCCGTACCATATATGTAACACAAGTTGTTGCTTCATACCTTCTATACTTATGCACCCTGTCTAATGGATGTATATTTCAAGCAGTTGTGTTGCATCTTTGGAACTGATAGGTACAGCCATAGACATATATGGAGGCGACTGATGCATGCACTATGAAGTGTGTGATAACACTTGGATCCGCCCTACAATGAGGATGACCACAAGCGAAGGGAGGCATGTCTATGGTCTGTAGGGAACATACGATGTTGACTTAAGGAGGCATAGTGCGCACTGTTGGTGACTTGAACGAAATAAATTTGTATCATGTTTGAAAATTATTGTATGAACGAACGAAGCAAGAACCAAACTTATATTCGGTTAGAAGCAAATTAATTTTACCATGGAAGCACTTTTGTATTGGATGGAAGCAACGTTTTCCTTAGTTGGAAGCTTGATAAAAAAATATATGCTGGGACGCAAATTTATGATGGGGAAAGAAATTCTTAGATGCAAAATTTTGTTACACGGAAGCAGCGTGCTTGGACACAATTTTGTGTTATGTTCAAGAAAATTTGGTTGAAATCCAAGCAAATTTCTGGCAGGTGGAAGCAAAGTTTCGTTGCGTTAAAAAATGTTACATGGGATATATTTTTCGTCGAAGCAAATTTCCTATGCATTAGAAGCAAAAAATATATGTCTAGAAAAAATCGCTGAATACATTACCTCAAAAGAAGCAAGTGCGAAAATAGAAGAGTTGAGATGGAATTGAAATTCTATCTTTGCGTGATATTTTGAAGAAGATAATTCAAGGAAGCAAATAAAAATGAGATATGGAAGCATCATGATCACAGGAGCATAACTAGGAAACTACCTAGACTCCTAGAGGGAAATTGTTCGGGGGAGGGGAACAAGGGAAACTGTATGGAACCATAATAGGGAGGTTAGCGGAATATAGGGAGCAATTAAAGGAAGCAGTCAACAAATCTCACGGGGCCCTGATTAACAGATCGAACGACCTGGATGCACCTCATCGGACGCCCCCCCCCCACTAGTCTGATAGATGCAAAGTGTCTATAGTCTGATGCCTAGTGGTGTCCTTCTTATTTGTGAACGGGGGGAGTACATGGTATCCATTGAAAGCTACGTAAAAATAACGCATATGGGGGAACCTACAAAGTAGCCATAGTAAGCTAAACACGCAGTGATCTTCTCAAAAGTAGTAGCTGTTAATTGCTTGTAAAGCTCCTCGGGAAGATATGCGATCCCACTGCACAACAACGAAGTTATGAGGGCGCTACAAGATATATAGATGAGAGGGTCGCCTCAAGATTCTCGCATGGCCATACTTAGTTACTTACCTTATGAGATGGCCGGGGGAAATCTAAATAACCTTCCATCCACTGTTGGCAGAGAAAAGAAGTCATTAGTCCAAAAAAATATACAAAGCACTGAATAAATAAAATAAAATCTCCTTAACATGATCTGTGGTACTACACATTGTCGCGTGCCTTCGTGGGCCCAGTGCGTCGCTCCTCATCTTTGGCTTATCCTCTCGTCTTCTTCAACCAATCCCCTCTGCAACTCGGCTCTCTCGCACTTAATCAACTTCTTTTCTTCGGCGAGGTGCTAGCTTCTCTCCAAGAGCCTCTTCTATCTCTCCCTGCCCTTTCCTACCCTTGGCGGTGGAGCTTGTCGTGCACTACCGCGAGGGCAACGACCACAGCGGATACATGCCGACGACTGCTGCTGGCGATTGACGAAGGTGCTGCAAGTGGCCACCACTTGTGTGGGTTGCTGCAAACTCCCCATCGATGTTGCAAAGCGGCACTTCTCTGTGCTCTTTTTGTACATGCTAATGCTGCTATGGGCTAGGGAGCAATGTTGCAAGGTAACGACCATTGTAACAGGTCGACGACTACTGTTAGCACCGACAATGGTGGATGTGCAATGTGGGTCATGTTGCAAACGTCTGAGGGCAACATGGCTCATGCTGTAAAGGACTCGTCTTGCAAAACTCTAAGCGCAATGTGGGTCATATTGCAAACCTTTGAGCATAACATGACTCATGTTGTAAAGCCTCGTCTTGCAAATCCCCGGGTAATATGGGTCATGCTACATGTTGGAAATATGCCCTAGAGGCAATAATAAATTAGTTATTATTATTATATTTCCTTGTTCATGATAATCGTTTATTATCCATGCTATAATTGTATTGATAGGAAACTCAGATACATGTGTGGGTACATAGACAACACCATGTCCCTAGTAAGCCTCTAGTTGACTAGCTCGTTGATCAATAGATGGTTACGGTTTCCTGACTATGGACATTGGATGTCGTTGATAACGGGATCACATCATTAGGAGAATGATGTGATGGACAAGACCCAATCCTAAGCCTAGCACAAAGATCGTAGTTCGTATGCTAACGCTTTTCTAATGTCAAGTATCATTTCCTTAGACCATGAGATTGTGCAACTCCCGGATACCGTAGGAATGCTTTGGGTGCACCAAACGTCACAACGTAACTGGGTGGCTATAAAGGTGCACTACGGGTATCTCCGAAAGTGTCTGTTGGGTTGGCACGAATCGAGACTGGGATTTGTCACTCCATGTAACAGAGAGGTATCTCTGGGCCCACTCGGTAGGACATCATCATAATGTGCACAATGTGACCAAGGGGTTGATCACGGGATGATGTGTTACGGAACGAGTAAAGAGACTTGCCAGTAACGATATTGAACAAGGTATCGGTATACCGACGATCGAATCTCGGGCAAGTACAATACCGTTAGACAAAGGGAATTGTATACGGGATCGATTGAGTCCTTGACATCGTGGTTCATCCGATAAGATCATCGTGGAACATGTGGGAACCAACATGGGTATCCAGATCCCGCTGTTGGTTATTGACCGGAGATCGTCTCGGTCATGTCTGCATGGTTCCCGAACCCGTAGGGTCTACACACTTAAGGTTCGATGACGCTAGGGTTATAAAGGAAGTTTGTATGTGGTTACCGAATGTTGTTCGGAGTCCCGGATGAGATCTCGGACGTCATGAGGAGTTCCGGAATGGTCCGGAGGTAAAGATTTATATATGGGAAGTCCTGTTTTGGTCACCGGAAAAGTTTCGGGTTTTATCGGTAACGTACTGGGACCACCGGGAGGGTCCCGGGGGTCCACCAAGTGGGGCCACCATCCCCGGAGGGCAGCATGGGCCAAGTGTGGGAGGGGACCAGCCCCAGGTGGGCTGGTGCGCCCGCCCCCCCCCCCCATAAGGGCCCAAGGCACCTAGGGTTTGGGGAGGGGGCGCCCCACCTTGCTTGGGGGGCAAGTTTCCCCCTCTCCCCCCTTGGCAGCCCATCTAGGGCTGGCCGCCGCCCCTAGGGGTGGAAACCTAGGTGGGGGCGCAGCCCCCTCTCCCCCTATATATAGTGGAGGCATAGGAGCAGCCCAAGACACAAGTTTCTTCTCTTGTTGGCGCAACCCTACCTCTCTTTCTCCTCATATCTCGCGGTGCTTGGCGAAGCCCTGCTGGATCACCACGCTCCTCCATCACCACCACGCCGTTGTGCTGCTGCTGGATGGAGTCTTCCTCAACCTGTCCCTCTCTCCTTGCTGGATCAAGGCATGGAAGATGTCACCGGGCTGTATGTGTGTTGAACGTGGAGGTGCCGTCCGTGCGGCACTAGGATCTCCGGTGATTTGGATCACGACGAGTACGACTCCTTCAACCCCGTTCTCTTGAACGCTTCCGCTTAGCGATCTACAAGGGTATGTAGATGTACTCTCCTTCCCCTTGTTGCTAGTCTCTCCATAGATAGATCTTGGTGACTCGTAGGAAAATTTTGAATTTCTGCTATGTTCCCCAACAGTGGTATCAGAGCTAGGTCTATTGCGTAGATTCTTTGCACGAGTAGAACACAAAGTAGTTGTGGGAGTTGATTTTGTTCAATATGCTTACCTTACTAGTCCAATCTTGTTTTGACGGTGTTCTCGGATGAAGCGGCCCGGACCGACCTTACACGTACACTTACGTGAGACAGGTTCCACCGACTGACAGCACTCGGTGCATAAGGTGGCTAGCGGGTGCCAGTCTCTCCCACTTTAGTCGGAACAGGTTCGATGAAAAGGGTCCTTATGAAGGGTAAATAGCAATTGGCATATCACGTTGTGGTTTTGCGTAGGTAAGAAACGTTCTTGCTAGAAACCCATAGCAGCCACGTAAAACATGCAAACAACAATTAGAGGACGTCTAACTTGTTTTTGCAGGGTATGCTATGTGATGTGATATGGCCAAGAAGAATGTGATGAATGATATGTGATGTATGAGATTGATCATGTTCTTGTAATAGGAATCACGACTGGCATGTCGATGAGTATGACAACCGGCAGGAGCCATAGGAGTTGTCTTTATTTATTGTATGACCTGCGTGTCATTAAACAACGCCATGTAATTACTTTAATTGATTGCTAACCGGTAGCCATAGTAGTAGAAGTAATAGTTAGCGAGACAACTTCATGAAGACACGATGATGGAGATCATGATGATGGAGATCATGGTGTCATGCCGGTGACGATGATGATCATGGAGCCCCGAAGATGGAGATCAAAAGGAGCAAAATGATATTGGCCATATCATGTCACTATTTGATTGCATGTGATGTTTATCATGTTTATGCATCTTATTTGCTGAGAACGACGGTAGTAAATAAGATGATCCCTCATTAAAATTTCAAGAAAGTGTTCCCCCTAACTGTGCACCGTTGCGAAAGTTTGTCGTTTCGAAGCACCACGTGATGATCGGGTGTGATAGATTCTTACGTTCACATACAACGGGTGTAAGCCAGATTTACACACACTAAACACTTAGGTTGACTTGACGAGCCTAGCATGTACAGACATGGCCTCGGAACACAAGAGACCGAAAGGTCGAGCATGAGTCGTATAGTAGATACGATCAACATGAAGATGTTCACCGATGATGACTAGTCCATCTGACATGATGATCGGACACGGCCTAGTTGACTCGGATCATGTAATCACTTAGATGACTAGAGGGATGTCTATCTGAGTGGGAGTTCATAAGATGAACTTAATTATCCTGAACATAGTCAAAAGATTCTTGCAAATTATGTCATAGCTCGCGCTATAGTTCTACTATTTTAGATATGTTCCTAGAGAAAATATAGTTGAACGTTAACAGTAGCGATTATGCGATCAGTAGAAAGCTTATGTCCTTAATGCACCGCTCAGTGTGTAGAACCCCAAAACGTCGTCTGTGGATGTTGCGAACATCGGACATACACGTTTTGATAACTACGTGATAGTTCAGTTAAACGGTTTAGAGTTGAGGCACCAAAGACGTTTTCGAAATGTCGCGGAACATATGAGATGTTTTGAGGGCTGAAATTGGGATTTCAGGCTCGTGCCCACATCAAGAGGTATAAGACCTCCGACGATTTTCTTAGCCTGAAAACTAAGGGAGAAAAGCTCAATCGTTGAGCTTGTGCTCAGATTGGCTGAGTGCAACACTCAATTGAATCGAGTGGGAGTTGATCTTCGAGATGAGATAGTGATGTTTCTCCAAAGTCATTGCCACCAAGCTGCTAGAGCTTCGTGATGAACTATAACATATCAGGGATAGATATGATGATCCTTGAAGTATTCGTGATGTTTGACACCGCGAAAGTAGAAGTCAAGTAGGAGCATCAATTGTTGATGGTTAATGAAACCACTAGTTTCAAGAAGGGCAAGGGCAAGAAGGGATACTTCATGAAACGGCAAATCAGCTGCTGCTCTAGTGAAGAAACCCAAGGTTGAACCCAAACCCGATACTAAGTGCTTCTGTAATAAGGGGAACAACCACTGGAGCAGGATTACCCTAGATACTTGGTAGATGAGAAGGCTGGCAAGGTCGATAGAAGTATATTGGATATACATTATGTTAATGTGTACTTTACTAGTACTCCTAGTAGCACCAGGGTATTAAGATACCGGTTCGGTTGCTAAGTGTTAGTAACTCGAAATAAAAGAGCTACTGAATAAACGGAGACTAGCTAAAGGTGAGCTGATGATATGTGTTGGAAGTGTTTCCAAGTTTGATTTGATCAAACATCGCACGCTCCCTCTACCATCAAGATTAGTATTAAACCTGAAAAATTGTCATTTGGTGTTTGCGTTGAGCATAGACATGATTGGATCATGTCTATCGCAATACGGTTATTCATTTAAGGAGAATAATGGTTACTCTATTTTATTTGAATAATACCTTCAATGGTCTTGCACCTAAAGGAATGGTTTATTGAATCTCGATCGTAGTGATAAACATTTTCATGCCAAAAGATATAAGATAGTAACGATAGTAGCACTTACTTGTGGCACTGCCATGCAAGTCATATTGGTATAAAACGCATGAAGAAGCTCCATGTTGATGGATCTTTGGACTCACTCGTTTTTTGAAAAGTTTGAGACATGCGAACCATGTCTATTGGTGTATACGCATGAAGAAACTCCATGCAGATGGATCGTTTGGACTCACTTGATTTTGAATCACTTGAGATATGCAAATCATACCACATGGGAAAGATGACTGAAAAGCCTCGGTTTCAGTAAGATGGAACAAGATAGCAACTTGTTGGGAGTAACACATTTTGATGTGTGCAGTCCAATGAGTGCCGAGGCATGCAGTGAATATCGTTATGTTCTTACTTCACAGATGATTTGAGTAGATGTTGAGTATATTTACTTGATGAAACACAAGTCTGAATTATTGAATGGTTCAAGTAATTTCAGAGTGAAGTTAAAGATCATCGTGACAAGAGGATAAAATGTCTATGATATGATCATAGAGATGAGTATCTGAGTTACGAGCTTTGGCACGCAATTAAGACATTGTGGAAATTGTTTCACAATAAATACCGCCAGGAACACCATAGTGTGATGGTGTGTCCGAACATCATAGTTGCACCCTATTGGATATGGTGTGTACCATGATGTCTCTTATTGAATTACCACTATCGTTCATGGGTTAGGCATTAGAGACAACCGCACTCACTTTAATAGGGCACCACGTAATTCCGTTGAGACGACACCGTTTGAACTATGGTTTGGAGAAACATAAGTTGTCGTTTCTTAAAAGTTTGGGGTTGCGATGCTTCAGGTTGATGAGCTTGAACCCAAAGCAGATAAAAATGTATCTTCATAGGACACCCAAAACAGTTGGGTATACCTCCTATCTCAGATCCGGAAGCAAAAGTAATTGTTTCTAGAAACGGGTCCTTTCTCGAGGAAAAGTTTCTCTCGAAAGAATTGAGTGGGAGGATGGTGGAGACTTAATGATGTTATTGAACCATCACTTCAACCAATGTGTAGCAGGGCACAGGAATTTGTTCATGTGGCACCTACACCAATTGAAGTGGAAGCTGATGATAGTGATCATGATGCTTCAGATCAAGTCACTACCAGACCTCGTAGGTCGACAAGGACGCATACTACTTCAGAGTGGTACGCAATCCTGTCTTAGAGGTCATGTTGCTAGACAACAATGAACCTACGAGCTATGGAGAAGCGATGGTGGGCCTGGATTCCGACGAATGGCTCGAGGCCATAACATCCGAGAGAGGATCCATGACTTAGGAAGAAATACTTGATGGTCGTAAGGACGTTGGGTAAAGATGGATTTTAAAAGGAAGACACACAATGATGGTAAGTATCACCATTAAGAAAGCTCGACTTGTCGTTAAAGATGTTTTCTGACAAGTTCAAGGAGTTGACTACGCTGAGGCTTTCTCACTCGTAGCGATGCTAAGAGTCTGTTGGAATTGGATTAGCAGTTACTGCATTGTTTATGAAATCTTGCATATAGGATGTCAAAACATTGTTTCCTTGACAGTTTTCTTGAGGAAAGGTTGTGTGAGATACAACCAGAAGGTTTTTGACAATCCTGAAAGATGCTAACAAGTATGCAAAGCTCCAGCAATCCTTCTAAGGACTGGAGTAAGCATCTCGGAGTTGGAATGTGCGCTTTGATGAGATGATCAAAGATTTTGGGTCTATACATAGTTTATGAGAAACTTGTATTTCCAAAGAAGTGAGTGGGAGCACTATAGAATTTATGACGAGTATATGTTGTTGACATATTATTGATCAGAAATGATATAGAATTTCTAGAAAGCATATAGGGTTATTTGAAAAGTGTTTTTCAATGGAAAACCTGGATTAGGCTACTTGAACAATAAGCGTCAAGATCTGTAAGATAGATCAAAATGCTTAATAATATTTTCAAATGAGCATATACCTTGACATGATCTTGAAGGTGTTCAAGATGGATCAGTCCAAGGAGTTCTTGCCTGAGATGTAAGGTATGAAGTTAAGACTTAAAGCTCGACCATGGCAGAAAAGAGAGAAAGGATGAAGGTCGTCACCTATGCTTTAGACGTAGGCTCTATAGTATGCTATGCTGTGTACCGCACCTGATGTGTGCATTGCTACATATCTGGCAAGAGGGTACAAAGGTGATCAAGGAGTGGATCAGCAGATAGCGGTCAAAATTATCCTTAGAGGAATAAGGATATGTTCCTTGATTATGGAGGTGATGAAAGTGCGTTATATCGACTAGAGGGGGGGGGGTGAATAGGCGATTTTTATGAATTCTTCACTGAGGAATTTGCCGGTGAGGAAATTCCTTAGCGAAGAACTACTCGCAGCGGAATAAGTACTCAGAAGTAGACATAACAGGATACAAACATAGTCATCATGATGAAATGAAGACTAGCACAGAGTACAGAAAGCGTAAACACAGGGTAACAAGATGAAGACAAACAGACTAAAGAAATTGAACTGAGGAATTTGAGAAAGTCTTCAGTCAAAGTCTTCAAGCACAGATATGAACAACATTCAACACAGTAATGAGGAAGGGTTGAGGAAATAGAACCAGTTAGTTGGTGAAGACAATGATTTGGTAAAGCAGTTCCAACTGCTGTCTCAGTTGTACATCTGGTTGGAGCGGCTGAGTATTTAAACTCGAGGACACGTAGTCCCGAACACCCAGTCTCTGAGCCGCAACTCAGGACACCCAGTCCTCACCGTATTCTCCTTGAACTAAGACCACGCAGGCCTCGTCCAATCACTTGTGGTAAGTCTTCAGGTGACTTTCAAACCTTCACAGACCTGGTCACTCGGCGATCCACAATTCCTCTTGGATGCTCTAGACCTTGACACCTAACCGTCTGGAAGAAGCATAGTCTTCAAAGGTAACAAGCGTCGGATCCACGCAGGATCAATTTCTTCAGTGATGCTCAATCACTTTGGGTTTGTGGGGGTTTGGTTTTGGGATTTTCCTCACTTGATGATTTTCGCTCAAAGTCCTCGGAGGATGGGTTGCTCTCAAATGACAAGTGTCAAGTTCTCTCGGAGCAGCCAACCAACTAGTGGTTGTAGGGGGCGGCTATTTATAGCCTAGGGAGCAGCCCGACATGATAAGACATAAATGCCCTTCAATGATATGACCGTTAGGTGGATAAGATATTTTGGGACAGCTGGCGCGCAGCACAGCAACGGTCGGAAGTTTGACTCTCAAATTCCTCAGGGCTATCATGTTCCTCACTGTGTAGGCAATTCGCACTGGCGAATTCCTAACTCCTCAGTCAGAGCAAAGTCATCAGTGACCAGAAGAACTGCGTCTCAATAACTGAAGAACTTGACTGAACTGTATGAGATTTCCAATGGCTTCACTCGAAGGGATTGGTAGGTGTAGGATTTTGAGTTGAGCATCACATGGAAATTTTTCCTTAGTATTTCCTCGACCCCCTTTAACAGTACGGTGTTTCCTATGACTCAAGAAAGAGAAGATGAAACTACGAAAACAAAATTCTTCACGCTTCATGTTCCTCAGGTGAATATCAAGTCTTCAAGGTCACACCATTTTCTTCACTTTCAAAGTCTTCAGAATATCAAAGTCTTCAGTCGAAGAACTTCATTTTTAGGGGTCGACTTTCTCTGTAAATATCAAACACCTCATAGACTTATAGACCTGTGTACACTCACAAACGCATCAGTCCCTTAACCTATAAGTCTTCAATACACCAAAATCACTAAGGGGCACTAGATGCACTTACAATCTCCCCCTTTTTGGTGATTGATGACAACATAGGTTAAGTTTTCAACGGGAATAAACATATGAAGTGTAAATACTGATATTGAGGAATTTTATTGCAAGATATAGAAGAGCTCCCCCTGAATATGTGCATAGTGAGGAATTTGCTTTTGAGGCAATGCACATTTGAAGAGTTGAATCATGGAGATCTCCCCCTATATCTTGTAAGTCATACACGCATTTGATATGAAGAATTTGAAATGCATGATGAAATATGGTGCCTGATGAAATTCAGCATGCGTGCAATAATATTAACAAGGAATAAGCATGCCAAAAGCATCAAAAGAATCAGAGCACAGTGCATCAAAAGTATCAGAGCACCGTCAAAAGTATCAGGGCACCATCGGGTTTAAGATTACAACTCGATCCAATAAAAGTTTCGGAAGAACGAGAGGTGTAACTTAAAAAAACACCCATAATATAAACCCGCTTGAAGACTAACTCAGATTTCTCCCCCTTTGTCATCAAATGACCAAAAGGATCGAAACTGAGGACTAACGCCCCTGAAGAATTTCAAGTTGATGGAGGAGCGCCAGCGTTGTCGGGGTTGTTTGTTGAAGTAGGGCCTGCCGCAGTGTCGTCCAAATCTTCATGCTCATCAGTTTCACGCGATGAAGAATAGGAGTTGGCCACTAGATCAGGAACTTTGACCCTCTTAAATTTCTTCGGAGGAGGTGCAGACCAGTCAAATGCTTCCTGAAGACCCATAGTCTTCAGTTCTTCCGCGCTATATACATGAGTGAGAACAGCCCAGGTGCGGTTGAGGGTTTCATGAAGGTGATAATGGTTTTTCTTCACTGCATTATGTGTTGAGGTCATGTTGTGAAGAACGGCAGCAAACTGACGCTTTACCCATTTATGATGGCGATCAACCTTCTGATGAAGACTGAGGAGTAACTCACGATCAGTCATCACCCTGGGTGCTGTGGCTTGAGGATTTTGCTTCATTGAGGTATTTGCGGCAGTGTCATGTGTAGCAGAGTCGTCATTGGTGGAGTAAGATGTAGCCAGACGAAATTGACCATCCAATGGACGAGTGCCTTCATCGATCACAGCAGCTGCCTTGCCTTTATCATCAGATGATGAATCTGGTCGCTTGAGGACTTCAATGGGAGGCAAGTAGCTACCATGGTTCAGAGTGTCAGCCTTGTAATTCAGTGAAGATCTTGCCCTTATGAATCTCATAATCCAAGGCGCATAGGGCTTCAGCTCGAAAGGTGACATTGCAACATTTGCAAGAGTCCTCATGAAGAAATCATGGAAGTTGACGGGAACGCCATGAATGATGTTGAAAAGCATGTTCTTCATGATGCCAACGACATCTTCATCATTTGAGTCGTGGCCTTTGATTGGACTCATTGTCTTCGTCAGGATGCGATAGACTGTCCGAGGCACATAAAGCAATTCCTTGACGAGGAATTTGGTTCGAGGGGCCTGTCCTGGCTTCAAAGGCTTCATGAGCACTTGCATATAATGATTTGACAATTCAGGGTCATTATAGATGCAGCGTGCACTGTCATGGGGAGGATCAAGAGGAAGGACACGAAGCAATTCAGTTGCCGGTGCCCTGTAGTGAGTGTTTTCGGTCATCCAATCCAGCACCCATGAATTGACATCTTCAGCGTCTCCAGTGATATGCAGTGTGGCGTAGAACTGAAGAATGAGTTCTTCATTCCAATCACAGATGTCATTGCAGAAATTGAGTAATCCTGCATCGTGAAGAACACTGAGGACTGGCTCGAAGCATGGCAGAGATTCCATATCCACGTGAGGAATATGTTCATGATCGAAGATTTTGTCCTTGTCAAATAGCACTGAGGAATAGAAGTTGGCTTGACTAGCAGTCCAGAAACGCCTCTTCCGTATGCGAGCAGAGTCATATGGATTATGATCAGTGAAGAACACATGCTCAGAAAAGAAGTCTTCAGCCTTGAATTTTTGCTTGCTTGAGAACGGATTCTTCGGCTTGGGCAAAGGAGTGTCAGTGATTTGCAGCACAACCTCAGGAATCGCGAGCTCAGGTTCTTCAGGCTGAGGAATTTCTGGTTCCTCCTCTTGTGCAACTTGAGGATCAGCAGCAGCAGTTTCTTCAGCACTAGCGGCTGGAATTTTCTCATGAATGGAGGAGTATTGGGATGCTGACTTTCCCAAAAGTCATCTTTCATCACTGGTGTAGTGCATCCAATATCCACATCTTCATCTTCATTTTCAATTTCCTCAACACCAGCCTCTTCAGCTGTGAACTGAGGCATAGGTGAGGAAATGACTGGTGTTGAAGGGATTGCTTCCACTTCAATTTCTTCATCAGGCTGCTCTGACGTAGCAGCAGAATGATTTTCTTCATCAGATCCGCTTGGGATCTTGTAGTCTTCTCCATAAGGAACAATTTCCTTTGATGACATGGAGGAAATCGGAACGACATCAATAGGATTTTCAAGCGAGCTGGTCATTGGCTTCATTTTCTTCGCAGCCGAAGAATTTGACGCAGCTGATGCCTTCCTTTTCTTCACTGCAACTCGCTCTGCAGCCTTGGTCTTCTTCACTTCATAGGCAGAAGGAAGAATAGGAGTTGGTGTAGGCGCGGGAGGAGCTGAGGACTTAGGTTGATGTTCTTCAGGCGCAACTGATGCAATTGCCCTGATCTCTTTAGTTTCTTCAGGCGCACCACTAGTGGATGCCCTGGCAATTTCTTCAGCGGCTGGGATGGAGTCATCATCCCTGGAACTTGTATTTTCATCAGCAGGCTGAAAGTCATCAGCGGTGCTGGCATGTTCTTCAATAGGCTGAGCAGAGTCTGCAGCCTGAGGATTTTCTTGTTGCGATGGGGCTGCAACAGTTGTCATTTTCTTCGCCAGGTTGACGAATCTCACTTTGGCTCCTTGCCAATCAGCATCGTATGCATCGAAGTCCTTGCTGAGGGCTTGGATTTCAGATTGATCCTTGAGAAGTTCTTCAGGTGTCAGTCTGACCACATTCTTCTTCAGAAGCTTCTCCTTTCTAGATTGAGCTCTCTTTATCTCTCTTGCCTTCTCATATTTCCATTTTTCTTGAGTGATGAAATGGGTCAGCATGTGACTTTGACCGGGAGTCAGAGGCAGATCAGGCATTGGAGTGTTCGGGTCCTTGTGCCAGAGATCAATGTAGTCGAGGATCTTCTTCGGATCCAAAAGCAATGGCACAGATGTGCCTTTGGCTCTAGCGGCCTTCACTTGTCTATCTCTGATGATTTCTGCAAGTTCTTCATCAGAAGCGTCATCATCAGAGGGCACTTGAAACGCAACCTGTTTCTTCCTTGGACTTGGCCGAGGACCGCGTCCAGCTGTTGCTTTAGTCTTCAACAGAGTGGGGCCTGATGAGGACATTGGTGCAGCTGAGGAACTTGCTGAGACACCAGAAGCAATTGAAAAACCAGTAGTCCTTTGGCATGTAGCCAGATGCACAGGAGTTGAGGACTTTGGTGGAACAGTAGCGGTCTGAGGAGTTTGCCGTGAGGGCACAGCTGAGGAACTTGGCCGTGAGGGCGCTGTTGGTGAAGCACTTGGCTTGCGAGCTGGCTTCTTTGGCATTGATTTCCTCGGTCTGACCGAGGTCTCAGCAGTAGCAGCAGCAGAATCCTCATTGAATTTCCTCACTGCCTCCTTGGCTTGCCTTGCTAATTTTGCTTGGCGCTTAGCCCATTCTTCAGGAAAGTCTTCACCACTTTTGATGCTAGTGGGATCAGCAACTTGGCCAGGTGCCAGTGGAGCTCTTGGGCATGGAGGATTCAAAGCGAATTTCTTCATGTACTTTGGAGTAACATACCGATATTCTCTCCATTCCCTTGCCCATCTCCGTTCAATTCTCTGAATGCGCACCTTGCGCTGATTCTTGTTTTCTTTGCCAAACTTGGCTTCATCAGGTGTGCAATAATCCTTCTAGAGTTCATCAGGGATTTCGAAAGCAGTCATGACCTCAGGCCTCTTTCCTCCTTTCTGCGGTCTCTTTCCTTCAGCCATATTCTTCAGATGAGGAATTTGAACAACTGAGCACTCTGAAGAAGTATGCAGTTTTTCTTCGAGGAACGCTGCAAATGAGTTAAGTTGATGAGTACCTAGTGATTAAGCAGCGGTCATGAGTACCTGTGAACAGAGTGTAGGTGCGAGGAATTTGAAGAGGTCATATGCGTTCTCAGAAGGATTTTTCGAAAAGACAAGTTTTGAGGAATTTTGACCCGTTGAGCCTTGAGGAATTTCACTAAGCGCTCTTTGTCTTAGGTTCCAGAGTTGTACAGATCGAAAATCCACACAATTGAGGAATCTTGAAGAAAATGAGTGCTTCGAGAAATGGATCAAGAGCATACAGTGTGTGAGGTGTTCATATGTGTGAAGATTTGAAGAATAAAACACCTTTGAAGATTTTCAGGAAAGTTTGAGAATCAAAGTGAGTAATAAAAGTAACTTTTAATTACCCGAACCGAAGAACACAATGAACTGAGATGAACAGATGTGAAGTTCGTCTGGTTCGATCTCCCACGCCCTAACTTGGCAGAGGGAGACAGCTACGGCGGCGGTGGAGTGAAGATTTCCGCAGCCGGCGCGAGTATGACGGCGACGAGGTCGAGGCAGTGAAGCTCCTTGTCGGTGTGAAAACCGGCGGATCTCGGGTAGGGGGTCCCGAAATGTGCGTCTAGGCGGATGGTAACAGGAGACAAGGGACACGATGTTTTACCTAGGTTCGGGCCCTCTCGATGGAGGTAAAACCCTATGTCCTGCTTGATTAATATTGATGATATGGGTAGTACAAGAGTGGATCTACCACGAGATCAAGGAGGCTAAACCCTAGAAGCTAGCCTATGGTATGATTGTTGTAATGTATGTTGTGTCCTACGGACTAAAGCCCTCCGGTTTATATAGACACCGGAGAGGGCTAGGGTTACACAGAGTCGGTTACAATGGTAGGAGATCTACATATCCGTATCGCCAAGCTTGCCTTCCACGCCAAGGAAAGTCCCATACGGACACGGGACGGAGTCTTCAATCTTGTATCTTCGTAGTCTTGGAGTTCGGCGGACGATGATAGTCCAGCTGTCCGGACACCCCCTAGTCCAGGACTCCCTCAGTAGCCCCTGAACCAGGCTTGAATGACGATAAGTCCGGCGCGCATAATGTTCGGCGTTGCAAGGCGGGTTCCTCCTTTGAATAATGCAGAGAAGATCATGAACACCAGGATAGTGTCCGGCTCTGCAAAATAAATTCCACATTCCACCGTAGAGAGAATAAAATGTACACAAGTTCAATCTGCTGACATATTTTGCGGCATGACGTCACACCACTACCAAGCCTTTACTTGAATCGTTTTTTATTATACCACCTCAGCACGTTTAGCGAAGCGGTTTCCTTGGCACGTCTTGTCGAAGCAGAGATTGTGTTCCCCTTATTCTGGGATTCTCATCAATACGGACGTGGGTAACCCAACCGCGCCCGTCGCCACGCCTCCTCTATCGAAGGTGGATCCCGAACGGTCACGGAGATGGCCCTTGGTATTTTCCCTCTTTATAATAGGACCAAGGCTCGTTTCTTTTCTTCAATCTTCCCTCGAATCTTGTCCTTGCTCCAAGTTCCAACACCCAGAGCCCCAGATTCGAGCGCTTTGGACCTTCAACAATGTCCGGCTCCGACCTTCAGGGCCGGTGGATGCCCTCCTCCATCACAGAGGAGGACGTGTTAAAGCTGCATGAGGCCAAGTACCTGTCTTACAAGATTTCGCACAGGTTGCCCGCTCAAGGGCAGGCCGTACCCACTCCCGAGCCCGGTGAGTACGTCGTCTTCGTATCCCACCTCCGTCGGGGTTTAGGCTTCTCGACGGACCCCTTCGTGAGAGGGCTCATGTTCTACTATGGGCTGGATTTTCATGACTTGGCTCCGGAGTCCATCCTCCATATTTCCGCATTCATTATCGTCTGCGAAGCCTTCCTCCGCGTCACCCCCTACTTCGGCCTGTGGCTGAAGACCTTCAATGTGGAGCCGAAGATGATCGGGGGGCGTCAAGCAGAGTGCAGCGGGGCGGCCATAAGCAGGAGGACCGATGCCCCGTGGCCCGAGGGCTCCTTCCAAGAGGAGCTCGGCTTGTGGCAGCAGGAGTGGTTCTATATCACCGCTCCGAAGGGCAGCAGGCAGAAGCCGCCGCCTTCATTCTGCCCGGGACCTCCACGACGGTTGGTGTCGTGGGTCAACCAAGGGCTCAATTGGGGGCCGTCAGAAGATGTGCCCCTATTGCAGGGCCGGATTCGAGACCTCCAAGCGAGGGAGATCGATCTGGTTGTGGTGATGCAGGTCATGCTAATCAGGCGTCTTCTGCCCTGCAAACGCCGTCCTCTCCGGTTATGGGAGTTCAATCCGGAGGGACCACGAATTCTCCAACACTTCATGGGTACGACACCCGTGGAGATGTACGAGTTGTTCTTCTGGCCGCAGGTGGCATGTCCAGAATTGACCGAGGACGCAGGCCTAAGCTGCAATCGCCCGGATACTCAGGTAAGTAGCTCAGTGTCCGGATGTTCCGTTTGTTTGCTTTTCTATAATTTGCCTTCTAACCCATTATCCTTCATCAGGAGTGGGTAGCGCGAGCAAAGCTGATAAGGTGTCCGGCCCCCCTCCCAGAGACCGCACCGGAGCCCGTGCTGGTCAGAATGTTGGAGGTCGCGCCCGTAGAAGGAGGCGATGGGGAAAGTAGAGGAGCTATCACCTCGCCCAAGGGGGCGCTTGAAGAGGGGGGGATCGAGAATCCCTCCTTCCAGGGGGAGAAGAGGACCGCCTCCGAAGACCCGGAGGCCAAAGCTCCTAAGCGGGGGAAGAAACCTTCATCGGAGGGTCCTGGGCCTGGGGAGACCCCGGGCGTACAATCGTCTCTAAAGGATCAGCCCTCCAGCGAGCCGTGAGTAGGGAAGGGGGAGTTCATTAATAATAAAATATCCCTATTTGTGCTTCTGAGGATAACCGAAATTTTTACCTTACAGTTCGGATCTGCGGCCTTCTCAGATGAGTTCATCTTCGGGGGATCTTCGTCCGGAGATTATGGAGAGCGAGACGCCTCCTTCTGCTGCGCCGTCGGACAGGGCAGACGAGCCTGAAGTATCGTCACAGAGGGTATCCCCGAGCCCGGTGGAGCCGGAGAGTTCGGCGCCGACTGGTTTTCGGCCGGGGGAGCTGAAGGATCTGCTTGAGAGGGCGTCCATCTCAGAAGATCACCGTGAATTGATGAGCATGGTGATTGGAAGGATTTCGTCCGCCGAAAGCGGATTGCATAATGCCGTCAGGAGTTTGCTGGCGGGATTTGAGGTACGTAAGAACGACGCACCTTTTTGACAGTTTTGCACATAGACGTGCGCCCCTGTATAGATAGTAGCCCCTGAGACTCGGTAGGTTGTTGAAAACGACAGCGTGCCGAGGATCAAAATCGCAGGTATTGAGTGTCGCCTTTCCTATGCAGGTGGCGGATAGTCCGGGGGCTAGTCGGACTGGTGGAGTTGTCGAGTTAATGCGGCAACTTGATGTGGCGGATGCGGACATCGCGCTTGTCAACCGGCGACTTGACGAGTCGCAAGGTAAATGAATTCCCCGCAGTCACTTATTTAAGGGAGCCAAAGCCCGCCTCTTACAATATTTATGCTGTGATGCAGATGGTGCTGCTGCTGTGGAGAGCCTTCGGGCCGAGCTTGCTCAAGCCAAGGAGCAAGCCAGAAGGAGTGATGCGGTTGCCTCAAGGGCGACCGAGGAGTTAAAAGCCGAAAGGGCTGCACACTGCCTAAGCAGGGAAGAGATGGCCGGATTGGCCGTGAAATTGAAGGATGCTACCGACCGCAGTGAGGCTCTTGAAAAGGAGTGCCTATCGGAGCGAGAAGACCTGGGGAAGGCCACCGCCGAGGCCAAGGATGCCCGTTCTGCAATGCGGGCTATCAAGGAGGAGCTGCGCCAGGCCAGAGACATTGTGGCTGGCAAGCCTTTTCTGCTGCGTCGCCGGTTTACGGATCCGAATTATGCCTAGCTTGGCCAGCTGTGGGGTCCGGAGGATCCATATATGGACTTAGCGGCAAGTGCGGCGGATGCCGTTGTGCACTTCCGGAGTCAGAAGGATCACAAGACGGAAGAGCTGTTTTGGTCTGAATTCCATAGTCCGGATCGTTCACTTCCGCTGACCGATCGGTTGGCCGAATGGGCTGAGCTGAACAGGTTGTCCGGACTTGCCATGACTGATATCGTGGCTCATGTCTGGCCAGAGAGGCCCAAGGCGATGAGCTATTTTGGCTTATTGCAGCAATTTCTTGGAGCGGTGCCGCATATCAAGGAGATGAAGGCGGTCGGCCTGCATAGAAGGTGCGCGGATGGCCCTTGCCTGTGTGAAGACACATTGGACAGAGATGGATGCCACTGCTATTGCAACCCAGGGTTCGGACGAAAGCCGGTTACCCGCCGAGCACTATTTTGGGGAAGTTATGTGTGGTGCTCGTGTAATAGAGTCGCAGTGCTCGAAAAATGTCACGTTCAAATGAACGTTTTATCTTGTAAATACAATGATTGTGATGTAATCGCTTTTTATAATTGTGCGTTCCAAGTATTGAAATATCTCCTATGCGGCCGTTTATGTATACGTTTGTATAACCTGAAAGATGGCAGTCTTCGGCTTCAGCCCCCACGCACAAGGTGCGGGGGTGTTCGCAAAAAATAGCGCGTTTTCACACTTAATCCGACGTCTCGGTCCTGTTAAGGAGGTGGTAGCGTAGCAAACGAGGCAATCCGGACTATGATGCTTTATCACTTTCACTTAGCCATTGGAGTTCGAGGGTGGGGCTACGATATAGCCCCTGGGGGCACCGCGCTTCTCCAGATTCGGGGCGCGTGTGTGCCTGACCGGGAAACGGTCCTTCGTCAAAGCGGGGAATTCTAAACATTCTGGTAGTCGATCGAGTGGTTGACCAGTCTCTCGCTGTATCATGACAGTCAGTTTTCGGCTTTCTCTACTGAGGTGCTCGCCCAGCCGAACTGGGGCACAATCGCAGTAGTTCTCCTGGTGCCGCGTTAGCCGATGATACGGAACGTAAGGCAGCAAAACACAGGAGGCGGGCAAACCCAACATTTGACCAAAGACATGATTCGGAGCTGATGCATATAAGGCCTAACTCGACGCCGAACACTCCCTAAGGTGTTCGGTCTTTATAATAATGGGCAGAACAATGCCCTAAGCCCCTAGTGTCCAGGTACGGGCAAGGTCCTCTGACGCGGCCGATGCCAAAACGTTAGGCTCCACTTTGGTTATAATGAGAAACCAGGGGATTATAACAACAAGAGACAGTAAAAAAGGTTTACGCAGGGTCTTTATCTGAAAAGAATCCTGGCGACGGGTCCCTACTGCACATCTGCGCCTGTGTCTCCGTTGTGCCGTTATCCTGGACGAGTGTGCATGTTGTTCATCTGTAAAAAGAGAGGAACTTAGTTTGGAAGGAAATCTTGCGAAAAATATATACGAAGGAAAAAAATAAATAAATAAGTAAAGCGGAGTCTATATGAGCTCGCTGTTGCTTGTGCGCGCAGCCCCTTGTGAAGGGGTGTGCGGCTAGGGAGCCCCTAGCTTGTTTATGCCGGACTCGTCTAACCGTACCCGGGTTCTTTAAATGACCCTCGCACTGAAATGATGCCACGTGGACCGGGCATCTTAAGTGTAAGAGACGCGTAATGTGGTATGGCGTTGAAGCGGATAAAAGCTTCTCGTCCCAAGAGTTCTTGATAGCTACTTTTAAATGGGACGACATGAAAGATTAGTTTTTTGCGTCGAAAGTTGTTCGGTGACCCGAACAGAACTTCTAGTAATAAGGAGCCTGTGCACTTGGCGTAAGGGCCTGGCATCACTCCTTTAAAGGAAGTGCGGCTGTGTCGAATTTTAGTAAGGTCTATCCCCAACTTGCGGATTGTGTTTGGATACAACAGGTTTAAGTCGTTGGCTCCGTCCATCAGGACTTGTGTAAATTGCAGTCCGTCGATTATAGGATCCAATATCAGGGCAGTCCATCCTGCATTTTGAACGCTTCTGGAATAGTCCAGGTGGTCGAAAGTGATTGGTTTTGATGTCCAATCTCTATGTTCCGCTGGGTTGGACCGTGCGAGACCCATTTTAACGGGTTCCGCATTGTTTTTCCGTATTATCACATGAAGTGAATTTACTGCTTTGACCTCTTGTGGGAAAGTCTTTTGTTTTCCGGTGCTCTGCTGGTGGGGTTTATCATCATCTTCGCTTGATGCGTCGAGCCCCTTGTGTTCGGCATTTAATCGGCCGGACTGTTTGAAAACCCAACAATCTCGGTGGGTGTGGTTTGCAGGCCTTCCGGGGGTACTGTGGATTTGACATATCCGACCCAAAATTTTGTTTAAGTTGGATAGCTCATCGCTGTTATCCTTAAGAGGCGGTGTTTTTTTGTTTGGCCGCGAGCTTTTGAATCCGGCGTTGACCGCCGTGCTCTTTGGGCTTTTCTCTTTATTTCGGCGCTGGTCTTTTCTGCGCCGTGATTTTCCGTTTCTATCTCTGATCTCGGATGTACTTGGGTCGCTGGTGCTGCATCTTGCTAGCCAGCTATCCTCTCCCGCACAAAAGCGGGTCATGAGGCTTGTTAGCGCGGACATTGTCCTCGGCTTCTCTTGGCCGAGGTGTCTGGCGAGCCATTCGTCTCGGACGTTGTGTTTAAAAGCTGCTAAGGCTTCGGCGTCCGGACAGTCGACTATTTGGTTCTTTTTGGTGAGGAATCTATTCCAGAATTTGTGCGCTGACTCTCTGGGCTGTTGAGTTATATGACTTAGATCATCTGCATCCAGAGGGCGGACATAAGTTCCTTGAAAGTTTGCTCTAAACGCGTCCTCGAGCTCTTCCCAGCTTCCAACAGTGTTTTCTGGGAGGCTTTTGAGCCAATGACGGGCTGGCCCTTTGAGCTTGAGGGGTAAGTATTTTATGGCGTGGAGATCATCTCCTCTAGCCATGTGTATGTGTAGTATATAATCCTCTATCCAGACTCCAGGGTTTGTTGTTCCGTCGTAGGCCTCTATGTTTATGGGTTTAAATCCTGCTGGGAATTCATGATCCAGCACCTCGTTGGTGAAACATAGTGGGTGTGCGGCGCCCCTGTATTTGGGTGTACCACTGTCTTCCGACACTTGGTGTGTTGCGTTGCTTCCTGGGGCCCTCTTCTTTGGCCCGTAAATGGACCTGGCTGGGCCATCTGTTTTTCCAGGGTCATTAGTCGGCTTATGTGCGGCGCCGCTTTTATATTTTGGCCTATCATCTGGCCGTCTATCCAACTAGTCGGCGTCTTTGTTTTTTGACTGTGGGGGCTCTATGGCCTCCTCGTCAAATTCTGGTAGCAGCTTGCGCTTCGGGTAGCTCTTTGATTGATAGCCATTGCCGTATTTGTCTGCGGTTTTGAGCACTTTGCTCCACCTCATTCTGAGTGTATCTTCCGCTGTTTTGAGCTTCCGCTTTTCCTTCTTCAAACTTCTTGCGGTGGCGACGAGTCTTTTCCGAAGGTTTTTATTCTCCGGCGGTGTGTCTGGCGTGAGGTCGCCTGGACTGTTGTTTTCGCCGGGCCTGGACTGATTATCTGACTCGTCCTGTTCGGACGGTTGCTTGTCTGCGTGTTTGTCGTCCACTGTTTTGCCCTGCTGTATTGCTGGGTCATTAGGAGCGCTGTTGTTGTCGAGGCGGGACTTAGGGCGGCGTCTGCATCGCCGTTTTGGTTGTTTGTCGGCGGGATTATCTTCTGCCGCGCCCCGTTGGTCCTTGTTATCGCTTCCTTTTGGGGTATCCACCATGTATACGTCGTATGACGAGGTGGTCTTCCAGTGCCCTGTAGGCGCTGGTTCTTGTTCATCTCCGGCATCGTCGTCCATACCGTCGATGTCTTCAGAGTCATAGTCTAGCATGTCGGTTAGATCGTCGACAGTGGCTACAAAGTGGGTGGTGGGTGGGCTTTGAATTTCTTCATTGTCCGTATCCCAACCGTCCTGGCCATAGTCCGGCCAGGTCTCTCTGGATAGCGAGAGATGTTTTAGCGAATTTAGGATGTCACCAAAGGGCGAGTGTTGGAAGATGTCCGCGGCGGTGAATTCCATAACCGGCGCCCAATCAGATTCGATTGGCAGGGGCGTGGGAGGTCCGGAGTTCGGCAGGGAGTCCGGCACCTCGGAGTCACGAGCTTCCCAAGGGACAAGGTTAGTGTTCGGCTCCATCGTCGTGGAAGTTGCAGCCCCCGAGGCGGTGTCCAACCACCGGTCCTCGATCTGGGCGATCGGCTCCGGACTAAGGGCCAGAGCGGATTCTTGTGCGGCCACCAAGGCACTGTTCGGCGGCAGAGCTAGATCATGCCCATCGTGACAGTGCGGCAAGCTTGGCTGTGGCTCGAGCCCGTCGAAGATCAAGTCCCCGCGGATGTCGGCCGTGAAGTTTAGGCTCCCGAGCCTGACCTGACGGCCAGGGGCGTAGCTTTCTATCTGCTCCAGATGGCCAAGTGAATTAGCCCGCAGTGCAAAGCCGCTGAATACGAAGATCTGTCCGGGGAGAAAAGTCTCACCCTGGACAGCATTGCTGATTGAAGAAGCCATCGAGCCTATCGGTGACGACACAGAGGAACTCTCAATGAAAGCACCAATGTCGGTGTCAAAACCGGCGGATCTCGGGTAGGGGGTCCCGAACTGTGCGTCTAGGCGGATGGTAACAGGAGACAAGGGACACGATGTTTTACCCAGGTTCGGGCCCTCTCGATGGAGGTAAAACCCTACGTCCTGCTTGATTAATATTGATGATATGGGTAGTATAAGAGTGGATCTACCACGAGATCAAGGAGGCTAAACCCTAGAAGCTAGCCTATGGTATGATTGTTGTAATGTATGTTGTGTCCTACGGACTAAAGCCCTCCGGTTTATATAGACACTGGAGAGGGCTAGGGTTACACAGAGTCGGTTACAATGGTAGGAGATCTACATATCCGTATCGCCAAGCTTGCCTTCCACGCCAAGGAAAGTCCCATCCGGACACGGGATGGAGTCTTCAATCTTGTATCTTCGTAGTCTTGGAGTCCGGCGGACGATGATAGTCCGGCTGTCCGGACACCCCCTAGTCCAGGACTCCCTCACTCTTCCTCACCGGCGATGATGGAGTAGCGGCGGCGCTAGGGTTTGAGGAGCTCGAGCGAGAGACAGCGACCGAGCGGAGTAAATGAAGTGAGGAAGGGGAGAGGGGTATTTATAGCCACGGTAAAAACTGTTCGCCCGAAGATTTTGGGACGAACATGCCCCTGCCCGTTCTCCTTCACGCGACATGTGTCACCCACGTACTGTGTAGATGAGATCGTGTAAGATCGTGGGTGAATAAAATAATGCATCGTGGGATGCGGAACGGTTTGAGTGGTAAAACCGAAAATCTGGATAAGATTTGTTTTAAATTTTCGTTCGCAATTTCTTCAGCTGTCAAGGACACAGTGAAGACTTTGAACGAGTTTCAATTAGAAATCACGTGAAGAATTTGTGAATAGATTGGATTGAGTATAGCATAGAGGGGGAAGGGTCCGATCACATTCACTTAGCAGAAATCACAACTTGAAGAAATAGCAATAAGTGAATGCTGTAGAGGACATAAACTCATATATATATATAGCCAATGAAGAAAAACGACGGAAACAGTGGAGATTTTGCAAAGTTGAATAATTTGAAAACTAAAGAATTTCAAACACTAAGGAAAAACTCAAATTGAAGATTTTCAACTTTTGTGGTGGCGTGACCCACCGTATAAGAATGATGATTTCAGACACCGCATACAATTGTCGTAGGGTTCTAAGAATCAAATTCTTCATGAATTTCTTCACACTTAGAGTGTTATTCTTCATTGATTGAAGAAAAACGTTTCTTCATGTGTTGCACATCTAAGTCATCAATTTTGCATAAGTGTTAGGATGTGTGTCTTTTTCAAAGAACATTCGAAGACTCTAAGATATTTAGCTCACACCGCAACTTGCTAAATCTCTTCTCATCCGAGGGCTTAGTGAATATATCAGCTAGTTGTTCTTCAGTCTTCATGTGCTCGATGGAGATGTCGCCCTTCAACACATGATCACGAAGAAAATGATGACGAATCTGGATGTGCTTTGTCTTCGAGTGCTGAACTGGGTTGTGAGCAATCTTGATGGCACTCTCATTGTCGCAGAGGAGAGGCACATTCTTCATGTTGATGCCATAGTCCTTGAGGGTTTGCCTCATCCACAGCAGTTGAGCACAGCATGAGCCAGCAGCAATGTATTCAGCTTTAGCAGTAGACAGTGATACACAGTTCTGTTTCTTCGAGGACCAACAGACCAAAGATCGTCCGAGGAAATGACAAGTGCCAGATGTTGACTTGCGGTCCACACGATCACCAGCATAGTCAGAGTCAGAATATCCAATGAGATCAAAAGCAGAGCCCTTGGGGTACCATAATCCTAGTGTTGGTGTGTGAGCTAGATATCGAAGAATATGCTTCACAGCCTTATGGTGTGATTCCTTCGGTGCAGCTTGAAATCGGGCACACATGCAAACACTAAGCATTATATCTGGCCTAGATGCACATAAGTACAATAAAGAACCAATCATGGAGCGGTATACCTTGTGATCGAAGTCAATACCATTTTCATCAGTGCATAGATGGCCATTTGTGGGCATAGGAATTTTGACGCCTTTGCAGTCTTGCATGCCGAATTTCCTCAGTACATCTTTGAGGTATTTCTTCTGAGATATGAATATGCCATTGCGCTGCTCATGAATTTGAAGACCTAAGAAGAATTTCAACTCTCCCATCATAGACATTTGATATTCTTCACTCATCATATAGGCAAATTCATCACTATAACGTTGGTCAGTACAGCCAAAGATAATATCATCAACATATATTTGGCACACAAACAGTTCACCATCATAAGATTTTATAAAGAGAGTAGGGTCGAGTGAACCGGGTGTGAAGCCATTCTTCATGAAGAATTCCTTCAATGTATCATACCACGCCCGAGGGGCTTGCTTGAGGCCATACAGGGCCTTATTGAGTCTGAAGACTTTGTCAGGATTCTTTGGATCTTCAAAACCTGGGGATTGAGCAACATATACTTCTTCCTCAAGCTTACCATTGAGGAATGCACTTTTCACATCCATTTGATATAAGATGATATCATGATGGTTAGCGTAAGCAAGTAATATACAAATTGCCTCAAGTCTAGCAATAGGTGCAAAAGTTTCATCGAAATCAATTCCTTCAACCTGTGTGTAGACTTGAGCTACTAGTCGTGCCTTATTCCTCACCACAAGGCCATTTTCATCTTGCTTGTTGCGGTAGATCCACTTTGTGCCAATGATATTATGCTTGCGAGGATCTGGGCGATTGACCAGTTCCCAGACATTGTTAAGCTCGAACTGATGTAATTCTTCTTGCATAGCCTGAATCCACTCCGGCTCCAGAAATGCTTCGTCTACGTTAGTGGGCTCTGTGATAGAGACAAAAGCATAGTGCCCACAAAAGTTAGATAAATGTGAAGCTTTTGAGCGTGTGAGAGGACCTGGTGCGCTAATGTCATCGATGATCTTCTCCACTTGCACTTCTTTTGCAACACGAGGATGAGCTGGTTGTCGCTGAGGATTTTGATCAGCATTTTCTTCAGCACCATTTTCCTCATCATGTTCTTCAGGTGCATCAGCTCGACGTTCTTCATGAACAAGAATGAATTCTTCAGCAGATTCTTCAGTAGGAATGACATCCTTAGTTGCCTTGAACTTGATAGAATCCTCAGGTGCTGGTTCATCTAACACAGAAGGTAGGTGCTCTCTTTGCGAGCCATTAGTTTGATCGAACCGCACATCTACAATGTCAACAATCTTGTGAAGAACAATGTTGAAGACTCTGTAGGTGTGCGAGTCCTTTCCGTAACCAAGCATAAAACCTTCATGTGCTTTTGGTGCAAATTTAGAGTTGTGGTGAGGATCTCTAATCCAGCATTTAGCACTGAAGACTTTGAAATAACTCACATTGGGTTTCTTGTCAGTGAGGAGTTCATAGGCCGTCTTCTTGAAGAATTTGTGAAGATATACTCTGTTGATGATGTGGCACGCAGTATCAATTGCATCAATCCAAAAACGCTGAGGCGTTTTGTATTCATCAAGCATAGTGCGAGCCATCTCAACAAGAGTTCTGTTCTTGCGCTCCACGACGCCATTCTGCTGAGGAGTATAGGGAGCAGATAACTCATGAGTAATACCAAGTTCATCAAGATAGGCATCAAGACCGGAATTCTTGAACTCAGTTCCATTGTCACTTCTAATGTGCTTGATCTTCACACCAAAGTTGGTTGAAGCCCTCGAGGAAAATCGTTTGAAGACTTCCTGCACTTCATGTTTGTAAGTAACAATGTGTACCCATGTATATCGAGAGTAATCATCAACAATGACAAAACCATATAGAGATGCATCATTAGTGACTGCTGAGTAATGATTAGGTCCGAAGAGGTCCATGTGAAGCAATTCGAATGGACGGGTAGTGGTCATGATAGTCTTTGCTGGATGCTTGGCCTTGGTCATTTTTCCAGCTTCACAGGCTCCGCATAAGTGATCCTTGAGGAATTTGACATTCTCAATGCCAATGACATGCTTCTTCTTTGCAAGCGTGTGCAAATTCCTCATGCCTGCGTGACCAAGTCGTCGATGCCATAGCCAGCCTTCTGAAGCTTTTGCAAGTAGACACACGGCTGGTTGTGGTCCTGTAGAGAAATCAACAATATACAAATCTCCTCTCCTAAAGCCTTCGAAGACTTTGGAATTGTCAGCTTCCATAATCACAACACAGCGATATTTGCCAAAGACAACAACCATATCAAGATCACAAAGCATTGAGACTGACATGAGGTTGTATCATAAGGACTCAACAAGCATGACTTTGTCCATGTGTTTATCCTTAGAGATTGCAACCTTACCAAGACCCAATACCTGACTTTTTCCTTTGTCAGCAAAGATGATATGCTTCAGAGGTGACGGTGATAAGGGAGCATCCATCAATAGATTCTTGTCACCAGTCATGTGATTTGTACATCCACTATCGAGGACCCATTCAGTGGTTTTGGGTTGATCATCCTGCAGATGAATTAGTGTAGCTTACAATCTCATATGCTTCATCAGTGAAGAATATGATATCAAGTTCATCAGATGAATTTCATCAAGCAGTAAACAGATATAGCAGTATGAGGACGTGTGAAATGAAAGTTCATTTCATCATGATTCGCCTGCGTCCTTTCAGGCATTTTTGTCAGGTCCCCAGCAAATTCTTCAGACGTCAAAGCACGTCTGGAGACCTGACCCTACAGAAGAGATTAGTTCTTTTTCTTCACCACCCACATCTGGAGGGGTGGTAAAGAATTCATCACTCTGCGAGCACCATACGAAAAAGGTGGCAAAGATGCCAAGCCATTTCGTTTCACATAAGAGGGGTTAGGGTAAGCATATGAATAAGCAGAGAAATTCTTCGAGGACTTATGAACATAATGATTTGAAGAATAATGCACATATTCATAGCCCTTAGCTCTACCCTGCAAGACAGAGTTGTTAGCACGATGATAATCATATGAGGATTTTGATCCTTTTGAGGAATTTGATCCATGTGAGGAATTTGGTCCGTATGAGGACTTGGATCCATATGAAGAATTTGGTCCATATGAAGAATTTGATCTGGGGTTCCTGTTCTTCACTGGTGGTGTCATGAGGACATTCACCTGAAGACTTTCAAGGCACTTCTTTGAAACCCAGATTTTCTTCATAGGGGAACCGTTCCTGCAGTTAGTGCCAACATATCTAGCAAATACTTCACCGTTCTGATTTTTGAACAGTTTATAGTTGGAGTCAAATGACTCATCAGAAGAATGAGGAGATTCACATGTAAAGCCAGATAAGTTAGATGGATCAACTTGAGGTCCCCTTGCAGCAACCCATGAGGTTTTGGGGTACTGCTCAGGCTTCCAATATGTTCCATCAGCATTGAGTTTCCTCTCAAAGGCAATACCCTCTTTCCTAGGGTTTCTGTTGAGGATCTGCTTTTTAAGCACATCACAAAGAGTCTGATGCCCTTTGAGGCTTTTGTACATGCCTGTCATATACAATTCCTTCAACCCTGCATTGTCAGTGATACTAGCAATGTCCTCAGATGAGGAATTAGTGATAGCAGAGGCAGATGAAGAATTTGTAACAGTTGAAGCATTTGAACATTCAGGTGAAGAATTAGCAGATTCACGTTCAATGCACTTTAAGCATGGAGGAACAAATTCAGGCTTTAGTATCATCACTTTTGTCTAGCATGTTTTGAACCTTTTCAAAAGCCCGTTGTTGTTTTACAGCAATCTTAGCAAGTTTAGAGTAGCTAGGCTTGAGATCCTCATCAGATTCATTTTCACTAGATTTAGAGGAGTTGTATTTGAGTACCTTTGCACCCTTCGCCATGAAGCAATAGGTGGGAGCGTAGCCATCATTATCTTCATCAGGCTTGTTGGTGGAGTCAGTTTCTTCAGCGTTGAAGATGGACTTGCTGACGAAAGCTGTAGCGAAGGCCAGACTCGCCACACCAGATTCAGATTCTTCAGACGCCTCCTCTTCATCATTTTCCTCAGATTCAGCTTCAGAGTCCATTTCCTTGCCAATGAATGCCCGAGCCTTCTTGGAGCTACTCTTCTTGTGAGATGAAGACTTCGAGGATTTTGATGACGAAGATTTTGACGATTTCTTCTTCTTCTTTGCATCATCAGAACTGTAATCCTTGTATTTCTTCTTCTTCATTTCCTTTTCCCACTGAGGACAATCTTGAATATAGTGACCAGGTTTCTTGCATTTGTGGCACAACCTTCTCTTATAGTCACTGGATGAAGAATCACTGCTCCTTGAGGGTTTTCCAAAGCGACCACGTCTTGAGAACTTCTGGAATTTCTTCACGAGCAGTGCTAGCTCCTGGCTCAATTCTTCAGGATCACCAAGGCTACTACCAGAGTCCTCATATTCAGAGTCAGACACAGCCTTGGCCTTCAGGGCACGTGGTTTGCCATAGTTTGAACCATAGAGATCTCTCTTTTCAGCAAGCTGGAACTCATGAGTATTTAGCCTTTCGAGGATATCAGCAGGATCAAGAGACTTGTAATCAGCACGTTCTTGTATCATCAGTCCCAGAGTATCAAATGAGGAATCAAGCGATCTCAATAGTTTCTTCACTACTTCATGATCAGTGATGTCAGTGGCACCGAGGGCTTGAAGCTCATTTGAGATGTCAGTGAGGCGATCAAAGGTTTGTTGGACATTTTCATTGTCGAGTCTTTTGAAGCGGTTGAAAAGATTCCGAAGAACATCAACTCGAGAGTCACGCTGAGTTGAGACTCCTTCATTCACTTTGGACAGCCTATCCCAGATAAGCTTAGCAGTTTCCAAAGCACTCACTCTTCCATACTGTCCTTTACTCAGATGGCCACATATGATATTCTTCGCTTGAGAATCGAGTTGCTTGAATCTCTTCACATCGGTAGCGTTCAGTGAGGGTGTGACAGAGGGGACACCATTTTCCACAACATACCAGAGATCATTGTCAATTGCCTCAAGATGCATTCGCATCTTGTTCTTCCAGTAGGGGTAGTCCGTCCCATCAAAGGTAGGACACCCAGCCGAGACCTTGATCATACCTGCGGTCGACATAACTAAAACTCCAGGCAGTTAAACCAAAATCACACAGAACAAGGGAGTACCTTGCTCTGATACCAATTGAAAGTGCGTTATATCGACTAGAGGGGGGTGAATAGGCGATTTTTATGAATTCTTCACTGAGGAATTTGCCGGTGAGGAAATTCCTTAGTGAAGAACTACTCGCAGCGGAATAAGTACTCAGAAGTAGACATAACAGGATACAAACATAGTCATCATGATGAAATGAAGACTAGCACAGAGTACAGAAAGCGTAAACACAGGATAACAAGATGAAGACAAACAGACTGAAGAAATTGAACTGAGGAATTTGAGAAAGTCTTCAGTCAAAGTCTTCAAGCACAGATATGAACAACATTCAACACAGTAATGAGGAAATGGAAGGGTTGAGGAAATAGAACCAGTTAGTTGGTGAAGACAATGATTTGGTAAAGCAGTTCCAACTGCTGTCTCAGTTGTACATCTGGATGGAGCGGCTGAGTATTTAAAATCGAGGACACGCAGTCCCGGACACCCAGTCTCTGAGCCGCAACTCAGGACACCCAGTCCTCACCGTATTCTCCTTGAACTAAGACCACGCAGGCCTCGTCCAATCACTCGTGGTAAGTCTTCAGGTGACTTCCAAACCTTCACAGACTTGGTCACTCGGCGATCCACAATTCCTCTTGGATGCTCTAGACCTTGACGCCTAACCGTCTGGAAGAAGCACAGTCTTCAAAGGTAACAAGCGTCGGATCCACGCAGGATCAATTTCTTCAGCGATGCTCAATCACTTTGGGTTTGTGGGGGTTTGGTTTTGGGATTTTCCTCACTTGATGATTTTCGCTCAAAGTCCTCGGAGGATGGGTTGCTCTCAAATGACAAGTGTCAAGTTCTCTCGGAGCAGCCAACCAACTAGTGGTTGTAGGGGGCGGCTATTTATAGCCTAGGGAGCAGCCCGACATGATAAGACATAAATGCCCTTCAATGATATGACCGTTAGGTGGATAAGATATTTTGGGACAGCTGGCGCGCAGCACAGCAACGGTCGGAAGTTTGACTCTCAAATTCCTCAGGGCTATCATGTTCCTCACTGTGTAGGCAATTCGCACTTGCGAATTCCTAACTCCTCAGTCAGAGCAAAGTCATCAGTGACTAGAAGAACTGCGTCTCTGTCACTGAAGAACTTGACTGAACTGTATGAGATTTCCAATGGCTTCACTCGAAGGGATTGGTAGGTGTAGGATTTTGAGTTGAGCATCACATGTAAATTTTTCCTTAGTATTTCCTCGACCCCCTTTAACAGTACGGTGTTTCCTATGACTCAAGAAAGAGAAAATGAAACTACGAAAACAAAAGTCTTCACGCTTCATGTTCCTCAGGTGAATATCAAGTCTTCAAGGTCACACCATTTTCTTCACTTTCAAAGTCTTCAGTCGAAGAACTTCATTTTTAGGGGTCGACTTTCTCTGTAAATATCAAACACCTCATAGACTTATAGACCTGTGTACACTCACAAACGCATCAGTCCCTTAACCTATAAGTCTTCAATACACCAAAATCACTAAGGGGCACTAGATGCACTTACAGGTGATAAAAAGTTCGACATAAAGGGTTACGTCGATGCAAGCTTTAACACCTATCCGAATGACTCTGAGTAGCAAACCGGATACGTATAGTGGAGCAACCATTTGGAATAGCTCCAAGTGGAGCGTGGAAGCAACATTTACAATATGACATAGAGAATTGCGAAATACATATGGATCTGAATGTTGCAGACCCGTTGACTAAAACCTCTCTCACTAGCAAAACATGATCAAACCCCAGAATTCATTGAGTCTTAATCACATGGTGATGTGAACTAGTTTAGTGACACTAGTGAACTCTTTGGATGTTGGTCACTGTTGGGGAACGTAGTAATTTCAAAAAATTTCCTACGCACATGCAAGATCATGGTGATGGCATAACAACGAGAGGGGAGAGTATTGTCCACGTACCCTCGTAGACCGTAAGCGGAAGCGTTATGACAATGCGGTTGATGTAGTCGTACGTCTTCATGATCCGATCGATCCAAGTACCGAACGTACGGCACCTCCGAGTTCAGCACACGTTCAGCTCGATGACGATCCTCGGGCTCCGATCCAGCAAAGCGTCGGGGATGAGTTCCGTCAGCACGACGGTGTGGTGACGATGATGATGTTCTACCGGCGCAGGGCTTCGCCTAAACTCCGCGACGATATGACCGAGGTGGAATATGGTGGAGGGGGCACCGCACACGGCTAAGGAACGATCCGTAGATCAACTTGTGTGTCATGGGGTGCCCCCTGCCCCCGTATATAAAGGAGCAAGGGGGAGGGGGCGGCCGGCCAAGGGAGGGTGTGCCAGGGAGGAGTCCTACTCCCACCGGGAGTAGGACTCCCTCCTTTCCTAGTCCAACTAGGAGAGGGGAAGGAAGGGAAGGAGAAGGAGAAGGAAGGAGAGGGAGGAAAAGGAGGAAAGGGGGGCCGGCCCCCTAGTCCAATTCGGTTTGGGCTAGGGGGGCCGCGCGCCCTACCTCCTCTCTTCCACCACTTGGCCCATGAGGCCCATTGCTTCTTCCTCGTATTCCCGTAACTCCCCGGTACCCCCGAAAATACCCGAATCACTCGGAACCTTTCCGAAGTCTGAATATAGTCGTCCAATATATCGATCTTTACGTCTCGACCATTTCGAGACTCCTCGTCATGTCCCCGATCTCATCCGGGACTCCGAACTCCTTCGGTACATCAAAACTCATAATATAACTGTCATCAAAACCTTAAGCGTGCGGACCCTACGGGTTCGAGAACTATGTAGACATGACCTAGAACTATTCTCGGTCAATAACAAATAGCGAAACCTGGATGCTCATATTGGCTCCTACATATTCTACGAAGATCTTTATCGGTCAGACCGCATAACAACATACGTTGTTCCCTTTGTCATTGGTATGTTACTTGCTCGAGATTCGATCGTCGGTATCCAATACCTAGTTCAATCTCGTTACCGGCAAGTCTCTTTACTCGTTAAGTAATGCATCATTCCGTAACTAACTCATTAGCTACATTGCTTGCAAGGCTTATAGTGATGTGCATTATCGAGAGGGCCCAGAGATACCTCTCCGACAATCAGAGTGACAAAACCTAATCTCGAAATACGCCAACCCAAGATGTACCTTCGGAGACACCTGTAGTACTCCTTTATAATCACCCAGTTACGTTGTGACGTTTGGTAGTACCCAAAGTGTTCCTCCGGTAAACGGGAGTTGCATAATCTCATAGTTATAGGAACATATATAAGTCATGAAGAAAGCAATAGCAACATACTAAACGATCAAGTGCTAGGCTAACGGAATGGGTCATGTCAATCACATCATTCTCCTAATGATGTGATCCCATTAATCTAATGACAACACATGTCTATGGTTAGGAAACATAACCATCTTTGATTAATGAGCTAGTCAAGTAGAGGCATACTAGTGACTATATGTTTGTCTATGTATTCACACATGTATCATGTTTCCGGTTAATACAATTCTAGCATGAATAATAAACATTTATCACGAAATAAGGAAATAAATAATAACTTTATTATTGCCTCTAGGGCATATTTCCTTCAGTCTCCCACTTGCACTAGAGTCAATAATCTAGTTCACATCACCATGTGATTTAACACCAATATTCATATCTGTATATGATTAACACCCATAGTTCACATCGTCATGTGACCAACATCCAAAGGGTTTACTAGAGTCAATAATCTAGTTCACATCTCTATGTGATTAACACCCAAAGAGTACTAAGGTGTGATCATGTTTTGCTGATGAGAGAAGCTTAGTCAACGGGTCTGTCATATTCAGAGCCGTATGTATTTTGCAAATATTCTATGTCTATAATGCTCTGCACGGAGCTACTCTAGCTAATTTCTCCCACTTTCAATATGTGTCCAGATTGAGACTTAGAGTCATCTGGATCGGTGTAAAAAATTGCACCAATGTAACTCTTTACGACGGGCTCTTTTATCACCTCCATAATCGAAAAATATTTCCTTAGTCCTCACTAAGGATATTCTTGACCAATGTCCAGTGATCTACTCCTAGATCACTATTGTACTCCCTTGCCAAATTCAGAGCAAGGTATACAATAGGTCTGGTACATAGTATAGCATACTTTATAGAACCTATGACTGAGGCATAGGGAATGACTTTCATTCTCTTTTCTATTTTCTGCCGTGGTCGGGATTTGAGTCTTACTCAATTTCACACCTTTACAACACAGGCAAGAACTCTTTCTTTGAATGTTCCATTTTGAACTATTTCAAAATCTTGTCAAGGTATGTACTCATTGAAAATTTTATCAAGCGTCTTGATCTATCTCAATAGATCTTGATGCTCAATATGTAAGTAGCTTTACTGAAGTCTTTCTTTTAAAGAACTCCTTTCAAACACTCCTTTATGCTTTTGCAGAATAATTCTACATTATTTCCGATCAACAATATGTCATTCACATATACTTATCAGAAATGTTGTAGTGCTCCCACTCACTTTCTTGTAAATACAGGCTTCACCGTAAGTCTGTACAAAACTATATGCTTTGATCAACTTATCAAAGCGTATATTCCAACTCTGAGATGCTTGCACCAGTCCATAAATGGATCGCTGGAGCTTGCACATTTTGTTAGCACCTTTAGGATTGACAAAACCTTCTGGTTGTATCATATACAACTTTTCTTTAATAAATCCATTAAGGAATGTAGTTTTGACATCCATTTGCCAGATTTCATAAAATGTGGCAATTGCTAACATGATTCGGACAGACTTTTAAGCATGGATACGAGTGAGAAAATCTCATTGTATTCAACACCTTGAACTTTGTCAAAAACCTTTTTCGACAAGTCTAGCTTTGTAGATAGTAACACTACTATCAGCGTCCGTCTTCCTCTTGAAGATCCATTAATTCTTAATGACTCACCGATCATCGGGCAAGTAAATCAAAGTCCATACTTTGTTCTTATACATGGATCCCATCTCAGATTTCATGGCCTCAAGCCATTTCGCGGAATCTGGGCTCATCATCGCTTCCTCATAGTTCGTAGGTTTATCATGGTCTAGTAACATGACTTTCAGAACAGGATTACCGTACCACTCTGGTGCGGACCGTACTCTGGAAGACCTACGAGGTTCTGTAGTAACTTGATCAGAAGTTTCATGATCATCATCATTAGCTTCCTCACTAATTGGTGTAGGAATCACTGGAACTGATTTCAGTGATGAACTATTTTCCAATTCGGGAGAAGGTACAATTACCTCATCAAGTTCTACTTTCCTCCCACTCACTTTTTTCGAGAGAAACTTCTTCTCTAGAAAGGATCCATTTTTAGCAACGAATATCTTGCCTTCGGATCTGTGATAGAAGGTGTACCCAACAATTTCCTTTGGGTATTCTATGAAGACGCACTTCTCCAATTTGGGTTAGAGCTTATCAGGATGAAACTTTTTCACATAAGCATCACAGCCCCAAACTTTAAGAAACGACAACTTGGGTTTCTTGCTAAACCACAGTTCATATGGTGTCGTCTCAATGGATTTAGATGGTGCCCTTTTAACGTGAATGAAGCTGTCTCTAATGCATAACCCCAAAACAATAGTGGTAAATCGGTAAGAGACATCATAGATTGCACTATATCCAATAAAGTACTGTTATGACGTTCGGACACACCATTAAGCTGTGGTGTTCCAGGTGGCATGAGTTTGTGAAACTATTCCACATTGTTTTAATTGAAGACCAAACTCGTAACTCAAATATTCGTCTCCCACTACTGGGAACTGGGAATTTGCCATCAGACAGCTCTTTGCCATCTGCCAGCTGATGGCAAAGAACGTCTTTGCCGTCTGCTTATAAAAAATAGATGGCAAAGAACTGACAGACGGCAAAGAACATGGTTTCCATCAGCCAATTCTGTGCCATCTGCTAGTGGATGGCAAATAATCTTTGCCATCTGCCAGCAGATGGCAAAGAGGTGGGTAGGGTCCAGTGCTGTAACGGCCTGTCAACCCACCTCTTTGCCATCTGCCAGCAGATGGCAAAGAATCTTTTCCGTCTGTTGGCAGATGGCAAAGAAGTGGGTGGGGCCCAATGGATAACGGCGCTGTAACGGCCCAGTAGCCCCACCTCTTTGCCATCTACCAGCGGATGGAAAAGGCCCATATCTTTGCCATCAGCCAGCGGCTGGCAGATGGCAAAGAGGTCCCTCCCCTCTCTCCCAGCCCGGCCCCTCCCCTCTCTCTCTCTCTTCCAGCCCGGCCCCACCCCCTCTCTCTCT
The DNA here is from genome assembly GCA_963921465.1 of Triticum timopheevii. Lineage (NCBI taxonomy): Eukaryota > Viridiplantae > Streptophyta > Magnoliopsida > Poales > Poaceae > Triticum > Triticum timopheevii. The sequence goes on from OY997268.1 coordinate 526,996,584, forward strand.
CCCCACCTCACCCACCCACCACTTGTGTAAAAAAAACTGTCTGCCCCCAAACCGCACCCGCGCGCCCCAGCCGGACGACCCCAGTGTGCCACTGGCCTGCCACTGCCCAGCACCGCCGCCGGCCCGCCCCTCCCCGCCACCGCAGCCCTCCCACGCCCCTCCCCGCCACCGCAGCTCGCCCCTGCGCCAGTCCCTCCACCGCAGCCCATCCCAGCACCGCCGCCCGTCCCTCCACCGAGCCGGCCCTCCCCCGCCCCTCCCCGGCCACCGCGGTGTGCCCCGCGGACCGCCCCTCCACCGAGCCAGGCCACGGCGCCGCCCCCTTCCCGCGGCCCTCCCCGCCACGGCGCCATCGAGATTCAGGTTTTTTTTTTGCACTGAAGATTCACGTATACATGCGCCCTTGCTTCAAACTTTGTCTCTAACAGTGAACTAGTACGCGGGTACGTGCACAACACGTGCAAAGTTCAATTCATAAATACAAATCTCGCATGTTCATTTTTTCAGAGAAAAACACACAATATGTCCTTGATAAGTCTAACAAGTCAACAATTATGTTTTCTTTGTATGTAAAGCTATCATGACAGCTATCCAAATTTCACTAATCACTACACTGGGTGGCTCCCATGCAACGTAATGAGATTATGTTGCATACCATAAAAATAGAAGGCCGCATAGTCACAATTTTTCTTGGAAGAAAAACATTTTCATGGTCGCAAAACTTGGGATCACGCAAATGTTGTCGATCTCAGCTATTAATACAGTGTTACATTTTAATCATAAGATGACTTAACTATTGTACTATCATTTGTGTTGTATTCTCTAAAGAAACGTTGTTATATTATGCATGGACGGGATACAAAGTTAGGCTATCTAAAATCATGAGATGCCTTGGGATACGTGAAAAGCAGCAAATTCGCACGCACGCACTGTTTGCCAGTTATTAAAATAAAAGAAGGATAGAGAAGGGAGTACAAGACGGAATTCTGGCACTCAAGCGTGACTGCCAACTGTTGTGCTGCAGGTACATGGCTGGCAGGCGTTGTGTCCAGATTTCTCTAGAATGAAGGACAACTACATGGTGGGCACTGTAGAGGCGAATCCATACATTCTGGGCCATAGGATTGAACCTATCAAGGGTTGAAATTACTCCTTAAGCTCAAATTTCAAATTTTCAAAACTGATACACTATAGAGTAGTATAGAAAAATTATCAGCTAAAAAGTCAGATAAAGATGGAACAAATAAGGGAATGGATAAAAATTGAGAGATGGGTATAGGAGAGAAAAGAGATACAACCGCAGATTTAGGAGGGGAAAACTTAGGCTCAGCTCACTTTGTAGTGTATTCAGAAGATAGCACACAGAAAAATGTTTCTTTTGCAAGATGTTTACGGTCTCCTTTGGCAGGGTAACAAATGACATGTGATAAAATTAGTACTAAAGCAGAATTATGTGTTAGGCCTAATAGGCAAGAAATACCATATGAGATAATATCAGTAACAAACTAACAGAAAATGGAAATCATATTATCTTGGCACAAACCTTAAGACCGTAGTTGGTGCAACAACATGTTATTGGACATGTCACGGCTTAAAACATTGAGGATGTTTATTCGACAAGCCTATGGCAGACGCGCCTACGACCGACGAGCCTCGGGCCGACGACGAGCCTCGGGCCGCCGAGCCTCGGGCTGCCGAGTCTTCGCCCCACGAGACTCCGAAGCTCAGACGGGGTCACGCTGAGTCGGAGCCGAGCCCATGGGAGGACTGGACGGAGTCGAGTGCCCGTAGTTGTGTTCAGGGTGGAGACTATAGTCCTGATAGCTATAGCGAGGGTGAGTGGGTTGAGGGGCGCAAAGTCTACCAGCGTGGTCGTACAAAGCTCCCGCCCACCCCGGCGACCCCCAACCAGAGGTGGTTGATTGCGCCTAACGGGGAGAAGTAAGTGCATTTACTCTTTTTTTAACCTTTTCCCTTGACGTTTCTTTGAATATCTAATGTGTTGGCCTTGTCATACTGCAGTTCTTGGACACACAAAGATGGTGTCCGCAGGCCCAACACTGTCCTTGGTGTGATTTGTCGCCAGTGCTTCCCGGGGTGGGTCACGTTGCCCGGTGAGGGCCGGGTTCCAGAGCTAGGAATGACCTGGGAGCACTACTTGGCTGCCCCGGCCCCGCCGGAGCATAGGGTCGGCGATGTCGAGTGCGGCACGGTGGCCGACATTGTGATCGCCACGTTTTGGGTAATTTCTCCTTTGCCATTTACGTTGTGTTGGGAGGTCCCATGGCTCGTTAGCCATTGGTAATGGACTGATACGTTGTAGTAGCACTCTCCCGCAGATCAAGAAGCGCCAGACCAGCTCTGATCCTGAGATACCGCCTCGTTTATGACCAGTGGAAATCGAATTCCAGGTTTGTTATACGGACTCAGTAGCCTTTCCTCCATTACATTGTGTTTGCGGTCGTCGATGATTACAATGCTAACGAGTGGTGTTGCAGGCTACTATTGAGGCAGAGAGAGTGAAGACCCAGGCCGCTTTTGAGGAGAGGGACCGACAGTTGGCGGAGAGGGACCGGCAGGCGGCGGAGAGGGACAGGGAGAATGAGGAGAGGACGGCTAGGCTATTGGAGGAGGAGAGGAACCGGAATGACTCGGCTAACCGGGCCATGTACGAGCTCTTCGTGGTAAGTTTCTTCTGCATATTAGCTAAATCATGCACGCAATGTTCCTTTCATTAGTAACTAATATGACTGACTCGTCAAAACCAAATGTGCAGTCCATGTGCGAGAAGAACGGCCAGACCCCTCCGCCGATGCCAGTCATTGCTCCGGCGGGCACGGTGAGTTTCATTTGAATGGTCATTAGTTACTAGTCTTCACATTTGAGTTGCATCATGCTAACGATACATTGGAAATAATCTTTGGTGCAGCGTAACTCCCGATAAGCATCGACCGATCCTTCTCCGTCTGCCACTGGCGCGACCGGTCCTACACCTACACCTACACCTACACCTCTGTGATGACAGTAAGTTTCCCAAGTGTTTTGCTTAATAGAGTTTTGTTGTGATGCCATGTTGTATCTACACATATCATGCATAATGTGTGTATGTTTGAAATGCATTGTATGTGTGGGATTCGACACCTAGTCGTGTGCCTTTGGTAGCCTTCCATACAGGGAAATGCCTCCTAGTGCTTCCACTGAGCCATGGTAGTTCGCTACTGCTCCGGAACACATGGATTGACCGGCATGTGTCCTTCTTTGCTCCTGTGTCTGTCCCTATGGGGAAATGTCACGCAGTGTATCACCGAAGTCCTTGTAGCTTGCTACGACTTGGTTGCACTCGCTGATGACCGACACGTGCATTGCTGGGTCATGTATGCCTGTCCCTGTACGTTTGTGCCACCTTGGTTCTATGACTAGTCATGTCGGCCCGGGTTCTCTGCCATATGGATACTAGCGACATAATCATATACTTAGCATTTTTTCCTCCAAAATGACTCAATATGCTTAGCTAGCTCAAAAATGATATAATATGCTTAAGAAATGACATATTTTAGGTCCTAAATGACTTCATATGCTTAGCTAGCTCCAAAATGACATAATAACCTTACTTAGCTTCAAAATGACCTATTCAACCTAGGCTAGCTCTAAAATGACCTGTACTTTGCATTTTTTCCTCCAAAATGACTTAATATGCTTAGCTAGCTCAAAAATTACATAATAAGCTTAATTAGCTCCAAAATGACCTATTTAACCTAGGATAGCTCTAAAATGACCTATACTTAGCATTTTTTCCTCCAAAATGACTTAATATGCTTAGCTAGCTTCAAAATGACCTATACTTAGAATCTTTTCCTCCAAAATTAGTTAATATGCTTAACTAGCTCTAAAATGACATGATATGCTTAAGAAATGACATAGTTTAGCTCCTAAATGACTTCACATGCTTAGCTAGCTCCAAAATAACATAATAAGCTTAATTAGCTCCAAAATGACATATTTAACCTCGGATGGCTCTAAAATGACCTATACTTAGCATTTTTCCTCCAAAATGACTTAATATGCTTAGCTATCTTCAAAATGACCTATTTAACCTACGATAGCTCTAAAATGACCTATACTTAGCATCTTTTCCTCCAAAATGACTTAATATGCTTAGCTAGCTCTAAAATGATATAGTATGCTTAAGAAATGACATATTTTAGGTCCTAAATGACTTCATATGCTTAGCTAGCTCCAAAATGACATAATAACCTTACTTAGCTTCAAAATGACCTATTCAACCTAGGCTAGCTCGAAAATGACCTATCCTTAGCATTTTTTCCTCCAAAATGACTTAATATGCTTAGCTAGTCAAACATTACATAATAAGCTTAATTAGCTCCAAAATGACCTATTTAACCTAGGCTAGCTCTAAAATGACCTATACTTAGCATTTTTTCCTCCAAAATGACTTAATATGCTTAGCTAGCTTCAAAATGACCTATACTTAGAATCTTTTCCTCCAAAATTAGTTAATATGCTTAACTAGCTCTAAAATGACATAATATGCTTAAGAAATGACATAGTTTAGCTCCTAAATGACTTCACATGCTTAGCTAGCTCCAAAATGACATAATAAGCTTAATTAGCTCCAAAATGACATATTTAACCTAGGATAGCTCTAAAATGACCTATACTTAGCATTTTTCCCTCCAAAATGACTTAATATGCTTAGCTAGCTTAAAAATGACCTATTTAACCTAGGATAGCTCTAAAATGACATATACTTAGCATCTTTTCCTCCAAAATGACTGAATATGCTTAGCTAACTCTAAAATGACATAATATGCTTAAGAAATGACATATTTTAGCTCCTAAATGACTTCACATGCTTAGCTAGCTCCAAAATGACATAATAAACTTACTTAGCTCTAGAATGACCTTAGCATGTTTTACACCAAAATGACTTAGTATGCTTAGCTAGCTCAAAAATGACATAATAACCATACTTAGCTCCAAAATGACCTATTTTACAGATATAAGTTGCATCATAATAATCTTCACATTTTAGTTGCATCATAATAATCTTCTTCTTCTAGTCTTCTTCTTCTAACTTTCTTCTTTCCTATTTTACAGATTTGCTTAATTGATCACGGAAGCTTGGGTTGATGGAGTGCTTGTATTTAGTTTTTGTTTTGACCTTGTGAAACTTGCTACCTATGGATGAAACTGTGTAATATTAATGAAACTATGTATATGTACGGATGAAATTTGCTACTATTGGTAACATGTGTTGGATACATATGTGTTCATGACTATTGGTAATATGTGTTGAATATGCTATATTGGTCATATAAATATATTTGTGTTTGATTTCTGTGAAAATGAATTGATATAAGAAAAAACAGAATTAAATGGGGCAATATAGTCACTTTGCCATCTGCTGGCAGATGGCAAAGAGCTTTGCCATCAGCTGGCAGATGGCAAAGAGGCCACGTGTCATCTACCTGTACCATTTGGGCTGGCCTATTTGGGCTCTTTGCCATCTGCTGGCAGATGGCAAACAGCCTGCAACCTTTGCCATCTGCTGGCAGATGGCAAAGAGCCTGCAGCCTTTGCCATCTGCTGGCAGATGGCAAAGTATGCCGTTAGCCTTCTAACGGGGCTAACCCCGTTAAGAGGCTTTGCCATCAGCCAGCAGATGGCAAAGAAGCCTTTACCGGCAGGTTTTTGGACGACCTGTTTGCCATCTGCTGGCAGATGGCAAAGCCTTTGTCATCCTTCGACCATGCCTTTGCCATCTGCCATGGCAGATGGCAAAGTGCCAGATTCCAGTAGTGTCCGCGATCAGATCGCAGAAACTTTATTTTATTGTTACTATGATTTTTCCACTTCACTCTGAAATTTTTTGAACTTTTCAAGTGTTTCAGACTTGTGCTTCATTAAGTAGATATACTTATATCTGCTCAATTCATCTTGTGAAGGTCAGAAAATAACGATACCCGCCACGAGCATCAACACTCATTGGATCGCATACATCGGTATGTATTATTTCCAACAAGTCAGTAGCTCGTTCCATTGTTCCGGAGAACGGAGTTTTAGTCATCCTGCCCAAAAGGCACGGTTCGCAAGCATCAAATGATTCATAACCAAGTGATTCCGAAAATCCATCTTTATGGAGTTTCTTCATGCGCTTTACACCGATATGACCCAAACGGCAGTGCCACAAATATGTTGCACTATCATTATTAACTTTGCATCTTTTGGCATTAATATTATGAATATGTGTATCACTACGATCGAGATCCAATAAACTATTTTCATTGGGTGTATGACCATTTGAAGGTTTTATTCATGTAAACAGAACAACAATTATTCTCTGACTTTAAATGAATAACCGTATTGCAATAAACATGATCAAATCATATTCATGCTCAACGCAAACGCCAAATAACATTTATTTAGGTTTAATACTAATCCCGAAAGTATAGGGAGTGTGCGATGATGATCATATCAATCTTGGAACTACTTCCAACACTCATTGTCACTTCCCCTTCAACTAGTCTTAGTTTATTCTGTAACTCCTGTTTCGAGTTACTAATCTTAGCAACCGAACAAGTATCAAATACTCAGGGGCTACTATAAACACTAGTAAGGCACACATCAATAACCTGTATATCAAATATACCCTTGTTCACTTTGCCATCCTTCTTATCCACCAAATATTCAGGGTATTTCTGTTTCCAGTGACCATTTCCTTCGCAGTGTAAGCACTCAGTTTCAGGCTTTGGTTCAACTTTGGGCTTCTTCGTGGGAGTGACAACTTTCTTGTCATTCTACTTGAAGTTCCCTTTCTTTCCCTTTGCCCTTTTTCTTGAAACTAGTGGTCTTGTCAATCATCAACACTTGATGCTCTTTCTTGATTTCTACCTTCGTTGATTTCAACATCACGAAGAGCTCGGGAATCATTTTCGTCATCCCTTGCATACTATAAATCATCATAAAGTTTTAGTAACTTAGTGATGGTAACTAGAGAATTCTGTCAATCACTATCTTATCTGGAAGATTAACTCCCACTTGATTCAAGCGATTGAAGTACCCAGACAATCTGAGGACATACTCACTAGTTGAGCGATTCTTCTCCATCTTTTAGCTTTAGAACTTGTTGGAGACTTCATATCTCTCAACTCGGGTATTTGCTGGAAATATTAACTTCAACTCCTGGAACATCTCATATGGTCTATGACGTTCAAAACGTCTTTGAAGTCCCGATTCTAAGCCGTTTAAGCATGATGCACTAAACTATCAAGTAGTCATCCTTTTGAGCTAGCCAAATGTTCATAACGTCTGCATCTGCTCCTGCAATAGGTTTGTCACCTAGCGGTGCATTAAGGACATAATTCTTCCGTGCAGCAATGAGGATAAACCTTAGATCACGGATCCAATCAGCATCATTGCTACTAACATCTTTCAATACAATTTTCTCTAGGAACATATTAAAATAAACATATGAAAGTAACAACGCAATCAATTGATCTACAACATAATTTGCAAAATACTACCAAGACCAAGTTCATGATAAATTTAAGTTCAATTAATCATATTACTTAAGAACTCCCACTTAGATAGACATCCCTCTAGTCCTCTAAGTGATTACGTGATCCATATAAATTACACCATGTCCGATCGTCACGTGAGATGGAGTAGTTTCAACGGTGAACATCAATATGTTGATCATATCTACTATATGATTCACGCTCGACCTTTCGGTCTTCGTGTTCCGAGGCCATATCTGTTATATGCTAGGCTCGTCAAGTTTAACCTGAGTATTCCGCGTGTGCAACTGTTTTGCACCCGTTGTATTTGAACATAGAGCCTATCTGTTGGGGAACGTAGTAATTTCAAAAAAATTCCTACACACACGCAAGATCATGGTGATGCATAGCAACGAGAGGGGAGAGTGTTGTCCACGTACCCTCGTAGACCATAAGAAGAAGCGTTAGCACAATGCGGTTGATGTAGTCGTACGTCTTCACGATCCGACCGATCCAAGCACCGAACGTATACCTCCGAGTTCAGCACACGTTCAGCTCGATGACGATCCCCGGGCTCCGATCCAGCAAAGCTTCGGGGATTAGTTCCGTCAGCACGACCGCGTGGTGATGATGATGATGTTCCACCGGCGCAGGGCTTCGCCTAAACTCTGCGACGATATGACTGAGGTAGAATATGGTGGAGGGGGGAACCGCACACGGCTAAGGAACGATCCGCAGATCAACTTGTGTGTTGTTTGGGCTGCCCCCCGCCCCCGTATATAAAGGAGCCAGGGGGGAGGAGGCGGACGGCCAAGGAGGGCGCGCCAAGGGGGGAGTCCTACTCCCACCGGGAGTAGGACTCCCTTCTTTCCAAGTTGGAGTAGGAGAAGGGGGGAAGGAAGAGGAAGAGGGGAAGGAAAGGGGGGGGGGGCGCCGCCCCCCTTCCCTTGTCCTATTCGGACTAGGAAGGGGAGGGGCGTGCGGCCCCCTCCTGCCTCCTTCCCTCTTCTCCCTCGAGGCCCATGTAGGCCCAATAACCCCCCGGGGGGTTCCGGTAACCTCCCGGTACTCTGGTAAAATGCCGATTTCACCCGGAACGATTCCGATGTCCAAATATAGGCTTCCAATATATTGATCTTTATGTCTCGACCATTTCAAGACTCCTCGTCATGTCCGTGATCACATCCGGGACTCCGAACAAGCTTCGGTACATCAAAATTTATAAACTCATAATAAAACTGTCATTGTAACGTTAAGCGTGCGGACCCTACGGGTTCAAGAACTATGTAGACATGACCTAGAACTATTCTCGGTCAGTAACCAATAGCAGAACCTGGAAGCCCATTTTGGTTCCTACATATTCTACGAAGATCTTTATCGGTCAAACCGCATAACAACATACGTTGTTCCCTTTGTCATCGGTATGTTACTTGCCCGAGATTTGATCGTCGGTATCCAATACCTAGTTCAATCTCGTTACCGGCAAGTCTCTTTACTCGTTACATAATGCATCATCCCGTAACCAACTCATTGGTCACATTGCTTGCAAGGCTTATAGTGATGTGCGTTACAAGAGAGGGCCCAGAGATACCTCTCCGACAATCGGAGTGACAAAACCTAATCTCGAAATACGCCAACTCAACATGTACCTTCGGAGACACCTGTAGTACTCCTTTATAATCACCCAATTACGTTGTGACGTTTGGTAGCACCCAAAGTGTTCCTCCGATAAACGGGAGTTGCATAATTCTCATAGTTACAGGAACATGTATAAGTCATGAAGAAAGCAATAGCAGTATACTAAATGATCAAGTGCTAAGCTAACGGAATGGGTCATGTCAATCACATCATTCTCCTAATGATGTGATCCCATTAATCAAATGACAACACATGTCTATGGTTAGGAAACATAACCATCTTTGATCAACAAGCTAGTCAAGTAGAGGCATACTAGTGACACTATGTTTGTCTATGTATTCACACATGTATTATGTTTCCGGTTAATACAATTCTAGCATGATTAATAAACATTTATCATGAAATAAGGAAATAAATAATAACTTTATTATTGCCTCTAGGGCATATTTCCTTCAGTCTCCCACTTGCACTAGAGTCAATAATCTAGTTCACATCGCCATGTGATTTAACATCAATATTCATATCTGTATATGATTAACACCCATTGTTCACATCGTTATGTGACCAACACCCAAAGGGTTTACTAGAGTCAATAATCTAGTTCACATTGCTATGTGATTAACACCCAAAGAGTACTAAGGTGTGATCATGTTTTGCTCGTGAGAGAAGCTTAGTCGACGGGTCTGTCACATTCAGAACCGTGTGTACTTTGCAAATATTCTATGTCTACAATGCTCTGCACGGAGCTACTCTAGCTAATTGCTCCCACTTTCAATTTGTATCCAGATTGAGACTTAGAGTCATCTGGATCGGTGTGAAAGCTTGCACCGATGTAACTCTTTACGACGGGCTCTTTTATCACCTCCATAATCGAGAAATATTTCCTTAGTCCTCACTAAGGATATTCTTTACCAATGTCCAGTTATCTACTCTTAAATCACTATTGTACTCCCTTGCCAAATTCAGAGCAAGGTATACAATAGGTCTGGTACATAACATAGCATACTTTATAGAACCTATGACTGAGGCATAGGGAATGACTTTCATTCTCTTTTCTATTTTCTGTCGTGGTCGGGATTTGAGTCTTACTCAATTTCACACCTTTGCAACACAGGCAAGAACTCTTTCTTTGACTATTCCATCTTGAACTATTTCAAAATCTTGCCAAGGTATGTACTCATTGAAAATCTTATCAAGCGTCTTGATCTATCTCAATAGATCTTGATGCTCAATATGTAAGTAGCTTTTACTGAGGTCTTTCTTTGAAAAAACTCCTTTCAAACACTCCTTTATGCTTTGCAGAATAATTCTACATTATTTCCGATCAACAATATGTCATTCACATATACTTATCAGAAATGTTGTAGTGCTCTCACTCACTTTCTTGTAAATACAGGATTCTCAAAAAGTTTGTATAAAACCATATGCTTTGATCAACTCATCAAAGCGTATATTCCAATTCCAAGAGGCTTCCACCAGTCCATAAATGGATCGCTGGGGCTTGCACACTTTGTTAGCACCTTTAGGATTGACAAAACCTTCTGGTTGCATCATATACAACTCTTCTTTAATAAATCCATTAAGGAATGTAGTTTTGACATCCATTTGCCAAATTTCATAAAATGTGGCAATTGCTAACATGATTCGGACAGACTTAAGCATCGCTACAGTTGAGAAAATCTCATTGTAGTCAACACCTTGAACTTGTCAAAAACCTTTTTGCGACAAGTCGAGCTTTGTAGATAGTAACACTACTATCAGTGTCTGTCTTCCTCTTGAAGATCCATTTATTTAACATGGCTTGCTGATCATCGAGCAAGTCAATCAAATTCCATACTTTGTTCTCATATATGGATCATATCTCAGATTTTATGGCCTCAAGCCATTTCGCGGAATCTGGGCTCATCATTGCTTCCTCATAGTTCGTAGGTTCATCATGGTCTAGTAACATGACTTCTAGAACAGTATTACCGTACTACTCTGGTGCGGACTGTACTTTAGAAGACCTACGATGTTTTGTAGTAACTTGATCTGAAGTTTCATGATCATCATCATTAGCTTCCTCACTAATTGGTGTAGGAATCACTCGAACTGATTTCCGTGATGAACTACTTTCCAATTCGGGAGAAGGTACAAATTACCTTATCAAGCTCTACTTTCCTCTCACTCACTTCTTTCGAGAGAAACTCCTTCTCTAGAAAGGATCCATTATTAGCAACAAATGTTTTGCCTTCGGATCTGTGATAGAAGGTGTACCCAATAGTTTCCTTTGAGTATTCTGTGAAGACGCACTTCTTCGATTTGGGTTCAATCTTATCAGGTTGAAACCTTTTTCACATAAGCATCGCAACTCCAAACTTTAAGAAATGACAGCTTAGGTTTACTACTAAACCATAGTTCATACAGTGTCGTCTCAACGAATTTAGATGGTGCCCTATTTAAAGTGAATGCAGCTGTCTTTAATGCATAACCCCAAAACGATAGTGGTAAATTGGTAAGATACATCATAGATTGCACCATATCCAATAAAGTGCGGTTACGACGTTCGGACACACCATAACGTTGTGGTGTTCCAGGTGGCGTGAGCTGTGAAACTATTCCACATTGTTTTAATTGAAGACCAAACTCGTAACTCAAATATTCGTCTCCGCAATCAGATCACAGAAACTTTATTTTCTTGTTACGATGATTTTTCCACTTCACTCTGAAATTCTTTGAACCTTTCAACTATTTCAGACTTATGTTTCATCAAGTAGATATACCCATATCTGCTCAAATCATCTTGTGAAGTTCGGAAATAATGATACTTGCCACGAGCATCAACACTCATTGGATCGCATACATTGGTATGTATTATTTCCAATAAGTCAGTAGCTTGTTCCATTGTCCCGGAAAACGGAGTTTTAGTCGTCTTGCCCAAAAGGCACGGTTCGCAAGCATCAAATGATTCATAACCAAGTGATTCCGAAAATCCATCTTTATGGAGTTTCTTCATCCGCTTTACACCGATATGACCCAAACGGCAGTGCCACAAATAAGTTGCACTATCATTATTAACTTTGCATCTTTTGGCATCAATATTATGAATATGTGTATCACTACGATCGAGATCCAACAAACTATTTTCATTGGGTGTATAACCATCGAAGGTCTTATTCATGTAAACAGAATAACAATTATTCTTTAACTTCAAATGAATAACCGTATTGCAATAAACATGATCAAATCATATTCATGCTCAACGCAAACGCTAAATAACATTTATTTAGTTTTAACACTAATCTCGAAAACATAGGGAGTGTGTGATGATGATCATATCAATCTTGGAACTATTTCCAACACTCATCGTCACTTCCCCTTCAACTAGTCTTTGTTTATTCTGTAACTCCTGTTTCGAGTTACTAATCTTAGCAACCGAACAAGTATCAAATACTCAGGGGCTACTATAAACACTAGTAAGGCACACATCAATAACCTGTATATCAAATATACCCTTGTTCACTTTGCCATCCTTCTTATCCACCAAATATTCAGGGCATTTCTGCTTCCAGTGACCATTTCCTTTGCAGTGTAAGCACTCAGTTTCAGGCTTTGGTCCAGCTTTGGTCTTCTTCACGGGAGTGACAACTTGTTTGCCATTCTACTTGAAGTTTCCCTTTCTTTCCTTTGCCCTTTTCTTGAAACTAGTGGTCTTGTCAATCATCAACACTTGATGCTCTTTCTTGATTTCTACCTTCGTCGATTTCAACATCACGAAGAGCTCGGGAATCGTTTTTGTCATCCCTTGCATACTATAGTTCATCACGAAGTTCTAGTAACTTAGTGATGGTGACTAGAGAATTCTGTCAATCACTATCTTATCTGGAAGATTAACTCCCACTTGATTCAAGTGATTGAAGTACCCAGACAATATGAGCACATGCTCACTAGTTGAGCGATTGTCCTCCATCTTTTAGCTATAGAACTTGTTGGAGACTTCATATCTCTCAACTCGGGCATTTGCTTGAAATATTAACTTCAATACCTGGAACATCTTATATGGTCCATGACGTTTAAAACGTCTTTGAAGTCCCGATTCTAAGCCGTTTAAGCATGGTGCACTAAACTATCAAGTAGTCATCATATTGAGCTAGCCAGACGTTCATAACGTCTGCATCTGCTCCTGCAATAGGTCTGTCACCTAGCGGTGCATTAAGGACATAATACTTCTGTGCGGCAATGAGGATAAACCTCAGATCACGGATCCCATCCGCATCATTGGTACTAACATTTTTCAACACAGTTTTCTCTAGGAACATATCAAAATAAACATATGAAAGCAACAACGCAAGCTATTGATCTACAAAATAATTTGCAAAATACTACCAGGACTAAGTTCATGATAAATTTAAGTTCAATTAATCATATTACTTAAGAACTCCCACTTAGACAGACATCTCTCTAGTCATCTAAGTGATCACGTGATCCAAATCAACTAAACCATGTCCGATCATCACGTGAGATGGAGTAGTTTCAATGGTGAACATCACTATGTTGATCATATCTACTATATGATTCACGTTCGACCTTTCAGTCTCCGTGTTCCGAGGCCATATCTGTATATGCTAGGCTCGTCAAGTATGACCTGAGTATTCCGCATGTGCAACTGTTTTGCACCCGTTGTATTTGAACGTAGAGCCTATCACACCCGATCATCACGTGGTGTCTCAGCACGAAGAACTTTCGCAACGGTGCATACTCAGGGAGAACACTTCTTGATTATTAGTGAGAGATCATCTTAAAATGCTACCGTTAATCTAAGCAAGATAAGATGCATAAAGGATAAACATCACATGCAATCAATATAAGTGATATGATATGGCCATCATCATCTTGTGCTTGTGATCTCCATCTCCGAAGCACCGTCGTGATCACCATCGTCACCAGCGCGACACCTTGATCTCCATCGTAGCATCGTCGTCGTTACGCCATCTATTGCTTCTACGACTATCGCTACCGCTTAGTGATAAAGTAAAGCAATTACAGGGCGTTTGCATTTCATACAATAAAGCGACAACCTTATGGCTCCTGCCAGTTGCCGATAACTTCGGTTACAAAACATGATCATCTCATACAATAAAATATAGCATCACGTCTTGACCATATCACATCACAAACATGCCCTGCAAAAACAAGTTAGATGTCCTCTACTTTGTTGTTGCAAATTTTACGTGGCTGCTACGGGCTTAGCAAGAACCGTTCTTAGCTACGCATCAAAACCACAACGATAGTTCGTCAAGTTGGTGCTATTTTAACCTTCGCAAGGACCGGGCGTAGCCACACTCGATTCAGCTAAAGTGAGAGAGACAGACACCCGCCAGCCACCTTTAAGCACGAGTGCTCGTAACGGTGAAACCAGTCTCGCGTAAGCGTACGCGTAATGTCGGTCCGGGCCGCTTCATCTCAGAATACCGCCGAACCAAAGTATGACATGCTGGTAAGCAGTATGACTTGTATCGCCCACAACTCACTTGTGTTCTACTCGTGCATATAACATCAACGCATAAAACCTAGGCTCTGATACCACTGTTGGGGAACGTAGTAATTTCAAAAAAATTCCTACGCACACGCAAGATCATGGTGATGCATAGCAACAAGAGGGGAGAGTGTTGTCCACGTACCCTCGTAGACCGTAAGCGGAAGCGTTAGCACAACGCGGTTGATGTAGTCGTACGTCTTCACGATCCGACCGATCCAAGCACCGAACGTACGGCACCTCCGAGTTCAGCACACGTTCAGCTCGATGACGATCCCCGGGCTCCGATCCAGCAAAGCTTCGGGGATGAGTTCCGTCAGCACGACGGCGTGGTGACGATGATGATGTTCCACCGGCGCAGGGCTTCGCCTAAACTCCGCGACGATATGACCGAGGTAGAATATGGTGGAGGGGGGCACCGCACACGGCTAAGGAACGATCCGTAGATCAACTTGTGTGTTGTTTGAGGTGCCCCCCCCCCCCGCCCCGCCCCCGTATATAAAGGAGCCAGGGGGGAGGAGGCGGCCGGCCAAGGAGGGCGCGCCAAGGGGGAGTCCTACTCCCACCGGGAGTAGGACCCCCTTCTTTCCAAGTTGGAGTAGGAGAAGGGGGGAAGGAAGAGGAAGAGGGGAAGGAAAGGGGGGGCGCCGCCCCCTTCCCTTGTCCTATTCGGACTAGGAAGGGGAAGGGCGCACGATCCCCTCCTGCCTCCTTCCCTCTTCTCCCTCGAGGCCCATGTAGGCCCAATAACCCCCCGGGGGGTTCCGGTAACCTCCCGGTACTCCGGTAAAATGCCGATTTCACCCGGAAAAATTCTGATGTCCAAATATAGGCTTCCAATATATCGATCTTTATGTCTCGACCATTTCGAGACTCCTCGTCATGTCCGTGATCACATCCGGGACTCCGAACAAACTTCGGTACATCAAAACTTATAAACTCATAATAAAATTGTCATCGTAACGTTAAGCGTGCGGACCCTACAGGTTCGAGAACTATGTAGACATGACCTAGAACTATACTCGGTCAATAACCAATAGCGGAACCTAGATGCCCATATTGGTTCCTACATATTCTACAAAGATCTTTATCGGTCAAACTGCATAACAACGTGCGTTGTTCCCTTTGTCATCGGTATGTTACTTGCCCGAGATTTGATCGTCGGTATCCAATACCTAGTTCAATCTTGTTACCGGCAAGTCTCTTTACTCGTTATGTAATGCATCATCCCGTAACCAACTCATTGGTCACATTGCTTGCAAGGCTTATAGTGATGTGCATTACCGAGAGGGCCCAGAGATACCTCTCCGACAATCGGAGTGACAAAACCTAATCTCGAAATGCGCCAACTCAACATGTACCTTCGGAGACACCTGTAGTACTCCTTTATAATCACCCAGTTACATTGTGACGTTTGGTAGCACCCAAAGTGTTCCTTCGGTAAACGGGAGTTGCATAATTCTCATAGTTACAGAAACATGTATAAGTCATGAATAAAGCAATAGCAGTATACTAAACGATCAAGTGCTAAGCTAACGGAATGGGTCATGTCACTCACATCATTCTCCTAATGATGTGATCCCATTAATCAAATGACAACACATGTCTATGGTTAGGAAACATAACCATCTTTGATCAACAAGCTAGTCAAGTAGAGGCATACTAGTGACACTATGTTTGTCTATGTATTCACACATGTATTATGTTTCCGGTTAATACAATTCTAGCATGATTAATAAACATTTATCATGAAATAAGGAAATAAATAATAACTTTATTATTGCCTCTAGGGCATATTTCCTTCACTATCACACCCGATCATCACGTGGTATCTCAGCACGAAGAACTTTCGCAATGGTGCATACTCATGGAGAACACTTCTTGATAATTTTAGTGAGAGATCATCTTAAAATGCTACCGTCAATCAAAGGAAGATAAGATGTATAAAGGATAAACATCATATGCAATCAATATAAGTGATATGATATGGCCATCATCATCTTGTGCTTGTGATCTCCATCTCCGAAGCACCGTCGTGATCACCATCGTCACCGGCGCGACACCTTGATCTCCATCGTAGCATCGTTGTCGTTACGCCATCTATTGCTTCTACGACTATCACTACCGCTTAGTGATAAAGTAAAGCAATTACAGGGCGTTTGCATTTCATACAATAAAGCGACAACCATATGGCTCCTGCCAGTTGCCGATAACTTCGGTTACAAAACATGATCATCTCATACAATAAAATATAGCATCACGTCTTGACCATATCACATCACAACATGCCCTGCAAAAACAAGTTAGACGTCCTCTACTTTGTTGTTGCAAATTTTACGTGGCTGCTACGGGCTTAGCAAGAACCGTTCTTACCTACGCATCAAAACCACAACGATAGTTCGTCAAGTTAGTGTTGTTTTAACCTTTGCAAGGACCGGGCGTAGCCACACTCGGTTCAACTAAAGTTGGAGAAACAGACACCCGCTAGTCACCTGTGTGCAAAGCACGGCGGTAAAACTAGTCTCGCGTAAGCGTACGCGTAATGTCGGTCCGGGCCGCTTCATCCAACAATACCGCTGAACCAAAGTATGACATGCTGGTAAGCAGTATGAATTGTATCGCCCACAACTCACTTGTGTTCTACTCGTGCATATGACATCTACGCATAAAACCTGGCTCGGATGCCACTGTTGGGGAACGTAGTAATTTCAAAAAAATTCCTACGCACACGCAAGATCATGGTGATGGCATAGCAACGAGAGGGGAGAGTATTGTCCATGTACCCTCGTAGACCATAAGCGGAAGCTTTATGACAACGCGGTTGATGTAGTCGTACGTCTTCACAATCCAACCGATCCAAGTACCGAACGTACGGCACCTCCAAGTTCAGCACACGTTCAGCTCGATGACGATCCCCGGGATCCAGCAAAGCGTCGGGGATGAGTTCCGTCAGCACGACGGTGTGGTGACGATGATGATGTTCTACCGGCGCAGGGCTTCGCCTAAACTCCGCGACGATATGACCGAGGTGGAATATGGTGGAGGGGGCACCGCACATGGCTAAGGAATGATCCGTAGATCAACTTGTGTGTCATGGGGTGCCCCCCTACCCCCGTATATAAAGGAGCAAGGGGAGGGGGGCGGCCGGCCAAGGGAGGGCGTGCCAGGGAGGAGTCCTACTCCCACCGGGAGTAGGATTCCCTCCTTTCCTAGTCCAACTAGGAGAGGGGAAGGAAGGGAAGGAGAAGGAGAAGGAAGGAGAGGGAGGAAAAGGAGGAAAGGGGGGCCGACCCCCTAGTCCAATTCGGTTTGGGCTAGGGGGGCCGCGCGCCCTACCTCCTCTCTTCCACCACTTGGCCCATGAGGCCAGTTGCTTCTTCCTCGTATTCCCGTAACTCCCCGGTACCCCCGAAAATACCCGTATCACTCGGAACCTTTCCGAAGTCCGAATACAGTCATCCAATATATCGATCTTTACGTCTCGACCATTTCGAGACTCCTCGTCATGTCCCCGATCTCATCCGGGACTCCAAACTCCTTCGGTACATCAAAACTCATAATATAACTGTCATCAAAACCTTAAGCTTGCGGACCCTACGGGTTCGAGAACTATGTAGACATGACCTAGAACTATTCTCGGTCAATAACCAATAGCGGAACCTGGATGCTCATATTGGCTCCTACATATTCTACGAAGATCTTTATCAGTCAGACCGCATAACAACATACGTTGTTCTTTTTGTCATCGGTATGTTACTTGCCCGAGATTCAATCGTCGGTATCCAATACCTAGTTCAATCTCGTTACCGGCTAGTCTCTTTACTCGTTACGTAATGCATCATTCCGTAACTAACTCATTAGCTACATTTCTTGCAAGGCTTATAGTGATGTGCATTACCGAGAGGGCCCGGAGATACCTCTCTGACAATCGAAGTGACAAAACCTAATCTCGAAATACGCCAACCCTAGATGTACCTTCGGAGACACCTGTAGTACTCCTTTATAATCACCCAGTTACCTTGTGACGTTTGGTAGCACCCATAGTGTTCCTCCGATAAACGGGAGTTGCATAATCTCATAGTTATAGGAACATATATAAGTCATGAAGAAAGCAATAGCAACATACTAAACGATCAAGTGCTAGGCTAACGGAATGGGTCATGTCAATCACATCATTCTCCTAATGATGTGATCCCATTAATCAAATGAAAACACATGTCTATGGTTAGGAAACATAACCATCTTTGATTAATGAGCTAGTCAAGTAGAGGCATACTAGTGACTATATGTTTGTCTATGTATTCACACATGTATCATGTTTCCGGTTAATACAACTCTAGCATGAATAATAAACATTTATCACGAAATAAGGAAATAAATAATAACTTTATTATTGCCTCTAGGGCATATTTCCTTCAGTCACATGGCGATGTGACCTATCAGTGTTAATCACATGGCGATGTGAACTAGATTATTGACTCTAGTGCAAGTGGGAGACTGTTGGAAATATGCCATAGAGGCAATAATAAATTAGTTATTATTATTATATTTCCTTGTTCATGATAATCGTTTATTATCCATGCTATAATTGTATTGATAGGAAACTCAGATACATGTGTGGGTACATAGACAACACCATGTCCCTAGTAAGCCTCTAGTTGACTAGCTCGTTGATCAATAGATGGTTACGGTTTCCTGATCATGGACATTGGATGTCGTTGATAACGGGATCACATCATTAGGAGAATGATGTGATGGACAAGACCCAATTCTAAGCCTAGCACAAAGATCGTAGTTCGTATGCTAAAGCTTTTCTAATGTCAAGTATCATTTCCTTAGACCATGAGATTGTGCAACTCCCAGATACCGTAGGAATGCTTTGGGTGCACCAAACGTCACAACGTAACTGGGTGGCTATAAAGGTGCACTACGGGTATCTCCGAAAGTGTCTGTTGGGTTGGCACGAATCGAGACTGGGATTTGTCACTCCGTGTAATGGAGAGGTATCTCTGGGCCCACTCGGTAGGACATCATCATAATGTGCACAATGTGACCAAGGGGTTGATCACGGGATGATGTGTTATGGAACGAGTAAAGAGACTTTCCAGTAACAAGATTGAACAAGGTATCGGTATATCGACGATCGAATCGGGCAAGTACAATACCTTTAGACAAAGGGAATTGTATACGGGATCGATTGAGTCCTTGACATCGTGGTTTATCCGATGAGATCATCGTGGAACATTTGGGAACCAACATGGGTGTCCAGATCCCGCTGTTGGTTATTGACCGGAGATCGTCTTGGTCATGTCTGCATGGTTCCCAAACCCGTAGGGTCTACACACTTAAGGTTCGATGATGCTAGGGTTATAAAGGAAGTTTGTATGTGGTTACCGAATGTTGTTCGAAGTCCCGGATGAGATCTCAGACGTCACGAGGAGTTCCGGAATGGTCCGGAGGTAAAGATTTATATATGGGAAGTCCTGTCTTGGTCACCGGAAAAGTTTCGGGTTTTATCGGTAACGTACCGGGACCACCGGGAGGGTCCCGGGGGTCCACCAAGTGGGGCCACCATCCCCGGAGGGCAGCATGGGCCAAGTGTGGGAGGGGACCAGACCCAGGTGGGCTGGTGCGCCCCCCCACAAGGGCCCAAGGCACCTAGGGTTTGGGGAGGGGGCGCCCCACCTTGCTTGGGGGGCAAGTTTCCCCCTCTCCCCCCCTTGGCCGCCCATCTAGGGCTGGCTGCCGCCCCTAGGGGTGGAAACCTAGGTGGGGGCGCAGCCCCCTCTCCCCCTATATATAGTGGAGGCATAGGAGCAGCCCAAGACACAAGTTTCTTCTCTTGTTGGCGCAGCCCTACCTCTCTTTCTCCTCATATCTCGCGGTGTTTGGCGAAGCCCTGCTGGATCACCACGCTCCTCCATCACCACCACGCCGTTGTGCTGCTGCTGGATGGAGTCTTCCTCAACCTCTCCCTCTCTCCTTGCTGGATCAAGGCATGGGAGACGTCACCGGGCTGTACGTGTGTTGAACGCGGAGGTGCCGTCCGTTCGGCACTAGGATCTCCGGTGATTTGGATCACGACGAGTACGACTCCTTCAACCCCGTTCTCTTGAACGCTTCCGCATAGCGATCTACAAGGGTATGTAGATGTACTCTCCTTCCCCTCGTTGCTAGTCTCTCCATAGATAGATCTTGGTAACTCGTAAGAAAATTTAGAATTTCTGCTACGTTCCCCAACACTACAAACCTCCGAGCACAACATGGATCAAGTTGCAAACGCTTGTCGATTGGCAGACACAGATCGAACGACTGTCGTGGGTAGATCCAACGGCTCGCTACCCAGATGATCTTTTCAAAAGATCAGTCTGACTGAATATGCGCAGGGCCCGTGTCTGCGTCGGTTACTTGCTTGCGAGAAATGAGAACGAACAACGTTGCAAAAATAATTGGAAAAAATTACCACCTAAGTCTGCTTGCTTGTGACGTTGATTGAATATGCACGACTCCCCTGTCTATGTTGGTTGTGACGTCAATCGTCCTAGGTTGTGCAGAACGCTTGTGCGAGTTGGAGTCTGACTCTGGTTGGCTGGCTGCATGTTGTAGATGTTGGCACATCCCATGTGGTCATGGCACGGGGAACAGGGTTGATCGGCATGGGCTTGGGCACAGGCGCTTGGGCGTGGCGTGGCCACGCGGGGGACAAGGAAGCACCAAAGCAAATTGATTGAAACAGGAAAAATATCGATTGGTCGATCTTTTTTTGTTGCCCCGCCCGCGCGGAATAGAAGGTTGCTCCAACACCGCCACGCATCGGTGCATCGAGCGCACCACGGGCAAAGCCCTTTTTTCTCCGCTTTTGTTTTCTGTTTTTCGTCTCTTGTACTACTCAGTCCACGGAAAGTACAAGTGATGTCGCACGGGAAGTACATGTTCCACCTAAAAGTACATGTTATATTGGAAGGGCAGGACAGGTTGCCTTTGTAGTACATGATGTGTTGTGCTGGAAGTACGGATTGCGCTACACGGGAAGTACAAGTTGCACTATGCAGTAGTACACTACCCCATGAAAAGTACAAGTATATTACTGCATGAAGTACAATTTCATTATTCTTATAAGTACAAGTTGTGTCCAAAAAAGCTCGTAAGAACCAATCGACATGGTATCTAATTTCAAAGATATATGTGCGAGGAACGCAACTGCGAAAATGGTACGTAATTTCAATGTTCGATTGAAGAGACATTTTGATTTAAAACTTATATCTTGCAAAAGAGAAACACATATAGTCAACCACAATCCCCAGGTGGAAAAAACCAGCAACACTCTCGTTGCGACAAGTGTCAAACATGTGTTGTACCATGCGTCGCCATTTGAGCAACCTTTGCAAGAGGTACAACCTGAGGGTGTGGACGGGCGAAGCAGAAGTTGTGCAGCCTTGATTGTGGGCTTATGTAGAGCAAGTTTGACAATGATTCTCTCCTAGAGGTAGAATTGTTGTTTTTGATATTTTCGTAGATTTTCCGGCACAGAATTTTGTGGATTGGGTGCACTTTTGCGTTCTTTTATACTATCCATTTATGTGATTTCAGACAGATGGGTCCATGTTGAGGGTTAAACAGCATCATTACATATTTGTTTATTGTGAGGCCTCTCGAGAGTTTTCTGGCTCATGCGTTCGTCCTTGGTTTGACAGCTTTTGGTTTGAGTTCCTGCAGTGAAGCTGTGAGTCGCTTGATCACTCCATGCAGTTTTTTCTCTCTCTTTTTTGACAGCACACTCCATGTGAATTTTCAGAGTGTTTAGTTTTCTGTGTCTTTTGCCACCACTTGGTCAGCATAATATCGTCCTCTCGTGGGTAAGAAAATAAATAGTGGCAAGATTTATGTGCTTCTGTTTACTACACCATACGTGTATATCATGTAAGACTACTTCGCATCAAAATGGTATCAAAGACCAAGGTCTCTACCCACAATAATAATACATATATACTCTCTCCGTTCCTAAATATTTGTCTTTTTAGAGATTTCAAATGGACTACCACATACGGATGTATAGAGACATATTTTAGAGTGTAGATTCACTCATTTTGCTCCGTATGTAGTCACTTGTTGAAATCTCTAGAAAGACAAATATTTTGAAACGGAGGGAGTATATGTTAACTACTAAAATTTGCTCCCAGCCTGCATAAGTGATGTATTACATTATATTGTTAGATCAGTAACATTGCTGCACAAACAACTAGATGTGGGCAGCACAGTGCAAGACGAGGGATGGTTCAGTTTCATAATCCCATTCTTCAGAATCTTAATCATACTGTTGCGTCAGTCTCGATCGGTCTTCTCGGATGGAAGGATTCCAACAATGTGTGCGATCTCTACCTTTTTTCTGATATAATCATCATAGAACTTTGGCTTATCAACCTGAAATGGAATAAATTTCACTAGATAAATCATCTTTCAAAAGCATGCATAATGCAGAGATGCACTCACAAATTACAGTACCCGCTTTTTTACTGCGTCTGCAATCAACTCCTTGGCTTCATCCTCTTCAACCTGAAGGCAAGCAGACCATACATCAGATAAAAGGAAATATTTCAATGGATTACACTTGCGTGTCACATACAAAAGACGCTACTTACTCCAGGTCGAATGGCTGCCGTGCAGGTTCGGAACTGAAGGCGAGAAGATGAAAAGAGATAAGCATATACACAGAAAGCAATATTTAGTTACAAGTGCAAATTATCTACTGTATCTATTAACCAAAACAGTTGACATACGTCCTTTTCCAGTGACGTCATGGTGAACTCATTGCCCAGTGCTATTTGCATTAAACTTTGCCGTAACGGAAACCTGTTCAGAACACAAAGGTCCTCCAGAGCGGCTCTGAAACTCTTTTGAACATTATTCAAGGAAAAAGTCATGCATTGCTAAGCATATACACTGTACGCAAAAACAAGGAACCACTAATAAATAGTTGCTTAGATGTGCAGGCACTAACCATTCCCTTTTTGACCCGCTGCCAAATCTCAAAATACAAACCATCATACTCCTTCAAATATATATGATGATAGCCCATGCTCTCTTTACACTCCTGTAAATCAAGTGAATGCAGCTGTCAGGTACAACATAGTAGCCACTGTAAGCTACATTAAATTAATGTATGTGAGGGATCTTACATCGTAGCCATTGTAAGCCAAAGTCGGAGTGATCTTGGGAAAGCTTGTAGCAGCAATCTTAATTGCTTGATAAGCTCCCCGGGAAGATACGTAATCCCACTGAACAACAAAGTTATGAGCTTGCTACAAGATAAACAGATAATTTACAGTGACATTCCAAGAATTTTGTTAGGCCATACTTTGATAGATTTGGGGTCAATATCGATATAATCTTCCATCCACTGTTGCCAGAGAAACAAAGAGTTGTTAGTCCAAAGAAATTTGAAAGCGTTGAACAAAATAAGACAATTTCCTTAACTGCCTCGTTTTCAATAAAATGGGGCAGCGGGAAACCCCTTTTCATAAAGAAAGAGAGATTTCCTTAACATGATCTGTGATGCATACCTTCAGTTGCTTGGGTAATTCCTCACAGTACTTGACATACTCTTGTTCAACATCATAGCTATGAAGGTAGCTGTGGTAGTAACTCCACCGGGTGTACTCAGTACCGCCCTACATTGAAAAGGATAGAGATAGAAAACCGATTGCTTAGAAATGTTCAGAACGACATGCTATAACCAAAGCAACTATATTTTAACTAGAAACTTGAAGCTGCAAAATTAACAATTTAATTAAAACTACATATGATAAAGAACTAAAGAGGTGGCTAATATTTATCAGAAAAATACAATTCAGCTGCTTAGAGAAAATCATTAGGGGCAGTCAAAGAGTCTACAAGCGAACCTTTTCATAGTGAGCACTAAGCAACAAGGCGGAAGAATATTTTTCTGGTTGTCGCCATATTTCAGTTTATGAGTTACAAATTCTCGTGTATCAAAACGTCATGAACACTTTGTTTAAAGCAAAGATTACTACAGCTCACTAAACGTACCAAGAACTCACATCTCAGTGCAATTGGTGTATATATAATCTGGTCCTGCTATGTTTTTCTACTTCTTTGTAAACAAGATCGCCATAGCTTTGGAGACTGTAATGTGATTGCCAGACATTTGTGCTAGTACAACTGACGACAATTATAAATTGATGAAGATCACTCACATAATTTTGAAGGACTAGCCGTTGGTAGTCACTCAGGGAAGCACATTCGCAGTAAGCAGGGTGGAAAACCAATCGAGTGTTCCATCCTTTTCAAAGCTAATGAAAAATCTGTTCTCCTCAAGAAACTCCAGATTAAAATCAGCCTCATTTTTATCCATAAGGTTATCAGCCTCAGTTTCATCCTCTTCCGATGTAGTGTCACCTTCCTCACGGTATAGAAGTTGCTTCTCTTTCAACATAGCTAAATATTCCCTTTCTTCCTTATCGTCCTCTCCCTCCTCAAGAAGGTTATCAGCATGCAGCTCTTCCTTGGGCTGTGTCAACTGTAGACAATGAAATGGCATAGAAGATCAAATTAAATGCAAACAAGAGGTTAAATAATGCAGCACATGTAGCATAGAAGAAATGGTAAATGCTCCCAATAGAATGCATGGTATGCATGTGAAGATAGATGAGGAACCTTGTATTTGTAATATCTGAAACGGCACAGTGCATGGTCAATCAATTGCTGATCGAGATCCTTATCTTCCAGCCCAGCTTTAAGATTAAACCACGGAGGCCTGCGAGCCAGCTTGTTAAAGTAAGCAAGGAACTCCTGATCGCTGATATCCTCTCCCAGACCTGATTGATTCAGCTGCTCGATCAAAAGTTTGGCTTCATGTCTATCTTGTATGTGCCACTCTGCTGTCTTGACATCAACTACACACTCTTCAGGATCAGATTCGTGGATGTCCTTGGCAGCATCAGCCTCCTCTGCAGGGTGCTCGTGCTGGTCTAGCAGCTCTCCACTCAAGCTGGTATCAGCCTCCTTCTTGACATGTACTCCTACTACACACTCGTTGGGATCAGATTCGTGGATGTCGTCCTTTGCAGTATCAGCCTCCTCTGCACGTGGGTGCTCGAGCCCGTGCCCACCACCACCTTTGGGATGCGCCGACGGCGCCCCTCCGCTCGAGTTCGCCGACCACTTTACGCGGTGCGGCGGCGGCATCCGTCGAAACCCTAACCTAATCTGCCATGGGAGAGTCCCGTCTCTTCGGTCCTGGCAGAGTACCCCCGATTGCTTCTCCCAAAGAAAAACGTGGGCACTACTAGGCGCCGGCGCGCCGGCCCTACTTTGGGCCCGTCGTACCAGCATCGATAGAACAATGCGTAGCCGTATGATTCCCTCATCTTCTTTCGTCAGGAGACAAAAAAAAAATCCATCACGCCTCCATGAATGAGCTATGCGCCCGGCCTTGAAGCACCGCCTGACGCACTCACCTGTTGCTGCCCTTCCCGCTGGTCGCCGGTCGCCGTCGTCACTGTCGGCCGCCGGTCGCTGTGTCGTTGCCAGTAGTCGGCATGGTGGAAGCAAAAATATAGTTGGATCCAACAAAAACAGAACATGGTGGAAGCAAAAAAAATTGAAGCTGTTTTCAGTTTAAAAAAAGATGGTGGTAGTAGAACGATTTGCTAGATTCAGCTTCCAGTGATGATAGCGCTCGGGTGGCTAGTTGTAGCATCTCTGCGTCTCCGGCTCGCCGGTGGTCAGAGTGCCAAGCAACAAAAATCTTCTAGCAAAAATCTTCTCCACGAGTCAAAGTTCGGTGGTCGGTTGAAGCAAAATCAAAAACGCTTCCAGCACAAACAAACTTAGGTTCGAGCAAAAACGACATGAGCACTTGAGAGCTCTGCAATCGGTGAAGCAAAAAAATATCTCGGTTCCAGCAAAACAATACATCGGTTCCAGCAAAAAACAAAATTGGTTCAGCAAAAAGAAAACGCATCCGCAAAAATGGCCTCCCCTCTTGCAGCTCCCCCAGTAGCCGGTTGCAGCTCCGACGTGCACGGTTGCAGCTCCCGACATCGAACGGCGTTGGATGCAGCACTCTTCACCGCCGGATGTAGCTTCCTCCGGCGAGGCATCGCCTTGTAGCACATACAACAACTGGTTGTAGCAAATCAGGGCACCGGTTCCAGCAAAAAACAAATATGTTCATAAAAATCGAATATGGATGGTAGCAAAAAATGAGAGGGGTTGTAGCAAAATAAAAAAGGTGGATCCAGAAAAAAAATACCTGGTTCGAGCAAACCCCCTCGGTTCCAGCACGAGCTCGCCGCCGCTATGGCCGGTTGTAGCTTGGCCATGGCGACTGGCGCACCCAGGCTGCGGCGGCCATGGAGAGGGCGCACATCCAGCTGCTGCTGGAGGCGGACAAGGCGACGAGTGCACCCGTGGCTACGAGCGGCCATGGAGAGAGGTGCATCCCGGGCCGTCGATCCACACGAGGCCCATCGAGTCACCGGCGGCCATGGCGACGAGCTCGCCTCCTGGCTGCGGGTGGGGAGGAAGACGCGGCCGGTTGGATAGGAATACGGATGAGCATCGAATGGATAAAGAAGACGTGAGTCACGGGTGGTGCCTGAGCCCCCAATAGCCACGAGTTTAGTGCCTGTGTGTGATGACATGGCTAAAGGAAAAGAGATCCAACTATGCGCATTCGACCGACCGAAACTTCGGCCGGCCTGCCGGTCGCAAACATTTACCTTTCTTTTTAGGGAGAAAAACGCGCATCTTAAAAACAACTAGAAAGATCCACTCCAACCCTTCCCCTAACAATTTAGAGGAGTAAATGACCAAGTATCCTTTAGATGAACACTTTTGCTTCTCTAAAAGTTGGTCGTTTTTAACGATTCGCAACACTTCGCGGAGTAAAACTAATTTAAATGACACAAGCACAAATTCGGTGCACATACACACAAATTGGGTTCAAATAAAGTACATAAAACTTATTTAAACTTAGTTCGGTGCCGACACGAAATATGTTGCATAGAAATTAACATGAACTAAACCGAAATTTAGACTAAACTAACCAAATACTCGGAATCAGTCTCTTTGGCCAGCCTCTCCCAAGCGCCTATGGTCAGCTTACCGATGATAGGGTCGGGGCCTTGACTGTCGTTGTCGCCGTCGTCGTTGCCATCATCGAAGATGGACTCGCTGGACAGGATGATGACGCCTGCTACTTGTGAGCTGTGTTGTGATTTCCTCGAAGAGGAGAGAATGATGCGGTCAGTAGAGATAAGTTAATTCCTCTGTTAAGAACCAAGATTATTAATACAGTAGGAGAACCACGGAAACCTCATTAGCAGCACCTACACACACAAGAGCAACTTGCACCCAACGCGATCAAGGGGGTTGTCAATCCCCTTAGTGGTTATTTGCAAGGATCAAATCTGATAGTGATACATATATAGATAAAAATACAAAAGAAAATAAAAGTAAATAAATTGCAGCAATGTATTTTTGATTTTTAATACATGATAAAGTAGACCCGGGGGCCATAATTTTCACTAGAGGATTCTCTCTCGAATAAAAAGCATAAGGTGGGTAAACAAATAACTGTTTGATAATTGATAGAAAAGCGAATAATCATGACGATATTCAAGGCAATGATCATGTATATAGGTATCACGTCTGAGAAAAATAGACCGACTTCTGACTGCATCTACTATTATTACTCCACTCATCGACCGCTATCCAGCATGCATCTAGAGTATTAAGTTCATAAAGAATGGAGTAACGTCTTAGGCAAGATGACATGACGTAGACAAAGTGAACCCAATTAATATGAATAAACCCATCTTTTTATTCTTAGTGTCAACTATACAAGTAAGTGTCATGTACCTTTCTGTCACTAAGATTGAGCAACACAAGATCGAACACATCACAAAGCACCTCTCCCAGTGCACGATAAATTAATCTAGTTGGCCAAACCAAACGGATAGATCAGAGAGAAATACAAAGCTATAACAATCATGCATAAAAGAGTTCGGAGAAGACTCAAATAATATTCATGGATAATCTGATCATAAACCCACAATTCATTGGATCCCAACAAACACACCGCAAAAAAGGATTACATCGAATAGATCTCCAAGAATATCGAGGAGAACATTGTATTGAAGATCAAAGAGAAAGAATACGTCGTCTAGCTACTAGCTATGGACCCATAGGTCTGTGATAAATTACTCACACATCATCGAAGAGGCGCAAAGTTGATGTAGAGGCCCTCTGTGATCGATTCCCCCTCCGGCAGAGTACCAGAAAAGGTCTCTAGATGGGATCTCCGAAGGACAGAACTTTGTGACGGTGAAAAAAGTGTTTGGGGTGGATCTCTGATGTATGGGGAATATTTGAGAATTTATAGAGGCGAAATTAGGTCAAGAGGTGCCAAGCCTACCCCCTGGACCTGGACGCACCTCCCGAGCTTGCCGCTCCCTCGTGGCTCGTCAAGTCTTCTACCGAACCTTCTAGGGTCTCTTCTGGTCCAGAAAAAAGTTAATCCAAAGTTTTTTCTCCGTTTGGACTATGTTTGATATTGATTTCCTGAAAAGCCAAAAACAAGCAAAAAACAGCAAGTGACACTTGACACCAGGTTATTAGGTTAGTCCCAAATATAATATATAATTGCATAATAAACATCCAAGATTGATACTATAATAGCATGGAATAATAAAAAATTATAGATACATTGGAGACGTATCAACGTCCTCTCCCTCCGTCACTAACTGCTCATATCGGCGCTCCGCCTCCACTTGCTTCAGGTAGCGATGGCAGAGCTACTCCATGTACTCCTCGATGGTGGCTACTGTCGTGATGAGCTCTCGGGCCTCCTAGTACCCACTCCTCTCCCGCATGGAGACCAAACGTTGGTCGACGGGCTCCAGCCGTGACATCTCTCCAAACACAAAATTCCAGTGGTCGTCGACGCCGTGCAGGCGGACGAACATGATATCATACGCCCGCGCCACCTACTCGGTGGAATGGAAGGAGCCAATCCAAATCTTTTTGTGGGTGTGCCGGTTAGTTATCTCAGCCACCCACATTCCTCAATTCCACTACCACACATTGATGTACTACCTCATTGGCGGTGGCGGCGGTGGGTGATCGGGGAAGCTAGGCAGGCGGCTGCAGGAGGAAGAAGATGTGCTGACGGCGTGGGTGGAAGTAGCTCTGCGTCCTCGGGAGCGCTCGTGGCAACGCGGATCTGCATTGCGGATGGGTGGCGTGGAGCGGTGGCGGTGGGATCCGGGCATATCTGTGACGGGTCGACGCCGGAGTGGGTGCACGTGAGGTTGGGCGGCGGGGATTGGGTGGAGGGGCGGCGAAGAGGAGAGGAGAGGATACGAAAGGTTTGATTTTTTTACTCCGCGACCGTGAGGAGGAGTGAATTTAAGGATCACACGCCTCTCGGAGTAAAAGTTTTACTCCTCTATGTTTTTTTGGGCTTCTACTAGGTGCCGGTTAGAGGAGAGAAACATTTTTTTCTCCTTTAACCGGTTTTAGGGGATCGGCTAGAGTTGCTTTAAGGGCATCACCAACATCATCCCCTAAAACGGACACACTATTTGTTAGTGAACTGTCTTGACCAATCCACAAAACATTGGTACGAGAGCCGACCATCCAACCGCATCCCCTAAACGTCCACCCAGGTTCACCCAATTTCATTTCAATGCATAGCAATATGAGCAAATTAAAGTGCGATTTTCATAGCGCCCAATCCCAGTCAAAAAGAGATGGACGCTCATAGTTTCTACATGTGTCAGATCACAAAAGGTCCATACTGACAGCCCATGCAAAAAATAGGCATTTTTCCCTCCCAAACCGTGAAGGAAATATGCCCTAGAGGCAATAATAAAGTTATTATTTATTTCCTTATTTCATAATAAATGTTTATTATTCATGCTAGAATTGTATTAACCGGAAACTTAGTACATGTGTGAATACATAGACAAACATAATGTCACTAGTATGCCTCTACTTGACTAGCTCGTTGAATCAAACATGGTTAAGTTTTCTAGCCATAGACATGAGTTAACATTTGATTAACGAGATCACATCATTAGAAGAATGATGTGATTGACTTGACCCATTCCGTTAGCTTAGCACTTGATCATTTAGTATGTTGCTATTGCTTTCTTCATAACTTATACATGTTCCTATGACTATGAGATTGTGCAACTCCCGTTTACCGGAGGACCACTTTGTGTGCTACCAAACGTCACAACGTAACTGGATGATTATAAAGGTGCTCTACAGGTGTCTCCGAAGGTACTTGTTGAGTTGGCGTATTTCGAGATTAGGATTTGTTAATCTGATTGTCAGAGAGGTATCTCTGGGCCCTCTCGGTAATGCACATCACTATAAGCCTTGCAAGCAATGTGACTAATGAGTTAGTTGCGGGATGATGCATTAGGGAACGAGTAAAGAGACTTGTCGATAACGAGATTGAACTAGGTATTGAGATACCGGCGATCGAATCTCGGGCAAGTAACATGCCAATGACAAAGGGAACAACGTATGTTGTTATGCGGTTTGACCGATAAAGATCTTCGTAGAATATGTGGGAACCAATATGAGCATCCAGGTCCCGCTATTGGTTATTGACCGGAAACGAGTCTCGGTCATTTCTACATAGTTCTCGAACCCGTAGGGTCCGCACGCTTAAAGTTCGATGACGATCGGTATTATGAGTTTTTGTTTTTTGATGTACCGAAGGTAGTTCGGAGTCCCGGATATGATCACGGACATGACGAGGAGTCTCGAAATGGTCAAGACATAAAGATTGATATATTGGATGACTATGTTCGGACACCGGAAGTGTTTCGGGAGGTTTCGGACATATACCGGAGTACCGGGGGGTTACCGGAACCCCCCGGGGGGTTTAGTGGGCCTCATGGGCCCTAGTGGAGAAGAGGAGGGGTGGCCAGGGCAGGCTGCGCACCCCTACCCCTCTAGTGCGAATTGGACAAGGAGGGGGGGGGCGGCGCCCCCCCTTTCCTTCCTCTCCTCTCTCCCTTCCTTCACCCTCCTACTCCAACTAGGAAAAGAGGGAGCACCGGGAGTAGGACTCCTCCCTGGCGCGCCCTCCTCCTGGTCGGCCGCCCCCTCCCCCTTGATCCTTTATATACGGGGGCAGGGCGGCACCTCTAGACACAACAATTGATCTCTTGATCTCTTAGCCGTGTGCGGTGCCCCCCTCCACCATATTCCACCTCGGTAATATCGTAGCGGTGCTTAGGCGAAGCCCTGCTCGGTAGCATCATCAACACCGTCATCACGCCATCGTGCTGGCGGAACTCTCCCGCAAAGCTCTACTAGATCGGAGTTCATGGGACGTCATCGAGCTGAACGTGCTGAACTCGGAGGTGCCGTACGTTCGGTACTTGATCGGTCGGATCGTGAAGACGTACGACTACATCAACCGCGTTGTGCTAACGCTTCCGCTTACGGTCTATGAGGGTACGTGGACAACACTCTCCCCTCTCGTTGCTATGCATCACCATGATCTTGCGTGTGCGTAGGAAATTTTTTTGAAATTACTACGTTCCCCAACAGTGGTATCAGAGCCTGGTTTATGCATAGATGTTATATGCACGAGTAGAACACAAGTGAGTTGTGGACGATACAAGTCATACTGCTTACCAGCATGTCATACTTTGGTTCGGTGGTATTGTTGGATGAAGCGGCCCAGACCGACATTACGCGTACACTTACGTGAGACTGGTTCTACCGACGTGCTTTGCACACAGGTGGCTGGCGGGTGTCTGTTTCTCCAACTTTAGTTGAACTGAGTGTGGCTACGCCCGGTCCTTGAGAAGGTTAAAACAACACTAACTTGACGAAATATCATTGTGGTTTTGATGCCTAGGTAAGAACGGTTCTTGCTCAGCCCGTAGCAGCCACGTAAAACTTGCAACAACAAAGTAGAGGACGTCTAACTTGTTTTTGCAGGGCATGTTGTGATGTGATATGGTCAAGACGTGATGAGATATAAGTTGTTGTATGAGATGATCATGTTTTGTTGAAGTTATCGGCAACTGGCAGAAGCCTTATGGTTGTCTCTTTATTGCATAAGATGCAAGCACCAAATAATTGCTTTACTTTATCGCTATGCGATAGCAATAGTTGCAAGAGCAATAGTTGGCGAGACAACCATGTGACGACACATTCATATAGATCAATATGATGGAGATCATGGTGTCATGCCGGTGATGATGGAGATCATGACGATGCTTTGGAGATGGAGATCAAAGGCACAAGATGATGATGGCCATATCATGTCATATATTTTTATTGCATATGATGTTTATGTTTTATACATCTTATTTTGCTTAGTTCGGCGGTAGCTTTATAAGATGATCCCTTACTAAAATTTCAAGGTATAAGTGTTCTCCCTGAGTATGCACCGTTGCGACAGTTCTTCGTGCTGAGACACCACGTGATGATCGGGTGTGATAAGCTCTACATTCAAAGACAACGGGTGTAAGACAGTTTTGCACGTGCAGAATACTCAGGTTAAACTTGACGAGCCTAGCATATGCAGATATGACCTCGGAACACTGGAGACCGAAAGGTCGAGCGTGAATCATATAGTAGATATGATCAACATAATGATGTTCACCATTGAAAACTACTCCATCTCACGTGATGATCGGACATGGTTTAGTTGATTTGGATTACGTGATCACTTAGATGATTAGAGGGATGTCTATCTAAGTGGCAGTTCTTAAGTAATATGATTAATTGAACTTTAATTTATCATGAACTTAGTCCTGATAGTATTTTGCAAATTATGTTGTAGATCAATAGCTCGTGTTGTTGCTTCCCTATGTTTTATATGTGTTCCTAGAGAAAACTAAGTTGAAAGATGATAGTAGCAATGATGCGGACTGGGTCCATGATCTGAAGTTTATCCTCATTGCTGCACAGAAGAATTATGTCTTTAATGCACCGCTAGGTGACAGACCTATTGCAGGAGCGGATGCAGACATTATGAACGTTTGGCTAGCTCAATATGATGACTACTTGATAGTTTAGTGCACCATGCTTAACGGCTTAGAATCAGGACTTCAAAGACGTTTTGAACATCATGGACCATATGAGATGGTCTAGGAGTTGAAGTTAATATTTCAAGCAAATACCCGAGTTGAGAGATATGAAGTCTCCAACAAGTTCTATAGCTAAAAGTTGGAGGAGAATAGCTCAAGCAGTGAGCATGTGCTCAGATTGTCTGGGTACTACAATCGCTTGAATCAAGTGGGAGTTAATCTTCCAAATAAGATAGTGATTGACACAGTTCTCTAGTCACCACCACCAAGTTAGTAGAACTTTGTGATGAACTATAGTATGCAAGGGACGACGAAAACGATTCTCGAGCTTTTCATGATGATGAAATCGATGAAGGTAGAAATCAAGAAAGAGCATCAAGTGTTGATGATTAACAAGACCCACTAGTTTCAAGCAAAGGGAAAGAAAGGGAACTTCAAGTAGAATGGCAAGCAAGTTGTCACTCCCATGAAGAAGCCCAAAGCTGGACCAAAGCCTGAAACTGAGTGTTTATACTGCAAAGGAAATGGTCACTGGAAGCGGAAATGCCCTGAATATTTGGTAGATAAGAAGGATGGCAAAGTAAACAAGGGTATATTTGATATGCAGGTTATTGATGTGTACCTTACTAGTGTTTATAGTATCCCCTGGGTATTTGATACTTGTTTGGTTGCTAAGAATAGTAACTCGAAATAGGAGTTACAGAATAAACAGAGACTAGTTGAGGGTGAAGTGACGATGTGTGTTGGAAGTCATTCCAAGATTGATATGATCATCATCGCACACTCCCTATACTTTCGGGATTAGTGTTAAACCTAAATAAATGTGATACACATATTCATAATATTAATGCCAAAAGATGCAAAGTTGATAATGATAGTGCAACTTATTTGTGGCACTGCCGTTTGGGTCATATCGGTGTAAAGCGCATGAAGAAACTCCTTAAAGATGGACTTTTGGAATCACTTGGTTATGAATCATTTGATGCTTGCGAACCGTGCCTTTTGGGCAAGATGACTAAAACTCCGTTCTTCGGAACAATGGAACGAGCTACTAACTTGTTGGAAATAATACATACCGATGTATGCGGTTCAATGAGTGTTGATGCTCGTGGCGGGTATCGTTATTTTCTGACCTTCACAGATGATTTTGAGCAGATATGAGTATATCTACTTGATGAAACATAAGTCTAAAATATTTGAAAAGTTCAAAGAATTTCAGAGTGAAGTGGAAAATCATGGTAACAAGAAAATAAAGTTTCTGCAATCTGATCACGGAGATGAATATTTGAGTTATGAGTTTGGTCTTCAATTAAAACAATGTGGAATAGTTTCACAAACTCATGCCACCTGGAACACCACAGCGTAATGGTGTGTCCGAACATCGTAACCACACTTCATTAGATATGGTGCGATTTATGATGTCTCTTACCGATTTACCATTATCATTTTGGGGTTATGCATTAGAGACAATTGCATTCACTTTAAATAGGGCACCATCGACGCCTTATGAACTGTGGTTTGGCAAGAAACCAAAGTTGTCATTTCTTAAAGTTTGGGGCTGTGGTGCTTATGTAAAAAGTTTCAACCTGATAAGCTCAAACCCAAATCGGAGAAGTGCGTATTCATAGAATACCCAAAGGAAACTGTTGGGTACACCTTCTATCACAGATCCGAAGGCAAGATATTCGTTGCTAAGATGGATCCTTTCTAGAGAAGGAGTTTCTCTAGAAAGAAGTGAGTGGGAGGAAAGTAGAGCTTGATAAGGTAATTGTACCTTCTCCCGAATTGGAAAGTAGTTCATCACAGAAATCAGTTCCAGTGATTCCTACACCAATTAGTGAGGAAGATAATGATGATGATCATGAAACTTCAGATTAAGTTACTATAGAACCTCGTAGGTCTTCCAAAGTACAGTCCGCACCAGAGTGGTACGGTAATCCTGTTCTGGAAGTCATGTTACTAGACCATGACGAACCTACGAACTATGAGGAAGCGATGATGAGCCCAGATTCCGTGAAATGGCTTGAAGGCCATGAAATCTGAGATTGGATCCATGTATGAGAACAAAGTGTGGACTTTGGTGGACTTGCACGATGATCGGCAAGCCATAAAAAATAAATGGATCTTCAAGAGGAAGATAGACGCTGATAGTAGTGTTACTATCTACAAAGGTCGACTTGTCGGAAAAAGTTTTTCGACAAGTTCAAGGTGTTGAATACGATGAGATTTTCTCACTCGTATCGATGCTTAAGTCTGTCCGAATCATGTTAGCAATTGCCACATTTTATGAAATCTAGCAAATGGATGTCAAAAATGCATTCCTTAATGGATTTATTAAAGAAGATTTGTATATGATGCAACCAAAAGGTTTTGTCAATCCTAAAGGTGCTAACAAAATGTGCAAGCTCCAGCGATCCATATATGGACTGGTGCAAGCATCTCGGAGTTGGAATATACGCTTTCATGATTTGATCAAAGCATATGATTTTATACAGACTTTTGGAGAAGCGTGTATTTACAAGAAAGTGAGTGGGAGCTCTGTAGCATTTCTAAAACTATATGTAGATGACATATTGTTGATTGGAAATGATATAGAAATTCTGGATAGCATAAAAGGATACTTGAATAAGATTTTTTCAAAGAAATACCTCGGTGAAGCTGCTTACACATTGAGCATCAAGATCTATAGAGATAGATCAAGACGCTTGATAAGATTTTTCAATGAGTACATACCTTGATAAGATTTTGAAGTAGTTCAAAATGGAACATTCAAAGAAGGAGTTCTTGCCTGTGTTGCAAGGTGTGAAGTTGAGTAAGACTCAAAACCCGACCATGGCAGAAAATAGAATGAGAATGAAAAATCATTCCCTATGCCTCAGTCATAGGTTCTATAAAATATGCTATGCTGTGTACTAGACCTATTGTATACCTTGCTCTGAGTTTGGCAAGGGAGTACAATTTTGATCTAGGAGTAGATCACTGAACAGCGGTCAAGAATATCCTTAGTGAGGACTAAGGAAATGTTTCTCGATTATGGAGGTGATAAAAGAGTTCGTCGTAAAGAGTTACATCGGCGCAAGCTTTTACACCAATCCAGATGACTCTAAGTCTCAATCTGGATACATATTGAAAGTGGGAGCAATTAGCTAGAGTAGCTCCGTGCAAAGCATTGTAGACATAGAATATTTGCAAAATACATACGACTCTGACTGTGACAGACCCGTTGACTAAACTTCTCTCACGAGCAAAACATGATCATACCTTAGTACTCTTTGTGTGTTAATCACATAGCAATGTGAACTAGATTATTGACTCTAGTAAACCCTTTGGGTATTGGTCACATGACGATGTGAACTATGGATGTTAATCACATACAGATGTGAATATTGGTGTTAAATCACACCAAGGTATGAAATCTCACCAAGTCTAACTAAGTCATGGATAATTGATACCGAAGCCACTAACCACATGAAAGGAGCATCAAACGTGTTTCCTTCCTACACACCTACCTCATCTAAGGACAAAGTTTGGGTTGCTGATGGTTCCATGGTACCTATCACATGACGTGGGACTATCCAGTGTACTAACACATTGTCCCTATCATTGGTTCTACATGTTCCTGAACTCCTTGTCTCGACCTCTTATTAGTTAGTTCCATCACTAAAATCATTAATTGTAGAGGTTAGTTTGATTCTACAAGTCATGTTTTTCAAGAGCTTGGGACAGGGTGACTCATTAGGATTGGGACCATTCATGATGGACTCTACCGTCTCGATGAAGGAGGTGATGGAATTGCTCTTGCAACATGCATGTCTCCTAGTCAAGAATTGTTACTATATCATCGAAGGCTTGGGCACCTCTATTTTGCTGCT
Source organism: Triticum timopheevii (assembly GCA_963921465.1). Classification (NCBI taxonomy): domain Eukaryota; kingdom Viridiplantae; phylum Streptophyta; class Magnoliopsida; order Poales; family Poaceae; genus Triticum; species Triticum timopheevii. The sequence goes on from OY997268.1 coordinate 527,034,217, forward strand.
ATGTCTCGTATTTATCACTTGTATGTGATACATATGAATTAGCAAAACATACAAGGGGAACCTATCCTACTAGGGGTTTGTGAAGTCATAAACCATTTGAATCAAAACATTTTGATGTTTGGGGCCCCTAGGGCACCTCTATTTCTGGACATAAATGGTTTGTGAATTTTATCGATGGTTTTAGTCATTACACCTAGCTTTATATGTTGAAATATAAAAGTGATGTTTTCTGTGTTTTCAAAGATTTGTGTGCTCTTATTCAAAAACCAGTTTAGGGAAAGTATCAAAACTATACATTCTGACAACGGTATTGAATATGTTAACATGGAATTTGGGCACACTACAAAAAAAATACACTTCCGTGATGGTACGTGTTTGTCACAGTAGGTCGCATTTTTTGTCATGCATGTACATCCATGACGATTTTATGATAGAATCAAGATAGTCATACATGTGCTGTCGTAGAAGTGTTCCATGACATTACCAAAATTATCATCACGGAAGTGTCCACTTGCATGACGATAAATCGCACGTCACAGAAGTGCTTTTGTCAAGGGTGACCGACACGTGGCATCCACCGTAGCAGAACACCGTTGGTCGGGTTTTGGATCTGATAACCCGTTAACAGCCCCGACCAATGGGGATTTTCCACGTGTAAAATCATCATTGGCTGGAAGAAACACATGTCGGCTCATCGTTGGGACAGATGTCATCCACTCATTGGACAAAAGGCGCCTATGATACGTCGACACGTGGCACGGCCCAATAGAGGCCCATTCCTGTGAAAAGGCCGACCAGTTTGACTTGGTCAAAAGTTGGCGGGCCAGCCCATGGAAAGCCGGTTAACGGCCCATTCGCATATAGCCCATTTACAGCCCGCTAACCAAAGGCCCGTTACTCCCTATCCGAATTAGGCCCAGTAGCGTCATCTGGGCCATCCAATATGATTCCAGCCCGTTTTCACTTCTGCCCCAATTATGGCCCATGACGTCTTTCGGCCCATATGAGGCCCTTTGTAACTCTTGGCCCATTAACGGCCCGTGGTGAAACTGGCCCGCAGTGAATAGTGTATCACTTTATACCCATTAACGGCCCGTGGTGAAACTGGCCCATAATGAACAGTGTATCACTTTATACCCATTAACGACCCGTTATTCCGCTGGGCCGTTTCCAGCCCATGTTATCTTTCGGCCTTCTCAGAGCCCATTTACTCTTGGGCTCATTTCCATCACTCGTTTACTTACGGCCCATTACTGTCATTTTCTGCTTGTGGGCTAAATTCAGCCCGAGGTTACAGTCGGCCCGTTTTGTGGCCTGTTAATACATTGGGCCATTTTCATAGCGTCATCCAATACGACCGATTAACGACGGCCCGTTATGGTCGGCCCATGAACAGATGATTCCAACTCTAGCCCGTTTATGGCCATAATGCGGTCTGTTATTGGCCCATGTTTGGCCAACCGATCATACGACCCGTAGAAGGCCCATTAATGATACAGCCCGTAGAAGGCCCATTGTGTCTACGACCCGTAGAAGGCCCATTGTTTCTATGACCCGTAGAAGGCCCATTGTTTCTAGGGCCCTTAGAAGGCCCATTGTTTCTACGGCCCGTAGGAGGCCCATGGTAACTACAATAAATATGTAGCCCATGGTTATTGTGGCCCAGTTTTGAAAAATAGGTTATTGCGGCCACTAGCAAACCGCGGAAAAAGAACTGCACTGACTACAAGCAAAGAAATTAACAAGACAATAAGGAAATAAATAAGCAAGCAACTTACGCTAGGATATCATGGCTATTACACATATTACATCCACTGGGCATCAAAGTTTGCCACCAGTGCAAATATAGGGAACACAGCAGCATATAAACGCCGCAGCAAAACAAGTCCAGAACTGAAACCACTTCAGAAGAGCTCAAGAAACAATATCCTGGGTACCAATAATGCTGGCAAGATGCTTAGCAAGCTTATTAACTTTCTCTTGTTTGGCGCTTAAGTCCTCCAGCACTTGCTGTTTTACCAGAAAGTATGCATCTGAATTCTGCAGGGACTTCCTCAGTCCTTCAGCTTCCTGTCGTATAACATCTGATCGATGTCTTTCAACTTGAAGTTGCGACTCAAGAAGCCGAACTGACTCAGGCAACGAGTTCGAAGAGCTGGTGCCAGCAGTAGTAGCCAGTAACTCAAACACTACATCAAGACAAGACTTTGGGGTTGTCTCAATGTCTTCAATATAGTTTTTATCAGCTTTCTCGGAGACCAACAGGGATGTCTCACTATGTTGAGCCTTATCTGCATTACTTCCTTTACCATTGCATAACGGGGTACTCTTCTCCAATATTTTATCCACGTTCTAAAAGGGAAACAAACAAACACATCACAGGTTTACAATGTAGTATATGAAACTCATTTTGGTAAACCAGTTCAGTAGTAAGGTGGACATGACAACATCATGAAACAAACATATATCTATGTAGTATGGTCACTGTATGGTCTATATCATTCTAGTTTATGTTTCCAAATCAAGATAGATACAGTTTGAATCATATCTATTTAAGACAAAGCAGCATAGACAGAATATAAGTGTAGGAAACTACATAGCAATAACAACACTTGTAATGTGCATGGCATGAGAACATAATTGTTTATTCAATTGAAACTGAAATCAACATAGAGCAAGTTACAACAGCAAACAGCCAAACACGTTGAAGAAACAGGTTTAAAACATACATGTTGCGCCATTGGAGTTTCAGTTGCATCCTTCAAATTTGAAATTAGTTGGTATGAGTAAATACAGTGATGCAAGAGCAAAGTAGTATGAACCATAGCTACGGAACCTGACCTGAGAACAATTCTTCTGCTGCTTTAAGCGTTGACTTGGGGTTCAGAGTGGTGGTCCTCGTGCTTTGGGCACTGCAGTTGCCTTACTAACTGCTCGTGTTTGGGTGCTCTGTGGTGGAGACGGTGATGTGTCAATGGGAACTGGGTGTCTATCTGCTGGGGTTGGGGTTAGAAGGGGTGTAGCTGGTTCTCTGTCCAACTGGGTAGGGGTACAATCTGCATGAGTGTGGGTTATGTGTGGTGGGGCTGGTTCTTGGGCAAGTACAGCCATGGTTCTATCTGCATCGACAGGTAGCACGATCTTTTCTGAAGACCGTGTTTTTATTCCCACAGATACTGCCATCACTCCCTCCAATTGAAATGGCTGATAAACAAGAAAAGTAATTGAATGTACAGACACTGTAAGATAGACAGGTGCAATGGATAGTAGGGAAGAAAACAGGGCATGAAATAATTCACATTTATGTTGTCTAACCAAACAGAATAGCAGGACATAATTTCACATATATGATGGCTAATTAAACAGGAAAGCATGACACAATTTCACATGTATGATGGCTAACTAAACAGGATAGAATGACATACTTCAAAATATGGTGACTATGTAAACAGGATGACATGATATAACTATACGATGTGTCTATTGAAGTGGTTGGCATGCCATAAATCACAAACATGACGTGGATGGAAACATGATGGCATGATATAATTAATGGATAGCATGGCATAATTTAAAATATGATGACTATGTAAACATGATGAGATGATATAACTATATTATGTCTTTAGAAAATGGGTTCGCATGCCATAATTCAGATACATGCTGTCTATGTAAACATCATGGCATGACATAATTAAAATATATGATTTATATACTAAGGAAGTGAGCAGAGGGCAATCGCATATATGATGTGTCAACTAAGGAGATGGCATTCAATATTGTGTATATAATGTAAAAACTAAGAATTGCAATACAACATATGCATGATATGAGTAATATAACCCTGCCAAGTTTGAGCATACACCTCAGGGGGATAATAGGACTGGTCATATACCTCTGAATCCTCCTCTGAAGAGCTATCTGTAACCAGCAAGATATCTGCTTCAGCAGGTAGCATTGTCTGCTCTGAAGACCTTGTTTTCACTCCAGATTTCTCCATCACCAATTCAAATGGCTGATGCACAGGAAGAGCAGTTGAATATACAAACATTGTTGACAAAAGCAATGAGAAATACAAAAAAAAGGACGGCATGATATAATTCACATATATGACGCTTGCCTAAACAGCATGGCATTGCATAACTCACATACATAATTCCTTACAACAAGATAACATTGCATAATTCACATATATAATGTCTTGCAACAAGATGGCATTGCATAATTCACATATATGGTAATTAGACACTAAACAGGTGGCATTCACACAAAGCATGTCTAAACTAAGCAAATGACATAGCAACATAACCCTGCCAAGTTAGAGCATGCACCTCAGGGGGGGGGGGGGATATGACTGGTCATCTGTCTCTGAATCCTCCTCTGAGGATCTATCAGTAACCAGCAAGACATGCACTTTGTCAGATAGCATTGTCTGCTCTAAAGACCTTGTTTCCACTCCAGATTTTTCCATGACCGTGTCGAATGGCTGATGCATAGGAGGAGTAATTGAATGTACTAAAATTGTTGAAAAATTTAACACGTAATAAAAAATGATGGAATGATATAATTCACATATAAGATGACTGGCTAACTAGGGTGGCATTGCAAAATTCACATATATGATGCCTAGCTAAACAAGATGGCATTGCATGATTCACATATACGATAAAGAAACTAAACAGATGGCATTGACACAAAGCATGTCTAAACTAAGCAGATGACATCTTTAATGTATACAGTAAGCAATGCAAGGCACCATATGCATGATATTACCAACATCGGCATGCCAAGTTAGAGCGAAGACCTCATGGGGTAAATAGGAGTGGTCTTCTCCTTCTGAATCCCCCTCAGAACAGTTATCTTCCTCTTGATTACGATCCGAAATGGGTGGAGGGGGGGTTGCCTTTGCGCCAACCATGGAATGACGTCTGCATGAAATTTTATTGCCATGCAAGGCTCATCTCTTTTGCTCTACATGATCAGTTCCATTGTGTACAATAACTGGCATGCATAGGAATAAAACATAGTGAGATTATGTAAGGAGTGCATGCACAAATAGACCCAAAACCAATGATAGCAGGCACATAATAGCTTTAGTTAAAAAATACAGATAATGGCTCCTTTAATGTTTGTTTGCACCCAACATGAAACTCATAGTAGACACCGGAGATTAACTAGATAGTAGACAGATAGTACTGATTGCTGCCCCAATATGTACCCCACAACCATTTAAAAACTCAAGTTTCAGCATTAGTTTGGACCTGACTCAGAGTCTAATAGGTGAACACGACGATAATGTAGCATGTCATCATATTAAGCGACGCATAATGTAAGCAGACACGGAAGAGTGCGACCTCTCTTGCGGACCCATGTAGTCCTCAAGGTCATCTGCTCAGTTGATGATGGTAATGCATTTGTCGTGGCTGCCGGCGGCGGGGAAGAAGATCTGAGGCGACGAAGGACAGTCTGGAGAGCGGATCCCTGCTATGGTGAACCCTTCTGTCGTTGGAGCAGCTGAGTTGGGGTGGAACACAACGCCGCAGGAGCAGGACAAACCACACTAGGTTTTCTTTGACACATATCTGTAACAGAAGTAATTGAGTAAGGGCTTGTTTGAATTTGAGGATTCTAACAATGTAGGGATAGGAAATAGATAGGAATAGGATAGGAATGCACGTGCAAAACAGAGAATTTAAAAACACATGATTTCTGCCAATCTGGGTGTTTGATTCACAACAATTGGAAGATCACAGGATGCAAAAAAGCATGGTGAGATTAAGTCAAACCACAAGAAAATGTACGGTTATAATGCTATTATGCTACTATCTCTTAGTCTTGTGCTTGATGAATAGGAATATGAAAAGGAGGACAAGTGGAAATTAGAATTCCTACGGTTTTCTTTCAAGGAGACACTAAAGGAACAAATCCTACAATTTTCCTTTGCTCCATTCCTTTGCACCAAATTCATGAAAAGTAGTACCATAGGAAACTTTCCAATTCCTATGTTTTTCATTCACTTTTCCTTTCAAGCACTGACGATTCTAGTAGGCAGGCTTGAGCAAGGAAAATCCTACACTAAAAAATGTTTTTGTTCTACTTCTATTACTTTGGACCCAGGCCACTGCCATACTAGCTCAACTCCCAGGCCCATCGACAAATGCACAGCTCAAACGCGCAGAGATAAATAATGATGGCTGTCGGTGTCAAACCCGGCGGATCTCGGGTAGGGGGTCCCGAACTATGCGTCTAGGCGGATGGTAACAGGAGACAAGGGACACGATGTTTTTACCCAGGTTCAGGCCCTCTCGATGGAGGTAAAACCCTACTCCTGCTTGATTGATATTGATGATATGGGTAGTACAAGAGTGGATCTACCACGAGATCAAGGAGGCTAAACCCTAGAAGCTAGCCTATGGTATGATTGTTGTAATGGTTGTTCGTCCTATAGACTAAAACCCTCCGGTTTATATAGACACTGGAGAGGGCTAGGGTTACACAGAGTCGGTTACAATGGTAGGAGATCTACATATCCGTATTGCCAAGCTTGCCTTCCACGCCAAGGAAAGTCCCCTCCGGACACGGGATAAAGTCTTCAATCTTGTATCTTCATAGTCTTGGAGTCCGCCGGTGATGATAGTCCGGCTATCCGGACACCCCCTAGTCCAGGACTCCCTCAGTAGCCCCTGAACCAGGCTTCAATGACGACGAGTCCGGCGCGTATATTGTCTTCGGCATTGCAAGGCGGGTTCCTCTTCCGAATAATTCATAGAAGATTGCGAACACCAGGATAGTGTCCGGCTCTGCAAAATAAATTCCACATACCACCGTAGAGAGAATAATATGCACACAAGTTCAATCTGCTGACGTATTTTGTGGCGTGACGTCACACCACTACCAAGCCTTTACTTGAATCGTTTTTATTATACCACCTCGGCGCGTTTAGCGAAGCGGTTTCCTTGGCATGTCTTGTTGAAGCAGAGATCGTGTTCCCCTTATTCCGGGATTCCCATCAATACGGACATGGGTAACCCAACCGCGCCATTGATTGTGGCGCTTGGGAGATAAGCGAGTTTTACCAGGCCGGTGGGGACGCATTGTCTTCGTCCGCCCATATATAAGGGGATAAGGATCCATCTTTTTTACCTACGCCTTCTTCCTCCTTTGCTTATCCATCTCCGCGCACTCGAGCTCCGGCGCCCAAGTCCACACATCTTGCCTCAACCTTCTCCAGCCATGTCCGGAGCGGGAGGCAAGTGGATGGCCTCCTCCATTATGGAGGGGCACATCGAGAAGCTGCGCGGCGCCGGATACCTATCCAGCGACATCGCGCACCGGCTGCCCGACGAGGGGAAGCTCATCCCCACCCCCAGGCCCCATGAGAGGGTTGTATTTCTTCCCAACTTCCTCCGCGGACTGGGCTTCCCACTTCACCCCTTCATCCGGGGGCTCATGTACTACTACGGCCTGGACTTCCACAATCTGGTGCCAAACTTCATCCTCAACATCTCGGCGTTTATCGTTGTGTGTGAGGCCTTCCTCTGCATCCAGCCCCACTTTGGCTTGTGGCTAAAGACCTTCAATGTCAAGCCGAAGGTGGTGAAGGGCGTCCAAGCGGAGTGCGGAGGCGCCATGGTGGGCAAGATGCCCAACGTCACTTGGCTTGAGGGTGCCTTCGTGGAATCCATCAAAGGGTGGCAATCGGGGTGGTTCTACATCACCGAGCCGCGTGACCCTAAATGGGCAGCGGCCCTCGAGTTCAGATCTGGTATCCCTATGCAGCTCACCTCCTGGAAAGAGAAGGGCTTGCTATGGGGTAGTTCAAAGGAGCTGATCGGACTCCAGTCCTGTCTCCAGACCCTGGTGAACAAGAAGCTTAAGCCTGTCAACGTGATCCAGGTCATGCTCATCCGCCGGATTCTCCCCTGCCAGCAACGGGCTTTCAATTTGTGGGAGTTTGATCCGGCACAGCACCGGACCTTGAGCGGGCTCTTCGACATGACGTACGAAGCTGCCTGGAGGGTGCTGTTCAAGGGCGGAGAAGCCCCCGCATCCGCAACTGAAGATCGTGGATTCAGCACGCAGCGCCCGACCGGCGAGGTAAGTTGTGTTATCCTTTATGGGACTCTCCTTTCTTTCATAGTTTGACTCTATGTGGGATCTAAACTCCCAATGCCTTTAACAGGACTGGCAAAAGACGTCCGGACAGGTTAACTGTCCAGCTCCCATTCGAGAAGACCCACCGGATACCTGTTTGACGGGGCTGCTGGTCCCGGCACTTTACGTGGTGCCGGAGAAGAAGGCCAAGAAGAAGGCCACGGGAACCCGAAGGAGTTCCCGGCGTCAGATGGTATCGGACTCATCGTCCGATGACTCCGAGGTGGACTCCTCCCCTGAGGACGAGGAGGAGAAGAAAGAAGACTCCCCCCCCCAGCGGGGGGAGAGAAGAAGAGGAAGGCTTCCCCAGCGAGGGAGGCCGAAGGGTCCAAGAAGGTAAGGACCCTTCCCCCGGACTGCTCCGCCAACACCGGCGACAGCGACGAGGAGTGGCCCTCAAGGGCCAAGCCCCTGGCAAGATAGTAAGTATCCGGATTCCTGAATGATTTATAATTTTTATTTCTGCCACACAGTGTCTTTCTAATGCCGCATACAACCTGTAGTCCGGCCATGGACGATCTTCCCGCTTTGTCGAGCGGGTCCTTGGGCACGTCGGATATGGATTCCCTTCCGACCGCCTCCACTCCTCGTGACGCTGACGATGCCGAGGTGGGATCCCAGGAGGGGACCCATCAGGAGGAGGAGGCTCCGGAGGTGCCGCAAGGCAACCTCCCAGACTTTGCGCCGGACTCCGCATCGGAACCTGCAGTGGTTCCGGAGTCCGGCAGGCGGCCCCTTCATAAGAAGGGCAAGACTGTGACACCGGCGGCCTCCGTCCAACCGGAGGCGCCGGATAACTTGTTGGAGGCACTCAACGGTGCTTCCATCGAAGAAGAACACCGCACTGTTATGAGTGCGGTGATTCAGAAGGTTCAGCTCGCCAAGAGCGGGCTGACCGAGGCCTGCAGCAGCCTTCTAACAGGCTTTGAGGTAAGAATTTTAAGACATGTAATATAATACCGCATAGACAGTAGCCCCTGATGCTCGGTTCGGTGTTCAGAAAGAAAAGCCGGACTGAGGATCTTACAAAGATATACGCAGGAGTTCTAAAAAATATGTCAATATGGGATTGCAGGCTGCGCTGCTGACCTCTGCCGCACTGACTGCGGAGGTCGATGCTTTGAAGCAAAACCTCGAGCGGTCCGAGAGCGAGCTCGGCCGTGCCAAGAAGCAGCTCGAGGACAAAGAAGGCGAGTAACACCGTATTAAATTTGTACCTTACGGAAAAGGATTTTTGTTGCAAGATAAATAACAAGGATAACGTGGGTACTCCAGGGGCCACGCACGAGGTGGCGACCCTGAAGGAGGCCGTGTATGCAGCCGAACGCAATGCGGCCGCGGAACAAGCCGAGCGAGAGAAGCAGGAGGCGCGGGTGGCGGAGGTGCAGCAAGAGCTCCAGGCTCTCATGGAAAAGCATGAGGGTTTGGAGCACGACTCAAAGACTGGAGAGTCCGAGCTTGCATCGGCTCTTGAGAGCTCCAAAGCCACTAAGGCCGAAGCCCACAAGGCCCTCCAGGAGATCGAGGATTTGAAGAAAATAGCAGCGGGTAAGGCATTTTTCATGCAAAGCAAGCATGTGAATATGAATTACCTATTACTTACCCGAATTCGGAGCTCTCCAGGAGCGTTCGCGGATCTGCCCTGCAGCGTGTCAGATGCTGCCGCTTTCTACCAGGCCGGGGAGGGGAGCTCGACAGAGAAGGTCTTCTGGTCTCAGTATGCTGAGGCCGGACATCCAGTGCCCCTTAGCGACCAGCTGAAGCAGCTGGTCGAGCTCCACAAGGGAGCCAAGCAGGCCATGAAGGGCCTCATAGTTCGGCTGTGGCCCAAGGAGGCCATGCCTGGGAGCTACTTCGGCCTGGTACGGCGGCTGGTGGACGCGTGTCCCTGGGTTGAGGTCGTCAAGCATTCCGCCTGCATTGAAGGTGCCCGTCAGGCCCTTGCCCGTGCAAAGGTGCACTGGGGCAGGATGGACGCTGAGAAGCTTCTGACGGACGCGCTGCCAGCGGGCAAAGAGTATCGCACGCCCGGAATGTATTATAAGAGTGTCCTGAAGGGTGCCCGCATGATTGCGGATGAGTGCTCCAAAGATGTAATATTTGAGTAGACTCGCATTATGTTATCCTGGGTGCTGAAAACTGTGTTCATATGCGCTAAGCAACGCTTATTAATTTAAAATATTACCTTCTGTGCGGCCGTTTGTCAAACCTGAGAGATGGCAAGTCTTTGGCTTCAGCCCCCATGCCACGAGTGTTGGGGTGTTCAGGATAAACTTGAGCGCTCTTGTTCCCATTGTTGGGTCCATCTAGGGAGGCGCTCAACACAACGAACGAGGCAACCGGACTTATAATGCTTGAACACTCTCACTTAGCCATAGAATTCTATAATTTTAAATTTCGGCGAAGCCCCTAGTATTCGGAAGACCGAGTTTGGGGCGCTATCCACGTCCGGGCCGGAGAAAGCCGGTTCCTCGCTCTAAGCGACATAAGTCTTTAGGGACTCGAAAAGACCTCTCAAACAGCGACCAGCTCTCGCCTTATCATGACGGTCAGTTTTAGCTTTATCCACTGAGGCGCTCGCCCAGCTCAACCGGGGCGCAATCGCAGTGGTTCTCTCAGTGCTACCTTAGCCGATAAAACAGAACGTAAGGTACCAAAACATGGGAGCCGGGCAAACCCAACTATTGACCCAAGACATGATTCGGAGCCGATGCATATAATGCTATAAGTTCGGGGTGCCGCACTTGTGAAAGTGTTCGGACTTGTCACACCATAATGCGGGGAGCTTAAGCCCCTGGTGTATTCGGCCGTACCAAAGTGTACGGATGCAGCATGTCATAAACGAACATATATAAGAAAGAAATGCAATTATAAGCAAAAAGCGATGCATTGTTTATTCCAGAAATACTGTCATGAATGCAGAATGATACAAATAGTGCGGTAAGCAAGGGATTGGACTTTTAAACATGTCCCCCTCAAGGGGTAGGCTGCGGAATGGTGTATTAAACAGATTTAATGCTCGTGATGGAGACCACCTGAGTGTTTGTCGTAGCCTTTATCCTTCCCTGGCTGTTGCATCGTGAGTTCGGCAGGTCTACTGCCGGACAGGGCCTCTGGTGAACGGAGTCCTGTGGGTAAGAAAAGAGAAAAAAGAAAAAGAGCGACACACTTGTGAGCCGCTGGTGTGGTTGAGCCGCACTCTGGGCCTGTCATGGTCGTGCCCCTCCCCCTATGCCCATGGTATCTCCAGAGCGTAATGATGTACGCGAAGGACTAGTCTTGCAATTATGCAAGGGCTGGGGTTGGGGCCACATTGCTACGCGTGCTCGGAACGTGCCAGGTGGTCTTGTTGTATGTTACTCCGGGTGCGTTTGGCAGTGTCCAGTCGCTTAACGGCCGGACTCGAAAATTTCCTTAAGAGGCTGCTCTGTACTTCCGCCGTGAGAGCCGCTGTGTGTTCCTCCATTCGGAGGGAGCGTTCAGTGTTTCCGTTGACCGTGATGACTCCTCGAGGGCCTGGCATCTTGAGCTTGAGGTATGCGTAATGCGGCACCGCGTTGAACTTTGCAAACGCGGTCCGTCCGAGCAGAGCGTGATAGCCGCTGCGGAACGGGACTATGTCGAAGATTAACTCCTCGCTTCGGAAATTATCCGCGGATCCGAAGACCACTTCCAGTGTGACTGAGCCTGTACAATTGGCCTCTACACCTGGTATGATGCCTTTGAAGGTCGTCTTTGTAGGTTTAATCCTTGAGGGGTCTATGCCCATCTTGCGCACTGTATCCTGATAAAGCAGGTTCAGGCTGCTCCCACCGTCCATCAGGACTCTGGTGAGGTGAAATCCGTCGACGATTGGGTCTAAAACCAATGCGGCGAATCCGCCATGGCGGATACTGGTGGGGTGGTCCCTTCGATCAAAAGTGATCGGGCAGGAGGACCATGGGTTGAACTTTGGGGCGACTGGCTCCATCGCGTATACATCCCTGAGTGCACGCTTCCGCTCCCTCTTGGGTATGTGGGTTGCGTATATCATGTTTACCGTCCGCACTTGTGGGGGGAAACCCTTCTGTCCTCTATTGTTCGGCAGTCGGGTCTCTTCCTCGTCATCGCTATGCAGTCCCTTGTCATTGTTTTCGGCAATTAACTTGCCTGCCTGCTTAAATACCCAACAATCCCTGTTGGTGTGATTAGCTGGCTTTTCGGGGGTGCCATGTATCTGGCAAGAGCGGTCGAGTATTCAGTCCAAATTGGACGGGCCCGGAGTAGTTATTTTGAATGCCTTTTTCCGCTGACCGGGTTTAGAGTCTCTGAATCCAGCGTTGATTGCAGTATCCTCAATGTTATCGCCGTTAACACAGCGTTTGTTTTTGTTTCAACGCGACCTGCCATTGCGGTCCTTGGTATCCGGACTGCCAGAATTTTTGCTGAGGTTGTTACTGCGGGCTAGCCAGCTGTCCTCTCCCGCGCAAAAGCGGGTCATGAGTGATGTGAGGGCTGCCATGGATTTCGGCTTTTCCTGTCCTAGGTGCCAGGCCAGCCACTCGTCGCGGATGTTATGTTTGAAGGCGGCGAGGGCCTCTGCATCCGGACAGTTGATGATTTGGTTTTTCTTTGTTAAGAACCGTGTCCAGAACTGTCTGGCCGATTCGTCTGGCTGCTGAATTATGTGGCTTAGGTCATCGGCGTCTGGTGGTCGCACATATGTGCCCTGGAAGTTGTCAAGGAATGCGGCTTCCAGGTCCTCCCAACACCCAATTGACTCTACTGGCAAGCTGTTAAGCCAATGCCGAGCTGGTCCTTTAAGCTTGAGTGGAGATATTTGATGGCGTGAAGATCGTCACCGCGGGCCATGTGGATATGAAGGAGATAGTCTTCGATCCAAACCACGGGGTCTCTTGTGCCATCGTAGGATTCAATTTCATGGGTTTGAACCCTTCAGGGATTTGATGATCCATTACTTCATCTGTGAAGCATAGTGGGTGTGCGGCGCCTCTGTATTGGGCTATATCACGACGTAGCTCAAGCGAGCTTTGTCTACTGTGTTCGGCCCAGCCGGAGTTGCTGTATCCGGCGCGACGGTATTCATCGCGCATCGTGGGGCGCCCGCGTGATCCGTAGATCGATCTTGTTTGTCTTGCCTTGTCCTCCAATATGTCTCGCAAGTCCGGTGCATTCCCCCATGGCTTCGTACTTTTCGAGCGGTGCCGGGGTACGGTTCTGGTGGAGGGCCTAGAGGCCTCCCTGTCGCGGCCACGAGGTGGTCGGTCTGCCGTATTGTGCACTGGTGATGAAGGTCTATATGCTTCCTCCTCTAATCGGGGGAGCAACTTGCATTTGGGGTAGCTTTTGGAGGGGCGTTCGAGTTCATGCTCTTCGGCCGCGAGGACTTCAGTCCATCTGTCGGCTAGCAGATCTTGATCAGCTCTAAGCTGTTGCTGCTTTTTCTTTAGGCTGTTCGTCGTGGCCATAAGCCTGCGTTTAAAACGCTCTTGTTCGACGGGATCCTCGGGAACGACAAAATACATCGTCGTTGAGGCTTGCCTCGTCTCCGGAGGGAGGCATGTAATTATCGTCCTCTACCTCTTTGAGGGAGTCCTGGACTAGGGGGTGTCCGGACAGCCGGACTATCATCGTCCGCCGGACTCAAAGACTACGAAGATACAAGATTGAAGACTCCGTCCCGTGTCCGGATGGGACTTTCCTTGGCATGGAAGGAAAGCTTGGAGATACGGATATGTAGATCTCCTACCATTGTAACCGACTCTGTGTAACCCTAGCCTTCTCCGGTGTCTATATAAACCGGAGGGCTGTAGTCCGTAGGACACAACATACATTACAACAATCATACCATAGGCTAGCTTCTAGGGTTTAGCCTCCTTGATCTCGTGGTAGATCCACTCTTGTACTACCCATATCATCAATATTAATCAAGCAGGACATAGGGTTTTACCTCCATCGAGAGGGCCCGAACCTGGGTAAAACATCGTGTCCCTTGTCTCCTGTTACCATCCGCCTAGACACACAGTTCGGGACCCCCTACACGAGATCCGCCGGTTTTGACACCGACACTGGTGCTTTCATTGAGAGTTCCTCTGTGTCGTCACCGATAGGCTCGATGTCATCTTCAACCAACGACGTTGTCCTGGGTGAGACTTTTCTCCCCGGACAGATCTTCATATTCGGCGGCTTCGCACTGCGGGCTAATTCACTTGGCCATCTGGAGCAGATCGAAAGCTACGCCCCTGGCCATCAGGTCAGATTCGGAACCCTAAACTTCACGGCCGACGTCCACGGAGACTTGATCTTCGACGGACTCGAGCCGCAGCCAAGCGCGCCGCACTGTTACGATGGGCACGATCCAGCTCTGCCGCCGAACAGTGCCTTGGTAGCCACACACGAGTCCGCTCCGGCTCTTAGCTCGGAGCCGATCGCCCAGATCGAGGACCGGTGGTTGGACACCGCCTCGGGGGCTTCAACTTCCACGGCGATGGAGCCGAACACTACCCTTGTCCCTCGCGAAACTCGTGACTCCGAGGCGCCAGACTCCTTGCCGGACTCTGGACCTCCCGCGCCCCTGCTAATCGAATCTGATTGGGCGCCGGTTATGGAATTCACCGCCACGGACATCTTCCAACACTCGCCCTTTGGCGACATCCTAAATTCGCTAAAGCATCTCTCGCTATGCGGAGAGTCCTGACCGGACTATGGCCAGGATGGTTGGGATACGGACGACGAAGAAATTCAGAGCCCACCCACCACCCACTTTGTAGCCACTGTCGACAATCTAACCGACATGCTAGACTACGACTCCGAAGACATCGACGCTATGGACGACGATGCCGGAGACGAACAGGAACCAGCGCCTACAGGGCACTGGAAGACCACCTCGTCATACGACATATACATGGTGGACACCCCAAAAGACGGGGACGACGAAGAAGCAGCGGAGGCAGATTCTTTAAAGAAACAGCCCAAGCGCCGGCGTCAGCGGCGCCGCTCTAAATCCAGCCACAGCAAGAATGGAGATTCCGGCACAGGAGATAATAATACCCCAGAGAGTGCCGAAGATAATCCCCTCCAGCAAGACTCAGCGCAGGAGGAAGCAGAAGCAAGCCCTCACGAGAGGGCGGCAGACGAAGAGGTTGAGGATTATAACTATATGCCTCCCTCCGAAGACGAGGCAAGCCTCAACGATGACGAATTCGTCGTGCCCGAGGATCCCGTCGAACAAGAGCGTTTCAAGCGCAGGCTTATCGCCACGGCAAATAGCCTAAAGAAAAAGCAGCAGCAGCTTCAAGCTGATCAGGACCTGCTGGCCGATCGATGGACCGAGGTCCTCGCGGCCGAAGAGTATAAACTCGAATGCCCCTCCAAAAGCTACCCAAGACGCAAGTTGCTCCCTCGACTAGAGGAGGAAGCGTATATGCCTTCATCACCAGTGCACGATACGGCAGACCGACCACCACGTGTTCGCGACAGAGAGGCATCCAGGCCCTCAACCAAAACCGTTCCCCGGCATCGCTCCAAAAGTACGAGGCCAAAAGGGAACGCGCCGGACTTGCGGGACGTATTGGAGGACAAAGCAAAGCAATCCAGATCCATCTACGGATCACGAGGGCGCCCCACGACCCGCGACGAATACCGTCGCGCCGGATACAATAACTCCGGCCGGGCCGAACACAGCAGACAATGCTCTCTCGAGCTGCGTCGTGATATTGCTCAATACAGAGGCGCCGCACACCCGCTATGCTTCACTGACGAAGTAATCGATCATCAAATCCCTGAAGGGTTTAAACCCGTAAACATTGAATCCTACGATGGCACAACCGACCCCGCGGTTTGGATCGAAGGTTATCTTCTTCACATCCATATGGCCCGCGGCGACGATCTCCATGCCATCAAGTATCTCCCACTCAAGCTTAAAGGACCAGCTCGGCATTGGCTTAACAGCTTGCCCGCAGAGTCAATTGGGTGTTGGGAAGACCTGGAAGCCGCATTCCTCGATAACTTCCAGGGCACGTATGTGCGGCCACCAGACGCCGATGACCTAAGCCACATAATTCAGCAGCCAGACGAATCGGCCAGACAATTCTGGACACGTTTCTTGACAAAGAAAAACTAAATCATCGACTGTCCGGATGCAGAGGCCCTCGCAGCCTTCAAACATAACATCTGCGACGAGTGGCTAGCCCGGCACCTGGGACTGGAAAAGCCGAAATCCATGGCAGCCCTCACATCATTAATGACCCACTTTTGCGCGGGAGAGGATAGCTGGCCAGCTCGCAGCAACAACCTCCGTAAAAATTCTGGCAGTCCGAATACTAAGGACAACAATGGCAGGTCACGTCGAAGTAAACATAAACGCTGCATTAACGGCGACGACAAGGAAGATACGGCAGTCAACGCCGGATTCCGAGGCTCTAAACCCGGTTAACGGAAGAAGCCATTCAAAAGAACCACTCCGGGTCCGTCCAATTTGGACCGAATACTCGACCGCTTATGCCAGATACATGGCACCCCTGAAAAGCCAGCTAATCACACCAACAGAGATTGCTGGGTGTTCAAGCAGGCAGGTAAGTTAATTGCCGAAAACAATGACAAGGGGCTAAACAGCAACGACGAGGAAGAGACCCGATCGCCGAACAATAGAGGACAGAAGGGTTTCCCCCCACAAGTGCGGACGGTGAACATGATTTACGCAACCCATATACCCAAGAGGGAGAGGAAGCGCGCACTAAGGGACGTCTATGCGATGGAGCCAGTCGCCCCGAAGTTCAATCCATGGTCCTCTTGTCCGATCACTTTCGATCGAAGAGACCATCCGACCAGCATACGCCATGGTGGATTCGCCGCATTGGTTTTAGAACCAATTGTCGATGGATTTCACCTCACGAGAGTCCTGATGGACGGCGGTAGTAGCCTGAACCTGCTTTATCAGGATACAGTGCGCAAGATGGGCATAGACCCCTCAAGGATTAAACCTACAAAGACAACCTTTAAAGGTGTCATACCAGGTGTGGAAGCCAACTGTACAGGCTCAGTCACACTGGAAGTGGTCTTCGGATCCCCGGACAATTTCCGGAGCGAGGAGTTAATCTTCGACATAGTCCCATTCCGCAGCGGCTATCATGCTCTGCTCGGACAAACCGCGTTTGCAAAGTTCAATGCGGTGCCGCATTATGCATACCTCAAGCTCAAGATGCCAGGCCCTCGTGGAGTCATCACGGTCAACGGAAATACGGAACGCTCCCTCCGAACGGAGGAACATACCGCGGCTCTCGCGGCAGAAGTACAGAGAAGCCTTTTAAGGCAATTTTCGAGTCCGGCCATTAAACGGCCGGATACAGCCAAATGCGCCCGAAGCGGTACCAACCAAGACCACCTGGCACGATCAGAGCACGCATAGCAGTGCGGCCCTAACCCCCGCTCTCGCATGATTGCAAGAACAACCCTCCGCGTACATCATTACGCTTTGGAGATACCATGGGTGCAGGGGAAGGGGCACGATCACAATGGACCCAGAGTGCAGCTCGACGACACCAGGGGCTCGCAAGTGTGCCCCCCTTTATTATTATTATTATTATTATTATTTTTATTCTTTATATACACAGGACTCCGTTAACCAGAGGCCCTGTCCGGCGGTGAACCTGTCGAACTCACGATGCAACAGCCAGGGAAAAAGAAGGCCGCGACGAACACTCAGGTGGTCTTAATTACGAGCATTATATTCGATTATATACACAAAGTCCGCAGCTCATCCCTGGAGGGGGACATGTTCAATTAGTCCAAATCCCTTGCTTACCGCACTATTTGTATCAGTCCGCACTCATAGCAGACTTCTTTTAATAAATAATGCAGCACTTTTCGACTGCAATTACATTAGTTTTTATATGTTCATTACATGACATCTTGCACTCGTATATTTTGGTACGGCCTAATACACCAGGGGCTTATGTTCCCCACATTATGGTGTGATAAGTCCGAACACTTACATAAGTGCGGCACCCCGAACTTATAGCATTATATGAATCGGCTCCGAATCATGTCTTGGGTCAATAGTTGGGTTTGCTCGGCTCCCACGTTTTGGTGCCTTACGTTCCGTTCTGTCGGCTAAGGTGGCACTAGGAGAACCACTGCGATTGCGCCCCGGTTGAGCCGGGCGAGCGCCTTAGTGGAGAAAGCTAAAACTGACCGGCATGATAAGGCGAGAGACTGGTCGCTGTTCGAGAGGTCTTTTCGGGTCCTTAAAGACTCACGCCGCTTCGAGCGAAGTTCCGGACAATGTCCGACGAAGGCGTGGATAGCGCCCCGGATTCGGTCTTCCGAATACCAGGGGCTTCGCCGAAATTTAAAATTATAGAATTCTATGGCTAAGTGAGAGTGTTCAAGCATTATAAGTCCGGTTGCCTTGTTCGTTGTGTTGAGCGCCTCCCTAGATGGACCCAAAAATGGGAACAAGAGTGCTCAAGTTTATCCCGAACACCCCGGCACTCGCGGCTCGGGGGCTGAAGCCAACGACTTGCCATCTCTCAGATTTTATAAATGGCCGCACAGAAGGTAATATTTTAAATTAAAACAAGCGTTGCTTAAGGCGCACATGAACAAAGTTTTCAGCGCACAGGATAACACATAGCGAGTTTACTCAAAAATTACATCTCTGGGGCACTCATCCGCAATATCGCGGGCTCCCTTCAGGACAGTTTTATAATACATTTCGGGCATGCAATACTCCTTGCCCGGTGGCGGTGGGTCCGTGAGAAGCTTCTCCGCATCCAACCTGCCCCAATGCACCTTTGTGCGGGCAAGGGCCCGACGAGCACCTTCAATACAGGCGGAGCGCTTGATGACCTCCACCCAGGGGAACGCATCCACCAGCCGCCGCACGAGGCCGAAGTAGCTCCCAGGCATGGCCTGTCTAGGCCACAGCCGGACTATAAGGCCCTTCATGGCCTCCTCAGCTACCTTGTGGAGTTCGACCAGCTGCTTCAACTGGTCGCTTGGGGGCACCGGATGGCTGGCCTCAGCATACTGAGACCAGAAGACCTTCTCCGTTGAGCTCCCCTCCTCGCCACGGTAGAATGCGGCGGCATCGGACACACTGCGCGGCAGATCTGCAAACGCCCCTGGAGAGCTCCGAATGCGGGTAAGTGTCAGGTAGTTTACATTAACGTGCTTGCTTTGCATGAAAAATGCCTTACCCGCCGCTATCTTCTTTAAATCTTCAATCTCATGAAGGGCCTTACGGGCCTCGGCCTTGGTGGACTCGGCACTTTCGAGAGCCGAGGCAAGCTCGGACTCTCGAGTCTTGGAGTCACGCTCCAAGCTCTCATGTTTCTCCATGAGAGCCCAGAGCTCTTGCCGTACTTCCGCCACATGTGCCTCCTGCTTTTCTCGCTCTGCCCGTTCCACGGCCGCACTGTGTTCGGCTGCGGACACAGCCTCCTTCAGGGCTGCCACCTCGTTCGTGGCCCCTGCAATACTCATATTATCCTTGTTAATTTTATCGCAACCTAAATCCTTTTCTGTAAGGTAACTATTCAAAGTGGTGTTACTCACCTTCTTTGTCCTCGAGCTGCTTCTTGGCATGGCTGAGCTCTCGCTCGGACCGCTCGAGATCCTTCTTCAATGCACCGACCTCCACAGTCAGTGCGGCAGAGGTCAGCAGCGCAGCCTGCAAACCCATGTGGACATATTTAAAGCAACCCTGCGTATATCTTTTTAGATCCTCAGTCCGGCTTTTCTTTCCAAATACCGAACCGAGCATCAGGGGCTACTATCTATGCGGTATTACATTACATAATTATAACTTCTTACCTCAAAGCCTGTTAGAAGGCTGCTGCAGGCTTCGGTCAGCCCGCTCTTGGCGAGCTGAACCTTCTGAATCACCGCACTCATGATAGTGCGGTGTTCTTCTTCGATTGAAGCGCCTTTAAGCGCCTCCAACAAGTTGTCCGGCGCCTCCGGTTGGACGGAGGCCACCGGTGTCACGGTCTTGCCCTTCTTTCGAAGGGGCCGCCTGCCGGACTCTGGATCCACTGCAGGTTCCGATGTAGAGTCCGGCGCGAAGTCCGAGAGGCTGCCTGGCGGCGCCTCCGAAGCCTCCTCCTGATGGGTCCCTCTCTGGGATCCCACCTCGGCGTCCTCATCGGCGCGGGGGGTAGAGGCAGTCGGAAGTGAGTCCACATCCGACGGGGCCAACGACCCGCTCGATGAAGCGGGGAGATCATCATCGGCCGGACTGCGGACAGTATGCGGCATTAGTAGGACGCTATGTGACACAAAAGAAATTGCATATCTGGGATCCGGATACTTACGATCTCGCTGGAGGCCTGGCCCTTGAAGGCCACTCCTCCTCGCCAACGTTGGTGTTGGCGGAGCTATCCGGGGCGATAGTTCTCCCCCTCTTGGACCCTTCGGCCTCCCCTATTGGGGAAGCCTTCCTCTTCTTCTCTCCCTCCTCTGGGAGAGAGTCTTCTTCCTCCTCCTCGTCTTCGGGGGAGGATTCCGCCTCGTCGTCGGACACCTGATTACGGGAACTCTTTCGAGTCCCCGTGGCCACCTTCTTGGCCTTCTTCTCCGGCACCACATGCGGTGCCGGAACCAGCAGCCCCGCTAGACGGGCGTCCACTGGGTCTTCTGGCATGGGAGCCGAACAGATGAGCTGCTCGGCCTTCTCCATCCATTCCTGCCAAAGGAAAAGAGAGATTGAAACCCTCTTAGAATCAATCTATTTACCACAAGTGTCCCGTAAAGGGGTTGAATCACTTACCTCATCAGCTGGATGCTGCGAGCAAAATCCGCGATCTTCCGTCGCGGATGCAGGGGCTTCGGCGCCCTTAAACAGCACCCTCCAGGCGCCTTCGTACGTCGTGTCGAAGGGCCCGCTCAGCGCCCGGTGCTGTTCCGGATTGAACTCCCACAGCTTAAATGCCCGTTCTTGGCATGGGAGAATCCGGCGGATGAGCATGACCTGGACCACGTCGACGAGCCTGAGCTTATTGCTCACCAGCTTCCGGATGCAGGATCGGAGTCCCGTCAGCTCCTTCGGATAGCCCCACAACAAGCCCTTCTCTTTCCAGGAGGTGAGCTGCGTGGGGATGCCAGATCTAAACTCGGGGGCCGCCGCCCATGTGGGCTCGCGCGGCTCGGTGATGTAGAACCACCCCGATTGCCACCCCTTGACGGAGTCCACGAAGGCCCCTTCGGGCCAAAGGATGTTGGGCAATTTACCCAACATGGCGCCTCCGCATTCCGCTTGCGTGCCCTTCACAACCTTCGGCTTGACGTTGAAGGTCTTGAGCCACAGGCCGAAGTGGGGCCGGATGCAGAGGAAGGCCTTGCACATGACGATAAACGCCGAGATGTTGAGGATGAAGTTCGGCGCCAGATCGTGGAAATCCAAGCCATAGTAAAACATGAGCCCCCAGACGAATGGGTGGAGTGGAAAGCCCAGTCCGCGGAGGAAGTGGGGGAGGAAAACAACCCTCTCATGGGGCCCGGGGGTGGGATGAGCTGCCCCTCGTCGGGCAGCCGATGCGCGATGTCGCCGGAAAGCTATCCGGCGCTGCGCAGCTTGGTGATGTGCTCCTCCTTAACGGTGGAGGCCAACCATTTGCCTCCCGCTCCGGACATAGTCGGAGAAGGTCGAGGCGAGATGCGCAAGCTTGGGCGTTGGAGCTTGAGTGCGCGGAGATGGATAAGCAAAGGAGGAAGAAGGCATAGGTGAGAAGGTAAATCCTTATCCCTTATATATAGGCGGACGGAGACTATGCGTCCCCCGCCAGCCCGGTAAAACTCGCTTATCTCCCAAGCGCCACCATCAATGGCGCAGTTGGGTTACCCACGTCCGTATTGATGAGAATCCCGGAATAAGGGGAACACGATCTCTACTTCGACAGGACGTGCCAAGGAAACCGCTTCGCTAAACGTGCTGAGGTGGTATAATAAAAAACGATTCAAATATAGGCTTGGTAGCGGTGTGATGTCATGCCGCATAATACGTCAGCAGATTGGACTGGTGTACATTTTATTCTCTCTACGGTGGAATGTGGAATTTGTTTTGCAGAGCCGGACACTATCCTGGTGTTCATGATCTTTTCTGGATTATTCAAGGGAGGAACCCTCCTTGCAATGCCGAACATTATGCGCGCCGGACTTATCATCATTGAAGCCTGGTTCAGGGGCTACTGAGGGAGTCCTGGACTAGGGGGTGTCCGGACAGCCGGACTATCATCGTCCGCCGGACTCCAAGACTACGAAGATACAAGATTGAAGACTCCGTCCCGTGTCCGGATGGGACTTTCCTTGGCATGGAAGGCAAGCTTGGCGATACGGATATGTAGATCTCCTACCATTGTAACCGACTCTGTGTAACCCTAGCCTTCCCCGGTGTCTATATAAACTGGAGGGCTGTAGTCCGTAGGACACAACATACATTACAACAATCATACCATAGGCTAGCTTCTAGGGTTTAGCCTCCTTGATATCGTGGTAGATCCACACTTCTACTACCCATATCATCAATATTAATCAAGCAGGACGTAGGGTTTTACCTCCATCGAGAGGGCCCGAACCTGGGTAAAACATCGTGTCCCTTGTCTCCTGTTACCATCCGCCTAGACACACAGTTCGGGACCCCCTACCCGAGATCCGCCGGTTTTGACACCGACACTCTTCGTCTGCCGCTCTCTCGTGAGGGCTGGCTTCTCCGTCCTCCTGTGCTGAATCTTGTTGGAGGGGGTTGTCTTCGGCACTTTCTGGGGTGTTATTATCTCCGGTGCCGGAATCTCCATTCTTGCTGTGGCGGGATTTAGAGCGGCGCCGCTGACGCCGGCGCTTGGGCTGTTTCTTGGAGGAATCTACCTCCGCTGCTTCTTCGCAATTCCCATCCTTTGGGATGTCCACCATGTATATGTCATATGACGAGGTGGTCTTCCAGTGCCCCGTAGGCGCTGGTTCTTGGTCGTCTCCGGCATCGTCGTCCATACCGTCGATGTCTTCGGAGTCGTAGTCTAGCATGTCGGTTAGATCGTCGACAGTGGCTACAAAGTGGGTGGTGGGTGGGCTTTGAATTTCTTCGTCGTCCGCATCCCAACCGTCTTGACCGCAGTCTGGCCGGGGCTTTCCTGATAACGAGAGATACTTTAGCGAATTCAGGATGTCGCCAAAGGGTGAGTGCTGAAAGATGTCTGCGGCGGTGAACTCCATGAACGGCGCCCAATCGGATTTGATTAGTAGGGGTGCAGGAGGTTCGGAGTCCGGCGAGGAGTCCGGCACCACGGAGTCACGGGCTTTACAAGGGACAAGGTCAGTATTCGGCTCCATCACCGTAGAGGTTGCAGCCCCCGAGGCGGTGTCTAGCCACCCGTCCTCGATCTGCGCGGTCGGCTCCGAACTAAGGGTCGGAGCAGACTCATGTGCGGCCTCCAGGGCACTGTCCGGCAGTAGAGCTAAATCATGCCCATCGTGACAGTGCGGCGCGCTCGGCTGTGGCTCGAATCCGTCGAAGATCAAGTCTCCACGGATGTCAGTCGTGAAGTTTAGGCTTCCAAATCTGACCTGATGGCCAGGGGCGTAGCTTTCGATCTGCTCCAGATGGCCAAGCGAATTGGCCCGCAGTGCATAGCCGCCGAATACGAAGATCTGTCCGGGGAGAAAAGTCTCACCCTGGACTACGTCGTTGTTGATGATTGGAGGAGCCATCAAGCCTATCGGTGATGACACAGAGGAACTCTCAATGAAAGCACCAATGTCGGTGTCAAAACCGGCTGATCTCGGGTAGGGGGTCCCGAACTGTGCGTCTAGGCGGATGGTAACATGAGACAAGGGACACGATATTTTTACCCAGGTTCGGGCCCTCTCGATGGAGGTAAAACCCTACTCCTGCTTGATTGATATTGATGATATGGGTAGTACAAGAGTGGATCTACCACGAGATCAAGGAGGCTAAACCCTAGAAGCTAGCCTATGGTATGATTGTTGTAATGGTTGTTCGTCCTATAGACTAAAACCCTCCGGTTTATATAGACACCGGAGAGGGCTAGGGTTACACAGAGTCGGTTACAATGGTAGGAGATCTACATATCCGTATTGCCAAGCTTGCCTTCCACACCAAGGAAAGTCCCCTCCGGACACGGGACGAAGTCTTCAATCTTGTATCTTCATAGTCTTGGAGTCCGGTCGGTGATGATAGTCTGGCTATCCGGACACCCCCTAGTCCAGGACTCCCTCAATGGCGTTCAAGAGAGTCCATCACGGATAGCTAAGTTGCCTGGTACCTCATTGCTTGTCATATAGTAGGATAAAATAATCGTATTTCCCGTTACTACGAGTGCTCAGTGGACAATATATATAACATGTAGAGTAAAAAAGCGATGCAACAAGTGCACAACCTCTTTGGCGAAGCCATGTCGATCTCAGCGTGATTGGGTTGGCCAGTGAGGATGCTCCGGCTGAGTTGGCTATCGGAGGAGGGGAAGAAGATCTTAGGCGTCTGGAGATGGAGCCCGAGGTACTGCTCCGCTGTGATGGAGGGTTTTGTCGTTGGAGCAGCTCCGGTGAGTTGTACGACGCCGAGGCTGAAGCGGGACAAGAGAGACAAGGTTAACCTGAGTGGAATTCTAATAGCATCTCCAATACATGACGTAAAATACATAACCACAAAGTGCTAGATGTAAAATACATCAGCCGCTCATCTCTGAACTTAATTGCCGAAACTGAATTTAACTGTCGAAACTGAACTTAACTGTCGAAACTGAATTTTGTTGTCGAAACTGAATTTTGCTGTCGAAACTGAACGCACTACCAAGGTGAGGCTACACGTCGGTCGACTGACTTTTTCATCTCCGGTCAGTCGATTTTGCAGCCATTGGATACGAAATCAAGGGCCTGCGGTTCATCTTTAACCTCCACCCCCCTGAGCCGCCAGCCGCCACCGGCCAAACAGCAGCCCCCCGCCACCCGCGGCCTGCGGTGCGCCACCCCGCCCACCCCAAAAACACTCCCCACCGCCGGTCCACCGCCACCCCGGCCATCCCTCTAGGCCCTCCCGTGTCGAGCTTTTCTCCAGCGATCCCCACGCCACCGCCCCGCCACCACCGGCGACCACCGCCCCCACCCTGAACCCTAAGATAGATAGTGGGGTACCTCTCCGGCGAGCCCCCCTCCCCGCTGCGGCTGGTTCTTCCTTCACCCCGGTGAGCCCCCACTAAAAATCAACTGACCCAAAAGTCGATTCAGTCGACTGAAGTGTAGCTAAATCAGAGCAGCATCGCAAGCAAGAGCAAGAGCGAGAGCAGCTATGCGAGCAAGAGCAATAGCAAGAGCAGACCAGGCAGGGGACCGAGAGCAAGAGCAGAGCAGCAGTGTGAGTGAGAGCTAAAGCAGCAGCAGCTCCTACTGATGTACACATCGCCGCCGAGGGAGCGACGCCGTTGAGGAAGTGGCTGGCGATGCCGCCGTGGATGGAGCTGCGCCGTGTCGGCTAGGGACCGAGCGCAGGCAGCACCGTGAGATCGAATCAAGAAGAAAATGCGGCGATTAGTGTACAACCTCTTTGGTGGAGCCGATTAGGCCGCAGCTTCATCCGAGGAAACGGTGATGATGATGCTCTTCTGGTGGTGCAGGTGAAGACGGCGGTGTGGGAATGGAGGTGGCGAGAAAGACGAGGAGAACATCGGGGCAACTCCTTGGAGGTGGAGGACGGGGTGGCTGAACCAGCGGGACGACAAGATCGACGACGGATCCTCATCTGGTACGGTGGATGAGGGACGTCGAGGTGTTGTTGTGGATGACGTCATCGGGGAAGAGGCTCTGGCTGGGTGGCGGACGGAGCACGGTGTGGGGTTTCGTCGCGGGTTTTCGCGGCCTCGGTGTACGAATTGGTGGGCGGATGGGATGTCAGTGGGGAACCATGGCTTAGGGACGCGCTTGTCCGAAATGTGGGGTAAGTTACGAAAGTACCCCCACCGATTTGAGGCGGTTCTTTCAGCTCAGGGGTACCACGGGCATTTCGCATGTCGGGATTTCACAGGAGGTGGGAGTTTTCGCGCGTGTTGTAATATCGGTATAGCAAGGCGTAGGTTGAGATGGAGGGAGTTGTTGGAGCACAACGAGACAAAGATATATCTTAAATATTTCGGGCTAACAAGGCGCGGGTTGAAGAGGCGGGAGTTTTGCAGCACGATAGACAGAGATGCTAGCTTGAATTTTCGGCATAACAAGGCGCGGCTTGAAATTTCGGAAGAACAAGCTTAACGTGTACCCAAAAAAAAAGACGATTTGCATCTCAACACACACAACACACACACAAACACCATTTAGACTAGAGTAAGGTACACGTGCATTGCACGCATGAGATTTGGCAACCAAATTATGAATAAATACCACATTATAGCATGTAAGCTTTGAGTCATATATGCATGATGTAGATGTTCATTTAATTCTTATAGTTCATTTCATTCAAAATCATCTAGTTTTTCTAAGAAAGCTAATCTATTTTAAGATTCAGGGAATTGTGCACTGTAAGACATAAAGTAAAAACAAATAATGGCAAATCATGTAGAAAAACATTTGGGAAATTCTGATACGGAAGACTCTAGAACAAAGAGGAAGTGCTTGTATTTTGATGTTTGTGCATTATGCTTAAGTTCAACTGTCAGTGTCAAAACCGGCGGATCTCGGGTAGGGGGTCCCGAACTGTGCGTCTAGGCAGATGGTAACAGGAGACAAGGGACACGATGTTTTACCCAGGTTCGGGCCCTCTTGATGGAGGTAAAACCCTACGTCCTGCTTGATTAATATTGATGATATGGGTAGTACAAGAGTGGATCTACCACGAGATCAAGGAGGCTAAACCCTAAAGCTAGCCTATGGTATGATTGTTGTAATGTATGTTGTGTCCTACGGACTAAAGCCCTCCGGTTTATATAGACACCGGAGAAGGCTAGGGTTACACAGAGTCGGTTACAATGGTAGGAGATCTACATATCCATATCGCCAAGCTTTCCTTCCACGCCAAGGAAAGTCCCATCCGGACACGGGACGGAGTCTTCAATCTTGCATCTTCGTAGTCTTGGAGTCTGGCGGACGATGATAGTCCGGCTGTCCGGACACCCCCTAGTCCAGGACTCCCTCATCAACCATGGAGTCTTCTAGATTATACATGTGGCGAAATCTGGTGGAACCTAGATGATATCCAACGGCCAGTAGTGCTCAAATTTGCCATCTTTGGAACATCGGATTCGCCTCATCCAACAACCATCTTTCAAAGTTAAAGTTACCCGCACACGATATAAAAAATATAATATATAATATATATATAAGGGTATAGATATAGATATGTGATGCGAAAGCCACCCATCATCTCCAATTAGAATAGTGTGTCCATGCACGGATGCGACATGGCCAAATAATGTCTGCCATTGGTATCTCAAATTCAAATCAGTCTGACCTTGTTCAATGTGTATACATTACAACATGCTCGTTTCCAAACCACACCGCGTGGATCTCCGTTATATTCATGCATGCATGGGTTTCAAACATCAGGATCTCTTATTCAAATATTTGAATTCAACTTTACATTGATTATGACCTCACCTAGTCTTTTACACCCACACAGTCGTCTTCTCTTTATAATTGTACCACTAACTTTCTCTCGTGCATGCATGCACACACACTACCAGTCGGCATTATCCATCGCACACATGCATTATTTTTCTTCAGGTCGGTCTCCCATGAAGGCACACACCCACACACATCCCCCTCTCCATCATATCGGGCATTCTTTATCTCTCACGCGTGCATGCGCAACGACCGATGTTCCTCTATGTATGTGTGTATATAGCTAGGTCTTTCATAGTTTTCCACACAAACCGATCAATCGATATATCCAGTGAGGTCTCACCCTCTTTCCCACGTCCACATCGATCAATCTATACCTCTCTATATAGGATTAACGCTTATAGCTAATACACCCACATTAATTATATATCCAACATCCCCCTCTCATCATCCATGCCTTCCGCTTCATCTCTCAGACGAGCGCACAATGGCGAACACAGGGGGCAGTAAGGGCCCTGTCCCCCCTAACATCATTATATATCGAGGCTAATATGAATGTGATCATTAGACAATTGCTGCTAAAAATGGTTTAAGTTCATGAATTGACCCTCCTCGTAAAGGATTAGCAATGCTTGGCCGCCTAGCTCATTTATTTTTCATGGCTCCGCCACTGCGTGCAATAGCGCACGTTCTCGCCCCCCCCCCCTCTCTAAATATCGATCTCGCACTTGTGCATTCCTTCATGGTCTCCCTCCACTCGGCCCCTCTTACCATCTTCTAGCCACCCACTGGATTTTGCCACATGTACAATCTACCAGACTCCATGGTTGAACTTAAGCATAATGCACAGACCTCAAAACAACAGTGGTTCTCTTTTGTTCTAGAATCTTCCGTATCATAACTGCCCGAACTTTTTTTTCTAGTTGAATTGCCATTATTTGTTTTTACTTTATGCTTTACAATGCACAATTCCATGAATCATAAAATAGATTAAGGGCTTCTTTGATTCAAAGGATTCTCAAACGAATTTTGGAGGATTCTAATCATTAGGACTTTTTCCTATCTTGATTGTTTGATTCGTAGGATTGTAAACCATAGGAATTTTTCCATATGATTCATTTGCACTAGATTTCATAGGAAACATCCCATCCACTCAAACCTCTTTGAAAGAATTCTGTGTTTTTTCTATGCACAATCAAACACTCGTACAATCCTGTAGGATGACGACATTCCACTATAATCCCATGTTTTTCCTATTCCCGCATTTTGGAAATCCTATGAATCCAAGAGGCCCTAGCTTTTTTATAAAAACTAATTGATTTTGAATGAGATGAACTATAAGAATTAAACGAAGGTCTACATCAGGCATATATGACTCAGAGCTTACATGCTATAGAGTAGTATTTATTCATAATTTGGTTGCAAAATCTGATGCGTGCAATGCACGTGTACCTTACTAGTACTTTGAGTATGTGCAAAACACGTAAAATAGAATTCCAATGGCACGCTACACAGTGTCTCTCTTACAGTTCATGAAACCACGTGGCACATGTGGAGGCGTTGTCGCGACCTCCTTGCATGGATTGATCACAGTGACGTGCTGCTGGTTCCAGAAGAATGTACTCGTCCTCCCTGAGCCATGCTGGCGGTACATGCATGAAGCGAAGATGTGCATGCATGCCACGCACGCACTCATTCCCTCGCACGCACACGCGGGTACATGGGCGGACGCAATTTTGTACCAAGATCCACCCCATGTGATAATTTGACGCGTGTAAAGTCGTTTACTTCATTGATGGTCAATTAATACAGCGCATGCAAATTGAGTGGATGTGAGGGCGGAAGAAAGACATTATTACTAGTAGTTAAATCATGGGTTTCTAGTAGTACTTCCATTGGTATCCTTCATATTTTGTGCCCATTTTTGACAGTAACATAATATTTACGCATTTGAGCAGTGTAGTCTACTTGAAATTTATGTTCCGCTAAACTCACCGGGAGCCGTTTCGGGCCTCAAAACCAAAACCATCAATTAATCTTTACCTTGTTCCCATCACATCCAAAAGCCTGCTCATACCTACTAGTACGTACAAAACCTAAACGTGTTCCCACTATGCAGGTATTAGTACTAGTGCTAGTACTTAGGTTATAAAAGGGGGAACTACCTAACCGAAAATTACTCTACCTTTCCTCCTCATAAGTGCTTCTTCTTTGTCCGTCCTTGCCATGGCCGGTGAGCAGAGCTCTAGGTCGAGAACTACTCGTAACAAGGGAGCGGCAACCAAGGCTGTGAAAAAAAAGAGAAGGCTCGCCGCCACGCAGATACCTCGAAAGATCTCTCACGGGCAGGCGATGGCTCCCAGGAGCACCCTAGCCACGGAGGAGAACATGCCGAGCTGGCGGCGCTGGAGTCGTTATCCCTTGACGGCATGCCCGATTAGCTCAATAAGCACCTCAATAAGCAAAAGGAGTTCATCCAAGGCTTGGTGGAGCTGCTGAAGGAGAGCCTCGACGACATGCCCGCTGAGCTCAATAAGCAGGGGGAGTTGACGCCAGCTTGGTGATGCTGCTGAAGAAGAGCATTGCCTCGGAGAAGAAGGCGACCGCTGAAATCCTGCGACTTCAGGAGGACAAGGTGAAGCTCTGCCACGGGATCGACCTGTTGAAGGAGAAGAACACCGACTGGAAGAAGCTTGATACGTCTCCAACGTATCTATAATTTATGAAGCATTCATGCTATTTTATTATCTGTTTTGAATGATTACGGGCTTTATTATACACTTTTATATTACTTTTGGGACTAACCTATTAACCGGAGGGCCAGCCCATATTGCTATTTTATTGCCTATTTCAGTGTTTCGAAGAAAAGGAATATCAAACGGAGTCCAAACGGAATGAAACCTTCAGAAAAGTTATTTTTGGAACAGAAGCAATCCCGGGAACTTGGAGTGCAAGCTAGGGAAGCGTTGAGGAGGCCACGAGATAGGGGGGCGTGCCCACCCCCTTGGGCGCGCCCTGCGCCCTCGTGGGCCCCTCGAGGCTCCCCCGACCAACTTCTTTCGCCTACACATTCCCATATACCCTAAAACCATCGAAAGACAAGATAGATTGGCAGTTCTGCCGCCGCAAGCCTTTGTAGCCACCAAAAACCTCTCGGGAGCCCGTTCTGGCACCCTGTCGGAGGGGGGATCCCTCACTGGTGGCCATATTCATCATCCCGGCGCTCTCCATGACGAGGAGGGAGTAGTTCACCCTCGGGGCTGAGGGTATGTACCAGTAGCTGTGTGTTTGATCTCTCTCTCTCGTGTTCTCTCTATGGCACGATCTTGATGTATCGCGAGCTTTGCTATTATAGTTGGATCTTATGATGTTTCTCCCCCTGTACTCTCTTATGATGAATTGAGTTTTCCTCTTGAAGTTATCTTATCGGATTGAGTCTTTAAGGATTTGAGAACACTTGATGTATGTCTTGCCGTGCTTATCTACAGTGACAATGGGGTATTCACGTGATCTACTTGATGTATGTTTTGGTGATCAACTTGCGGGTTCCGCCCATGAACCTATGCATAGGGGTTGGCACACGTTTTCCTCTTGACTCTCCGGTAGGAACTTTGGGGCACTCTCTGAAGTACTTTGTGTTGGTTGAATAGATGAATCTGAGATTGTTGATGCATATCGTATAATCATGTCCACGGATACTTGAGGTGACAATGGAGTATCTAGGTGACATTAGGGTTTTGGTTGATTTGTGTCTTAAGGTGTTATTATAGTATGAACTCTATGATAGATTGAACGGAAAGAATAGCTTCATGTTATTTTACTACGGACTCTTGAATAGATAGAACAGAAAAGATAAATTTGAGTTGGTTTCGTACCCTACCATAATCTCTTCGTTTGTTCTCTGCTATTAGTGGCTTTGGAGTGACTCTTTGTTGCATGTTGAGGGATAGTTATATGATCCAATTATGTTATTATTGTTGAGAGAACTTGCACTAGTGGAAGTATGAACCCTATGCCTTGTTTCCTACCATTGCAATACCGTTTGTGCTCACCTTTATCATTAGTTACCTTGCTGCTTTTATATTTTCAGATTGCAAAAACCTATATCTACCATCCATATTGCACTTGTATCACCATCTCTTCGCCGAACTAGTGCACCTATTCAATTTACCATTGTATTGGGTGTGTTGGGGACACAAGAGACTCTTTGTTATTTGGTTGCAGGGTTGTTTGAGAGAGACTATCTTCATCCTACGCCTCCCACGGATTGATAAACCTTAGGTCATCCACTTGAGGGAAATTTGCTACTGTCCTACAAACCTCTGCACTTGGAGGCCCAACAACGTCTACAAGAAGAAGGTTGTGCAGTAGACATCAAAGCTGCATGAGGATAGTAGTTCCTCGATGAAGATACTGCAGGCCCTCATCATGGAACAGAACAAGGAGTTGGCGAAGCTCCGCATCGAGCACCCGGCTGCTATCAAGGTACGTAATGCGGCCGTGGAACAGATGATGAAGGCTTGCGTCGAGAAATCCCGCATCATGGACAGAATGAAGAAGACTGTAGAGGAGGCGCGCAAGGAGATGGAGGTTGTGGAGGCGATGAAGAAGCAGTTACGACTCCGCGGCGAATTAGATCATTTGGGGCGATGATTTTTCTTCTTCTTTTGCTCTTGTATTTCATATTTTGCTTCGGGTGTTTCGCCGCACGTGTCACGTTCTCTGCGAGGCATGGATAGAACAATGCTTTTTTTAGGGAATGAATAGAGCAATGCTAATGAGATGACTAGCAAATTAGATCATTTTTTATCGCCATATGGCACTGGGCTGCCGTGTTTTGTGCTCCTCCGTCGTAGTACTACTCCAGTGGAAAACTTGAGTATACCGCATGGTTCTTTGCTCCTCCTCAGGTCATTGGCGCATTTATACGAGCAGTCAAATCACAAGGCCCCGCCTTCCAGCAGTAATGAGCCGTCAAATCACAAAGGCCCTCGCCTCTCGTGAAACCGACCAAGCTAGACTGCCCCGCCCTCTAGCTTTTTAAAAAATGTATACTTTTGTACAGTAGTAGTATCGATGGATTGCGCCATGGAGCAAAACTTGAAATTAGAAAAAAGGTGGTACATATAGAGAGCACTCGTTGCCAAATTATGCATATAGTACTATTAAAAAGGCTAATCACAATAATGGTGTCCAGCACAACCCACCCCTTAAATAAAACTATGCATCTTGGAATTCTTTGACAAAACTAAGCACCCTGAAATTCTTTGACAACTAAACTGCTGGCTATATGATGTTGGCCATATATATTGTACGTATATAATGTGAAGAAACGAGTGGTAGTACTATAGCAACTAAAAGATGAAATGTAAGAAATACTAGTATGTACGTACTGAAGAGTTAAAGTAACGAGAAGAAACATAGCATAGTTCTGCTGGGGGCTCAGCACAACACACCCCTCAAATTGAATTAAGCACACCTGAAATTAAACTTTGCAACTATTCCGGTAGACACTGCATTATAACCACCATGAGCAACGACACTGCCACCTTACTCGGAGTCCTCGTCCACGTCCTCGACTTCGTCCTTGTCCCTCTTCCTCTTGGCCGATACTTCTTTGCTTGAACCACACACTTGGCTCTTGCTCTTCATCCAACCCTTGTAGATATTGAAACAAAGGTAGCCATCCATTGCAGCGTAGTGGATGTGGTCTATATCTAGTACATTCCACTGCCATGCATAACAATGAAACGTGTATGGAGGTTTCTCCAGTTTACCGTACGAAGGATGAACCATGGCTCCTGTCAGGGTCAACATTGAAGGCTGACGAGAGGACACCAGCCGATTCTTCTTGAGGTCGAAGGGGTTGCCTACAACGAGGCATATCCGACCCAGGACTTCTTCGTCATTCGTAAAGTCTACAATAACGAATTTGACTAGGTTGCTCTCGAGGAAGTCCTTAAAATCCAGTCATTCAACGTTGGCATGGCATATGTGGTAGACCAAGCATAAGTCATGCACGCAAACCTGGATCACGGCGGGCTTCTTCCTCTCTTCATCCTTTAGATCCTTCTCTCGTTCCAGGACTGTGGTGTACTCAACATCTAGCCCAGCGATCCACTCATCATTTGAGTTTTTGAACATGCGTCTGAAGCGAGAAAGGCATCCTTTCACCGTCGCGGAAGAACGGGTGTAGATGACGTCGAACTCATCGCCGGTGATGGTTCTAACCTTGTACTCACCGCCGATCGTGGAGATTTGGGACACCGTGGATTTGGGAAGAGGGTTAGCATTAGTGAACTGCCATAATGTGAAAGGACGGGACGACTAGGAGCGAACCGCCGTAGTATTAAAGGACGTGCGGGGACGAGTAGGAGCGAACTGCCAGCGTGCAAACGGCAGGGTAGTGGCTTTCCATTCTCCCATGATACGGGTGTCGGTGTCAAAACCGATGGATCTCGGGTAGGGGGTCCCGAACTGTGCGTCTAAGGCTAATGGTAATAGGACACAGGGGAGACGATGTTTTACCCAGGTTCGGGCCCTCTCGATGGAGGTAATACCCTACTTCCTGCTTGATTGATCTTGATGATCTGAGTATTACAAGAGTTGATCTACCACGAGATCGTAGAGGCTAAACCCTAGAAGCTAGCCTATGATTATGATTGTTGTTGTCCTATAGACTAAGCCCTCTGGTTTATATAGACACCGGAGGGGGCCAGGGTTACACAGAGTCGGTTACAGAGAAGGAAATCTACATATCCAAATTGCCAAGCTTGCCTTCCATGCAAAGGAGAGTCCCAACCAGACAGGCGACGAAGTCTTCAATCTTGTATCTTCATAGTCCAACAGTCCAGCCAAAGTATATAGTCCGGCTATCCGAGGACCCCTTAATCCAGGACTCCCTCAGTAGCCCCTGAACCAGACTTCAATGACAATGAGTCTGGCGTGCAGATTGTCTTTGGCATTGCAAGACGGGTCCCTTCTCCGAATACTTCATAGAAGATTTTGAACACGAGGATCGTGTCCGGCTCTGCAAAACAAATTCCACATACCACCGTAGAGAGCACAATAGCCCAGAAATCTAATCCGCTGATAGCTTTTTATAGCATGACATCACGCCATGGTCTAGTCATTATTCGAACCGTTTTTCGCAACCAGCTACTGCACGTAATGTGAGGCAGTTTCCTTGACACGTCTTGTCGAAGTAGAGATCGTGTCCCCTTATCGCGGGATTCTCATCAATACGGACATGGGTAAACCCAACCGCGCCATCAATCATGGCGCTTGGGGAATAAGCGATTTTAACGGGCAAGTGGGGAGGCGCACAGTTTCTACCGCCTTTATAAAGAGATAGGGATTCTCCTCTTTCACCCACGCCTTCTTCTTCCTTCGCTCATCCATTCTCGCATGCTCGAGCTCTAGCGCCCCAGTTCTCACCTTCTCCGTACTGCCATTCCAAACATGTCCGGAGCGGGAGGCAAGTGGATGGCCTCCCCCGTCACGGAGGAGGACATTACGAAGCTCTGGGAGGCCGGATACTTGGCCGTAGACATCGCGCACCGGCTCCCGGATGCAGGGCAGATTGTTCCGACTCCGGAACCCCACGAGAGGGTTGTGTTCCTCGCCCACTTCATCTGCGGACTGGGATTCCCCCTCCACCCATTTGTCCGCGGGCTCATGTTTTACTATGGGCTAGATTTTCATGATGTGGCCCCTAATTTCATCCTCAACATCTCGGCGTTTATCATCGTGTGCGAGGATTTCCTCCACATCAAGCCCCACTTCGGCTTGTGGCTGAAGATCTTCAACGTGAAGCCGAAGATAGTGGTCAGCCAGCAAGCGGAGTGCGGAGGCGCCATGGTAGGCAAGATGCCCAACGTCACCTGGCTTGAAGGCTCCTATGTGGAGACCGTGAAGGGGTGGCAGTCGGGGTGGTTCTACATCACCGAGCCGTGCGACTCCAACTGGGCGGCGGCCCCCGAATTTCGATCCGGCATCCCCATGCGGCTTACCTCTTGTAAAAGGAAGGGCTTAGCCTGGGGTGCACCTGCGAAGCTGACCGAACTCCAGAACTGCGTCAAAAACATGATAAGCAAGAAGATCAAGCTTGTCAACTTGGTCCAGGTCATGCTCTTCCGCCGGATCCTCCCGTGTCAAAGACGGGCATTCAACATTTGGGAGTTCGATTCGGCCAAACACCAGAAGCTGCGAGAGCTCTTCGATACGACACACAAAGATGTCTAGAAGGTGTTGTTCAGGGCCGCCGAAGTACCTCCTCCCACCACTAAGGACCGCGGACTCAGCGCAAAGTGCCCCACCAATCCGGTAAGCTCTCTGTATTCCACAAGATGTGTATTTCCTCAGTATGTTCGTGGGAGGAATCTAAGCCATCATACTGATTTAATAGGAATATGTGGCAACGGGGGAGTGGATCGACTGTCCAGCTCTGTTGCCTGAAGATCCAGCAACTGCTCTCCTGACGGAGATGTTGTTTCCGGTGCCCTATGAGGTGCCGGAGAAGAAGGCCAAGGGGACCAGAAAAGGTCTCCGGCGCCAGGTTGTGCCAGACTCATCGTCCGAAGACACCGAGGCGAACTCCTCCAACAACAACGAGGAGGAGGAGGAGGAAAACCCCCTCCCTCAAACCAAGGGGGAGAAGAAAACGAAGGCCACCCCATTCGGGGGAGGGGGGCGAAGGGTCCAAGAAGGGAAGGACCCTCCCTCTGTATCACTCCACAACAGCTGCCTACAGCGACGAGGAGTGGCTACCCAGGGACAAGCCCCTGGCGAAGTCGTAAGTATCCGGATACCATAATACTTCTGGCATGTTTAGCTTTATGGCTTCTTATCATGTGAAAATATGTT
Organism: Triticum timopheevii; assembly: GCA_963921465.1. Taxonomy (NCBI): domain Eukaryota; kingdom Viridiplantae; phylum Streptophyta; class Magnoliopsida; order Poales; family Poaceae; genus Triticum; species Triticum timopheevii. Next base: position 527,070,796 of record OY997268.1, read on the forward strand.
TATGCAGTCCGTCCAAAGCCCGCATCGACTTATCCTCCTCGGATGGGTCTTCGAGCTCGTCAGCGATGAATAGCTATTCGCTCCCGACAGCCTCCACTCCCCGGCCCGCGGATGACACCGAAGTGTTGTCTCAGAGGATACTAGGCCAGGGGGAGATAGTTCTGGAGGCGCCTCAAGGCGAAACCCCCGATGTCAGGCTCATGGGGGGGGAAGGTCCCCATGGATTCTGATGAGGGGGGCCGCAACAAGCTTGGCCCCCAGCCGGATACTACGCCAGAACCTCCAGTGGTTCCGGACTCGGGCAGGCAGCTCCTCGCTAAGGGGGGCAAGCCGCCTGTGCCAATGACCTTTGTCCATCCAGAGGCATCGGATAACCTGGTGGAAGCGCTTTAGAGCGCTTCCCTTGATGAAGAACACCGTACTCTTATGAGTACGGTGATTGCGAAGGTTCAGTCTGCCAAAAGCGGATTGACCGAAGCCTGCGCCAGCCTCCTGACAGGCTTTGAGGTAAGTAATTAAATTATGAGAAAATATCACAGTATAGACAGTAGCCCCTGATGCTCTGTTTGGTGTTTAGAAAAGAAAGGCCGAACAGAGGATCAAATATTATACCCAGGAGTCTAATCATATTATGTCTATATGAATAAGCAGGCGTCGCTACTGGCCGCCGCCGCCCTCACTGCGGAGGTCTCCGGACTGAAGCGGAACCTGGGTCGGGCCGAAGAAGAGCTCGGACTCGTGAAGAGGTAGCTCGAAGAGAACAAAGGTAAGTGATACCCTGTCTGTGTGTTATATAAAGGAAAAAATTGGTGATGCTAATAGAAGCATGATGAATTTTAATAGGGGCCACGACCGTAGTGGTGGCCCTTAAGAAGGCGCTGTCCGAGGCCGAAGTTAAAGCGGCCAAGGAGCGCACCGAGCGCGAAAAACAAGAGGCTCGGGTTGATGAGGTCCAGCAAGAGCTCCAGGATTTCGTCAAAAAATTTGAGTCCTTGGAGCGTGACTCCAAGACGCAAGAGTTGGAGCTTGCGAAGGCCCGTCAGAGCGCACAAGACGCCAAGGCCGAAGCCCAGAAGGCCCTCCAGGAGATTGAGGCAGCCAAGAAGATAGAGGTGGGTAAGGCTTTCATTATGCAAAGCACGCATGTGAAGGAGACTTTCCTTTTACTTACCTGAATTCGGAGCTCTCCAGGAGCATTCGCAGATCTGCCACACAGCTTCTCTGATGCCACAGAGTTCTACCGGGCTGAGGAAGAGAGCTCGACGGATAAGCTGTTTTGGTCCCAGTATATTGGGGCCGAACATCTGATGCCCTTGAGTGGCCAGCTGAAGCAACTGGTCGAACTTCACAAGGCGGCCGAACTGGCCATGAAGGACTTCATAGTCCGGCTGTGGCCTGGCAAGCCTCTGCCCAGCAGCTACTTCGGCCTTGTCAAGCGGATGGTAAATGCCTGTCCGCGGCGTGAAGTCATTAAGCGGTCCGTCTACATTGAGGGTGCACGCAGGGCCTTGGCCCGTGTGAAAGTGCACTAGGGGAAGATGGATGCCGAGAAGCTAGTGATAGAGGGGCCGCCGAAGGGCAATGAGCATCGCCACCCCAAACAGTACTATGACAATGTCATTAAGGGCGCCCGCCTTGTGGCGGATGAATGTACTAAGGATGTAATATTTGAATGAATGTACTCATGTCATCCTGTAATATGAAAACTAGTTCATGTGCGCTATATGGCGCTTATTTATTTAAAATATTACCTTCTGTGCGACCGTTTATAAAATCTTGAGAATTGGCCAGTCGTCGGCTTCTGCCCCCATGTAACTAGTACTGGGGTGTTCGGGATAAGTATAAACACTCTTTATCCAAATTTTTGGTACTTTTAGGGAGGTGTTTAGCGCCGCGAACAAGGCAATCGGACTATACAGCTTTATCACTCTCACTTGGCCATAGAAGTCTACAATTTTAAATTTTGGCAAAGCCCCTAGTATCTGAAAGGCCGGACTCGGGGCGCTGTATACGCCTAAATTGGACGAGGCCGATTCCTCGCCTGAAGCGGAAAAAATCTTTAAGGATTTGAGACCACCCGACCAGCTCTCGCCTTATCATGACAGTCAGTTTTCGGCTTTCTCTACTGAGGTGCTCGTCCAGAAGAACCGGGACACAATCGCAGTAGTTCTCCCTGCGCTACCTTAGCCGATATAGTGGAACGTGAGGTACCAAAACATAGGAGCCGGACAAACCCAACTACTGACCCAAGACATGATTCGGAGCTGATGCATATAATGCTATAAGTTCGGGGTGCCGTACTGTCAAAAGTGTTCGGGCTTTTCTTGCCATGTTATGGGGTACATTGAAGCCCCTGGCAAACTGGGCGTACCAAAATGCATGGGTGTAATAAATAAGCAGTAAAGGAAAGGGCTAAATAAACATAATAGTAAGCTGACGTTGTACACTATTTTCCCTTGTTATTCAAATGATACGTCAAAGCGTACATATACAAGTAGTGCGATAAGCAAAATAGGACTGTTTGACACATCCTGGCCAGGAGCGAGCTCTGTGCGGGTATGTAAAATAGGTATAACGATCGTTATCAAAGACCACCTGAGGATTCCCTTGGACGCCCCAGCTTCTTGTATTCTTGGTGTGTCCGTCCCGCTACGTGTCCGATAGTCGGTCTATTGGAAGAGCCTCCTGAAGATGGGGACTGGAAAGAAAAAAGGTGTAAAGATGCGTGGGTCCTGGGGCGGTCGAACCGCATTGTGGACCGTGTCATAGCCATGCCTCTGCCTATGCCCATGGCATTTTAAGTGCGTAATTACGTACGCACGACACAAATTTAGTCGCTTGACTGAGGCTGGGGCGGAGGCCGAATTGCTAGTCGAGCTTTGGTCATGCCGGATAATCCTATTGAGGGGTACTCTGGACTCGCTTGATGGTGTCCGTGTTTTTTATCGCCGAATTGGTTGTTTGCCTAAGAAGGTTGTTTTGTACTTCTGCCATGAGGGCCGCAGTGTGCTCTTCCATACGGAGCGAGCACTTTGTGTTTCCATTAACTATTATAGCCCCGCAAGGTCCTGGCATTTTGAGCTTGAGGTATGCATAATGCGGTACCGCATTGAATCTGGCAAATGCGGTTCGTCCGAGCAGTGCATGATAGCCACTGCGGAAGGGGACGATATCAAAGATTAGCTCCTCGCTTTGGAAATTGTCCGGAGATCCGAAGACCACTTCCAGTGTGATTGAGCCCGTGCAACAGGCCTCCACACATGGTATGACACCCTTGAAGGTGGTTTTTGTGGGCTTGATCCTTGAGGGGTCGATGCCCATTTGCGCACTGTATCCTGATAGAGCAGGTTCAGGCTGCTGCCACCGTCCATGAGGACTCGTGTGAGATGGAATTTGTCGATGATGGGGTCGAGGACCAATGCGGCCGAACAGCCATGACGGATGCTGGTAGGATGGCCCCTACGATCGAAAGTGATCGGACAAGAGGACCATGGGTTGAACTTTGGGGCGACTGGCTCCATCGCATAGACGTCCCTTAGTGCACGCTTCCGTTCCCGCTTGGGAATATGGGTTGCGTATATCATATTCTGTCAGGACCCCGACTCAATGTCACATCGGTCTAGCCTGTAACACCTCATATCACTTTGTGGCCTCATGCACGGTATCCCCACGGGTGTCGCCTTACCTTTGTCCGGGACTGTTTGCGCCTTTTGGCACACGTATATGATAGTGTCGCTAGCACCCATATGATAAGGAGCCCGGGCTGACATGGCTAGTCGTAAACCCAAAGTGGCACAAACTTACAGGGACAGGCATCCATGACCCAGCATCGAACGTGTCGGTCATCAGCGAGTGAATCCAGGCTATAGCATTGGGCTAGCAGGACTCCGGTGAACCGGGCTGTAGCGGGCTAACAGGACTCCGGTATTCATCGCGTGACATTTCCCCGAAGGGACAGACACAGGAACGAAGAAGGACACATGCCGGCCAGCCTAAGTGTTCCGGAGCAGTAGCAAGCTACCATGGCTCGGTGGAAAACACTAGGAGACATTTCCCGGTAAGAGAGGCTACTAAAGATAAACAACTAGATAGTCAGATCCCGCACATACCAAGCATTTCAATAGCATACACACAATATGCTCGATATGTGCAAATACAACATGGCATCACAACATGACTCTACGACTCAAGTAAGTATTCATTAGGCTCCGAGGAGCGAGATATTACAAACATAGGTCTCATGACCCAACATTAAGAGCATACAAATCAAAGCACAAGCGGAAGCTAACATGTCTGAGTATAGACATCTACAAATGAAAAAGGCTTAGAAGCCTGACTATCTACCAGATCCTGCCGAGGGCACAAGATCGTAGCTGAGGTAACAAGCTAAACGTCGAAGTCCACATGGAACTACTAGCGAGACTGAAGTCTCTCTGCAAAAACATAAAATAGGCAAACGTGAGTACAAATGTACCCAGCAAGACTTACATCAGAACTAACTACATATGCATCATTATCAACAAACGGGATGGTGGAGTTTGACTGCAGCAAGCCAGCTTTGACTCAGTGGCTATCCTAAACTACGACTGCAAGTAACTCTTTTGAGGTGGCGCACACGAGTCCACATATTCACCATATCAATACACCACTATGGATCCGCTCCCGTCTCCCTACGAGAACGCCATCCATAGCACTCACACTTATCTTGCGTATTTTAGAGTATCCACTTTCACTTGTCTATGAACTGTACAGGCAACCCAGAAGTCCTTTACCGCGGACACGGCTATTCGAATAGATGATGTTAACCCTGCAGGGGTGTACTTCTTCACACACGCTCTCACCACTTACCGCCGTTTACACGACATGTACTCGGCAACCTTCAAGCGGAAGCCCAACGAGGGTGTCGGCCACGACCTACCTAAACACTCAAGTCCCTAGTCCAGGTTTATCGCCTATTCGGGTTCCATCCATGAGGAGATCCGGACGAAGTTTCGCTCACAGCCCCAAACGATGTGAGTAGGGTTCCCGAGACACCAAAAGGGCGCCCGGTACACCGTGCCACGTGCCTACCGCATCACAGCCCACCCCTACGGTCAGCGCTGCACACGGCCTCCAGCATACTACAAACACCAGAAACTACTTGCAACTCCTGGACAGAGGACAAGGGTGATTAAGAAGCCGAAGGGTCCATTGGTTTCGGGCCCAATGCGTGGTAGTAGCTGAATCATGGATCACAAACACAGAATTCAGTTCCTAAGGACGGCTGCAATGAGACAACCCACCATGTACTCCTACATGGCCTCTCACCGCTACCTTTACCAAATCGTGTTCACACACTTAGCTCACACACAGTAGGACATGTTCACACACCTCTGATTCACCCCCAATGAATCAGACCTGACTCAACTCTAAGCAATAGCAGGCATGACAAACAAGCATGTATGAGTAGGCACATCAGGGCTCAAACAACTCCTACTCATGCTAGTGGGTTTCATCTATTTACTGTGGCAATGACAGGTCATGCAGAGGATAAAGGGGTTCAGCTACCACAGCAAGTAACAGATGAATCGTTGTTGTCCTAATGCAGTAAAAGAGAGCAGGAGCGAGAGAGTAGGATTGTATCGTAATGAACAAGGGGGTTTTGCTTGCCTGGCACTTCTGAAGATAATATAGTTCTTCATCGGTGTCATCGATCACATCGTCGAACATCGTCTACTGAGAGGGGACAATACCGGCAACAGGGAAGAAATACAATCAATGCAATGCACAATATGATGCATGCTCATGACATGGCAATATGAATGTGTTTTGGGCTAATGCAAGCTAGAACAGATTGAAATGAGTCCATTTGAACCAAAGATTCAAATGCAAACCCATTATATGAAGTCATAAAGTTGCATTAACTTGTTTCATCTAAACAGCAGGGTTAAGTTGCTCTAACATGCATGAAACCAGTGCAGATGGATAGATTGGATTTTTCTGATCATTTTTCATATATAATTTGTTTGATTTGGAGTTACAGATTAATTTCTATGAATTTTTGAAGTTTGCAACAATTTCTGGAATTTCCTGAATAAAAATAAATCCAGAAAAGGATTTACTGCGTCAGCATGACATCATCGTGACGTCAGCAGGTCAGCGGGGTCGTCCAGGTCAAACCTCACTGTGGGTCCAGGGTGTTAGTGTAATTACTTAGCTAAAAATTAATAAAAACTAAACCAGTTTAGTTAACAGGGCTGGGCCCCACCTGTCATTGACTCAACAGAGTCAACCAGGGCCCACCCGCGATCAAAGTCAAAGTCAGCTGCGCCGGCGTTTAGCCGCCGGCGAGCCCGACGCGGCGGCGGAAGTGATTTTGGCCCTACGCGTCGTGGTGAGTGCGATGGACACCGAGAGGTGGCCGGAGGATGGTCGGGAGCACGTCGGTGACGAGATCCGTGGCGGTGCGTGCGGGTGATCTTCGTGTGGTTGCTACACAGCTCGGGGGCGAGAGAGGAAGGGAAAGGGAGGTAGCTAGGCTCACAGAGCACTCGTAGAGCAACCGGCGGGGTCGGGGACGAACTGAGGTGGCGACGGCGTTGAAAGGGATCTCCGGCGACGGCGGACTCGGGCGAAGTCGTGCGGTGGCTTCAGGGCACGCGAGCGCTCGGGGCTCGGCTAGCTCGACGAAGAGGATGGCGGCGGAGCTTCTGGACACGACGAGACGGAGCACGGACGGTGGGGAGCGCGGCTACGGTGATGGAGCGGCGGCGGTGGCGTCGGCCATGGCTGGGGAGCGCGAGGGGGAGGAGCTGGGGGCGAATGGATGTGTCTGTGAGCTCGAGGGGGAGGTGGCCGGTCGATCCAGGGCGGCAGAACGGCGAGAGGAGGAAGGAGAGCGGCAGGCAGCTGCGTGGCGCGCTACGGTGCCGCCGTCGAGCACCTTGGCTGCCTGCCTCGCGAGCCAAGCAGCTCGCTGGAGCGGTGGCTGGGCTAGGCCGGCTAGGTGGGCTGGCTGGTGAGGCCAGGTAAGTTTCTGCTTCTCTCTTTTATTTCTGTTTTCTAATTCTTCTGCAACTTTAGGGCTTTAATAAAAATAGCTAAGCACTTTCAAAAATCACCAAACTGCACATGCCCACTGTATGGAATATATCCAACATGGAACATTTCAGTTTAGGACTATTTGGACATTTAAAATATTTACTAGCATTTAAATGCCCAAATGCAAAGTACATATGATTTAATTCAGTGACCAAATATGTCATGGGAAAATGTGCAACACCTCTGGTTAATGTTTCCAGCATTTTCCAGAGATGATGGACATTTTTGTAAGCCATTTGGATTCACTGAAAATATTTTAGTTGAACCTAGTGAATTCCTTTGATGCTAGTGTTTAAGCATCCCTATTTCAAGTTTCAAAAGAATTTAAACATGATGCAACACTCTAATGCATGCCCTAGGCATTGTCAGAACTAGGGATGTGACAGCTCACCCCCACTAAACAAGAATCTCGTCCCGAGATTCAAGACGTGAGGTAAGTAGACAGAGGGGACACAAAGCTAACACGATCTTCATGATCCAATTGCCCTTCTCGAAGATGTTGATTCATTTCTCCAATTGATCTTGACGTCTTTGCTTTCGAGACCCTTCATCCAACACGAGGACAGAAACACTCTACAAGGATGGATCGTTTTAATGATCACAAGATCAACTCATGGAATGGGATGTAGAACATCTCTTGAGCTGAGACACGAAGCACACATCTAGAGGAATGGAATGGAACGGATGGTGAAGGTTCACTAGGTAGACAACAATTCCACACTTAAGAGGGTGGTGAACGGTTGTCAACGTAGCGAGCAGTTAAGTTGCCATGATACCATAACGAGACATCTTAGAGGAGGCAACTCATAGGATCATCCCTTAAGTGGCAGAAAGAATTACCTTTGATTCAGAGATCATTGAGACTCTTTATACCAACTTAGGGCAATTCTTGAGCAATCATTTGGAGGGGTTCGGTAGAATGTCATACCCGGATTAGAATGGATGATGTGGATTACCTTGTTGAAAAAAACACAGGGGATGATTTTAGTAACTAGGGAGAAACTCAACAGTAGAGAGTGGTTCCACTATTGGAATGGTTATAGCATAACCGAGGAAATTGAGAGCAATTCCAATTAGTGCCGATGATAACACCTAGAGCTTGTGCGTGCTCTCAAGAACTTGAGCATTTCCATATTCATCAAGGTTTTACCAACATCCGTGTCAAGGATCCTAGCAACACAACATACCACCAAGATGAGTAGTGATGGACGATGCCGATGCAAAGGAAGATAACCTTCTCAGATTTTACCTTAGCGAGGCCAAGGAAGCAAAATCTGGTTGATCGACCGAGACACATTTAGCACTCCGCTTCTAATGTTCTCCTTGATGTTCTAGTGCAACCCATTAATTAAAATGGTTTGGTTCCCAGAACTTCAAGTAAAAGATCAGACTTCGGGAACTTAAGAATACATAAGGAACAACTAAGGAGTAAATCCTACGAAGTCCTTATGGGGAGGTGGCCAACTTCCTCAATCAAGATACTACAATAATAGGTCTTCCGGCTGGGTGTGTTGGCCACGATATCCATTTTACCGGGTTACAGAGAGACCAATATTATAGTTCTTGGGAAACGTTCCAACCATCATATCTGCCTGAGATTCAGATCTGTTTGGTGTCAGGATATTCTAGACTCTTCAAGTCTAGAAAGAAAAAAGAAAGTTTGCAACACAAACCGACGAGATAACGTTGCGAGATTCTCGGGAAATGGACCGTGATAGCAAGCTCCAAAACATGAGCTGGTTCTGCTACAAGCATGTGAACACGTTGTCCCAAACAAACATGACCACATGGTAGTCTTACAACAAAACACTACCGAGTTCAGATTGGGAACCATCATTGAAATAACGAAGTCTTGTGCATGTCCTTCTGGGCCCTTCGGAATAGCATTTGAACTTCTTATCCCCGGACAAATCAATCAGTGGCTTGTTGTGCTAGGGCATACAATGGAGTGGAGGTAATTAATCTACCAAACCATAGCATACATTCACACACGCATAACTGACTTGTGATGATTCCAGAGGAAACAAAAACAAACTTTCTCAAATTCATGGTGGCATCTTGCATCGAATGAACATGAATGAGAGGAAGTCACTTCTTTCATCCAACATATACTTCATGAACGGAACATGAAGAGAATGCTTACACAAGTTTCCAACACTAGCTTAATGTTCAACACGAATCATGGGGGAGACAAAATGTTGCTGATGGGTTCAACAACAACTCATCGGAATTTTCCATATCACTGGACTTCCACCATCATGTGAACACGGTGATAGCATTGGTCAGACCAAAGAATGTAATGGTGTATGCTCGAGGGATCAACCAAGAGTAAGACAACATTACGAACATCGTTGATTCTAATTTGACTTGAGATTAGCCCATACTCAAATCAAAGTTTTGGCAAGACGATAGCTCCAACAACTGGTCCTGAGGATCAATTGATGAAGATATCATCTTTCTTCATCACACACACAAAAGGTATCCCTTAAAATGAACTAAGCTAGGCAAACTTTATCTTCCAACTCTCCAAGTTGTTGTTCAGCTTAACCAACTAGCTCAGGGGTATCCAACACAGATTCTTGGAGAAGGGGTGGTTAATATGAAACCAACTTGATCATGAACTCAACATAGCGGTCAGGTGACAACCTGGTAATACTTCCGAGAAGATATTCGGAAAATCACGAACCACCGCTATGTTACTAAGCTCGAGAACAATCTTGCTTTTCAGGGCAAGATGATATGATCAAAAGAGCGAGGGTTTGACAAGATCCTAACTCATTGATCGGAGAGTGCACCGGAAATAAGGACTAGGTAGCACAATCATACTTAGGGTGATGATTCAAAATCAACATGCTAAGAGTGAGGTTATTGTCCTTTAACTACTAAGCAACGGAGTTGCTAGGAGTATAGATTTCACACATCACGATTCACTTGTCGGCGTTCCGGTTGCAACAACACGGAAACCGAGAAATGAACAATGATGGCAAGAAGTATTACTACATCAAGAATTCATAGGATGGTGTGCAATTCCCATGACATTCTTGATATAAAGATGGTATTACTCCAAGGTAGAACAGAGCAAAAGCTGGGTTGGCATTTTGATCTGCGAGGTACAACTACTTTGACCCAATCCTAGAAATGAATGAGGTACTGGAGTTTGTTTCTCCTAGTCATTCTGGAATAGAATGGCTTGACGGACCACAAGAATAATAAGCATAGATGAGCTCGAGTGCGCAACTACTCTTGTCTATCAATTGATAGACGAGGGTCAGGACACAACTAAAGAGAACAACTCAAAGGAACATATAACTTTCTGAGTTGTGGATGCATAGATTAGTATGTCGAGCGTAGATCAACATTTCTTCCTGATAACCCATGCAGAAAGGGTAGAACGGGCAGATTCACAATTATGAATGGAGAACTCCTCAAGAGTACTCTGATTGTGATCCTTCGGTACAGCGAGGAACTTCTGCCATAAGCGGTTCATAGTATTTGGAAGAAGGAAATACCACGTACCTCGAGGACTAACGCAAAGGTTACTAATAACCTAAAGGAACTAGCAAACACTATCAACATGAAGTAAGTAGGGTGAATCTCGGGTTCAAAACCCAGGAGTAGAATACCTACTAACTAAATTGCATCACGGGATGCTTCGGGAATAAAGGCCAGAATCCTCACACTGGGACACAAATCATGGCTAGATTACTAGATGATCCCCTAAGACACCTAGGGTCATAATAATAGCTCCAACATATATGTCAAGGCAATAAATTACCTCAACGCACCGGTTAGTGTGCTTATTCTGACCATAAAGGACATCGGGAACGGAAAGAAAGGATTTGCAAATGCATCAGATTATTTAGAAACCTGGGATGACTCGGACAGCATAACGGCTGTAAATGCTCGAAAAGATTGGAGACATGCTACAAAAATGGTGGCATAGCCACTCGGAAGCACAATATCAAGGTTTCGAGATCAACAGTTAACATACGGAAGTAGTATGAACTGAACTGAAGCTTAAATCCATCAATCCTATAAGTCTACGGATTAGTAACACGTGATCCTGATAGAAGGAGAAAAAGCCTAGTTCCTTAACCCCGTAGGAAAGATATGATGACTCGGATCAGAAGGGCATAAGGTATAAGGAGTAAAAAGAGCCTTACGTTCCATCCCACAATCAATTCCCTTATATAACTAAAGCATTTCTAGACACAACTTCGACCAGTTTGGATTGGTAATCCTATAGGCAGTCAAGCTCTGATACCAAAGCTGTCAGGAGCCCGACTCAATGTCACATCGGTCTAGCCTGTAACACCTCATATCACTTTGCGGCCTCACGCACGGTATCCCCACGAGTGTCGCCTTACCTTTGCCCGGGACCGTTTGTGCCTTTTGGCACACGTATATGATAGTGTCGCTAGCACCCATATGATAAGGAGCCCGGGCTGACATGGCTAGTCGTAAACCCAAAGTGGCACAAACTTACAGGGACAGGCATCCATGACCCAGCATCGAACGTGTCGGTCATCAGCGAGTGAATCCAGGCTGTAGCACTGGGCTAGCAGGACTCCGGTGAACCGGGCTGTAGCGGGCTAACAGGACTCCGGTATTCATCGTGTGACATTTCCCCGAAGGGACAGACACAGGAACGAAGAAGGACACATGCCGGCCAGCCTAAGTGTTCCGGAGTAGTAGCAAGCTACCATGGCTCGGTGGAAAACACTAGGAGACATTTCCCGGTAAGAGAGGCTACTAAAGATAAACAACTAGATAGTCAGATCCCACACATACCAAGCATTTCAATAGCATACACACAATATGCTCGATATGTGCAAATACAACATGGCATCACAACATGACTCTACGACTCAAGTAAGTATTCATTAGGCTCCGAGGAGCGAGATATTACAAACATAGGTCTCATGACCCAACATTCAGAGCATACAAATCAAAGCACAAGCGGAAGCTAACATGTCTGAGTACAGACATCTACAAATGAAAAAGGCTTAGAAGCCTGACTATCTACCAGATCCTGCCGAGGGCACAAGATCGTAGCTAAGGTAACAAGCTAAACGTCGAAGTCCACGTGGAACTACTAGCGAGACTGAAGTCTCTCTGCAAAAACATAAAATAGGCAAACGTGAGTACAAATGTACCTAGCAAGACTTACATCAGAACTAACTACATATGCATCATTATCAACAAAGGGGATGGTGGAGTTTGAGTGCAGCAATCCAGCTTTGACTTGGTGGCTATCCTAAACTACGACTGCAAGTAACTCTTTTGAGGTGGCGCACACGAGTCCACATATTCACCATATCAATACACCACTATGGATCCGCTCCCGTCTCCCTACGAGAACGCCATCCATAGCACTCACACTTATCTTGCGTATTTTAGAGTATCCACTTTCACTTGTCTATGAACTGTACAGGCAACCCAGAAGTCCTTTACCGCGGACATGGCTATTCGAATAGATGATGTTAACCCTGCAGGGGTGTACTTCTTCACACACGCTCTCACCACTTACCGCCGTTTACATGACATGTACTCGGCAACCTTCAAGCAGAAGCCCAACGAGGGTGTCGGCCACGACCTACCTAAACACTCAAGTCCCTAGTCCAGGTTTATCGCCTATTCGGGTTCCATCCATGAGGAGATCCGGCCGAAGTTTCGCTCACAGCCCCAAACGATGTGAGCAGGGTTCCCGAGACACCAAACGGGCGCCCGGTACACCGTGCCACGTGCCTACCGCATCACAGCCCACCCCTACGGTCAGCGCTGCGCATGGCCTCCAGCATACTACAAACACCAGAAACTACTTGCAACTCCTGGACAGAGGACAAGGGTGATTAAGAAGCCGAGAGGGTCCATTGGTTTCGGGCCCAATGCGTGGTAGTAGCTGAATCATGGATCACAAACACAGAACTCAGTTCCTGAGGACGGCTGCAATGAGACAACCCACCATGTACTCCTACATGGCCTCTCACTGCTACCTTTACCAAATCGTGTTCACACACTTAGCTCACACACAGTAGGACATGTTCACACACCTCTGATTCACCCCCAATGAATCAGACCTGACTCAACTCTAAGCAATAGCAGGCATGACAAACAAACATGTATGAGTAGGCACATCAGGGCTCAAACAACTCCTACTCATGCTAGTGGGTTTCATCTATTTACTGTGGCAATGACAGGTCATGCAGAGGATAAAGGGGTTCAGCTACCGCAGCAAGTAACAGATGAATTGTTGTTGTCCTAATGCAGTAAAAGAGAGCAGGAGCGAGAGAGTAGGATTGTATCGTAATGAACAAGGGGGTTTTGCTTGCCTGGCACTTCTGAAGATAATATAGTTCTTCATCGGTGTCATCGATCACATCGTCGAACATCGTCTACTGAGAGGGGACAATACCGGCAACGGAGAAGAAATACAATCAATGCAATGCACAATATGATGCATGCTCATGACATGGCAATATGAATGTGTTTTGGGCTAATGCAAGCTAGAACAGATTGAAATGAGTCCATTTGAACCAAAGATTCAAATGCAAACCCATTATATGAAGTCATAAAGGTGCATTAACTTGTTTCATCTAAAACGCAGGGTTAAGTTGCTCTAACATGCATGAAACCAGTGCAGATGGATAGATTGGATTTTTCTGATCATTTTTCATATATAATTTGTTTGATTTGGAGTTATAGATTAATTTCTATGAATTTTTTAAGTTTGCAACAATTTCTGGAATTTCCTGAATAAAAATAAATCCAGAAAAGGATTTACTGCATCAGCATGACGTCATCGTGACGTCAGCAGGTCAGCAGGGTCGTCCAGGTCAAACCTGACTGTGGGTCCAGGGTGTCAGTGTAATTAGTTAGCTAAAAATTAATTAAAACTAAACCAGTTTAGTTAATAGGGCTGGGCCCCACCTGTCATTGACTCAACAGAGTCAACCAGGGCCCACCCGCGGTCAAAGTCAAAGTCAGCTGCGCCGGTTTTTAGCCGCCGGCGAGCCCGACGTGGTGGCGGAAGTGATTTTGGCCGTTCCGGCCACCAAATGGGTCGCGGAAGGCATCTAGGTGGAGCTGGGGACAAACCGCAGCTCTTGGTGGAGTTAGTTGAGGTCGGGGTTGCCGGAGTTGGCGCCGGCGACGACCTAGGCGGCCGTCGGAGTTCGGGTGGATGCGAACTCGAAGCTAGGGTGTGCAGTGAGGTGCGGGGAGTGCATGGTTAGACCCTACGCATCGTGGTGAGTGCGATGGACACCGAGAGGTGGCCGGAGGATGGTCGGGAGCACGTCGGCGACGAGATCCGCGGCGGTGCATGTGGGTGACCTTCGTGTGGTTGCTACACAGCTCGGGGGCGAGAGAGGAAGGGAAAGGGAGGTAGCTAGGCTCACAGAGCACTCGTAGAGGCAACCGGCGGGGTCGGGGACGAACTGAGGCGGCGACGGCGTTGAAAGGGATCTCCGGCGACGACGGACTCGGGCGAGTCGTGCGGAGGCTTCAGGGCACGCGAGCGCTTGGGGCTCGGCTAGCTCGACGAAGAGGATGGCGGCGGAGCTTCTGGACACGACGAGACGGAGCACGGACGGCGGGGAGCGCGGCTACGGTGATGGAGCAGCGGCGGTGGCATCGGCCATGGCTGGGGAGCGCGAGGGGGAGGAGCTGGGGGCGAATGGATGTGTCTGTGAGCTCGAGGGGGAGGTGGCCGGTCGATCCAGGGCGGTAGAACGGCGAGAGGAGGAAGGAGAGCGGCAGGCAGCTGCGTGGCGCGCTGCGGTGCCGCCGTCGAGCACCTTGGCTGCCTGCCTGGCGAGCCAAGCAGCTCGCTGGAGCGGTGGCTGGGCTAGGCCGGCTAGGTGGGCTGGCTGGTGAGGCCAGGTAAGTTTCTGCTTCTCTCTTTTATTTCTGTTTTCTAATTCTTCTGCAACTTTAGGGCTTTAATAAAAATAGCTAAGCACTTTCAAAAATCACCAAACTGCACATGCCCACTGTATGGAATATATCCAACATGGAACATTTCAGTTTAGGACTATTTGGACATTTAAAATATTTACTAGCATTTAAATGCCCAAATGCAAAGTACATATGATTTAATTCAGTGACCAAATATGTCATGGAAAAATGTGCAACACCTCTGGTTAATGTTTCCAGCATTTTCCAGAGATGATGGACATTTTTGTAAGCCATTTGGATTCACTGAAAATATTTTAGTTGAACCTAGTGAATTCCTTTGATGCTAGGGTTTAAGCATCCCTATTTCAAGTTTCAAAAGAATTTAAACATGATGCAACACTCTAATGCATGCCCTAGGCATTGTCAGAACTAGGGATGTGACATATTCACTGTTTTCACCTGGGGAGGGAATTTCTTTTGTCCTATTGTGTTTGGTGGTCGGGGTCCCTCATCGTCATTGCTATCCAGCCCCTTTTCCTTGTTTTCGGCATTCAACTTGCCGGCCTGTTTAAACACCCAGCATTCTCTGTTGGTGTGGTTGGCTGGTTTATCGGGGGTGCCGTGAATTTGACATGAGCGATAAACTATGCGGTCAAACTGGACGAGCCCGGATTTTTTTTGAATGGCTTTTTCCGCTGTCCGGTTTTAGAGCCTCTGAATCGAGCATTGACTGTCGTGTCTTTGGCGTTGTCGCCATTATTGCGACGCTTCTGTCTATTGTGTCGTGGCTTGCCGTTGCTATCCCTGGCATCTGAATCGCTGGTTTTTTTGGTGTGATGTTGCTACGAGCCAGCCAGTTGTCCTCGCCCGCGCAAAAGCGGGTCATAAGTGTCGTGACAGCTGCCATGGATTTTGGCTTTTCTTGGCCGAGGTGTCACGAGAGCCATTCGTCACGGATGTTGTGCTTGAAGGCTGCTAAGGCTTCGACATCCGGACAGTCGACAATTTGGTTCTTTTTAGTTAGGAACCGAGTCCAGAATTTCCTGGCTGACTCTTCGGGCTGTTGGGTTATGTGACTTAAGTCATCAGCATCCGGTGGTCGCACGTAAGTGCCCTGGAAGTTGTTGAGGAATGTGTCTTCCAGGTCCTCCCAACCGCCAATGGAGGTTGCTGGCAGGCTATTCAGCCAATGCTGAGCCGGTCCTTTGAGCTTAAGTGGTAGGTACTTTATGGCATGTAAGTCATCACCGCGGGCCATGTGAATGTGTAGGAGAAAATCTTCAATCCATACCGCGGGGTCTTTTGTGCCATCATATGATTCAATGTTTACGGGTTTAAACCCTTCTGGGAATTCATGATCCATAACTTCATCAGTGAAGCATAGGGGGTGTGCGGTGCCTCTATGCCGGGCTACATCCCGACGTAGTTCAAATGAGTCTGGTCTGTTGTATTCGGCCCGGTTGGACTTTGGTTTATTGTATCCGGCGTGACGGTCATCGTCACGTGTTGTGGTGCGCCCCCATGATCCGTAGATCGATCTTGACTGTCCTGCTTTGTTTTCCAATATATCTCGCAGGTCCTTTGTGTGGCCCGGGGCCTTAGTATTATCGTTTGATTGGCGATGGGGTGCGGTCTGGACTTCGGGCTGGTACGCCGCTTTGTCTCGGCCACGGGGTGGCCGGTCAACCGCATCATGCACTGGTAGTGTGGGCTTTAACACCTCCTCCTTGAGTTGAGGTAGCAACTTGCGCTTTGGGTAACTTTTGGTAGGGCACTCGAGTCCGTATTCCTCGGTAGCCAGGACCTCGGTCCATCTATCAGTTAGCAGATCTTGATCAGCTTGAAGTTGTTGCTGCTTTTTCTTCAGGCTTTTTGCAGTGGCTATAAGCCGGCGCTTGAAATGCTCCTGCTCGACGGGATCCTCAGGCACGATGAATTCTTTGTCGCCAAGGGTCACTTCGTCTTTGGAGAGAGGCATGTAATTATCGTCCTCTGATTCTCCATCTGTTGCCTGTTCCTTTGGGCTAGCTTGCCCATCCTCTTGCTCGGCCTGCTCGAAGCCTGGCTGGGCAGGATTGTTTTCGTCTTCGGCACCATTCGGATTGTTATCTCTTGTGCCAGTATCACTATTTTTTCTATGGCGGGGCTTGGAGCGGCGCCTATGACATTGGTGCCTTGATTGCTTCTCCAAGGGGTTATCTTCCGTTGCCTCATTGCCATTGCTTTCTTTGGGGGTGTCCACCATATATATATCATATGATGAGGTGGCTATCCAGCGCCCTATAGGCGGTGGTTCCTGTTCTTCTCCTGCATCGTCATCCATACCGTTGATGTCTTCGGAGTTGAAGTCAAGCACGTCGGTTAAGTCATCGATAGTGGCTATTAAGTGGGTGGTGGGTGGGGAACGAATTTCTTCATCGTCCGCTTCCCACTCGAGCCGGACATAGTTCGACCAAGAATCTCCCGACAAGGAAAGAGACCTTAATGAATTAAGCACATCACCAAAGGGCGAGTGCTAAAAAATATCCGCGGAGGTGAACTCCATGACTGGTGCCCAATCAGATTTGATAGGCATGGACATATGCGGTTCGGATCCTGTAGCCGGAGACGAGTCCGGGGGTCCGATGATAGCATCCTCACAAGAGGTGGGATCAGTGTTTCGCTCCAACGCTGTTAAGTGTGCGGCCTCAGTGGCGGGGTCCATCCACCCGTCCTCGGAAGGCGCGATCTGCTCCGAACTGATTCCCGGGTCTGCTGCAGGTGCGATCTCCCGAACACAGTCTGATGGCAGATCTAAGTCATGCTCGTCATGACTGTCCGGCGTACCTAACATGGGCTCGAATACATCAAAGATCAAGTCTCCACGGATGTCGGCAGTATAGTTCAAGCTTCCAAACCTGACCTGATGGCCAGGGGCGTAGCTATCGATCTGCTCTAGGTGGCCAAGCGAGTTGGCCCGCAGTACGAAGCCACCGAATACGAAGATCTATTCGAGAAGGAAAACCTCCCCCTGGACCGCGTCATTGAAGATGATTGAAGGAGCCATCAAGCCTTGTCGCGACGACACAGTGGAACTATCAATGAAAGCACCAATGTCAGTGTCAAAACCGGCGGATCTCGTGTAGGGGGTCCCGAATTGTGCGTCTAAGGCTAATGGTAACAGGAGGCAGGGGACACGATGTTTTACCCAGGTTTGGGCCCTCTCGATGGAGGTAATACCCTACTTCCTGCTTGATTGATCTTGATGATATGAGTATTACAAGAGTTGATCTACCACGAGATCATAGAGGCTAAACCCTAGAAGCTAGCCTATGATTATGATTGTTGTTGTCCTATAGACTAAGCTCTCCAATTTATATAGACATCGGAGGGGGCTAGGGTTACACAGAGTCGGTTACAGAGAAGGAAATCTACATATCCGACATGCCAAGCTTGCCTTCCACGCAAAGGAGACTCCCATCCGGACACGGGACGAAGTCTTCAATCTTGTATCTTCATAGTCCAACAGTCCGGCCAAAGTATATAGTCCGGCTGTCCGAGGACCCCTTAATCTAGGACTCCCTCAACAGGCTTCCGAGAGCCCTTGGATCTGAGATCGAACGGTTGCATGGCGTGATTCTAGACCTATGGGTGAATATCCTATCCTGGAGGGTTATTCTGCAAATATTCAGCAACTTAGCATGCGACCGTTTGATCTCAGATCCAAGGGCTGCCAGCAGCCCGTATCATTGTCGCGTCTACCACGACCGTAGCGTCTCTCGCGCGGTCACGCCCTTGGAGATTTAACACGGTGCGCTAGGCTATCTGATGTTGGCATGTCATACATAGTCATCACTTAGTCACTCATACTACAACAAGGTTAGCTATAAGGTTGGCTAAGTGTATTTATTTTTTTACTCCTCTCTATCTCTTTCTTCGTACTCCCTCTGTCCCATAATATAAGAACGTTTTTGACACTAGTGTAGTGCCAAAAACGTTCTTATATTATGGGACACAAGGAGTACTAGTATTTATTGCATTTGCCAAGGAGTGACCTCTTTCAATGAAATGGTGTGCTTATTAGTTTTTTGTCGCTAAGTTTGCTTCATTTAATTAGCTATAGACTCAAAATTGTCTTTTCATCTAGGTACACGCGCACTGTTTCTTCCTTGGGTCACCAAACTAGTCTCTCTCTTCTTGATTAACTTGCCACATTAGACTTTATGCGTATGTGGCAAGCTTAGCACCTGTAGGAGCAAGTAAGGCAGCTTGTAATGGGATTAGTATCATACAAAAGTATCATATGCATGATACTAGTATATGATACTCTCCATTACGACCAACCTAAGTACAACAGTGCGCTTTACATGGCATTTTTGCATATGCGGAGGAAAGAGAGGCAAGGAAAAAGTGGAGAAGTGGGCTCTCATGCAAGAGCCAGCCTCTACTACATGGTGGAGCATTGGGAGAGGCACCTGTATGGAGGTGGACAGGAATCGGGAGACTCATGCCAGTCGTAGAACCATAGTTAAAATGATAATGGCAAGTCAAATCACGTGGCCCCACCTGTCCAGCAATAACTCATTGTCAAATCACACAGCCCTATGTTTGCAGCAGCCTACTCCCTCATCTTCTCGCGTCTCTGTCGAACCAACTAGGTGGAACTGCCCTGCCTACCGTGCAGGAAAAGCCCCGCCCTCGACTTTTAAATAGTATAGTGTACTAATTTTGTATCCATGGATTGCGCCATGGAGCAAAGCCTCTAGAAAAAGGTGGTACACATGTACGGAGTATACAGCACGCCCGTCGCGTTCGCGTCGCACCCCAGACGGTCGATCAGTCTGGCATATCGTCTACATATCGTGCAGGCTGTGTTGTACATGGCTGTAGTTGTGGTGAGAAATCTAAAAAAAGGTTTCTTGTCATCTCGCAAAATTAGGTGTCATGTGCTTCGGATCACTCCAAGGGTTAAACAGCGACAACTGAGTTGGGCTAGTCACTGGGGTCACATGCACGAAGACTACTCGGCTGCCATCTAGGTCAAGCCGGCTATGTTAATTAGGACATCTATCGACGGACCCCTTTTCTACGAGTTTATCTTTAATTTGAGCTTTGTTCCTCGTCTAGTTTGTCCGTCGGGATTCATGTTGTCTCCTTTGGGTAGTGAGGTTATGATTTCTTGTCAGGTGGCATTTTTTCGTGTTATATGTTATAATCCGGCGCTTTAGATCAAAATGATGACAACTGCGCCTCCGGGCCATGTGCATGAAGACTTCTCGAAAGTCATTGACGAGGTCAAGCCGGCTTCGGTAGACAAAAGAAAACTAGTACTACTCCACTATATAGGCAGGAGCCTCCATGCTTGCTTGCTAGTGTTGCTCTCTTCACACTGTCTCGTCCTCTCCAGATCTAAACACGACAGCGGTGGCCACACACACACACACACTCTCTCTCTCTCTCTCTGCTCACCACTGGTCACAGATCCAGCTGGATCCTCTCCGACGGGAAAGGTGAGAAGGTGCAACGTTCACGCGGTCGTCCTCGGCGACGGCTCTTACCCACTGCTGGCGCGTCCCGATCAGCCTGCCTTGTCGTTCTCTCCCAAGCACCGCTGGCGAGGGAGGGCCTTCGACCCCTTCTTCCTCGCTGCCGTAGTGTGGGTAGATCCGGCCTCCCGCCACCCACCTAGCGACATCCCGGCGACCATCAGGTATAACTTCCTTCGAAACCGGCCTTGCTTTAATTCCCGAGCTCCTGACGTCGCTGCATTTGTATCTTTTACTATTTCTCAGGGGCCCTCGTAGATAGGATCAATCGGCTGTTCGAAAATCACCTAATTTTTTTAGTTTAAGAGGTAAAACTAGTTCATGCACTCGAATCGAGTACTACTTGGTTCAAATAAGGAAGAAAGGGGGTGGGGGGGGGGAGGATTTGTTACCTGAATCTAGGACTTGGTCGAAAGAGGAAATTATTGGGGCGAAAAGTAGCAGAGACTGGCTATCCAACTGGTCTCTAGGTATAATAAGGAAATAAAGGGAAACGCAGTACAAACTCAATATAAACCCAATCTATTGGTTGAAAAAGGAAAGAAAGTGGGGACTGGGGGACAAGTCAACAGAGTAAGTCCAGCACTAGATTTGCTAGCCTCACACAGTATAAGGTGGCTATACCGAACAAAAATGGGACCAACCCAGATATCTTGTTCTGATGTTTGTTGCCCCGAGCCACTCTTATGTAATGCCACTGGTAAAATGCAGCAGTCGCATTGTTAAAAGTAAGGACACGCTAAACCAATGTTGTTTTGAAAGTAATGCCTCCAGTAATATGAATTAATGGCACTTTTTTACATGTCTTGCTAAATTTTCCATTAATATAAGTTGGTTCTTTTCGTTAGAAATGCAACTGTCTTGGTCCGCCTACTCTCCCATGCCCAAAGTAATGTCGTATTTAACGGTTTTCATAGTTAATCCTAATGCCCACACTAATATCTAGCAATGCCACTGCTTTAGAAATTGCTACTGTCCTTGTGGATTGCCATTCAGATAAGGAACATGCTTCTTTTCATTTGATGCATGTTTCATCACTTGTTAGTCACCCTCCTTTCCACCTTTTTTGTGCAAACAGAGATATACATTTCACGCTCGATCTTAGTTGAACTGCACAAATGATATCCAAATTATAGTTGAGCAATCCAGGAGCTTCACAACCAACCTTGATGTTGCTCAATTTTATTGCAACTAATGAAGAAGAAGCTCTGTGGGTTTCGTTTTCTGATGGAAATGGAACCGGGGCTGGAGCTCTTTTCTTAAAAAAAATTGAAGAAGAAGCTGCTAGCTCATGGGACATTGCTTCATTTTAGGTGAACTGCACCAAAAGGTCCCATGAATTGAATCATCCATGTTGGTGACTGAAAGAGCCAGCTTCAGCATCCCAGTCTAAGCACCCCCGGCCTCCATCCTTGCAACGCACGGTACACCTCGTTTGCCACCTGCTCGACCCTAGTGTCACTGATAAAATGAAGTAATAATACCGTTAAAATAGAGCGAGTGTCCTCTCTATCATTTCATTTCCAATGTAGATAAAGAAAGTGTTTCTCTTTGTTAATGTATGTTTCATCAACTAGTCCCATTGTTAATGTTTAAGCGTTTCTGCAAACTGGGGTGCTTAATTTTAGTTGATCTGTACAAAAATAGAGATTTGAATGTCTCAAGGCGCCTCCTTGTACTACCGATGTACACTGATGTTCATCACTGGCAGAAGGTGTATCTGGGAGACTTGGGACGATGTCCAGTATGAGGCGTACCGTATGAGGCGTCGCAGGGCCCATCTCGCCCTCGCAGCATGGCATACTATGATACTATCACAATATTTTCTTCTATTTATTTTGTGTGTTTCATCAACTAGTGCCACTATAATGTAATCACGCTTTTTCATTATCTGTGCAAACCTGGTTATTCAACTGCATTTTGGTGGAACTACACAAATGTATGTATGGAACCGGCATATATGCAGAGTGCGAGGTGTGCCAAGTAAAAATTACCGACACCAACTGTCGGTGTCAAAACCAGTGGATCTCGGGTAGGGGGTCCCGAACTGTGCGTCTAGGCAGATGGTAACAGGAGACAAGGGACACAATATTTTTACCCAGGTTTGGGCCCTCTCGATGGAGGTAAAACCCTACTCCTGCTTGATTGATATTGATGATATGGGTAGTACAAGAGTGGATCTACCACGAGATCAAGGAGGCTAAACCCTAGAAGCTAGCCTATGGTATGATTGTTGTAATGGTTTGTTCGTCCTACGGACTAAAACCCTCCGGTTTATATAGACACCGGGGAGGGCTAGGGTTACACAGAGTCGGTTACAATGGTAGGAAATCTACATATCCGTATCGCCAAGCTTGCCTTCCACGCCAAGGAAAGTCCCATCCGGACACGGGACGAAGTCTTCAATCTTGTATCTTCATAGTCTTGGAGTCCGGCTGACGATGATAGTCCGGCTGTCCGGACACCCCCTAGTCCAGGACTCCCTCAGTAGCCCCTGAACCAGGCTTCAATGACGATGAGTCCGGCGCGTTTATAATCTTCGGTGTTGCAAGGCGGGTTCTCCCTTAAGTTCCATGTACCTGCCGAACAGTGTCCGGCTTCCTTATCAATGTTGCACTTCTTGGCTTCCACGCCCAATAATGGCCATCTTCCACGCGCCGCACGAATGCGAAAAGCCAGGGTATCTTTTATGTTTTACCCCCTAGCTGTGCAAATAATCTACCTATAAGAGAGGCAAGAATCCAGATCCAAATCACACCATCTTCCTTCCGCGAGTACTCATCGGAGCGCTTCTAACCAAAAATCCATTCCATCATGGACCGTCGACGCGGCTCCTCCTCTCGCGCTTCCATCCCTCTGCCAGGAGACTGGCGGAGATGTTCTGTCCCGCACAGCGAGCTGGTGACGTTCCAATCGGAGGGATATCTCCCTCCGGCCTTCATGTTCCTGGTTCGAGCCGGGCTGGCCACCTACCAAGGTGGGAAGCAAGCGGAGGCTACCCCAAATCCCAACAAAGGGGAGCGGGTATGCTTCGTCCCCTATCTGATAAGGGGGCTCGGATTTCCTATACATCCGTTCCTCCGCGGGCTCCTGGAGTTCTAGGACTCCAGCTCCATCACCTCACGCCCGCCTCTATCCTGCATATCTCGGGTTACGTAGCTCTTTGCGAGCTATTTCTGGGCATCGAGCCCCATTTTGCGCTATGGAAGAGGTTGTTCTGCCTTGTACCCCGCTCTCACGAGGGGTCCATATATCAAGTGGGCGGTGCCGAAATATGGCGCATCGTCGGGACCGGATATCCATCCAGAACCCCTAAGAAGGCGTCCGAAGACTGGCCTTCGGAATGGTTTTACATAGAAGACGCTCCGCTGTCGGACCCTGTTCGGATCGGCCTCCCGGAGTTCAGTAATGCTCCTCTGAAGAAACGCCTTAGTTGGCGCCCACGGAGCCCCCAACTGGAGGAAGACAAGAGCGTCCATTATTTGATGGGCCGGATAAGGTTACTGGCCCATTCCGGATTGACCATGATTGGAGTCATGGCAACATGCATTATGCAGGGGGTGCAGCCGCTGCAATACAGGGGCCATCCTATGTGGGATTTCAACGGGGAGGACGACGCCACCCATCATGGTCGCAAAGGGCCGGGTTCGGCCGAAGACCTGGCGAAGATCCTATCCGGCCTGTACAAGGGGGAGAAGGAGGATTTCCTCCAGATGAACCCGTTGAATGGGTTCTCCATGAATAATCCCCGGCGTTGGGTAAGCGAACACTCTGTGTGCCCGACCCATGCCTTCGAAGTTTAAGTTTCTTATATTATGTTTTCGACGCAGGAGCTGCGTCGGGTCGTGGAGGGCATGCTTAGTCCAGCTCCGCAACCCGAGGATCCAAAGAGATCCCAGGATCCGGCCTCCGAAGAGGATCCGGACATAAAGGTGGAGCTAATCGACGGGGTGTTCCACCAGCTCAGCATGGATAATGCTTTAGTCGCCATTACGGCTGACTACCCCGGACTATATCCGGCTTCCCAGGTGATTGTGACCGAAGTCCTGACACCATTATTCCTTCCTTGCTCATTTCTGACCACCGTATACGATGGCACTTTGCAGGAGGCGCCTCCAAGGCGGGAAGCCGAGCCCGCGGCGGCTGACCAACAAGGGCCAGTCCGGACCAGTAGGCGGAAGAGGAGCACGGCGCGGATTGAAACATCGCCGCAAAGGTATAGCCCACGGTTTGTCATTTAGAGCAACGTTCCTAGGAAGCGTTTGAGTGCTCATGACTTTTGTAGGAGAAAAAGCGCCCGCCGGACTGCGGGCGTAGAGGTTGCCAATCCAGCCTCTACCAGCCAAGCTCCATCACCTGGTATGGAGGGGGAGGTGAGCGCAAGGCGCGAGCCGGACACTCCTCCAACGGAGGATGCCGACAGGTTGTACGCCACCAAGTCTGAGGTGGAGAGCGCCATGAACCATAGGCGCCGCCGGACAGTTTTTCGTGACGCGTGCTTCTCCCCTGAGGCGTTGAATGCCTTTAACGCGGGGGACGCGCACCTCCGTGCTGCTCAAGATGGTTTGACCAGAGCCACGGAGCAGTATGTAAAAGACATACGGGTAAGAGAATTTAATAGTTGTATATGCCAGTAGCCCCCGAGACTTAAAGTAGTTATATTAACTGATTTAAGGATCATTGGAAACGCAGGATCTTACGGAGAAGAATACCCAACTGTCTCAGGAGCTGCAAGAGTGTAAGGCCCAACTCGAGGCCGCACTTGCTGCCGCAGGAGGAAACACAGAGACCCCTCCTGGTAACACATTATTTTTAAAAAGATAAGTGGTGTGCGGCGTGCGCGCAAGTCTAATAATGACATTGCAGGTGCTGCCGGACAAGATCCGGACAGGCAAGAACTACTGCGCCAGCTAAAGGCCGGTGAGAGGGTGCTGAATAAGGTGCAGCAGGAAAGGAACAAGCTCCAGGATGCCCACGCCCAGCTTGGAGAAGAGCTGAAAGGCGTTCGGGCCGAGCTGTCTGGCTCCGTTAAGGAGAATCAGCGGCTTCGTCGCGGCATCTATAGTAAGTGCTTGAGCGAACTCCTTTGAAAAGAAGAGTTCGGCGAGGAAGTCAATTGACAAAATATGTCTGTAGGTATACTCACAGGTCGCCCTGCGGAGGAGATGCCCGTATCGACGGGTGATCAACTTCCCGAACTGTTGCGGCTGCTCGAACGAGTTCGGCAGGTAATGAGCGGCGTCGTCCAGGCTTTATGGCCAGCCCTCTCCCTGCCCGAGGGCCTTGGGGAGCTTGCGGAGAAGCTTCAGGGAATGCGGCAGCGGTTCCGTTTATGGAAGATTTTGGCCTGCCGCCAAGGTGCCAGGGAGGCCTGGGCCATGGTGAAGACGCGGTACAAGAAGGCGGATCCCAACCACATGGCCGAGGTCGGACCTGTGGGGCCCGATGGGAAGGAGATCCCTGTGAGTTTAGTATACGGCCAAGTAGAGTTGGCCGCTAAATTTTCCCAACGGGACTGTAAATTAGATAGCCTGTTAGACGGGATTGAGGAGGAATACAGTCAGTCTATTTGACAATGTATTTTAAAATGACATGTAAAATTCCTTCTAGCCGGATTGTAGATCGTTTGTCTTTGCCGACCTTTTCGCTTCAACCTCGGGACCCTAGAGTCCGGAGTGTGTCCGAATACCTTCTCGGTTAAGAAACAACCAGGGCATGCATGGAGACCAGGCGTAGGGGTCATTAGTGCTTTATCAGACAAGTTCCCAACTAGTTATGTTATATTACATGGTTAGTAAGAAACATCTTCCAGGGAGAATAGTTCTGTTAAGGGTTCCTTTCCCTGGGAGGCATGCCCTAAAGTGCATGTCCGGTCTGCGAAAAGAGCAGAAAAACATCTGGGGTGGATAAATAAGTAGGTAAAAAATCATCTTTCAAGTCACCGACCGAATATTCCCTTAAGAACGCTAGCTTTCGGCTTCACCCAGTCTGAGGTACACATCCGGCTGACCTGGCAGTAACAATCGCAGAGATGCTCCCTTTACCTCCTAGCCGAACAATCGGGAACGTAGGGGTAAGCACAGGAGCCAGGCAACCCAGCTTGGCCAAAACTTAAGTCATATCGATGCATATAATGGTGAATGAAAGGTACATGTGGAAGCTTGACACATGTGTTGGGCATGAAGCCCTTATAATTAAGCTTCTGGTACAGAAGCCCCCAGGTATAATGAGTGCGGATGGCACATCAAGTGTGTGCGAACAATGCGCAAGTAAGCCTTTAAGGGCTTTTTAGGAGAAGGGGTGAGAGAAGAAAGAGAAACAAAAGACAGCTGAAGTGTAAAAATTTGGACGGGGGAAGGGGACGAACTCTTAGTCCGGCGCTAGGCATAGAATCTTTGGAGGCGGGCTGCGTTCCATGGGTTCGGCTCGAGTCGGTTGTCCGACGCATTTCCTAGACGGTACGCTTCACCGGTCAGGACTTGATCGATAATGAAGGGGCCCTCCCATTTGGGCTTGAGCTTGTCCTTTTTCTTGTCCGGCAGGCGTAGAACTAGTTCGCCAACATTGTTAGTCTTGGCCCGTACTTCTCTGCTTTGATATCTTCGAGCCTGCTGCTGATAGAATGCGGAACGAGCCTTGGCGATGTCGCGTTCTTCCTCCAATGCGTCCAAGCTGTCCTGCCGATCCAGCTCGGCTTCTCTTTCTTCGGACATGCGCACTCGAGGTGAGTCATGAATGATGTCGCAGGGCAGAACTGCCTCTGCGCCGTATACCATAAAAAATGGTGTGAATCCGGTAGTACGGTTGGGCGTTGTCCGTAGCCCCCAGAGTACGGAGTCGAGCTCCTCTACCCAGTGCGTGTCAGATTTCATAAGTGACCGCACTAGTCTGGGTTTGATGCCGCTCATTATTAGACCGTTCGCTTGTTCCACTTGACCATTGGTTTGAGGATGATAGACTGAAGCGTAATCGAGCTTAATGCCCATATTTTTGCACCATGATTTAACCTCATCGGCCGTGAAGTTCGTGCCATTATCGGTGATGATGTTGTGGGGGACACCATAACGGTGTACTACCCCGGATATGAAGTCTATCACTGGTCCGGACTCTGCCGTTTTAACTGGCTTGGCCTCTATCCATTTGGTGAATTTATCCACCATGACCAATAGGTACCTTTGCTTGTGGGTTCCCCCTTTAAGGGGCCCAACCATGTCAAGCCCTCAGACCGCGAACGGCCAGGTAATGGGTATAGTTTTGAGGGCGGTGGGTGGCATATGGCTCTGATTAGCAAAGAGCTGACAACTGACGCATCTTTGGACTAAGTCCTGAGCATCTGCCCCGGCCGTCGGCCAATAAAATCCTGTACGGAATGCCTTTCCTACAAGGGCCCGAGCTGCGGCGTGGTGTCCGCCTAGTCCGGCATGAATTTCCGCCAGAAGGTTTCGCCCTTCCTCTTCGGAGATACACCTTTGAAGGACTCCGGTTGTGCTTTTCTTATAGAGTTCTCCCTCATGGACCTTGTAGGCTTTAGATCGCCGGACTATGCAGCGGGCCTCATTTTGGTCTTCGGGAAGTTCCTGCCTAAGCAAGTAGGCTAGGAATGGTTCTGTCCACGGGGCGATTACTGCCATTATGTCGTGGGCTGAAGGTGTTATTTCATCCGCTGAATCGCCGGTTATGTCAGATTGCTCTGTGTCGGTTGGTGCGGCTGCTTCCGGTTTGTTATTTCCGGACTCCTCTTCCCATAGTACGGATGGCTTAAAGAGCCGTTCTAGGAAGATGTTTGGAGGGACAGCGTCACGTTTTGCGCCGATGCGTGCCAATATGTCGGCTGCTTGGTTATTATCCCGGGCTACGTGGTGGAATTCAAGTCCTTCAAACCGAGCTGACATTTTTAGGACAGCGTTTCGATATGCTGCCATTTTTGGATCCTTGGCATCAAAGTCTCCATTTACTTGGGATATTGCAAGGTTTGAATCCCCGCGCACCTCTAGGCGTTGAATGCCCATGGAGATTGCCATCCGGAGGCCATGTAAAAGGGCCTCGTATTCGGCTGCGTTGTTGGAGTCCGTGTACATTATCTGAAGTACGTATTGGACTGTGTCCCCGGTTGGGGACGTCAATACGACGCCAGCCCCCAATCCGGCCAACATTTTAGAGCCGTCGAAGTGCATAATCCAATTGGAGTATGCGCCGTACTCTTTAGGGAGTTCGGCTTCGGTCCATTCAGCGGCAAAGTCAGCCAAAACTTGTGACTTTATAGCTCGCCCAGGTTTGTAAGTTATATCGAATGGTAAGAGCTCAATGGCCCATTTTGCAATCCTGCCCGTCGCGTCGCGGTTGTTTATAATGTCGTTGAGGGGTACTTCGGAGGCCACTGTTATCGAACACTCTTGAAAGTAGTGTCGGAGCTTCCGGGATGCCATGAACACCGCATATGCTATCTTTTGATAGTGCGGGTAACGGGACTTGCAGGGTGTTAACACGGTGGACACGTAGTACACTGGTTTTTGAAGAGGGAATTTATGCCCTTCTGTCTCTCGTTCTACGACGAGTACCGCGCTTACAACTTGATGTGTTGCCGCGATGTATAACAACATTGGTTCGCCCAGGTTAGGCGCAGCCAGGACTGGATTTGTTGCCAATATGGCTTTTATTTCGTCGAGTCCGGCGGTGGCAGCGTCCATCCACTCGAAGTGTTCGGTGTGCCTGAGGAGGCTATAGAGGGGCAATGCCTTTTCTCCCAAATGGGAGATAAAGCGGCTTAGAGCCGCCATGCATCAAGTCAATTTTTGTATTTGTTTGAGGTCTTTTGGAGTATCTAGTTGTGACAGAGCTCGGATCTTGGCTGGGTTCGCTTCGATTCCTCTGCCGGATATAATGAAGCCCAGGAGCTTTCCGGCTGGTACGCCGAAAACGCATTTTTCCGGATTCAGCTTGATGTCATATGCTCTGAGGTTGTCGAATGTGAGCCTCAAGTCGTCTACTAGAGTTTCTGCGTGTTTGGTTTTGACGACTACGTCATCTACGTATGCCTCTACTGTTTTGCCGATCTGGGTGGCCAGACATGTTTGAATCATGCGCTAACATGTTGCGCCGGCGTTTTTAAGTCCGAAGGGCATCGTGTTGAAGCAGAATGGTCCGTATGGACTGATGAATGCCGTTGCGGCTTGGTCTGCTTCCGCCATCTTGATTTGATGGTAGCCGGAGTATGCGTCAAGGAAGCACAATGAATCATGTCCTGTGGTAGCGTCGATTATCTGGTCGATGCAGGGGAGGGGGAAGGGATCCTTTGGGCAGGCCTTGTTGAGGTCTTTAAAATCGACACATAGGCGCCAGGATTTGTCCTTCTTTGGTACCATTACCAGTTTTGCTAGCCAATCCGGATGTTTGATGTCTCTGATGAATCCGGCTTCCAATAGTTTGGCTAGCTCTTCTCCCATTGCCTGTCTTTTGGGTTCGGAAAATCGTCGAAGAGCCTGTTTGACTGGCTTGAATCCTTTTAGGATGTTTAGGCTGTGTTCTGCCAATCCGCGTGGGATTCCGGGCATATCCGAAGGGTGCCAGGTGAAAATGTCCCAATTTTCCCGAAGGAATTCTCGCAGTGCGGCGTCTACCTCAGGGTTCAACTGTGCCCCGATGGAAGCCGTCTTTGTCGGGTCCGTTGGATGGACCTGGAATTTTACTATTTCGTCCGCTGGTTTAAAGGAGGTGGACTTGGATCCCTTATCGAGTATCACATCGTCCCTATTCACAGTAGAGCGCAGCGCGGTGAGTTCTTCTGCCGCTAGGGCTTCGGATAGTGCCTCCAGGGCTAATGCGGCTGTCTTGTTTTCGGCGGGGAGTGCTATGTCAGGATCACTAACGAGAGTGATTATTCCGCCGGGCCCAGGCATTTTGAGCTTCATGTACCCGTAATGGGGTACGGCTTGAAAAATTGTAAATGCCTCTCGTCCTAATATAGCGTGATATCCGCTGTTGAACGGGGCCACTTGGAACGTGACTTCTTCGGATCTATAATTGTCCGGCAAGCCGAACACCACATCGAGTGTGATTTTTCCGGTGCAGCGCGATTCCCGGCTAGGGATTATTCCTCTGAAGGTTGTGCTGCTTCGCTCAATGCGGCTCCAGTCTATTTGCATTTTTTGAAGAGTTTCCTCGTAGATGAGGTTTAATCCGCTGCCGCCATCCATGAGGACCTTGGTAAGTCGAAAGTCGTCCACTATTGGACTAAGTACCAGTGCGGCTGGTGCTCGGGCTGTTCCGAATTTAGGTTCGTCGCTGGCGTTGAAGGTGATGGCTGTGTCGCTCCATGGATTTGTTGTTGCTACTTGGTAGACTTCGGCGAGGCTGCGGATTGTTCGTTTCCGAATATTTTTTGATGTGAAAGTCTCGAAGACTGTTGATACCGTACCGGTATTGTTGGGGTGGTTTTCCGGGGCTAGAAGCTCCTCGCCACTTTTGGCCACCTGCCGTAATATCCAACATGCTCGAAGGCTATGTGTTGGGATGGCGCCCTCTGTACTGTGAATTTTTAGGGTACGCTAAGCCATCCCTCCAGTACGGTTCTGTGCCCTTTGTGGGGTTTTTGCTTTTTGGTTTTTGTACCTGGTGCCTGAGTGTAATGCACCCTTTTGTTGCGGACTAGGGTTGTATTCGGGGCCGGATTGTCCCAAAACTTATATTCGGTTTTCCGGAAACTCTCCATCGCACAGTACTTTCGTACTATGGACGCCAGGTCGGTGAAGCGTGTAATTTCACGATGACTGACGGCGTTCAAGATTCCCTCGTCCATGCAATTATTGCAAAAAATTGAGATTGCATTTTCCTCTCGGCAGTCCTTTATCCTGTTCATAACCAGGAGGAATCTTGCCCAGTAGTGATGTACTGTTTCAGCAGGCTCTTGCCGGATTAGAGGTAGATCGCATATGTTTGGGCGGGTGGGTGGAATTAAGTCCGGAACCCTACCCATCTCGAGGCTCAAGGGCCGAGAAGTTTCCAAATTTGGAAGCTTGGATTGCTGGACGTTGTCCAGCGAGTCCGGTCTGATGCCTGACTTTAGATTCAGTGCTTGATCGAAGTCCGTCCCTCCGCGGGAATCCGGCATGGAGGGTTCGGGAGCCCGGACATGAATAGTTTTCAATACAGGAGAAGAGTCGCCGCGTTGTTCCTCTACCACTGCAACGTGGTGGGTGACCTGGGGAGAGTTAATCTCTCTCAGATCGGTTTTAAGCCCAATCTGATTGTAGTCTGTAGTGACTCCCAGGGCGGCGATGCGATCCAAGAGCTCGTTTACGGACGAGAGCTCTATTGGATCCAGCCGCTCGGTGAATTCCGAGCTGACGTGAAGATTGCTTTTGACGACCCGAGAGGTCATTGTCGAAGCGGTGGCCGGACAGGCGGTCATAAGAAAACCACCTAGCTGGATAGTTTGGCCGGCGGCCAGGTCTCCTTTGGCGAAAATACTATCCTTGAAGATGGGAGGAGGCATCCTTCCTATCGGTGACGGCACAGAGGAACTCTCAATGAAAGCACCAATGTCGGTGTCAAAACCGGCGGATCTCGGGTAGGGGGTCCCGAACTGTGCGTCTAGGCAGATGGTAACAGGAGACAAGGGACACAATGTTTTTACCCAGGTTCGGGCCCTCTCGATGGAGGTAAAACCCTACTCCTGCTTGATTGATATTGATGATATGGGTAGTACAAGAGTGGATCTACCACGAGATCAAGGAGGCTAAACCCTAGAAGCTAGCCTATGGTATGATTGTTGTAATGGTTTGTTCGTCCTACGGACTAAAACCCTCCGGTTTATATAGACACCGGGGAGGGCTAGGGTTACACAGAGTCGGTTACAATGGTAGGAAATCTACATATCCGTATCGCCAAGCTTGCCTTCCACGCCAAGGAAAGTCCCATCCGGACACGGGACGAAGTCTTCAATCTTGTATCTTCATAGTCTTGGAGTCCGGCTGACGATGATAGTCCGGCTGTCCGGACACCCCCTAGTCCAAGACTCCCTCACCAACCATGCTGCATGCACGCATTGGCATCCACCACCACCAATGGGATGTGTGGCGCTCTCTGTGGATGGATCTTTCTCGGTAGCAAATCCTCTAACCAAATACTAGTAGCTTATATTGGCAGTTTTCTAGGGAGTACTCTTTTCTGAAAGAAGCACCAATCTATTTTTCTTTATTTGTACACTGTGTCACAACTTTGACCCAAAGGTCCAGAGCTATTTTAGGGTGATTGGCGTAGTACTTGGAGACTGATTGTAAGCATGATTTTCATTAGCTGTCACACTGATTGTAAGCATGAGCAGGTGGAAGATTAGGTTAGTGTGAAGCTTACCTTAAACTCTACCACCGCCGTTGAAATGAGGCGAGCGTCGAGGGAACCGTGGAGAACGGCGGGAAAGCGACGTTGCGCCTCCCGGCCTCCTCTTGCGGTGGGAGAATGAATACTCCTGTGGCTCGACTCGCTATGCACCCTCATGAATGGCACACCATACTCGATCGATTCATTATCCTCTGGGTGCTCGACCTTCGACCTGTACACCCACCACCTCCGCCTGACCGTTGCCTCGGGCGAATCTGTCTGCTCCATCGCCCAGAGGAGATACTCGATGAACTCAGAGGATTACGGCGTGACTGCCGCCGAGGAGTACATGTACATCGCCGCCATCTCGCTCTTTCGCATACATTGCCACATGGCCCGCACCGTCCTCGAAATCTCCCACTCATTGCCAAACCAAGTAAGGATCTCCTTCAACCTGGCTAACTTTGCCTGGTCGCCGCCAGCGATCTGCCTGATTCGCTGCTGCATCCTCTCCATAGATGTCCTTCTGAGTGGTCCGGTGCTAGATTTGGAAGATGGGAGGAGAGACGGTGGTCTTGCAATAGAGAAGAGGGAGAGGCGAGACGGTGGTTTTGGAATGGAGATGATGGAGAGGAGGGGAGGTGGTTTTGCAATGGAGAAGATCAGAAGAGGGAGAGGCGAGATGGTGGTTTTGGAATGGAGATGGTGGAGAGGAGAGGAGGTGGTTTTGCAATGGAGAAGAGGGAGAGGAGCGTGCGGCAGTGATTTAGGATGGGACGAGAGGGCCGGCGCGCTGTGACTGGATCAAAATCAAAATCAATTTACCCTTCAATTAAGAAAGCGGCCCCACATTAACTAGTCTCCCTTTTATTCTGGGTCATAATTGACCATGATTTTTGCACATAAAATCTATGTTATACATTGCAAAAAGAATATAATTTGAAAGTACATTCAGATACGAACCGAACTATACAATTTTTGGTGACATGCATTCACATTTTGCTTGTCAAATATAGTACGTGGTCAAACTTTGACCCAAAATACGCAAAACAACAAAAAAATACTTCCAAGACCAGCGCCGCTCTTTCGCTCTTCTCCTCTTAAACCACCGCCGCTCCTCTCCTGTTCCAATCTAAATCAAGCGCCGCTCCTCTCCTCTTCCATTTCAAAACCACCGCCCCTCCTCTCTTATTCCAGTCCAAAACCAGTGTCACTCCTCTCCCGTTCTAATCCAAAACCAGTGCTGCTCCTCTCCTCTTCCATTCGAAAACCACCGCCGACGAGTGAAGGTGATGTGGAGAAGTAGATCAATGGAGGAGTACAACCGATATTTGAGGATCGCAGACGGCGACCCTGTGAAGCTAGCTAGTATGTTGGAGGTACAGTCTTGGTTTGAAAACACGGGTCAACTAGCGGCGATGGCGACATCCATGGCCAAATATCTGCAACAGAGTGAAAAGGCAGCGATACACCTAGAGGGAGTTGCGCGGGAGTACATAGATCTGCTCCTCTTGGCCATGGAGCAAACAGATTCACCGAATCCGATCGGGAGGGAGCGGTGGTGAGAGTATTGATCCCAGATGGAGCATCCACTAGAGATTGAAGGATCGAGCATCTATAGGGTGTCGTTTGTGAGGGTGTCCTGGCAGAGCGAGCCGGTGGAGTCTTCGTCGACCGAACCCAACTGTAAGAGGAGAAAAGCAGTTAGCCCGACGATGCTTCCCCTCCATCCTCTCCCTCGCCGTTCACATTGTCTTACGAGGCAGTTGTCTGCCGCTGAGGAATAGGAGGGGACAGCCCCCCCAGCCCAATAGTCGGGCAGGTTGTGAATTGTCAGGAGGAGCTTAGGGTTGTCAGTATTTGCAGGTTGTGAATTGTGTTTTGTGTTGTGTATTTTGAGAGTACTTTCAGATATGAATGTCTTTTGAATTTCAGATTTGCAGTATTGAGCATATGAAGTATTTTATGAATTCTAGAGATCTATTTTTAGCACTTAAAAAATGTAGTTTCATAGGAGTATAAAAGTGCAGACAATGTGATTCTCAGAGAAGAAACTGCAAGTTTCAGTTTCAGATAAGAAATTGCAAGTTCAGTTTCAGATAAGAAACTGCAACTTTCAGAGGCAGAGCATTTATATTAACACAGCCTTTTCAAACAGGGTCAACATCATGTTGGAAGTTTTATTCATGGTCGAAAATGGAACTACCAGCTAGTTAACATCATGCTGATCAACATTCATGCATAGCACATCTTCATATGATGCACAGTCAAAATGCCCACACAATGTCGAGTGTGTGAAACACAGAGAAAACGAGGGACGAAGTTTTGGCAAGTGTTGGACGTGGTGTGCGTAGATGACAATGGGGACCCACATGTCAATAAAGGCAGAGGAAAAAAATTTGGAAATATTTTCCCTGCACAGGTGTGAGGTGGAATCGAACCCGGGCGAAACAGCTGTCGGGTAGTGTCACTTGGCCACTAGGCTAGTTCAGTAGTTTCATTAACAATAAGGCACTTCCTCAGGTGGTCGGATCCCCTCCTGCGCCTTTGTGCGCTCGCCGCGACGCCGATGTCTACCGTTGTGAACATGCTGAACAAACGAGAGGAATCTAGAAAGGACTATACGTGGAGAGGCGGACAGTCGGGACCCACCAGGTCTATGGCCGTATGCAAGCAAGTGCCTCATCGAAAAAATACTTCCTCCTAATGTTATACTGACATTGGGGCCCACGGGTTTGTCAACATAGTTACATTTTTTAGGTGCTTCAGCGTAGTTACTATAGGGGATAAATTCACAACGAAGCCGGGGAGCTGGCAGGTATCATTTATTATCACTGGGCCAGCAAGTATCAGCTGGGTTTTGGGCTGCCCCGTCTAGGCTTTCATTTTTAACATGCTCAGCCCACGACCTCGGATGGGAGGTCCATATGCCTGTTTGTATTTTCTTGAGGGCCTTCATGTATCGACCGGCCTATGGACCTCCCATCTGAGGTTTTATTTTTCCTTAATATCGGCAGCCCAATTTATGTATTTTTTTGAAGAAAACGCAGTGGTTTGTTCTATTTTTCTATATAAGAATAGGAACGCCAGGTCCAACTTATGTTTCCCTTCTAACTATATTATATATATTTAAATTATTTTATATGTTATTATATATTATTTTTATTATCATCATATATTTAACAAATACTTACATATGTAAGAAAACAATATCCCACATCTTATTAACTTATAAAAATAATTTCTTAACAATAAAATCCTGGATTGTTTTGGCACGAAAATGCTAGTGATTGTGTACAAAAGCTTGGTAAGATTTAAGGACGAATGTAATAATATCACTTATTATTTAAATATATTTATAACAAAATGCTCAACCCCTTTTTATTTTTTGATAACATTGTTGGCCCAACCCAATATTATAATTAGAATCAACTAAGCAAAATCGTGTATTTCGAGAAAGTGCAAATGGCCTGTAATTTTTTAGGAAATAAAATAAATGGGCCGCATGGACGTTACATTATTTGTTCACCCAGCCCAGCTAATGGCTGTAATTCAAAAAAAAGATCAAATTGACTATAAATTCTACCATGCAAAAAAGACTATAAATTCTGAAAAAATGGGTTGAATACGTGCCACATTTTTGGAGGCTGAAATGTGGGCCAATAGGTCGAAGCCAACGCAAGTCGTTGTTAATTTAGTCAACAAATGATTTTGACATGTTAGCCATTGGATTTACATCCAACGACCGGTATCCATCTTCAATCTCTCGTCTTCTTCCTCTAGCGCCGTCGGGACCACCTCCCGCCTCCTGCTGCTAGTAGCTCTGCTTAGCACGCTTCGCTATGAAGCGCTACTCCACCGTTGGCCAGGCCATCCCTCCTCCCCTCCACACCTCCTGTTCTTCTCCACCGACTGTTGAACTACACCGCACTAGAACCAGTTAACCCTCGTATACCTCTCCGTCTGCG
Organism: Triticum timopheevii; assembly: GCA_963921465.1. Taxonomy (NCBI): domain Eukaryota; kingdom Viridiplantae; phylum Streptophyta; class Magnoliopsida; order Poales; family Poaceae; genus Triticum; species Triticum timopheevii. Next base: position 527,107,586 of record OY997268.1, read on the forward strand.
ACTCTACTCCCGCGTCTTCCCATCTCCGGCTCGTTGCTGTCCGGGGCCTCGCTGTCATCCACCACCTTGGATGCTCTCGGCGCGGCGTGGTCAACGAACGACACCATCGGAAGTAGACTGTGCGTGGAGAGGCTGACAGCTGGGTCCACAGCCGCACAGAAGGAAAAGCCTCCTTATTACACGCAAAATAATGATTCCTCCACCTGACATCTGGGACCCACCGGAAGGGCCTCTGTATTTCACGAAAAAAACGTGCCCCCCGCTGACAGGTCGGACCCACCAGCTATGTTCGCGATACGTCTCCAACGTATCTATAATTTTTGATTGTTCCATCCTATTATATTACCCCTTTTGGATTTTTATGGGCTTTATTTTACATATTTATATCATCTTTGGGACTAACCTACTAACCGGAGGCCCAACCCGTATTGCTGTTTTTTTGCCTATTTTAGTATTTCGAAGAAAAGGAATATCAAACGAAGTCCAAACAGAATGAAACCTTCAGGAGCGTGATTTTTGGAACGAACGTGATCCAGAGGAGTTGGAGTGCAAGTCAAGAAGCAATCGAGGCGACCAGGAGATAGGAGGGCGCGCCCACCCCTCCTGGGCGCGCCTCCCTGTCTCCTGGGCCCCACGAGCGTCCACCGATGTACTTCTTCCTCCTATATATACCTACGTACCCCGAAAACATCCAGGGAGCCAACGAAAAACAATTTCCACCGTCGTAACCTTCTGTATCCGCGAGATCCCATCTTGGAGCCTTCGTCGGCGCTCCGCCGGAGGGGGAATCGACCACGGAGGGCTTCTACATCAATAACATAGCCCCTCGATGACTTGTGAGTAGTTAACCGCAGACCTTCGGATCCATAGTTATTAGCTAGATGGCTTCTTCTCTCTTTTTGGATCTCAATACAATGTTCTCCCCCTCTCTTCTGGAGATCTATTCGATGTAAACTCTTTTTGCGGTGTGTTTGTCGAGATCCGATGAATTGTGGGTTTATGATCAAGTTTATCGATGAGAAATATTTGAATCTCTTCTGAATTCTTTTATGTATGATTGAGTTATCTTTGCAAGTCTCTTCGAATTATCAGTTTGGTTTGGCTTACTAGATTGATCTTTCTTGCCATGGGAGAAATGCTTAGCTTTGGGTTCAATCTTGCGGTGTCCTTACCCAGTGACAGAAAGGGTTGCAAGGCACGTATTGTATTGTTGCCATCGAGGATAAAAAGATGGGGTTTATATCATATTGCTTGAGTTTATCCCTCTACATCATGTCATCTTTCTTAATGTGCTACTCTGTTCTTATGAACTTAATACTCTAGATGCATGCTGGATAGCGGTCGATGTGTGGAGTAATAGTAGTAGATGCAGGCAGGAGTTGGTCTACTTGTCACGGACGTGATCCCTATATACATGATCATGCCTAGATAATCTCATAATTATTCGCTTTTCTATCAATTGCTCGACAGTAATTTGTTCACCCACCGTAATACTTATGCTATCTTGAGAGAAGCCACTAGTGAAACCTACGGCCCTCGGATCTATCTTTTATCATATAAGCTTTCAATCTACTTTTATTTGCATCTTTACTTTTTTCATCTATATTATAAAATACCAAAAATATATTTATCTTATCATACTATCTCTATCAGATCTCACTTTCGCAAGTGGCCGTGAAGGGATTGACAACCCCTTTATTGCGTTGGTTGCGAGTTCTTTGTTTGTTTGTGTAGGTGTGTGGGACTTTTGAGGAGCCTCCTAATGGATTGATACCTTGGTTCTCAAAAACTGCGGGAAATACTTACGCTACTTTATTGCATCACCCTTTCCTCTTCAAGGAAAACCAACGCAAGCTCAAGACGTAGCAAGAAGGATTTCTGGCGCCGTTGCCGGGGAGGTCTTCGCTCAAGTCAAGACATACCAAGTACCCATCACAAATTCATATCCCTTGCATTTACATTATTTGCCATTTGCCTCTCGTTTTCCTCTCCACCACTTCACCCTTGCTGTTTTATTTGCCCTCTCTTTTCCAATCTTCTCTCTCTCTCTTTCGCTTACCTTTTTCTGTTTGCTTGTGTGTTGGATTACTCGTTCCCATGGCGCAAGATAATACCAAATTGTGATTTCTCCAATACCAATAATAATGATTTCCTTAGTACTCCAATTGCTCCTCTTAATGATGGTGAGTCTTGTGAAACCAATACTACTTTGCTGAATCTTGTTATGAAAGATCAATTCGCCGGCCTTCCTAGTGAAGATGCCGCTACTCATCTAAACAACTTTGTTGATTTGTGTGATATGCAAAAGAAGAAAAATACGGATAATGATATTGTTAAATTTTAGTTATTTCTGTTTTCACTTAGAGATCGTCCTAAAGTTTGGTTTTTTCGTCTTTGCCTAAAAATAGTATTGATTCTTGGAACAAGTGCAAAGATGCTTTTATCTCTAAGTATTTTCCTCCCGCTAATATCATCACTCTTAGGAACGATATTATGAATTTTAAACAACTTGATCATGAGCAAGTTGCCCAATCTTGGGAAAGAATGAAATTGATGATTCGCAATTGCCCTACTCATGGTTTGAATTTATGGATGATCATACAAAAATTTTATGCCGGTTTGAACTTTGCTTCTAGAAATCTTTTAGATTTGGCCGCAGGGGGGCACATTTATGGAAATCACGTTAGGAGATGCTACAAAACTTCTTTATAATATTATGGCTAATTATTCTCAATGACACACCGAAAGATCTTCTAGTAAAAAAGTGCATGCTATACAATGTTTTGAGTAAAAAGATGGATGAACTTATGAAATTATTTGCTACTAAAAATACTCCTCTTGATCCCAATGATATGCCTTTGTCTACTTTGATTGAGAATAATAATGAATCTATGGATGTGAATTTTGTTGGTAGGAATAGTTTTGGAAACAATGTTTATAGAGGAAACTTTAATTCTAGACCGTTCCCTAGTAATTCCTCTAATAATTATGGAAATTCCTACAATAATTCTTATGGTAATTTTAATAAGATGCCCTCTGATTTTGAGAATAGTGTGAAAGAATTTATGATGTCTCAAAAGAATTTTAATGCTTTGCTTGAAGAAAAATTGCTCAAAGTTGATGATTTGGCCAGGAACGTTGATAGACTTTCGCTTGATGTTGATTCTCTTAAACTTATATCTACTCCTCCTAAGCATGATATCAATGAGTCTCTCAAAGCAATGATAATTTCCATTTATGAGTGCAAGGAAAGAACCGTTAGATTGCGTGCTAAGAAAGATTGCTTTGTAAAGGCGTGTTCTTCTAGTTTCAATGAAAATAATGATGAAGATCTTAAAGTTATTGATGTGTCTCCTATTAGATCTTTGTTTTGCAATATGAATCTTGATAATAATGGGACTGGAGATGAGTCAACTTTATTTAGAAGGCGTCCCAAGAATTTGGAGTTTTTAGATCTTGATGCTAAATTTGGTAAAGGTGGGATTGGAGAGGTCATGACTTTAAATAGCATTGAACCCACTATCTCGGATTTCAAGGAATTTGATTATGATAATTGTTCTTTAGAAGGTTGTATTTCCTTGTTGCAATCCATTGTTAATTCTCCTCATGCTTATAGTCAAAATAAAGCTTTTGCCAAACATATCGTTGATGCCTTAATGCAATCTTATGATGAAAAACTTAATTTGGAAGTTTCTATACCTAAAAAACTTAATGGTGAGTGGGAACCTACTATAAAGATTAGAATTAAAGATCATGAGTGTTTTGCTTTGTGTGATTTGGGTGCTCGTGTTTCCACGATTCCGAAAACTTTATGTGATATTCTAGGTTTCCATGATCTTGATGATTGCTCTTTAAATTTGGACCTTGCGGATTCCACCATTAAAAAGCCAATGGGAAGGATCAATGATGTTATCATTGTTGCATATAGAAATTTGGTGCCCATAGATTTTATCGTTCTTGGTATAGATTGCAATCTTTCTTGCCCTATTATTCTTGGTAGGCCTTTCCTTAGAACGATTGGCGCGATTATTGATATGAATGAAGGGAATATTAGATTCCAATTTCCATTAAAGAAAGGCATGGAACACTTTCAAAGAAAGAAAATAAAATTACCTTATGAATCTATCATGCGAGCTACTTATGAATTGAGTGCCAAAGATGGCACTACTTAGATCTATCTTCGCTTTTTTGCCTAGCTAGGGGCGTTAAACGACAGCGCTAGTTGGGAGGCAACCCAAGTTTATTTGTGTTTTTTGTTTTTGTTTCTGTTTAGTAATAAATTTTGCATCTACCTTCTGTTTATATGTGTTTTTATGTTTTAATTAGTGTTTGTGCCAAGTAGAACCTATAGGACAACCTATGATGATAGTTAATTTGATTCTACTGAAAAACAGAAACTTTGCGCTCACTAATTTAGTTTTGTTAAATCACAGAAACGTGCTTTAGCGTTGATTCGTTTTGCTGCTGATCAATAGACAAATTGTCCAGGACTTCCTATTTTTTTAGGATTGTTAGAGATCCAGAATTTTGCGTTAGTTACAGATTGCTACAGACTGTTCTGTTTTTGACTGACTCTGTTTTCCGTGTGTTGTTTGCTTATTTTGATGCATCTATGGCTAGTATTAAGTGGTATGAACCATAGTGAACTTGGAATATAGTAGGTTTAACACCAAAATAAATAAATAATGATTTCATTACAGTAACTTATGTGGTGGTTTTGTTTTCTTTCACTAACGGAGCTTATAAGATTTCCTGTTGAGTTTTGTGTTGTGAAGTTTTCAAGCTTTGGGTAAAGCTTTGATGGACTATGGAATAAGGAGTGGCAAGAGCCTAAGCTTGGGGATGCCCATGGAACCCCAAGATATTCAAGGATAGCCAAAAGCCTAGGCCTGGGGATGCCCCGGGAAGGCATCCCCTCTTTCGTCTTCGTTCATTGGTAACTTTACTTGGAGCTATATTTTTATTCGCCACATGGTATGTGTTTTGCTTGGAGCGTCATGTATTATATTAGTCTTTGCTTTTTATTTTACCAAAATCATCCTTGCTATACACACCTTTTGGGAGAATCCTACTTGATTGAATTTGTTAGAATATGCTATGTGCTTCACTTATATCTTTTGAGCTTGATAGTTTTTGCTCTAGTGCTTCCCTTATATCTTTTAGAGCATGGCGGTGGCTTAATTTTGTAGAAATTGCTAGTCTCTCATGCTTCACTTATATTATTTTGAGAGTATTTTGGAACAGCATGGTATTTGCTACGGTTATAAATTTGGTCCTAGAATGGTAGGCATCCAAGTTGGGTATAATAAAAACTATCATAGGAAGTGAATTGGATGCTATGATCAATTTGATACTTGATAATTGTTTTGAGATATGGAGGTAGTGATATTAAAGTCATGCTAGTTGGGTGATTATGAATTTAAAGAATGCTTGTGTTGAAGTTAGCAAGTCCCGTAGCATGCACGTATGGTTAAAGTTGTGTAACAAATTTGAAACATGAAGTGTACCTGGCTTGTGCATCCTTATGAGTGGCGGTCGGGGACGAGCGATGGTATTTTCCTACCAATCTATCCCTCTAGGAGCATGCGCATAGTGCTTGATTTTTGATGACTTCTAATTTTTTGCAATAAGTATATGAGTTCTTTTGACTAATGTTGAGTCCATGGATTATACGCACTTTTACCTTTCCACCATTGCTAGCCTCTTCGTACCGTGCATTGCCCTTTCTCACCTTGAGAGTTGGTGCAAACTTCGCCGGTGCATCCAAACCTCGTGATATGATAAGCTCTATCACACATAAACCTCCTTATATCTTCCTCAAAACAGCTGCCATACCTACGTATTATGGCATTTCCATAGCCATTCCGAGATATATTGCCATGCAACTTTCCACCGTTCCGTTCACCATCATCATGACATACTTTACTTTTGTCATATTGCCATTGCATGATCAGTTGACATCGTATTTGTGGCAAAGCCACCATGCATAATTTTTCATACATGTCACTCTTGATTCATTGCACCATCCCGGTACACCGCCGGAGGCATTCATACAGAGTCATATCTTGTTCTAGTTTCGAGTTGTAATTCATATGTTGTAATCAATGAAAGTGTGAAGATCATCATTATTAGAGCATTGCCCAAAAAAAGGGCAAAGAAAAAAAAATAAAAAATAAAAAATAAAAAATAAAAAATAAAAAAGAAAGAGAAATAAATAAAAGGGGCAATGTTACTATCTCCTTTTCCACACTTATGCTTCAAAATAGCACCATGTCCTTCATATAGTGAGTCTCATATCTTGTGCTTCAAAGTAGCACCATGTTTTTCATATAGTGAGTCTCATATGTTGTCACTTTCATATACTAGTGGGAATTTTTCATTATAGAACTTGGCTTGTATATTCCTATGATGGGCTTCCTCAAATGCCCTAGGTCTTCGTGAGCAAGCAAGTTGGATGCACACCCACTAGTTTTCTTTTGTTGAGCATTCATTTATAGCTCTAGTGCATCCGTTGCATGGCAATCCCTACTCCTCATGTTGACATCAATTGATGGGCATCTCCATAGCCCGTTGATTATCCTCGTCAATGTGAGACTTTCTCCTTTTTTGTCTTCTCCACACAATCCCCATCATCATATTCTATTCCACCCATAGTGCTATATCCATGGCTCACGCTCATGTATTGCGTGAAGGTTGAAAAAGTTTGAGATTATTTAAGTACGAAACAATTGCTTGGCTTGTCATCGGGGGTGTAGAATTTGGGAGCATCTTTGTGTGATGAAAATGAATAATGGCCTAACTATATGATTTTGTAGGGATGAACTTTCTTTAGCCATGTTATTTTGAGAAGACATGATTGCTTTGATTAGTATGCTTGAAGTGTTACTATTTCTTTTATCAATATGAACTTTTATTTTGAATCATTTGGATCTGAACATTCATGCCACAATAAAGAAAATTACATTGAGAATTATGCTAGGTAGCATTCCACATCAAAAATTCTGTTTTTATCATTTACCTACTCGAGGACGAGCAGGAATTAAGCTTGGGAATGCTTGATACGTCTCCAATGTATCTATAATTTTTGATTGTTCCATGCTATTATATTACCCCTTTTGGATGTTTATGGGCTTTATTTTACATATTTATATCATTTTTGGGACTAACCTACTAACCGGAGGCTCAGCCCATATTGCTGGTTTTTTTGCCTATTTCAGTATTTCGAAGAAAAGGAATATCAAACGGAGTCCAAACGGAATGAAACCTTCAGGAGCGTGATTTTTGGAACGAACGTGATCCAGCAATCGAGGCGGCCAAGAGATAGGAGGGCGCGCCTGGGTGCGCCCCCTGTCTCCAGGGCCCCACGAGCCCCACCGACGTACTTCTTCCTCCTATATATACCTACGTACGCCGAAAACATCCAGGGAGCCAACGAAAAACAATTTCCACCGCCGTAACCTTCTGTATCCGCGAGATCTCATCTTGGAGCCTTCGTCGGCGCTCCACCGGAGGGGGAATCAACCATGGAGGGCTTCTACATCAACACCATAGCCCCTCCGATGAGTTGTGAGTAGTTTACCACAGACCTTTGGGTCCATAGTTATTAGCTAGATGGCTTCTTCTCTCTTTTTGGATCTCAATACAATGTTCTCCCCCTCTCTTGTGGAGATCTATTCGATGTAAACTCTTTTTGCGGTGTGTTTGTCGAGATCTGATGAATTGTGGGTTTATGATCAAGTTTATCTATGAGAAATATTTGAATCTCTTCTGAATTCTTTTATGTATGATTGAGTTATCTTTGCAAGTCTCTTCGAATTATCAGTTTGGTTTGGCCTACTAGATTGATCTTTCTTGCCATGGGAGAAGTGCTTAGCATTGGGTTCAATCTTGCGGTGTCCTTACCTAGTGACAGAAAGGGTTGCAAGGCACGTATTGTATTGTTGCCATCGAGGATAGAAAGATGGGGTTTAAATGATATTGCTTGAGTTTATCCCTCTACATCATGTCATCTTTCTTAATGTGTTACTCTGTTCTTATGAACTTAATACTCTAGATGCGCTGGATAGCGGTCGATGTGTGGAGTAATAGTAGTAGATGCAGGCAGGAGTCGTTCTACTTGTCACGGACATGATGCCTATATACATGATCATGCCTAGATAATCTCATATTTATTCGCTTTTCTATCAATTGCTCGACAGTAATTTGTTCACCCACCGTAATACTTATGCTATCTTGAGAGAAGCCACTAGTGAAACCTATGGCCCCCGGGTCTATCTTTTATGATATAAGCTTTCAATCTACTTTTATTTGCATCTTTAATTTTTGCATCTATATTATAAAATACCAAAAATATATTTATCTTATCATACTATCTCTATGAGATCTCACTTTCGCAAGTGGTCGTGAAGGGATTGACAACCCCTTTATTGCATTGGTTGCAAGTTCTTTGTTTGTTCGTGTAGGTGCGTGGGACTTTTGAGGAGCCTCCTACTGGATTGATACCTTGGTTCTCAAAAACTGAGGGAAATACTTACGCTACTTTACTGCATCACCCTTTCCTCTTCAAGGAAAACCAACGCAAGCTCAAGACGTAGCAGTTCGCACGCAAGGAAGTGCCTCCTTATTAGGCACAAAAAAAATGAATACTCCCCCTGCCAGCTGGAACCCAGCATAGTGGGAGGCTAACTTGTGGGCCTACCAAGTTGATGGGGATGGAGGGCTTTGTCAACTTAGTCAATATGAACGATTCTAGATGTTCATCCAACGGCCGTAGTGCTTCTTCAACCTCTGGTCTTCTTGCTCCAGCCGCCCAAACCAGCGCCGGTCTTGTCGCGTGCTCCTGCCTCCCGTGGCCAGTTGTGAAGCCGCGGAGGCCTCACCGCCCCCTACTACGCCCACCGCTGGCCAGGCTATCCCTCTACTCACCCACACCCCTGTTATTCTGTAGTGAAGGCAGCCTCACACCACAGCCGAACCAGTGAACCCTCGTACTCCTCTTCGCGTGGGCATCCACTGCTGTGTCTTCCCCGGCTCTGCATCATCCCCTTCCTAGGCCTCGCCGTCGTCCACCGCTGTGGTGCTCTAGGCACGGCATGGTCAATGTGGTCAATGACCGACTTCCACCGGAAGAGTACTATGCGTGGAGAGGCTGACAGCTAGGTCCACGGCGGCCGCAAGGAAATGCCTCCTTATTACGCGCAAAATAATTATTCCTCCACCTAGCAGCAGGGACCCATCGGACGGGCCACCATATTTTGTGAAAAAACATTTCCCCCCTGACTGCTAGGACCCACCAGCTACACCTTCGCACGCAAGGAAGTGCGTCTGGGCAAAAAAATGATTCGCCCCCCTGACTGCTGGGACCCACCAGCTACATCTTCGCACGCAAGGAAGTGCCTGATAGTCAGGACCCACCTGGTCGAAGCGTACGTAGCGTTGTCATTCTGGGCGCGAACGTGTACATACATACTAGTGGATGTAGAGGCGTGCACGTGTCGTAGTAGAGGCGCGCATGTAGCATGTACACGTACGTACAACGGCCAGTGTGCAAGAAAAAAATACGGCCATGTACGTGTACATACGGGCGGGGTCTCAAACGCCTACTCATGCATACGTACGGCCAGGGCTCGTGTACATGGTCGGGTCAGAACAGAGAAACAACATCTCGTTGTGTTCATGGGGAGCCAACCGGCTGGGTAGGAACGGAATGCGTTGTCATGTTCATCGGGAGGGCTTGGATGGAACATGCAATGGAAACGAGGCCTGGGGTACCGCAGAACGGAGGAAACAGCCTTGTGTTCGACCGGCCACGTTCGAAACGGGATCCTGTTCATCAGGAGGGGTGTGGCATGCCGCAAAATGGAGGAAACAGACCTCCTACGGTCAAAACGGGGGTCCTGTTGATCGGGATGGGTGTGGCGTACCACAAAACGGACGAAACGGACTTGTGTTGGAGCACTACAGTCGAAACGAGGGTCCTGTTCATCGGGAGGGGTGTGGCGTACCGCAAAACGGGACTCCATGGGATACTGTTCATCCAGCCTCCACCGCGCGCTACTCCACCGTCTACTGTTCAACCACCCCTCCACGGGCACCCCTCCATCGTCTACTGTTCATCCAGCCCTCCACGGGGTCGTCCTATTCATCCAGCCCTCCACGGGGTCCTGTTCATCCAGCCCCAACCGGCTCGATCGAGGCAACGCCATGGGGTCCTGTTCATCCACCCCCACCGCTCACTGTTCATCCACCCCCACCCCCCCCCCCCCCCCCCCGCAATGCTCACTGTCCATCCAGAGAGGCAACATCGATCGACTTCAGTTAGCAGCAGTAGCGAAGGAATCGCTCGATCGGGTTTAGTTAACAGCCATCGATCGATCGCTCGGGTTCAGTAATGCGTAGCTTGCAGTGCAATCGCTCGGGTTTAGTTAGAGCCCAACGCCTCGCTCAGGTTCATTTAGAGCCAATGCCTCACACACACACGCGTACGTGTACAAGAGAAACGCGCATCGCTCGGCCCCCGACCACCCACCGTAACCGGGAACTCCCCGAAATTTTCCTCGCCCTCGCTTCTACCACGGTTTTTCCGTCATGGACGGCCCAAAGAATGTCATGCAACTGCGTCTCCGGCCCGCCCAGGACGAAAAGCCCATTTTCAGTCATGATTTTTTTCATAGAAGTAGGAGCCCACCACATCTATGATGATACCGGGTTTTGTCACAATTATCGTCATAGAAGTGTCATATGTATGACAGAAAAAAAATCGTTCGGCCCAAAATGTCACGGATGTGTCATTTTTTAGTGGCAGTTCCTGGAGTTCCTTGCCTCACTTGGCATTGAAGATCAAACTACTTGTGTTAATACACCAGAACAAAATGGTGTTGCGGAACGTAAGATAGGCATTTACTTTGAGTTGCCCATTCTCTCATGTTTAGGATGAATGCCCCTAAGTTTATTTGGGGGGGCAATAAAAACTGCAAGATATTTGATAATCGTATCCTCTCTGCACTCTTGATTTTAAGACTCGTGTCGAGTGCCTTTTACAATCAAATAATTATGTGGTTCCTCCAAAGGTTTTTGTTGTGTTTTCTTTGTGTGTGATTATCAAAATTATGTTGGGAAATTAGATCCTCATGCCATGAAGTGTCTTTATGGGCTATTCCCCTTCTCAAAGATGTTATAGGTTTTAGTGTCCCTCTGAGCATCGTTTCTTTGTGAGTATGGATGTGACATTTTGTGAGTGTGAGCCTTATTATATTGGACAGAAATGATGGTACTAGTATTCTTATGCAGGGGGGGGGAAGAACTGATGAAGCTGATAACAATTCCAGTCATGGAGATATGCAAGATGCAACACAAAATCCATCATCACCTTCTCCAGATGTGGAGCTGCATATGCGTGAGGATCCATGTACTAATGATCACACTCCTGGTCATGTTGCTCCTACTAGCACCACAGGGAAGAGTGATAACCAATTGTCTACATCTGTTCCCCATGAAAACTTACCTATTGCCTTGCGAAAACCAACTAGAACTTTGAATATTTCTCCAAACCTAAAAGACTATGTTGTTTCCAGACATAATATAGCCAATTTCATTTCCTACAAATATTGTAGTCACTCCTTTCATAGCTTTATTTTCTCTCTTGACTCCACATCTATACCTAATAACTGGAAGGAGGCTACAGAGGATCCAAAGTGGAGGGAAGCAATGATTGAAGAGATGAGAGCATTGGAAAAGAACAAAACCTTGGAGTTGGTGGATCTACCAGTAGGTAAGCAACATGTAGGTTGTAAGTGGGTTTTTTCTATTAAGCACGCCCAGAGGGTAAAGTGGATAGATATAAAGCTTGACTTGTAGCAAAGGGATATACCCAAACATATGGAATTGATTATGATGAGGCATTTGCACCAGTGCGACAAATAAATTCCGTTAGAACACTCATATCTTGTGTAGCAAACTTGAACTGCAATAATTTACCAGATGGATGCAAAGAATGCCTTGCTTCATGGGGATCTTCAAAAAGAAGTCTATATGGAGATCCCACCAGGGTTTGAGATTAGCTATACATCTAAGAAGGTACTCCATTTTGCATTGCTCCTTGTATGGGCTCAAACAGTCACCGAGGGCTTGGTTTGATAGATTTTGACAAGCTATGTTGAAAATTGGGTACATCCAGAGTAATGCAGATCACACCTTATTCTATAAGTGCATCATGAGCAAGATTGTTCGTTCTAATTGTATATGTGGATGGCATTGTTATTACAAGTGATGACCTAGAGGAAATTGGTCACTTGAAAGGTCATCTTGCACAAGAATTTGAAGTCAAGGACTTGGGACACTTGAGATTTTTTTTCTTGCGATAGAAGTATCTCGAGGAGCTAAAGGTATTTTTTCTTTACCAAAGAAAATATGTCCTGGAGCTACTACGAGAGGCCGGTATGCTTGGGTGTCGACCAGCTGCTACTCCAATTAAGTAAAACAATCATCTCATTAGTGATTCAGGAAAACCCGTGGATCATGAATGCTATCAAAGGCTAGTTGGTAAGGTAATTTACCTATATCATACTCGACTAGATTATTGCAATTCTTATAAGTGCGGTGAGCCGATTCATGCATGATCCAAGATCATCCCATATGGATGTGGTGACTTGAGTTCTACGTTATTTGAAGGAATGTCCTGGAGAGGGTTTATTGTATAGTCATCATGGAAGTCTTTAGGTTTGAGTGCTAAAGTGATGCTGATTGGGCTGGCTCACTTGATGATCGACGCTCAACATCTGGGTACTACACTTTTGTTCGTGGAAATCTCTCATGGCGTTGTAAGAGGCAAACTCTTGGGGCTAGATCCACCATAGAAGCTAGATTTCGACCCATGGCGCGCATGGTGTATGTGAGGTGTTATGGTTGCGGATTATTCTCATGGAATTAACACTCTTCAAGGACTCGTCTCTTACATTATATTGTGACAATAAGGCAAAATGATAGAACCAAACATGTGGAGATTGGTCATCATTACATCAAAGAGAAACTGGACAGAGGGATAATATGCATGCATTATGTGAGTTCATCTAGTCAGGTAGCAGATGTACTTACAAAAGGCTTGCTTGAGAAATCATTCTCAGTATTTTGTGCCTAGTTGGTTATTTCTGATGGATTTGCCCCATCTTGAGGGGGGATGCCTTATGTGAGTACATCCAAGGCAGCATGTGTACTTACAAAAAGCTTGCTTGAGAAATCGGTCTCGATATTTTGTATCTAGATGGGTCTTTCTGATGTATTTGCCCCATCTTCAGGAGGGTTGTTGGTTTATGTTATGATTATGAAGATCTATATAGACAAACTTGTAAAATGTAATTGAAATAAATGAAGAGGCAGAAAAATGAAAGAAACAAATGGTAAAAAAAACCCAGAAATTTCCCTCGGCCATGTCTTCCTCCCAATGCTCCTCAAATCTATCAAGACTAGACAATAGGCCTAGACCGAGACAACTTCCAGATATATGGCTGTAACACCCCAGTGTAATGATGCTACAGTAACCCCTGGGGTTAAGTTAATCATTTTGCTAAACATGTGTTTGATCATCATTGTCTCGTCTCTCTTTTAAATTCCAGTTGAATTCAATTTCAAATTATGAGTGAATTTCAAAATGCTCAGACATGAAAGCTAAAATGTTCATCATGTGGAACATATTCTTCTGGTTATATTGGTGGTGGACCAACATTTTTTCAAAGTGTTTAAGTGGCCTAAACTACTGATAACAATGAGCTAAGCAATAATTTAAATGCCTTATTAAATTATAAAATTTGCAAACTACTTCTAAAGTCTCACAACCTTTTTGTGGCAGTGCACAATAATTCTTTGAAATTATCTTGGCCAGTGGCATAATTTTTGCAAAGTCAATGTGGCTAAAAGAAAAGGCAAAAGCTGCAAAAAAGAGAGATAAAAGGAAAAGCAGAGGGGTGGGAGAGCCCCCGGCCTTCCCTTGGGCCTTCGGCCCACCCACGTGTCACGCCCAAGATGCGGCCCTATCCTAAAGGAACTCGAAGGTCCCACCAAGGATAGAAGCGCATCTTGAAGACGCTTTTGCAAGGTGGATATCATTACATCAACATTACATAATAGATGGGGATACATACATAAGGCATACAATGCCACACGAATACAACATCATCATACATAAGAGCACCATCCGACTACGGATGAAACACAAACAGAAACTCAAACGACATCCACCCTGCTAGCCAGGCTGCCGACCTGGAACCTATCCCCTGATCGAAGAAGAAGCAGAAGAAGAAATCAACACAAGCAAGCATCGCTCTCGCGTCATGATCATCGCATAACCTGTACCTGCAACTGTTGTTGTAGTAATCTGTGAGCCATGAGGACTCAGCAATCCCATTACCATGGGTATCAAGACTAGCAAAGCTTAATGGGAAAGGAAGGGGTAAAGTGGTGAGGTTGCAGTAGCGACTAAGCATGATATGGTGGCTAACATACGCAAATGAGAGCGAGAAGAGAAACAAAGGAACGGTCGTCAACTAGCAATGATCAAGAGGTGATCCTGAACACCTACTTACATCAAACATAACCCAGAAACCGTGTTCACTTCCCGGACTCCGCCGAGAAGAGACCATCACGGCTAGACACTCGGTTGATGCGTTTTAATTCGGATCTGGTGTCAAGTTATCTACAACCGGACATTAACAAATTCCCATCTGCCACATAACCGCGGGCACGGCTCTCGAAAGTTTATACCCTGCAGGGGTGTCCCAACTTAGCCCATGACAAGCTCTCGCGATCAACGAAGGAATAGACCTTCTCCCAGGAAGACCCGATCAGTCTCGGAATCCCGGTTTACAAGACATTTTGACAATGGTAAAACAAGACCAGCAAAGCCTCCCGGCGTGCCGACATCCTGATAGTAGCCGCGCGTATCTCGTCTTAGGCCACGACCGGATGAGCTAAGCGTACAGGTACCGACGAATCCAAGTTGCCAAGGAATGGTCCCGCACGGTGCTCTAGTTTGGACCAACACTTAGACAAGCATTGGCCCGGGGGGGCTATAATAAAGATGACCCTTGGGTTAATTACTCCCAAGGGAAAAGTAGGTGGTGGTGAGGCAAATGGTAAAAATCAATGTTGGGCCTTGCTGGAGGAGTTTTATTCAAAGCGAACTGTCAGGGGGGTCCCATAAATCACCCGACCGCGTTAGGGACGCAAAATCCGGGAACATAACACCGGTATGACGGAAACTAGGGCGGCAAGAGTGGAACAAAACACCAGGCATAAGGCCGAGCCTTCCACCCTTTACCAAATATATAGATGCATTAATAATATAAGAGATATTGTGATATCCCAACATAACCCTGTCCACCATGGAGCAATCTTCAACTTCACCTGCAGATAGCAACGCTATAAGAGGGGCTGAGCAAAGCGGGTACATAGCCAAACAACGGTTTGCTAGGAATGGTGTCAAAGGTTAGAGGTTCATGGCAATTTGGGTGGCTTGAAGAGCAAAAGATAGGTAACGCAGCATAGCGAAAGAACGAAGCAACTAGCATAGCAATGATAGTAGTGAGATCCAGGGTAACGGTCATCTTGCCTGAAATCCCGCTAGGAAGAAGAACGAGTCCATGAAGAAGATGAAGCCACGAAGACGAACCACACGTAGACGAACGCATCCTCACGATCGCAACGAAACGGGAACTATCGAGAAGAAGCACACAACATGGTAAACACACCACACATAGGCAAGACATGATGCACAACAAGCATGATGCATGAGAAAGTCTACATGAAGCTACTCATGGTAAGAGATGATGCAAACAAGAACAACACATCAAGGCAAGTTTAAATGAGGCCAGAAACAACATATAACAATTCCGGTAAGTCCTCATATGCAAATTTCGAAATTGGTCCAGAACTGAATAAACATTAAGTTGAAGTTGTTAAACAGCAAGTTAAGATGCACCAAGAGAATCTACACGAAATTCTAGTCAAGTTACATATAAAGTTCATTAGATTCGGAGCTACGGCCTAGAAGATATGAGCAAAACAAGTTAAACATGGCATTGATGCAAAATACATACAAACATCAAGCAAACACCTCAAAACAAGGATGCAACATGATAATATGAAACAACATGCAAAATCAAGCAAGTTTCATATAGAGCACACTCAAAACGGAGCAACGGTGCAACACATACACTCTATACAAGTCATAGCAACAATCTGTCCATAACAGCAACTAGGCATCTTGCAAGCATCAAAACAATAAGCTACAGCACCCCAACATAATAACAAAAGGCATGGGCATGAAGTACAGGTAAAGCACAACAAAACATGAACACTGAGCTATCTCCAGAAACAACTAGAACATGCTCAAAATGACATGGTAAGAGTGCAAATTATAACAGTTTCAGACTTTAGCTGAAATAACATCAGGTTGCAATGTTTAGAGCAAGCAAACAACATGTTACAGGAACTTATTATGGCAAACAAAGGCATGGCATGATACTACTAAATGCATAGAACAACAGTCCCTTACTGACCATAAGCCAAAAAGGATCAGAAAATATGATGGCACCCATGTAAACATGGCAAGTTATATTACAGATTCATACATGGCAGGGACAACAATAAGTAGGCATGTTGGTGAGCTTGAACCACTCACCACAGAGCAATACATGGCATGGAAAGGCAACCAACAGTAAGAAGGCATGTTTTTGAAGCTAAGCATGGCAAGAGCAAGTTCATAGGGTGCATGGATCACTAGGAAAACACATGGAAACAACTGAACTTAATGTAAACAGGCCGACAGCAACATTATCAAGCAACTTTGGAGCAAGATTACAACATGCTACAGCAGGCTATAATTGCAAACAAGGGCACGAATGGATAGAGCAAGACATGTAGATCAAAACATGTTTATAGGACATCTCCAGATTATGCACGAAATGACTAGTAGAAGCATGTTAACATAGCAACAAAATATAACAGAATCTGCCAGGAAAACAGCAACAGCAACTACCCTACTTAACAAGCTCGATGCACTCACTACAAGCATCACAAAAATACATGGTTGGAACCTCTGGAAAGATGGCATAGCATAGATCAAATCACATGAAGACATCAACCTCATAGGATGCACACATCAATCATGGCAAAAATGATAAATGAGCAAGTTATAACAGTTTCAGCAGATTAACATCAACATGCACTCTTCCAACAGCATTTAGGGCATCAAGATGAGCTCAAATGAAAATGATGAAATAGAATGAAATGAAGTACTCGTCGAGACGAACAATTTGACATATTATACGCACGAAACGGAGCTACGAATGCAGAGATACGATGCGATGAACATGGCATGATTATGTCAAAAATCTGGGACAGTGGAATTTATACCTCCGGGAAAAGTCAACCCGAGACGGAGGCGTTCCGGGACGGAGGGATCCGGGTGCAGCGGGGAGGCGTTTGGTTCGGTGAGGTGGTGGATCTGGTCCACCCCGAATGGATCCGGCCGGAGAGAGCTCCGGCGAACTATTCCGACGAGGCGACGACGGCGGGGCCGGTCGGACTGGGCGGAGGAGGCCGGGGCGATGGCCGGCGCGGTCCGGCAGGGAGGCGGAGGAGCAAAGGCGGTGCCGGCCGGGAGCGGGAGGCGGCGCGGCACCGGCGCGGAGCTCCTCCGGCGAGCTCCGGCGACCGGAGGCGGCGGAGATGGCGTCGGGCGCCGGGCGGCGAGGGCGCCGGCGGCGGGGAGGCCGGCGGCGGGGGCAAGCCCGGCGCGGGCGCGCGGGGGCGCGGAGGGGCGCGGTGGAGATCCGGCGGCGGCCGGCGGGCGGGATCGGGAGGCCGCGGGGCGGAGCGGGGCCGCGGCGGCGGGCGGCGGCGCCGGGCGCCGGCAGCGAGGAGCGCGCGGGGGCGCGGGCGCGGGCGACCCCGGGCGCGAGGCGGCGGCGGGCGGGCCGCGCGGGCCCGACTCGGGCCCGCAGGCCGGCGGCGCGGACGGTGGCGGGAGGCCACGTGGCGGCGGAAGATTGGCCGAGGGGGCGGCGGACATGTCCGGCCGTCGGTGGGAATTTCGTCCGGCGGTGGGGAGAGGAAGAAGACTAGGGTTTGGACGCAAATTTCGGAGGGGAAGGCTAATTTATAGATCGAGGGAGCTAGGAGAGTCCAAATGAGGAGCGGTTTTCGGCCACGCGATCGTGATCGAACGACCGAGAGCATGGAGGGGAGTTTGCTGGGTTTATGGGCCACTTTGGAAGGGGTGTTGGGCTGCAACTCAAAGAGGGCTTTACGGTTACCCGGTTAACCGTTGGAGTACCAAACGACCTCCAAATGGCACGAAACTTGACAGGCGGTCTACCGGTGCTATACCAAGGCCGCTTGGCAAACCTCGGGCCATTCCGAGAAAGTTTAACACCCACTCACAAAGAGAGGCGAGAAGGGGAACGCCGGAGGACATAGGAGTGCCGGATTGCAAAACGGACAACAGGGAAAATGCTCGGATGCATGAGACGAACATGTATGCAAAATGAAATGCACATGATGACACAATATGAAATGCATATGATGACATGGCAAAGTGCAACACGCAAGCAAATGACATGGTAACGACGGCGAATAACTGGAAGACACCTGGCGCATCGAATCCGGGGCATTACACCACGCCAGCTGGCCCAGCTAGGTTGGCCCACGCCCCCTCCCCGGTCGCTCTTCCCTCCTTCATGTTCCCTCGGTGCGTGCCGCTACAACGGCTCGTCGCCGCCCGACCACCTCGCCGGCAACGCCACGGGTGGATAAGAGCCCCCCCTCCGGCTCCTCGGGTCCTCCCCCACCTACCTCCACCCACTCCCCTCGCCCTCTCCGCCTACTCGTCGCCTCTCCCCCTTGTTCCCCATCCACCTCCAAGCGCCATCGCCGCCGCGTCTTCGTCATCTCCGCGGCCACCGTGCCTTCGACGTGGCCTGGCCGTGCTCGTCGGCATCGTCATGGACTGCTGCGTCCTCTGGAGCCACAGGAGGGAGCCGAGGAGCTCTGCATCGCCGAACGCGTCGTCGTCTTCCTCGGGTCGCCGACGATCCCCTTCATCCCCGGCGACGTTCTGCTGCTCCTAACCTCCCAAGGGCCATCTTGCATGCCGCACGGTGAGCTTCTTCGTCTCCTGCTCTCCTCCGTTAACCTGTTCGCATGCCGCAGCTAGCTGCCACCGCGTCCGTGCTCGTCTCGCCGCCGACGAGCTTGTCGTCGTCGCTGTGGTTGATGTCACTGCCGCCTGAGGCCATGGTCGAACTCCTGGTGCTCCTAGGAGCCCAACGAGCATGAGCCCGTGCTCCCCATACCCCCCCCCCCCTAGCGTTGGATCCGTCGACGGCCGAACTCCGGCGTCTGCTCCGCCGCTCGTCGTCGCCGTCTCCGGCCGTTTCTGGCAAGACCACCACCACCACCAGCTGCGCCGCTCACTCCCCATTCGAACGCGCCTAACCCCAGCCCCGGAGCCCCCTGTAGATGAATCCCGATGAGGCCGGGTGCCCTCCGCTGTGTTTTCGTGCTAGCCGACGTTCAGCCGCCGGCCCGCTGAGCTGGCACACCTGGGGCCACCCCCTGGGTCACTGCCAGTGGGGCCCCTGGCCCCCTGTTGACCAGTTGACCTGGTCAACCGTGCTGACTGGGCAGGCCCCAGCCACTGACATGCGGGTCCCACCGCTTAGTCCTCTAATTAAAACATTTTAATAATTAAAACTAATTAGTTATTTAATTAGACACTGACAGGTTTTACTAACTAAATTTAGATTAGTTTAAACCCTGTTTAACCCACTGTCTATGACAGGTGGGTCCCCCATGTCAGTTTTGACCGGTCAGCCGTCCTATTGACTGTTGACGTCACTATGACGTCATGCTGATGCAATATTCCTTTTCTGTTATAGTTTCTGGAAATGCTTTTAATCTTTGAATAATCATAGAAAATAAACCGTAACTCAGATGAAAATGTTTTCTACGTGAAAGTTGCTCAGAAAAATCCAACGAATCCGGATACGCGGTCCGTTTACCTGTCAGATGCCTCTAACTATCTGAACATGGAACATTCCCCCTTCGGTCATCTGTCTGACACAGGTCCGGAACCGGGAAAACATTCCCGGTTGACTTCCCCCCTCGCCGGTATCGTGTAGCACCGCTTTAGAACATGTCTAGCTCTGCCTGTTGTCCTGTTATGCTATGTTTGCTTTATATTTACTGTTTCTTCCCCCTCTTCTCTCCGGTAGACCCAGAGACCGATGCTGCCTCTGTGATCAACTACGTCGATGACGACCCCTCCTTGCCAAAGGAACCAGGCAAGCCCCCCCTTTGATCATCCCGATATCGCCCATTCCATTCTCTCATGCTTGCATTAGATTTTGCTATTGTTATTGTTTGCTCCTATTCTGATGCATAGACTACTTATTGTTACCTTACCTGCTTTCCTAAACTGCTTAGTATAGGTTGGTTAGTGATCCATCAGTGACCCCACCTTGTCCTTGTTGCCCCTGCTTCATCATCGAAGACCCGATCAACGAGATCGAAGACCAGGCCCCGGCACCGCACATCACTTCCCCTTAGTTGCTCGACACTACTGGGTTACTATCGAGTGCCGAGGGTGAGACCTCTGCAGCACTTCTGATGTTAACCCTGTAGTGTAGCTATTCGGTCGTGGTCATCGAGGGTGATTTCGCCTTAACCACTTCCAATACGACTATGTCGTGCAACCCCTCAAGTGTGAACCTCGGGGGTGATTCCTCTTACGTTCACCTTGATGATTACATCTAGTGGAATTCACCAGGGGTGATTCCTCGGGTTTTCCCCTTGATGTTTAGACACACACTTACTATGATTACTATGACTTTACACTGAACCATGTTACTAAAGACGGGTCGACTCTGAGGGGTACCCGCGCGAGCACAATTGCGAGTGATGTGGAGACGGGTTGACCTGGAGGGTACCTGAGAGTTGAATACGAGGCGTGGCCGGGCATTCTTAGCCCTTGCCGCAAGTCCTCGAGACGGGGCAACGGGGTCACATCTTTCGTGAGTCTTTGCTTGTTACCGCGCATTCCTAATCCACTACGATTTGGATATTTGATCCAAGGGGCCTCTGGCCTAATAGCACTAACCATCACGTGGGCATAGTATGGGCGTTCTGTGTCGTATACATCGGCCGAAGCTTAATAGACGTCAGCGACTGAGCGGCGTGCGCCGGGTTGGACTGGTAAGCACCTACCTTTTTTTAAGGAGGTAGCTAGGTCTGCTCACCAGCCGCGTACGCAATGTGTAGGAGTTCCCGGGGAGATGGCCCATGACCCCTGGGGGCATAGGTTTAGTCCTCTCTATTAAGCCTAGGTCGGGTTGCGGCGTATTGTTTGGCCGAGGCCGGGTGAGGAGTCCTGGATTAGGGGGTGTCCGGATGGCCGGAATATAGCCTTTGTCCGGACTCCTGGACTATGAAGATACAAGATTGAAGACTCTGTCCCGTGTCCGGATGGGACTTTGGTTGGCGTGGAAGGCAAGTTTGGCAATACGGATATGTAGATCTCCTACCATTGTAACCGACTCTGTGTAACCCTAGCCCTCTCCGGTGTCTATATAAACCAGAGGGTTTTAATCCGTAGGACGAACAACAATCATACCATAGGCTAGCTTCTAGGGTTTAGCCTCTTTGATCTCGTGGTAGATCTACCCTTGTACTACCCATATCATCAATATTAATCCAGCAGGAGTAGGGTTTTACCTCCACCGAGAGGGCCCGAACCTGGGTAAAAACATCGTGTCCCTTGTCTCCTGTTACCATCCGCCTAGACGCACAGTTCGGGACCCCCTACCCGAGATCCGCCGGTTTTGACACCGATATTGGTGCTTTCATTGAGAGTTCCTCTGTGTCGTCACCTTTAGGCTTGATGGCTCCTTCGATCATCAACAACAACGCGGACAGTGCCTTCTCCCCGGACAGATCTTCGTATTTGGCGGCTTTGCACTGCGGGCCAATTCGCTAGGCCATCTGGAGCAGATTGAAAGCTACGCCCCTGGCCATCAGGTCAGATTTGGAAGTTTGAACTATACGGCTGACGTTCGCGGAGACTTGATCTTCGACGGGTTCGCGCCACAGCCAAGCGCGCCGCATTGTCATGAGGGGCATGATCTAGCTCTGCTGCCGGACAGTGCCTTGGAGGCCGCACAAGTGTCCGCTCCGACCCTTAGCTCAGAGCCGACTGCGCCGATCGAGGACGGGTGGCTGGACACCGCCTCGGGGGCTGCTACCTCTATGGCGATAGAGCCGAATACCAACCCTGTCCTTTGTGAATCTCGTGACTCCAAGGTGCCGGACTCCGAACCTTCCGCGCCCCTGCCAATCGAATCCGATTGGGTGCCGATCATGGAGTTCACCGCTGCGGACATCTTTCAGCACTCGCCCTTTTGCGACATCCTGAATTCACTAAAGTCTCTCTCTTTATCAGGAGAGCTCTGGCCGGACTATGGTCAGGTAGGTTGGGATGCGGACGATGAAGAAATTCAATGCCCACCCACCACCCACTTTGTAGCCACTGTCGATGATTTAACTGACATGCTCGACTTCGACTCCGAAGACATCGACGGTATGGATGATGATGCAGGAGACAACCAAGAACCAGCGCCTACAGGGCACTAGAAGGCCACCTCGTCATACGACGTATACATGGTGGACATCCCAAAGGATGGGAATGGCGATGGAACAACGGAGGATGACCCCTCCAAGAAACAGCCTAAGCGCCGGCGTCAGCGGCACCGCTCTAAATCCCGCCACAGCAAAAATGGAGATTCCGGCATCGGAGACAATAACACCGCGGACAGCGCCGAAGACAACCCCCTCCAGCAGGATTCAGCGCAGGAGGATGGAGAAGCCAGCCCTCATGAGAGAGCGGCAGACAGAGAGGTAGAGGACGATAATTATATGCCTCCCTCCGAAGACGAGGCAAGCCTCGATGACGACGAATTTGTCGTGCCTGAGGATCCCGTCAGACAAGAGCGTTTCAAACGCAGGCTTATGGCCACGACAAGCAGCCTCAAGAAAAAGCAGCAACAGCTTAGAGCTAACCAAGACTTGCTAGCCGACAGATGGACTGAAGTCCTTGCGGCCGAAGAGTATGAACTCAAACGCCCCTCCAAGAGCTACCCAAAACACAGGCTGCTACCCCTAGAGGAGGAAGCACCTAAACCTACATCACCAACGCATAATACGGCCGACCGGCCACCTCGTGGCCGCGACAGAGAGGCCTCTCGGCCCTACACTCAAGCCGCACCCCGGCGCCGCTCAAAAAATACCAAGGCACGGGAAAATGCGCCAGACTTGCGGGATATACTCGAGGACAAGGCAAGGCAAACAAGATTGATCTACGGATCGCGTGGGCGCCCCACGATATGTGATGATAACCGTCACGCCGGATATGGCAATTCCGGCCGGGCCGAACATAGTAGACAAAGCTCATTTGAGCTGCGTCGTGATATAGCCCAACATAGAGGCGCCGCACACCCACTATGCTTCACAGACGAAGTGATGGATCGTCAAATCCCTGAGGGTTTCAAACCCGTAAATATTGAATCATACGATGGCACAACAGATCCGGCAGTCTGGATCGAGGACTATCTCCTCCATATCCACATGGCCCGCGGTGATGATCTACACGCCATCAAATACCTCCCACTCAAGCTTAAAGGACCAGCGCGGCATTGTCTTAACAGCTTGCCAGCAGAATCAATCAGTTGTT
Organism: Triticum timopheevii; assembly: GCA_963921465.1. Classification (NCBI taxonomy): domain Eukaryota; kingdom Viridiplantae; phylum Streptophyta; class Magnoliopsida; order Poales; family Poaceae; genus Triticum; species Triticum timopheevii. Next base: position 527,131,362 of record OY997268.1, read on the forward strand.
GGGAAGACCTGGAAGCCGCATTCCTCGACAACTTCCAGGGCACTTATGTGCGACCACCAGACGCCGATGACCTAAGCCACATAATTCAGCAGCCAGAAGAATCGGCCAGACAATTCTGGACATGGTTCCTAACCAAGAAAAATCAAATTGTCGACTGTCCGGATCCAGAGGCACTTGTAGCCTTCAAACACAACACCCGCGACGAGTGGCTTGCCCGGCACCTAGGACAGGAAAAGCCAAAATCCATGGCAGCCCTCACAACACTCATGACCCACTTCTGCGCGGGAGAGGATAGCTGGCTAGCTCATAGTAACAACATGACCAAGAGCCCTGGTAATTCGGATACGAAGGACACCAACAGCAGGTCGCATCGCAACAAGCACAAGCGCCGCATTAATGGTGACAATACTGAGGATACGGCAGTCAATGCCGGATTCAGAGGCTCTAAACCCGGTCAGCGGAAAAAGGCATTCAAAAGAAATACTCCGGGCCCGTCCAATTTGGACCGAATACTCGATCGCTCGTGCCAGATACACGGCACCCCCGAAAAGCCAGCCAATCACACCAACATGGATTGTTGGGTGTTCAAGCAGGCAGGCAAGTTAACTGCCGAAAACAATGACAAGGGGCTGCATAGCGATGACGAGGAGGAGACCCGGCCGCCGAACAATAGAGGACAGAAGGGTTTCCCCCCACAAGTGCGGACGGTGAACATGATATACGCAACCCACATACCCAAAAGGGAGCGGAAGCGTGCACTCAGGGACGTATATGCGATGGAGCCAGTCGCACCAAAGTTCAATCCGTGGTCCTCCTGCCCGATCACTTTTGATCGAAGGGACCACCCCACTAGCATCCGCCATGGCGGATTTGCCGCATTGGTTCTAGACCCAATCGTCAACGGATTTCACCTCACTAGAGTCCTGATGGACGGTGGCAGCAGCCTGAACCTGCTTTATCAGGATACAGTGCGCAAAATGGGCATAGACCCCTCAAGGATTAAACCCACAAAGACGACCTTCAAAGGCGTCATACCAGGTGTAGAGGCCAACTGTACAGGCTTAGTTACACTTGAAGTGGTCTTCGGATCCCCGGATAACTTCCGAAGCGAGGAGTTAATCTTCGACATAGTCCCGTTCCGCAGCGGCTATCATGCACTGCTCGGACGAACCGCATTTGCAAAGTTTAATGCGGTGCCGCACTACGCATACCTCAAGCTCAAGATGCCAGGCCCTCGAGGAGTCATTACGGTCAACAGAAACACCGAATGCTCTCTCCGAACGGAGGAGCATACAGCAGCTCTCGCGACAGAAGTACAAAGCAGCCTCTTAAGGCAATTCTCGAGTCCGGCTGTTAAGCGGTCGTACACCGTCAAGCGCGCCCGGAGTAACCTACAACAAGACCGCCTGGCACGTTCCGAGCACGCGTAGCAATGCGGCCCCAACCCTAGCCCTTGCGAAATCGCGAGACCAGTACCACGTGTACATAACTACGCTCTAGAGATAACATGGGCATAGGGGTAGGGGCACGACCACGGCATGCCCGGAGAGTGGCTCAACCGCACCAGGGGCTCCCAATTGTGTCATTCTTTTTTTCTCTTATTCACAGGACTCCGTTTTCCAGAAGCCCTGTCCGATAGTAGACTTGCCGAACTCATGATGCAATAGCCAGGGAATCAGAAAAGCTATGTCGAGTGTCCAGGTGGTCTCTATTACGAGTAGTATACCTGTTTTACATACCATCCCGCAGCCTACCCCTGGAGGGGGACATGTTAAATAGTCCCATCCCTTGCTTATCGCACTATTTGTATCGTTCTGCTTTCATTGCAGTATCTTTTGAATAAGTAATGCATCGCTTTTTGCCTATTATTGCATTCCTTTTTCTATCTATATATGTTCACTTTGGACATGTTGCATCCGTACGCTTTGGTACGGCCAAATACACCAGGGGCTTAAGTACCCCAAAATATGGTGTGATAAGTCCGAACACTTTAACAAGTGCGGCACCCCGAACTTATAGCATTATATGCATCGGCTCCGAATCATGTCTTGGGTCAATAGTTGGGTTTGCCCGGCTCCCATGTTTTGGTACCTTATGTTTCGTTATATCGGCTAAGGTAGCGCTGGGAGAACCACTGTGATTGTTCCCCGGTTGAGCTGGCTTGAGCACCTCAGTGGAGAAAGCTAAAACTGACCGTCATGATAGGGCGAGAGCCAGTCGCTGTTCGAGAGGTTTTTCGAGTCCCTAAAGACTTATGCCACTTAGAGCGAGGAGTCGGCTTTGTCCGGCCCAGGCGTGGATAGCGCCCTGAATTCGGTCTTCCAAACACTAGGGGCTTCGCCGAAATTTAAAATTATAGAATTCTATGGCTAAGTGGGAGTGTTCAAGCATTATAAGTCCAGTTGCCTCGTTCGTTGTGTTGAGCGCCTCCCTCGAAGGACCCAAAAATGGGAACAAGAGCGCTCAAGTTTATCCCGAACACCCCAGCACTCGTGGCATGGGGGCTGAAGCCAACGACTTGCCATCTCTCAATTTTGATAAATAGCCACACAGAAGATAATATTTTAAATTAACAAGCGTTGCTTAGCGCATATGAACAAAGTTTTCAGCATACAGGATAACAAATGCGAGTCTACTCAAAAATTACATCTTTGGAGCACCCACCCGCTATAAGGCGGGCACCCTTCAGGACACCCTTATAGTACATCTCGGGCGTGCGATACTCCTTGCCTAGCGGTGGCGCGTCCGTCACAAGATTCTCGGCGTCCATCTTGCCCCAGTGCACTTTAGCGCGGGCAAGGGCCCGATGGGCACCTTCAATGCAGACGGAACGCTTGATGACTTCAATCCATGGACAGGCGTCCACCAGCCGCCGCACCAGATCGAAGTAGCTCCTAGGCATGGCTTCTTTAGGCCACACCCGAACTATGAGGCCCTTCATGGCCTGTTCGGCCACCTTGTGGAGCTCGACCAGCTGCTTCAGCTGGTCGCTCAGGGGCACCGGATGTCCGGCCTCAGCATATTGAGACCAGAACACCTTTTCCGTCGAGCTCCCCTCCTCGGCTCGGTAGAACGGGGCGGCATCAGACACACTACAGGGCAGATCTGTGAACGCTCCTGGAGAGCTCCGAATTCGGGTAAGTAACAGATAATTCACTTTTACATGCTTGCTTTGCATGAAGAATGCCTTACCCGCCGCTAGTTTTTTTATCGCCTCAATCTCCTGGAGGGCCTTTTGGGCTTCGGCCTTAGCGTCTTTGGCACTCTCAAGAGCCGAGGCGAGCTCGGACTCTCGAGTCTTCGAGTCACGCTCCAAACTCTCATGTTTTTCCATGAGAGCCTGGAGCTCTTACCGCACCTCCGCGACCCGCGCCTCCTACTTCTCTCGCTCGGTGCGTTCCGCGGCCGCATTGCTTTCGGCCTTGGACACAGCTTCCTTCAGGGTCGCCACCTTGTTCGTGGCCCCTGCAATACTCACGTTATTCCTGTCATTTTTTGCAACCAAATCCTTTCTATAAGGTATTACTTTAATAAGGTATTACTTACCTTCCTTGTCCTCGAGCTGCTTTTTGGCATGGCCGAGCTTGTTCTCGGACCGCTCGAGGCTCTGCTTCAATACATTGACCTCCGCAGTCAGTGCGGAAGAGGTCAGCAGCGCAGCCTGCATTCCCATATTGACATGCTTATGTTAGACTCCTGTGTATATCTTTTTAGATCCTCAGTTCGGCTTTTCTTTCCGAACACCAAACTGAGCATCAGGGGCTACTGTCTATGCGGTACTATTTTTACATATCTTAATTACATACCTCAAAGCCTGTTAGAAGGCTGCTACAGGCTTTAGTCAGCCCGCTCTTGGCGGAGTGAACTTTCTGGATCACCGCACTCATAACAGTGCGGTGCTCCTCGTCGATGGAGGCGCCGTTAAGCACCTCCAGCAAGTTATCTGGTGCCTCCGGTTGGACGGAGGCCACCGGCATCGCAGTCTTGCCCTTCTTACGAAGGGCCCACCTGCCGGACTTCGAAATCACTTTAGGTTCCAGTACGGAGTCCGGCACAGGGCCGGACTGAGAGCCCTCGGGGGTTTTGCCCTCTTTGCGCCCGGAGTCCGGGAGGTCGCCTTGCGGCACCTCCAGGACCACCTCCTCCTGGTTGGGCCCCTTTTGGGACTCCACTGCAGTGTCGTCTGCGTCACGGGGGGAGGAGGCGGTCGGAAGTGAAGTTCTATTCACATCCGACGAATCCAGGGAGCCGCTTGACGAAGCGGGGAGCTCGTCCTTGGGCGGGCTACATGGTTGTATTCGGCGTTAGAAGACACTACGCGACAAAGGAAAAATCATGAGTTATTCTGGAATCCGGACACTTACGATCTCGCCAGGGGCTTGGCCCTCAAGGGCCAATCCTCTTCGCCATCGTCGGCGTTGGTGGAAAAGTCCGGAGGAAGGGTCCTTCCCTTCTTGGACCCTCCGGCCTCCCTAGTTGGGGAGGCCTTCTTTTTTTTCTCTCCCCCCGCTGGGGGAGAAGCCTCTTTTTTCTCCTCCTCATCTTCGCGGGAGGAGTCCACCTCGGAGTCATCGGACGATGAGTCCGACAACACCTGGCGTCGGGAACTCCTTCGAGTTCCCGTGGCCTTCTTCTTGGCCTTCTTCTCCGGCACCATGTAAGGTGCCGGAACCAGCAGCCCCGTCAATCGGGCATCCGCTGGGTCTTTTGGTAAGGGAGTCGGACAGTTAACCTACCCGGACTTCTTCTGCCAGGCCTGTCAAAGGTAAGGGAGTTTAGATCCCGCATAGAGTCAAACTATGAAAAGCAAGTGTCCCGTAAAGGGTAAAATAGCTTACCTCGTCGGCTTGACGCTGCGAGCTGAATCCGCGATCTTCGGTAGCGGATGCGGGAGCCTCAGCGCCCTTGAACAGCACCTTCCAGGCGTCTTCGTATGTAGTGTCGAAGAGCCTGCTCAAGGTCTGGTGTTGTGCCGGATCAAAGTCCCACAAGTTGAAAACCCGTTGTTGGCACGGGAGAATCCGGCGGATGAGCATGACCTGGACTGCGTTGACGAGCTTGATCTTCTTGTTCACAAGGTTTTGGACGCAGGTTTGGAGTCCGGACAGCTCTTCCAAATCACCCCATGTCAGGCCCTTCTCTTTCCAGGAGGTGAGCCGTGTGGGGATGCCAGATCTGAATTCCGGGGCCGCTGCCCATTCAGGGTCACGCGGCTCGGTGATGTAGAACCATCCCGATTGCCACTCTTTGATGGTTTCCACAAAGGCGCCCTCGAGCCATATGACGTTGGGCATCTTGCCCACCATGGCGCCTCCGCACTCCGCCTGCTGGCCGCCCACTACCTTCAGCTTGACATTGAAGGTCTTCAGCCATAAGCCGAAGTGGGGTTTGATGCGGAGGAAGGCCTCTCACACAACGATAAACACTGAGATGTTGAGGATGAAATTCGGGGCCAGATCGTGGAAATCTAGGCCGTAGTAGAACATGAGCCCCCGGACAAAGGGGTGGAGTGGGAAGCCCAGTCCGTGGAGGAAATGGGGAAGGAACACCAGCCTCTCATGGGGCCTGGGGGTGGGGACGAGCTGCCCCTCGTCTGGAAGCCGGTGCGCAATGTCGTTGTGCAGGTATCCGGCTTTCCTCAACTTTTTGATGTGCCCCTCCGTGACGGAGGAGGCCATCCACTTGCCTCCTGCTCCGGACATGGCTGGGAAGGTTGAGGCAAGATGTGCGGACTTGGGCGCTAGAGCTCGAGTACGCGGAAATGGATAAGCAAAGGAGGAAGAAGGCGTAGGTAAAAAAGTGGATCCTTATCCCCTTATATGGACAGACGAAACTATGCGTCCCCACCAGCCTGGTAAAACTCGCTTATCTCCCAGGCGCCGTAATCAATGGCGCGGTTGGGTTACCCACGCCCGTATTGATGAGAATCTCAGAATAAGGGGACACGATCTCTGCTTTGACAAGACGTGCCAAGGAAACCGCTTCGCTAAACACGCTGAGGTGGAACAGTAAAAATGATTCGAATAAAGGCTTGGCCGTGGTGTGATGTCACGCCACGGAATACGTCAACAGATTGAACTTGTGTAAATGTTATTCTCTCTACGGTGGTATGTGGAACTTATTTTGCAGAGCCGGACACTATCCTTGTGTTCAAAATCTTTTATGAAGTATTCGGAGGAGGAACCCGCCTTGCAATGTCGAAGACAATATGCGCGCCGGACTCGTCGTCATTGAAGCCTGGTTCAGGGGCTACTGAGGGAGTCCTTGATTAGGGGGTGTCCGGATGGCCGGACTATAGCCTTTGGCCAGACTCCAGGACTATGAAGATACAAGATTGAAGACTCCGTCCGTGTCTAGATGGGACTTTCCTTGGCGTGGAAGGCAAGCTTGGCAATACGGATATGTAGATCTCCTACCATTGTAACCGACTCTGTGTAACCCTAGCCCTCTCCGGTGTCTATATAAACCAGAGGGTTTTAGTCCATAGGACGAACAACAATCATACCATAGGCTAGCTTCTAGGGTTTAGCCTCTTTGATCTCATGGTAGATCTACTCTTGTACTACCCATATCATCAATATTAATCAAGCAGGAGTAGGGTTTTACCTCCACCGAGAGGGCCCGAACCTGGTTAAAAACATCGTGTCCCTTGTCTCCTGTTACCATCCGCCTAGACGCACAGTTCGGGACCCCCTACCCGAGATCCGCCGGTTTTGACACCGACACCGGGCATGACCCAGGAAAGTGTGTCTGGCCGGAATTAATCGAGCGTGGTGGGTAAGTTGGTGCACCCCTGCAAGGAAGAAAACATCTATCGACATCCTGTCCTACGGTAACGGACACTTGGAGTTGTATCCCGATCGATACAACTAGAACTGGATACTCTTGATGAGAATTGGATTGTGATGACAATTGGATAGTATGGCTCTGGGATTTCTTTCTCGCAGGAGTCGAGAAAGGATCTCTGGCCGAGGTTGATAACGCTACTACTACTTTACTTTATGCTACTCTACTCCCTCATGTTTGCTGCAAGATGGTGGTTTCCAGAAGATGCTAGTCTTCGATAGGACTAGGCCTTCTCTCTATTCTGGCATTTCTGCAGCCCAGTCCACATATACAGCCTTCCTTTGATAATGTTGCATATGTAGTGTAGATTTTTGCTTGCGAGTACTTTGGATGAGTACTCACGGTTGCTTTGCTCCCCCTTTTCCCCCCTTTCTTCTTCTTTCCGGTTGATGCAACCAGATGTCGGAGCCCAGGAGCCAGATGCCACCGTCGATGCCTACTACTACGTGGAGACCATCGATGACCAGGAGTAGTTAGGAGGCTCCCAGGCAGGAGGCCTTGCCTTTTCGATCGTTGTTGCTGTTGTGCTAGCCTTCTTAAGGCAAACTTGTTTAACTTATGTCTGTACTCAGATATTGTTGCTTCCGCTGACTCGTTTGTACTCAAGCTGATGTATTCGAGCCCTCGATGCCCCTGGCTTGTAATATAAAGCTTGTATTATTTTAATTTGTGTCTAGAGTTGTGTTGTGATATCTTCCCGTGAGTCCTTGATCTTGATCGAACACATTTGCGTGTATGATTAGTGTACGATTGAATCGAGGGCGTCACAAGTTGGTATTAGAGCCGACTGCCTGTAGGTAGCCCCCTTTCCAACTCCTTGGCCGAAGTTGAGTCTAGTCACTGAAAAACTTTTACTAACTTGGATGTGTGTCTTACAGTCCCACGTCGCCATTGGGTGGTATTAGGATCTTTTACTCCTCGTCTATACTCTAGGACTCTGATCACTCTTCTATTCGGGTTAAATGAATTTACTAACTCTAACATTAGGATCCCGTGACCACATTCACCCCAAAGTTGGATAAGCCATAGTTATTCCTTAGAATAGTATTCTGAATAGTACACACATTGTCGTGTTCACTACGAAGTGGTATCCATCATACCTCTTTCTTTATGCATGCTTCATCATGAATGATCCTTGTCTGTGCAAATGCTCAATGCTGAACTACCCCCTGTTACATGTTAGCAGGATGGTTAGACCCGCTGGTCGTGGCCGTGGTGCCAACGATCCACCACCGCCTGAATTCTTTGCTAGAATGAGGCAACAATTTGAGCTGAACTGCCAGTTCATGGAAGGAATGATGGCTCAGTTTCCTCGTCCGAATATGAATCAGCAGCCAGCCCCAGTTACTCTGCAGGACTTCTTGCGCCTCAACCCGACAATCTACCGCAACTCAACTCAGCCCCTTGATGCTGATGACTGGCTCCGTGACATCACATATGAAATGGAGTCTGCTAGTGTTGCCCCTGCCAGCTATGTCACCTTCGCATCCTTCTTCCTCAAGGGTCCCGCTGCTCAATGGTGGGACAGCCACAGGCGTACCCTACCTACTGGAACGGTCACCACTTGGCCGGATTTCCAAGCTGCATTCCGTGCCCGCTTCATTCCTTAGGGAATCATGGACAGGAAGAAGCGAGAGTTCCGCCACCTCACCCAAGGCAACAAGACTGTAGATGCTTATCAGCGTGAATTTATGGACTTGTCACGTTATGCTGAAGAAGACATTGCAACGGATGCTCGTAGGCAAGAAAAGTTTCGTGATGGACTTCACCCAGATATCAAGCTAGCACTGCTTGTTCATGACTTTGCCGACTTCGCCACCTTGGTGAACAAGGCTATTCAGGTTGAGACTGGTCTTCAGGAACACCAGGGATCCCTCAGGCGTAGCCATGACGCTGGCCCATCTTCGGGCCCGTCAGCACAGAAGCGTCGAATATGGATTCCCCACAGCATGTATCGTCCAACTACACCTGCACCAAGACAATCCTATGTTGCACCTCGTCTGCCTCCTCCACCGCAGAGGCAGCCTCTTCGAGATGTACCATCCCAAGCTCCTGCTCCCAATCCCAATGATGGTCTGTGCTTCAGATGTGGCTGCCCTGGCCACCTGGCTAAAGAGTGCAATCAAAAAAAGAGCCAGCTGGCTCTTCCTTCAACTAACCGTAATAATCAGCCCCATAACAACAATGCCAGACCTTATGGTCGTGGTCAGGCTAATCATGTTGATCTGAATGAAGCTCAAGACCAGCTTGCCACTGTGATGGGTACTCTTCTTGTTAATTCAGTACCGGCTTCTGTTTTATTCGATTCAGGAGCATCGCATTCATTCATGTCAGAAAACTTTGCTTACGCACATGACATTCGATGCGAGCCCATGAACACTCCGATAGTGGTACGCACCCCTGCGGGCCGATGTCAAACTACCATGATTGGTCGCGACGTTCCCGTTGAGATTGAAGGGTTGGAATTCCTTGTTTCTCCCATTATCCTGGAGTCTTCCAATATTGACCTCATTTTGGGAATGGAATGGTTGAAAGCACATACTGCCTCTATCGTTTGCACCACCAAGGTCGTTCACCTCCTACATCCTTCCGATGAGATAGTAAGCTACCATGCTCAGCTTGTTCGAAACGCTGAAACATGACTTTATGTCTTGAATGCATTGAACGCGGCACCTCTTGAGGGAATTGAAAAGATTCCAGTCATTCGCAACTTCCAAGACGTCTTTCCAGAAGAACTTCCAGCAATACCCCCTGCCCGGGCTGTCGAGTTCGTCATCAACTTGAAACCAGGCACCATTCCTATTGCCAAACGACCCTACAAGATGCCGCCTCATGAGCTCCTTGAACTTGAGGAGGAAATCGACAAATCTCTTCGCAAGGGTTTCATTCATCCAAGTTCCTCTGCTTGGGGAGCACCTTCTCTATTCGTCAAGAAGAAGGACGGAACGAACCGTTTAGTCCAAGACTACCGTCCTATCAACCAAGCTACAATTCAGAACAAATATCCCCTTCCTCGGATCAATGAGCTGTATGATCAACTGGCTGGTTCATCGAAATTCTCTAAACTCGACTTGAGGTTGGGTTACCACCAGATCCGTGTTCGTGAAGAGGATATTCCAAAGACCGCATTCGTGACTCGTTATGGTTCTTACGAGTACACAATTATGTCTTTTGGCTTAACCAATGCTCCAGCTACATTCTCTCGTCTGATGAACTATATATTCATGGATTACCTCGACAAGTTTGTCGTAATCTATCTGGATGATATAATGGTATATTCGAAGAACAAAGAAGAACATGTTGAACATCTTCGACTTGTTCTAGAGAAGCTTCGAGAGCATCAACTTTATGCCAAGTATTCCAAGTGCAAATTCTGGTTACCCAAAGTAACCTACCTTGGGCATGTCATCTCCAAGGATGGTATTGCCGTCAACCCAGAGCGCGTTCAGGCTATTCTTGACTGGACCCCTCCGAAGACTGTCAAGCAAGTCACAAGCTTTCTCGGACTAGCCAGCTATTGTCGCCGCTTTGTCGAGAACTTCTCCAAGATTGCCAAGCCACTGACTAATCTGCTTCACAAAGGCGTTAAGTTCGATTGGACAAACAAATGTCAGGAAAGTTTCCAGGCACTCAAGGACAAGCTGACATCTGCCCCAGTACTTGCTCCCCCTGATTCTCGCAAGGACTTTGTCATCTATTGCGATGCTTCACGACAAGGATTAGGCTGTGTCCTAATGCAAGAGCGCAGAGTGATTGCTTATGCCTCCCGTCAAGTGCATCCTCACGAAGAGAACTACCCAGTTCATGACCTTGAGCTTGCTGCAGTTATCTTTGCACTAAAGCTATGGCGACAGTACCTTCTCGGTAATCGTTGTGAGATATTCACCGATCATCGGAGTCTGAAGTACCTGTTTACTCAGCTAGATCTGAACCTCCGTCAGCAGCCACGGATGGAAGCTATTGCTGACTACAACTGCGGTATATCCTATACCCCTTGTAAGGCTAATGTAATGGCCGATGCCCTGAGTCATAAGTATTATTGCAACAATCACATGGTTTTCAAAGCTCAACCCCGCCTTTATGAATAGCTATGCAAGCTGAACCTCCAACTAGTTCCACAGGGTTCTCTGAATAACCTTGTCCTCGAACCAACTCTGCTGAAAGCAATTAAGTCTGCTCAAGCCAAAGATGCTCACATTGATTTGATGAAAAAGGATCTTGCCTTAGAGAAATCCAGAGATTTCTCACTTGGTGAAGATGGAACCTTATACTTCAGAGATCGCATTGTAGTACCCCGGTTCGAGCTTATGACAGAGAAGGTGATGAAAGAAGCACATGACACCCCTCTCTCTATTCATCCGGGAAGTACCAAGATGTATCTAGACATCCGTCAGAAGTACTGGTGGTCTAATATGAAGCAAGACATTGCTCGATATATTGAAGAATGTGATGTTTCTCGTCGCGTCAAAGCAGAACATCAGAAACCGGCTGGACTTCTACAACCGCTTCTGATTCCTGAATGGAAGTGGGATAAGATCCAAATGGACTTCGTCACTGGCCTTCCCAAGTCTCAGAAAGGTAACGATGCTATCTTTGTCGTCATCGACCAATTCTCAAAGGTTGCTCACTTTCTGCCAGTCAAGGAGACTATCACTGCTAGTCAATTAGCAAACTTGTATATCTCCCGAATTGTGTCACTCCACGGCATTTCGAAGGAGATCAGTTCAGACCGCGGCAGTATTTTCACTTCTAAGTTCTGGGATAGTTTCCAAGAGGCAATGGGAACTCATATAACCTGGAGCACTGCTTATCATCCCCAATCCCAAGGCCAAGTTGAGCGAGTCAATCAAATTCTTGAAGACATGCTTCGGGCTTGTGTTATTTCTTTCGGCAAGAAGTGGGAAGAATCTCTTCCTTATGCGGAGTTCTCTTATAACAACAGTTATCAGGCCAGCTTGAAGATGGCACCCTTCGATGTGCTTTATGGACGTAAGTGTCGAACCCCTCTGAATTGGTCAGAAACTGGGGAATGGACGCTCATTGGTCCAGACATTATTCAACAAGCTAAAGAGCAGGTTCGCATTGTCCGGCATAATCTCAAGGCGGCCCAGTCCCGCCAGAAGAGCAATTATGATCGTAAACACTAGGGTTCAACTTATCAACCTGGTGAACAAGCTTATTTGCGTGTCACTCCTTTGAGAGGCACTCATCGGTTCGGAGTCAAGGGCAAGCTAGCTCCGCGGTACATTGGTCCTTTCCGCATTCTATCCCATCTTGGACTGGTGGCTTATCAACTTGAGTTGCCACCTCAGTTCTCTCATGTTCATGACGTCTTCCACGTGTCGCAACTTTGTCGATGCTTCAAGGATCCAGAACGCGAAGTGGATCCGGAATTGATTGAAATTCAAGATGATCTCACATACAAAGAGCATCCGATCCGCATTATCGAAGAAGCTGAACGTCGAACCCGCCAGAAGGTTACCAAGTTCCTCAAGGTGCAATGGTCGAATCATACTAAAGAGGAAGCCACTTAGGAACGCAAAGATAACCTCCGGGCTGAATACCCTGACCTGTTCCCATCTACCTCTTAATTCTCGGGATGAGAATTTCTTTTAGAGAAGGAGAGTTGTAACACCCTGGTGTAATGATGCTACAGTAACCCCTGGGGTTAAGTTAATCATTTTGCTAAACATGTGTTTGATCATCATTGTCTCGTCTCTCGTTTAAATTCCAGTTGAATTCAATTTCAAATTATGAGTGAATTTCAGAATGCTCAGACATGAAAGCTAAAATGTTCATCATGTGGAACATATTCTTCTGGTAATATTGGTGGTGGACCAACATTTTTTGCAAAGTGTTTAAGTGGCCTAAACTACTGATAACAGTGAGCTAAGCAATAATTTAAATGCCTTATTAAATTATAAAATTTGCAAAGTACTTCTAAAGTCTCACAACCTTTTTGTGGCAGTGCACAATAATTCTTTGAAATTATCTTGGCCAGTGGCATAATTTTTGCAAAGTCAATGTGGCTAAAAGAAAAGGCAAAAGCTACAAAAAAAAGAGAGAAAAGGAAAAGCAGAGGGGTGGGAGAGCCCCTGGCCTTCCCTTCGGCCTTCGGCCCACCCACGCCAGCTGGCCCAGCTAGGTCGGCCCACGCCCCCTCCCCGGTCGCTCTCCCCTCCTTCATGTTCCCTCGGTGCGTGCCGCTACAGCGGCTCGTCGCCGCCCGACCACCTCGCCGGCAACGCCACGGGTGGATAAGAGCCCCCCTCTAGCTCCTCGGGTCCTCCCCCACCTACCTCCACCCACTCCCCTCGCCCTCTCCGCCTGCTCGTCGCCTCTCCCCCTTGTTCCCCATCCACCTCCAAGCGCCATCGCCGCCGCATCTTCGTCATCTCTGCGGCCACCGTGCCTTCAACGCAGCCTGGTCGTGCTCGTTGGCATCGTCGTGGACTGTTGCGTCCTCTGGAGCCGCAGGAGGGAGCCGAGGAGCTCTGCATCACCGAACGCGTCGTCGTCTTCCTCGGGTCGCCGACGATCCCCTTCATCCCCGGCGACATTCTGCTGCTCCTAACCTCCCAAGGGCCATCTTGTGTGCCGCACGGTGAGCTTCTTCATCTCCTGCTCTCCTCCGTTAACCTCTTCGCGTGCCGCAGCTAGCTGCCACTGCATCCGTGCTCGGCTCGCCGCCGACGAGCTTGTGGTCGTCACTGTGGTTGATGTCACCGCCGCCTGAGGCCATGGTCGAACTCCTGGTGCTCCTAGGAGACCAAGGAGCATGAGCCCGTGCTCCCCGTACCCTCCCCCCTAATGTTGGATCCGTCGATGCCCGAACTCCGGCATCTGCTCTGCCGCTCGCCATCGCTGTCTCCGGCCGTTTCCGGCAAGACCACCACCACCACCAGCTGCGCCGCTCACTCCCCGTTCGAACGCGCCTAACCCCTGCCCCGGAGACCCCCTGTAGACGAATCCTGATGAGGCCGGGTACCCACTGCCATGTTTTCGTGCTCGCCGGCGTTCAGCCACCGGCCCGCTGAGCTGGCACACCTGGGGCCACCCCTGGGTCACTGCCAGTGGGGCCCCCGGCCCCCTGTTGACCAATTGACCTGGTCAACCGTGCTGACTGGGCAGGCCCCAGCCACTAACGTGCGGGTCCCATCGCTTAATCCTCTAATTAGAACATTTTAATAATTAAAACTAATTAGTTATTTAATTAGACACTGACAGGTGGGCCCAGTAGTTTTACTAACTAAATTTAGATTAGTTTAAACCCTGTTTAACCCACTGTCTATGACAGGTGGGTCCCCCATGTCAGTTTTGACCGGTCAGCCGTCCTGTTGACTGTTGACGTCACTATGACGTCATGCTGATGCAATGTTCCTTATCTGTTATAGTTTCTGAAAATGCTTTAATCTTTGAATAATCATAGAAAATAAACCGTAACTCATATGAAAATGTTTTCTACATGAAAGTTGCTCAGAAAAATCCAACGAATCCGGATACGCGGTCCGTTTACCTATCAGATGCCTCTAACTATCTGAACATGGAACATTCCCCCTCCGGTCATCTGTCTGACATAGGTCCAGAACCGGGAAAACATTCCCGGTTGACTTCCCCCCTCGCCGGTATCGTGTAGCACCGCGTTAGAACACGTCTAGCTCTGTCTGTTGTCCTGTTATGCTATGTTTGCTTTATATTTACTGTTTCTTCCCCCTCTTCTCTCCGGTAGACCCCGAGACCGATGCTGCCCCTGTGATCGACTACGTCGACGACGACCCCTCCTTGCCAGAGCAACCAGGCAAGCCCCCCCTTTGATCATCCCGATATCTCCCATTCCATTCTCTCATGCTTGCATTAGATTTTGCTATTGTTATTGTTTGCTCCTATTCTGATGCATAGCCTGATTATTGTTACCATACCTGCTTTCCTAAACTGCTTAGTATAGGTTGGTTAGTGATCCATCAGTGACCCCACCTTGTCCTTGTTGCCCCTGCTTCATCATCGAAGACCCGATCAACAAGATCGAAGACCAGGCCCCGGCACCGCACATCACTTCCCCTTAGTTGCTCGGCACTACTGGGTTACTATCGAGTGCCGAGGGTGAGACCTCTGCAGCACTTCTGATGTTAACCCTGTAGTGTAGCTATTCGGTCGTGTTCATCGAGGGTGATTCCGCCTTAACCACTTCCAATACGACTCTGTCGTGCAACCCCTCAAGTGTGAACCTCGGGGGTGATTCCTCTTACGTTCACCTTGATGATTACATCGAGTGGAATTCACCGGGGGTGATTCCTCGGGTTTTCCCCTTGATGTTTAGACACACACTTACTATGATTACTATGACTTTACACTGAACCATGTTACTAAAGATGGGTCGACTCTGAGGGGTACCCGCGCGAGCATAATTGCGAGTGATGTGGAGACGGGTTGACCTGGAGGGTACCCGAGAGTTGAATACGAGGCATGGCCGGGCATTCTTAGCCCTTGCTGCAAGTCCTCGAGACGGGGCAACGGGGTCACATCTTTCGTGAGTCTCTGCTTGTTACCGCGCGTTCCTAATCCACTATGATTTGGATATTTGATCCGAGGGGCCTCTGGCCTGATAGCACTAACCATCACGTGGGCACAGTATGGGCGTTCTGCGTCGTATACATCAGCTGAAGCTTAATAAACGTCAGCGACTGAGCGGCGCGCACCGGGTTGGATGGTAAGCACCTACCTTTTTTTAAGGAGGTAGCTAGGTCTGCTCACCGGCCGCGTACGCAACGTGCAGGAGTTCCCGGGGAGATGGCCCATGACCCCTGGGGGCATAGGTTTAGTCCGGCGTGCTGACCTCTCTATTAATCCTAGGTCGGGTTGCGGCGTATTGTTTGGCCGAGGCCGGGCATGACCCAGGAAAGTGTGTCTGGCCGGAGTTAATCGAGCGTGGTGGGTAAGTTGGTGCACCCCTGCAGGGAAGAAAACATCTATCGATAGCCTGTCCTACGGTAACGGACACTTGGAGTTGTATCTCGATCGATACAACTAGAACTGGATACTCTTGATGAGAATTGGATTGTGATGACAATTGGATAGTATGGCTCTGGGATTTCTTTCTCGCAGGGAGTCGAGAAAGGATCTCTGGCCGAGGTTGATAATGCTACTACTACTTTACTTTATGCTACTCTACTCCCTCCTGTTTGCTGTAAGATGGTGGTTTCCAGAAGATGCTAGTCTTCGATAGGACTAGGCCTTCTCTCTATTCTGGCATTTCTGCAGCCCAGTCCACATATACAACCTTCCTTTGATAATGTTGCATATGTAGTGTAGATCCTTGCTTGCGAGTACTTTGGATGAGTACTCACGGTTGCTTTGCTCCCCCTTTTCCCCCCTTTCTTCTTCTTTCCGGTTGATGCAACCAGATGTCGGAGCCCAGGAGCCAGATGCCACCGTCGATGCCTACTACTACATGGAGACTACCGACGACCAGGAGTAGTTAGGAGGCTCCCAGGCAGGAGGCCTTGCCTTTTTGATCGTTGTTGCTGTTGTGCTAGCCTTCTTAAGGCAAACTTGTTTAACTTATGTCTGTACTCCAATATTGTTGCTTCCGCTGACTCGTGTGTATTCAAGCTGATGTATTCGAGCCCTCGAGGCCCCTGGCTTGTAATATAAAGCTTGTATTATTTTAATTTGAGTCTAGAGTTGTGTTGTGATATCTTCCCGTGAGTCCTTGATCTTGATCATACACATTTGCGTGTATGATTAGTGTACGATTGAATCGAGGGCATCACAATGGTACCGTGTCTTCTTAATGCACCCTAGCAGACCAAAAGATAAGAGAAGGAGAGGTTAATTTGAACCTCCAAAACATTCTGGCAACTCAAGGATTAATCATATGTAGTAACTGCAAACTTCAAGGTCATAAGTACACAAGTGTTAAACTTCCATTGAGAACACACTCAGAAATTAGAAGAGGAAAATGAGCATAATGTAAATATCTTACAAAAAATCATTTTCTTAACACATTTATAACCTATTTATGATAGGCAAGCATGACACAACATAAGGATGGGGTTCTCCATGCTCTACTCCAGCTTCTACTCCAAGTCAAGCCTCAAGGCATGGTAGCTCCTGCTACTGCTCCAACCATTGCTACTCCAAGTCAAGCTTCAAATACAAGTAATGGTGATTCTTCTCCAAGAGCTGCAAAGTTACTTGTTGTTTCAAGTCCCGCTACTCTGCCACTCAAGATGAACCTGTGGGCCAAGTCAAACAAGAAATGCCACTTCCAACAACGAGGAGAAAGAGGAAACCATCAATGATGCTTGGCTATTTCAATGCCATTTGCAACCAATGGTATGATGGTGTTATTAATAAAAAGTGGTTCATTTTTTGCGGAGATATGGTTGATCCTTTGGTGTTTTGTGAAGAAACTTGAAAACATGACAATAGTTGAGGAAAAATGATGTTACATCTAAGCTTTTGTAAACATTGACCTAGTGGTGTAAAAAACTAGGTATATTATTGATGTTATGTTAACAACACTCTTATGTAAGGTAAAGGATGTTGTGTTAAAACGGCTAATGATGATGTTATGTTAAGTTTGACTATTAAGTTTACTGATTCTTTTGTTGTCAGCAACAAAAGAACCACAACACCGAAACAAGATCGCTTCCCAAAAGTCAAATTCAACGTACTAGAGAGTCTCGCCTCACACACAATTATATGTGGGCAGCATATGCAAAAGGACGTATGGGGGATGGTCCAATTTCATAATCTGATAAACAACACTTGTTTGACGATTATATCATTCTTTAGAATCTTAATTATACTGTTGCTTTGGTCACCCTCAGAAGGAAGGATTCCAACAATGCGTGCGATCTCTATCTTTTTTCTGATATAATCCTCATAGGACTTCGGCTTATCAACTTGAAATGGAAAAGAATTTCAATAGGTAAATCACCTTTCAAAAGCATGCATAATGCAGAGGTGAATTCAAAAATTGCAGTACCAGCTTTTTAACTGTGTCTGCAATAAACTCCTTAACTTCATCCTCTTCAACCTGAAGGCAAGCAGACCGTACATCAGATAAAAGAAGATATGTCAATGGATTGCAGTTGCATGTCACATACAAAAGACACTGCTTACACTAGGGCGAATGGTTGCCTTACAGGTACGGAACTAAAGGCAAGACGTGAAAAGAGATAAGCATATACACAGAAAATAATATTAAGTTACAAGTGCAAATTATCTATTAATCAAACCAGCCTACGTACGTCCTCTTCCATCAATGTAATGGTGTACTCATGGTCCAATGTAGTTTGCATTAAAACTTGTAGTACCGGAAACATGTTCATCTTACAAACGTCCTCAAGAGTCTTTCTGAAACTCTGTTGAACATTATTCAAAGGAAAGTCATGCATTGCTAAGCATATACAGGTGTATGCGAAAATAATGAACCAACATTGAGTACTTGCTTAGTTGTGCAGAACACACTAACCGTTCCCTTGGTGACCCACCGCCAAATCTCAAAGTACAAACAATCATACTCCTTAAACAAAGTATGATAATAGCAAATGCTCTGTTTATACTCCTAAATCAAGTGAAATGCAACTATCAGATACAACATAGTAGCCATTGTAAGCTAGCCACATTAAATTAATATGTGTGAGAGATCCTACATCAAAGCCATTGTAAGCTAAAGTAGGAGTGATCTTGGGAAAGCTAGTAGCAGCAATCTTAATTGCTTGGAATGCTCCTCGGGAAGATACTTTACCCCACTAAACAACAACAAAGTTATGGGGGTGTTACAAGATATACAGATAATTAACAATGTCATTCCAAGAATTTTGTAAGGTCATACTTACTTTGACGAATGAGCGGCAAATATCAACATAATCTTCCATCCACTGTTGCCACAGAAAAAAAAGTTATAAGTCCAAATAAATTTGAAAGCATTGAACAAAATAAGACGATTTCCTTAACATGATTTATGATGCATACCCTCAGTCGCTTGGATAATTCCTGGGTGGCCAAGGTTATTTTGGGGTGTAGGTTAGGTTTTCTAAGGACACTATTGTGCATCTAGGGTGCAAGTGTGGATCAGATCAAACAAGCTCGTCCAAAATGTGTTCTGCCGGAAAGGTTCTTGTTCTGTTTTATTTAGATTTTGTGTGGTGGACTGGTATGTTTTGGTGTAGTGTAGTTTGGTAGGATGGTGGGTATGTTTGCAAAGTTTTAGGCCAAATGGACGAGTCTAGGTGGTCCTTCATGTACAGCTTGTTCTCTGGTCAAAATCTTTGGCAATTTGTGTAGGTCAAATGGTGTGGTGGATTTTCAGGAAATTAGGGTGGTGGGGTTGTTTTGTCATGGTTGATCACCCTGACAAATTTGAGGTCCAATGGATGGGTGAAAAATATACTTCCTTCACAAATTGGTTTGGTGTATAAAAAGTTTGGGAATTTGTGGAGGGGTTCGTAAGAGTTGGGTGAGGCTCAAAACTGGTGGGTAGGCTTTATGTGGCTAGGTTATGATCTATGCAAAATTTCAGCCTCATAGGACAAAGGCACAATGCACTTGCTTCATAGGTCAACAGATTTGGCAGAAACTTAAGAAGGATGCTCTAGTCAAAATTTGATTTATAGGTCTTGGTGTTTGAATGGAAATAGAGTTTCAAGGTATAGTAGGGTTTCTGGAAAATTTGGTGAGGCCAAAATGTCAAAGGAAAAAAGGTCCCCACTGCAAAGATGGTCTCTAGGTTTTAATTTTAGTAAATGGGTTTAGGATTTTAGTGATCCAAACTTAAGACAAAGTTATCCTAGGGTCAAGGTAGCTTGGGTAGGTTAACAAGGCTTGAGCAACAAGGCAATTCAATCATCAAGTATACACCAAGTTTCAAGGAAATCCAAGAACACCAGAAGAAAAGGCAGAAGCCATAACTTGCAAAAAGAATTTTCAGGCAATGAAAATCCAGGTTGTTACAACCAGTAAACAACTCTAATGATTCTAGGTAATGATGTTATGCTTCCCGACGAACCTGCACCCCACACCCTAAGATAGATATATTTTTTTGAGTTAAAATGAAACTTTATTCATTAGATATAAGCAGTACATCGTTTGTGAGGAACATTACAATTTCATTCAGAGGCTCCTCAAACCAATCCGAAGTTGAAGAAAATCTAGCTAATTTAGCAAGTTCATGTGCTACTTTATTTGCCTCTCCATTACAATGTTCAAATCTAGCCATGACAAAATCACATGCATAGTGAAAACAATCATTGAAAATTGCCGCCGCCGCACCCGTTGACTGTCCCCCGACTCTAAGATATTGTGGTTGTTGCTTCCTCGGTGAGATTGGCCTCCCCCATCTCGTGCTCAGGACGACAGAAAAGTGACTGACACCGTGAATATTTTCAAGTTCCTGCTATTTAGCAAAACCCCCTTTCTTTAATTTAAAGAGTAAGTGCTTCTCTCTCTATGTCTATCTCTATGTATATATCTTCGTACTTGACAAAAAAGGAGTATAGAAGTCAAGTAAAAAAAGGACTGCTAGGCTCATCTTGTGACGGCCTGGATTTTGCCTTCTCTCTTTTTACCGGACTTGCCTTCTCTCTCTTTCCGGACTTGGTTTTCATCGTGGTTTTTGCCCTGATTTGATTTTGATCAATTCAAATGGACTTGTCGCTTGGGCATATCCTTGGCTTTCACCCAAGTGACCTATCTACCCTATCCCTCCCACAAATTCCCAAAATAATAAAATGAATATTTTTCCTAAAAGGAAAATATTCATTTTTCTCTCTTAAGTTCATTTCAGAACTTTGTGCTCCAAAGCAACCTCAGTTTTTCTTGCTCAGAAAAATCTGAGATAATTCCTAAATTTTCTTAGGACCATGGCACGTCTTCCCATGCAAAAATATTGCAGCACTTTTTGTAATATTTTTGTTGTAGAAAATCTTTTCACTTCTGGACCAGAAATGCACTTTGTTCAGCAAGTGCATTTTTCCCTAAGCTTTTAGCCTTGATCTTTCTTGAGATTAAACACCCTCCTAAGAAACCCTAAATCCCAGGAGATCAGCCCTAATGGCCTTCTAGAAGGTGGCCAAACTTGGCGACCAAGTTTCTATACAGAAACTTGTCAACTAAGTGGTGTCACTTCTGGTCGACCTAGGCATGAGCCATCAACTCCCCTAGACTAAACACTGCATGGTCGAGAGCGTAGACAAGGTTTGGCCGCTCCTAGGTGTCGTTTTGACCATGCCAGCCTGGTGACCGCGCGTGGACACGGTGCCTGGCATGCGTCTCGACGCGCTCTGGCTGGCACTTTGCATTCTATTTCACGCGTGTGCATGCAAGCGCTCGCCTCTGACTGTCGCAACATGCCACAACCCTCGACCCATCACCCATGACCCCTCCCTGGCGCTTGTCGACGTTGGAGCCGCTGCAGCAAGACCGGTCAGGTCGCGGCCAAAACGGCACAGTGCGCGCGTGTGCTTGTCCGCATCTCAAACCGCCTCCTGTGCTCGTCCGCGAGCGTGGGCAAGCGCCGGCGTTGACGTTGCACCCTGTCCCCTCGCGTTCGAGCCTCTTGTCGAGTTCGCCGCGTGTCCAGAGCGCTCCGGCGGTGACACGTTCCCCCCCCCTGCTCCGGCTATATATAGCCCTCCCCTCCTCGCTCACTAGCCACGCACAACTCCACACCGCCTCCAAGAACACGTAGACGAGCAGAAGCCCGATCGGGCAGGCCTTTGGCCGTCGCCCCGACTAGAGGACTCCAGCGATCCCCGCAGTCCAGCCGCCGCACTCCGGTGCCTCTCGAGCTCAAGCAACTTCTTGGGCGGGGCATTGGGAGTCTGCTGGTGCTGCCTGGACCTTGTGGAGCCCTCGGAGCCGCCTCTTGCCGCCGTCTTCCACCTCTCCGGCGAACCCCGTCTGCCACCAAAGCTTGCAAGCTCAACTGCGCCAGCTCCGTCCACCTCTCGCCAAGCCACGGGTACAGGCAGGTGCGCCGCGAGCCCCGCTTCCAATCTATCCCTCTAGCCTAGCCCCAAACCCCCTTGTCGCCGGCGTGAGCTCCGGCAAAACGCCGCCCCTCCTCTGATCTCGATCCCCCTCTCTCTCCTGACTGCTGGGGCCTAGTGTCAGCCTCACCACTCGCGCCCGAAGCGGTACGAGTGGAGGCACACTTCCACTTTACGCCTTCGACATCACCCCCCCCCCCCCCCCCGGGAATTTCTATTTAATTCAAATTTATTCAGAAATTTGACCAAACTTTGACCAGCCATAACTTCTAAACCACAAGTCCAAATGAATTGATTCTTTTTGCATTGTATTTGTTACAAAAAGCTCTAGCAGCACACCAAAAGGTGGATTTTTCATTGCTGTCCAGAATTTCTGGTGATTTTCAGAATGTGTTTTGACATTTATCTTTGTGTTTAAAATATTTTCAGAAGGAGGATCTTGCCTTGAAGCTAACCAGGAGGAGTGTGACCCTCCTCTGCACTAAGGCAAGCTACATCATCATTTGGATGGTGTTATTTCAATATCTATGATTTTCTACTTGAATATGAGTCTTTATTTGCATTTAAAATTTGATAAATTAATATGATTAATTGCTAGTTGTGTTATGGTGCTTGATATGCTTGTTTTAGCTTCTAGTTGAGTTCATAGAATTGTTTGGCTAAGTAGAGTAAGGTTTTGCACTAGATATTTTGTTATGGAAAGTTATGGTAGCTATTTTTGCTAGTAATAATATTCAACTAAATGATGAACTAATAAAAATATTGTTTGTAAATAAAAAATGACTAATAACTAGAGAAGTTTCTGATCTTAGTAGTGCAACCTAGTTATATTGCTTGTTTTGATGCATGCTTAAGAGTTGCTTGCTCTGTGTGACGAGTAGTTGCATGATTTCCGGTATGACGCCATGTTAGTAATAAAAAGTTTTTCTGAAAGTTAATACCTGATTAAGTTCAACCTGAATATGATGTTGATCACATCATGGTGCCACTGAATCGGGTTTTTAATTCAGTGCGACCACATTTACCTAATGGGAAGGTCTTGATTCGGTCCTTTGTCGTGGCTCTCACCGGTGCCTCCCGCGAGGGAAGGTTATGGGCGTGCATACCCTAGTCCGGTAGGCAGACATAACCTTGTGTGCTCGTTTTGTTTTTATGGTACCTTGTCCCTTGTTTGGGACCATTTTGCCACGACGGTGGCCGTTGGTGTTTTTGGTAGACACAGGGCCACCCAAGACCTAGCCCTGAGAGGGAGATGGTCGGAGTGGCCGGGGAGAGTGCATGGCAAAGGGAGGGTTTCGTCGGAGTACTTTGGTCCACCCGGATGGGAGTACGAGGCCAGGTATTCCATATTGTGGGTAAAGTGCGCTACCTCTGTAGAGTGTATTTAATCTATCGATAGCCATGCCCTCGGTTATGGGCAAGACTCGGGAGTAAGTCACACCATGGATCAACTTTTATAATTAATCTTGCAAACTAGTAATTGTTGTGATGCATTGTTTCATGGTGAACCTTGAACACTCGAGGTGTTCATGAGTGATTGGTTTCAGGTGTGACCCCGGTGTGGTCACCGTTTGGTTATGAGGTAACCATCTGGTAAGCGAGTCCGTGTGACTCGGTGCGCTGTTTGATTGCATAGCTTTGCATTTGTATTAATTTCTTGCATTAATTTAACTTGATTAATTATCATGATATTGTATGTCATCGTGCTTATGTTTGTTGTGAGCTTGCAAGTACATTCAATGTACTGACCTGGCGTGTCATGCCAGTTTTCAGGCAAGCTGATTCGCATCGGAGCGCATCTCGTGTCTAGGCCGTGTCCACGTCGGTGTCCCTGTGCCATGGAGTTCCGCTACGTCGTTCTTCCGCTGCCGCGTAGTTTCGTGTGATCGAGGCCCCAGCCATGTTCATTAAATAATGTACATACTGTCCAGCAGCACTGTGTGTGCCGCTTGGCCCCGAATCTCGATGTAATATCATACCTTTGTACCACACTAGTATCAATAAAGCGGTTATTTCTGTACCATGTTGTTGTGTATTGCCAGAAGACTCGATCTCTGGGCTAGCAATGGAGGGTAAACCGGTTGCTCTGAGCCGGGGTGCCACAACACTTGGTATCAGAGCCGCGCTGATTGTAGGACACGCTAGACCGGTAGTGCGTTAGTAAAATAGTAGATTGTTTCATTTGAGTGTCGGTAGACATAGGAATTGGTTGTTGCATTGCATGCATGACTTATTGTTGTTATTACTAACCGTATGGTTTGTGAGTGTAGATGGCACCAGTACCGATCTTGTACCATCCTAAGCCAGCACCGTGCACATCACCGCACCTACTTCAAAACGTGTGGCGACGACTCTATCCAGAGGGTGCTGATCCAGAGTATCGGGTGTAACGCGAGCATCTGGCCGGTGCAGTGTATGAGTATTATGCTGAGGTCACTCTACACCACAGTTCCCCATCCGGCGCTTACACTCGTTTGTCTAAGGGTGGTCTTGCTTCTACACCATCTTAGGCGGTTCAGTTTGCTACTATCGAGGCTCTTGTAGACTTGCACTACAATGAGGTTCGCATGCACACCCACCCTGGACTTTTCTTCTACCCATCTCTGCACGAGAATGGGCGTATCCGCTTTCCTTTGATTAATCCGGCGTGCGACCGTCCCACTAGCCACCTTGCATGCTACATCGCCGCTAGCTATCTCCTTAACTACGAGTTAGCTCGGGAGCTCTCACGCGCTCGCGCCGCTCTCGCTGTTGTTCGTATAAGGAACCCTCTTCCCGCGGTCATCTACACTTCTGCTCCTCCCACCTCCATTCCTACGACGCCCTCGTAGGGTACCGTTAACCCTTTGACGGTGAACCCTTGCAGCGCTCCTGCTACATGGTCTTCTCTTTCGCTACTCCTGTCGCTCCTATGCTTAGATCCCATCCCCCGCCTGCCCCTCAGGAAGAGCCCTCAAGGCAGCGCCAGTGCACCTCTCTTCCCCCGGAGGTCTCTACTATCAGTCCAGGATCTGGGTCCGGCTCAGGAGACGAGCCTGCAGCAGCACCATCCAATCAGTAGATCGTCAGAGTATCGTGGTAGTCATGAGCATGATGTATGGCTGTAATTGCATTTGTCATGATGCGTAGTTTCATGTATGAGTGTAGTAGACCCATTGCAATGTTTATTTTCATGTTGGGACTATGTATAATTATGTTGGATTTTTTTTTACTTGGTTTTATTCGCTGCTTTCTTCCGGGATTTTTCATTCGTTTTTCCCCCATTTTGGAATTTTCTCATCATGGTTGCTATGTATTGGGAAAACCAAAAATAGGATGCCGTGTGGAGGCAGCAGCAGTCAAGCTGGTGAGGATGTCCATGTCCGTCATTCCGCAAGACAGGCAGGGCATTCCCCTGAACCATACCAGCCACCTCCGCCTCCATCGCCACAACCGCCTTCCACCGAGCAAATCCTGCAAATGTTTGAAGAAAGAAGGAGCAATGATCTACTAGAAATACTGAATAGTGTACAAGTTATTGTTGGGCAGAATGGAAACTAGAATGGCCATCATTCCAAGCTATTAGATTTTCAGCGAACCAAGCCTCCCAGTTTCAGTCATACTACTGATCCTTTGGACGCTGACGACTGGCTAAGGACTATTGAAAGAAAACTGGAAATTGCTCACACAGACGACGGAGACAAGGTTCCCTTCGCAACGCATTATCTCGAAGGAGCTGCCGCTACATGGTGGGATAAATATGGCCTGCCGACGAGGAAATTACTTGGACAAAATTCAAGGATCACTTCCGCAAATATCATATTCCCACCGGAGTCATGAAGATCAAGCAACGCGAATTTCTCACCCTCACTCAAGGCAGCATGACCGTCGCCGAGTATCTGAATAAATTCAACCATCTGGCCCGCTACTCTCTCCACGATGTGGCCACCGAAGAGCGGAAGATCGACCGATTTCTTGGAGGCCTACATCAACATCTCTGGTGCACTCTCAGTATGTTTGATTTCCCAAACTTCCTGACTCTGGTGAACAAGGCCCTAATCATCGATAGGGAACACAAGCTCCTGCACGACAACAAGCCAGCTGCTAATGACCACAAGCACAAATTCGAGCCCAAGAAGGATATGCAACCAGTGCAAAAGGCTCGTACATGGCAACAGACTCAGGTGGAGTACAAACCCAATTGGCAGCAGAACGTCAACAAGACTACTACACAAGTCAAGAATGTCGTGACCAGCCCGGTGCGCGATGATTGCCAGCGCAACAATTCGTGCTTCAGCTGTGGTCAAACCGGACACTACGCCCGACAGTGTCCCAAGAACACCAAGCACGTTGCTCCATTCCAGCCGCAAGTTAACTACATGGAGCAGTATTCCGCCCCCGATATAATCCAAGGGCAAGTTCATCACATTTCCGCAAACGAAGCCCAAGAGGACCCGGAAGTCGTCATTGGTATGTTTCTCGTAAACTACATACCCACCGTAATTTTATTTGACT
Source organism: Triticum timopheevii (assembly GCA_963921465.1). Taxonomy (NCBI): domain Eukaryota; kingdom Viridiplantae; phylum Streptophyta; class Magnoliopsida; order Poales; family Poaceae; genus Triticum; species Triticum timopheevii. The sequence goes on from OY997268.1 coordinate 527,157,698, forward strand.
CTGGGGCTTCCCACTCTTTTATTTCACGGAGTTTTGCTTCCCAAAACAATTTTTCTTGCGCAATTTTGGGAAATCACATGCTGGTACAATCCCCGGGATCCATACTCAGAAGCAATCTCGTCTGCCGAAATTTGGAGATTGACATCAAGGGCGTCAAGTTTCCAACATCGTTGATAATCATCGATTCCAACAAATTGGATGTCATTCTGGGCATGAATTGGTTAACCCAATACCAAGTCTGCATCAGTTGTGCGACCAGAGAAGTTACCCTGAAAAATATGGAAGGTCACACCACAAGTTTTTATGCCTGCAAGCGCATCCCCACGAAGGATATGGTTTTTGCAGCCATGGCAGAAGAGGTGGAATTAATCCCAATGGTCAGCGAGTATCCAGATGTATTTCCTGAAGAATTACCCGGCATGCCACCAGACCGAGAATTGGAGTTCACTATTGACCTAGTGCCTAGAACCACCCCGATACATAAGAAATATTATCAGATGCCCTCCTCGGAATTGGTGGAATTGAAGAAGCAACTGGATGAGATGCTGCAAAAAGGATACATTCATCCCAGCTCTTCACCATGGGGATCACCAGCAATCTTCGTGGACAAAAAGGATGGCAGTCTATGAATGTGTGTAGACTACCGACAGCTGAATGACGTCGCCATTAAAAACAAGTATCCACTGTCGAGGATTGACGACCTGTTTGATCAACTCAGTGGGGCCAAACTATTCTCAAAGATTGATTTGAGGACGGGATATCATCAACTCAAGATTAAGAGGAAGATATTCCTAAGACCGCGTTCACCACTCGGTACAGTCTTTACGAATACACTGTTATGTCCTTCGGCCTCACCAACACTCCTTCATTCCTTATGCATATGATGAACAAGGTGTTTATGGACTTCTCGGACAAGTTTGTGGTGGTGTTCATTGATGACATCCTCATTTATTCCAAAAGCAAGGACGAACATAAGGGACATCTTCACGCAGTTCTGCAACGGCTACACGATCATCAATTGTATGCCAAATTCAGCAAATGTGAGTTTTGGCTCTAGCAAGTGGGATTCCTCGGACATATCCTCTCGGCAGAAGGAATCTCGGTGGACCCAAGCAAGGTAAAAGATGTACTTGATTGGTTCGCACCCACCACCGTCTCAGAAATCCGGAGTTTCCTTGGACTGGCCGGATATTATCGCCGTTTTATCAAAGGATTTTCCAAGATCACCAAGCCAATGACTGAGCTCCTCAAGAAGGAGAAGAAGTTTGTATGGACTGAAGACTACAAACAGAGCTTCAATGAGTTAAAAACCAAACTGACATTGGCACCCGTATTAACTCTTCCAGATATCTACTGCAGTTTTGATGTTTACTGCGACGCCTCCAAAAAAGGACTGGGGTGTGTGCTCATGCAAGATGGCAAAGTGGTGGCCTATGCATCTCGCCAACTGCGACAACATGAAGGAAATTATCCTACTCATGATTTGGAATTGGCCGCAGTGGTGCATGCTTAAAAAATCTCGAGACATTATCTGATTGGAAAGAAGTGCCAGATGTTCACCGACCATAAAAGTCTCAAGTATATATTCACTCAGCCTGACTTGAACCTTCGACAGCGAAGATGGCTTGAGTTGGTTAAGGACTATGACCTCGGAATAAATTATCACCCGGGCAAAGCTAATATGGTGGCTAACGCCCTCAGCCGCAAACCCGCCAACCTCAATGCCCTAATGGATTCCTTGCCTCCAGAGCTCTATGAAGAAATCATGCAGCTGAATCTGGTAATCACCGATGCCCGTCTTACCAATATATTGGAAGTTGCTCCTACTCTCGAAGAAGAAATCCGCAGAGCTCAAGCGGATGATAAGATGTTACAGATATATGTTTAGAAGCAGCACCAAGGGCAAGCACCTGATTTCACTATGGATCAGCAAGGTTCGCTAAGGTTCCGAGGAAGACTTTGCGTACCCAACCAAGATAGTCTGAAGAAGAAAAAATTGGCAGAAGCACATGAAGCACCATACTCAATTCATCCCGGTGGTACCAAGATGTATGAGGATCTTCGTCAGATATTTTGGTGGGATGGAATGAAGAAAGAAATCGCGTATTTTGTGGCCTGCTCCGATATCTGCAATAAGGTAAAGGCGGAATACCAAAAACCCACCGGACTCCTCCAGCCTCTACCGGTATCCCAATGGAAATGGGATGATATTTGCATGGATTTCATCACCGGATTACCAAGGTCTCATCGAGGAAATGACGCGATATGGGTCATAGTGGACACTCTAACCAAGGTGGCACACTTCCTACCTATCCGGACCACATACCGTGCAAATCAACTTGCACAGCTATATGTATCAAGAATCGTCAGTCTGCATGGAGTACCCAAGACTATCACCTCCGACAAGGGATCTCTATTCACATCCGCATTTTGGTACCGACTTCATCAAGCCTTGGGGACCGCTCTGAAGTACAGCACGGCTTACCACCCTCAGACAGATGGACAGACTGTGGGAGTAAATCAAATACTCGAAGATATGCTCCGGGCATGTACATTGGCCCAAGGAACCAAGTGGGAAGACTGTCTGCCCTACGCCAAGTTTTCCTACAACAACAGTTTCCAAGCCAGCTTAAAGATGTCACCCTATGAAGCCCTGTATGGCCGGAAATGTCGCACCCCATTAAATTGGTCTCAAACCGGAGATAGCCATATTTTCGGGACTGATTTAATGCTCGAAGCCGAGAAGCAAGTCAAGGAAATCCGAGACAGACTGCAACTGGCCAAATCCCGACAGAAGAGCTACTATGATGCCAAACATCATCAGATCAGCTTCAAACCCGGAGAACACGTATATCTCTAGTCACCCCTATGAAAGGAGTCAAGAGGTTTCAGACCCGAGGAAAATTGGCACCCAGATATATTGGTCCATTCCCCGTCATGGCCAGAATCGGAACAGTCGCCTACCAGTTGGAATTGCCACCAGAATTGTCCGAAGTACACAACGTGTTTCACATCTCATAGCTAAGAAGATGCATCTCACCACCAGAGAAAAGGGCTGATATGTCAGAGATAGAATTGGCTAAGGATTTGACTTATGAGGCAAAGCCAATCAGAATATTGGATCAGACAGAAAGGGTCACTCGCAGCAAACAGATAAGATTCTACAAGGTTTAGTGGGAGCATCACACCGAAGAAGAGGCAACCTGGGAAAGAGAGGAATTTTTAAGGACTGCATACCCAGAATGGTTTTCCCAAGCAACCGAATCTCGAGGACGAGATTCATCCTAAGTGGGGGAGGTTTGTGACAGCCTGGATTCCGCCTTCTCTCTTTTTACCGGACTTGCCTTCTCTCTCTTTCTAGACTTGGTTTTCATCGTGGTTTTTGCCCTGATTTGATTTTGATCAATTCAAATGGACTTGTCATTTTGGGCATATCCTTGGATTTCACCCAAGTGACCTATCTACCCTATCCCTCCCACAAATTCCCAAAATAATAAAATGAATATTGGTACGTCTCCAACATATCTATAATTTTTTATTGCTCCATGCTACTTTATCTACTATTTTGGATTATATTGGGCTTTATTTTCCACTTTTATATTACTTTTGGGACTAACCTATTAACCGGAGGCCCAACTCAGAATTGCTGTTTTTTGCCTTTTTCAGTATTTCGAAGAAACAGAATATCAAACCGAGTCCAAACGGAATGAAACCTTCGGGGTCGTGATTTTCCAACTGAATGTGACCCAGGAGACTTGGACCCTACTCCAAGTAGTGCCCGAGGAGGTCACGAGGGTGGAGGGCGCGCCCCCTACCTCGTGGGCCCCTCGGAGCTCCATCAACGTACTCCTTCCTCCTATATATACCTACGTATCCCCGAACGATCAAAACAGGAGCCAAAAACCTAATTCCACCGCCGCAACCTTCTGTATCCACGAGATCCCATCTTGAGGCATGTTCCGGAGCTCCGCCGGAGGGGGCATCCACCATGGAAGGGCTTCTACATCATCACCATAGCCCCTCCGATGAAGTGTGAGTAGTTTACTTCAGACCTTCGGGTCCATAGCTAGTAGCTAGATGGATTCTTCTCTCTTTTTGGATCTCAATACAATGTTCTCCCCCTCTCTCGTGGAGATCTATTCGGTGCAATCTTCTTTTGCGGTGTGTTTGTTGAGACCGATGAATTGTGGGTTTATGATCCAGTATTATCTATGGAAAATATTTGATTCTTCTCTGAATTCTTTTATGTATGATCGAGTTATCTTTGCAAGTATCTTCGAATTATCCTTTTTGGTTTGGCCAACTAGATTGGTAGTTCTTGCAATGGGAGAAGTGCTTAGCTTTGGGTTCAATCTTGCGGTGTCCTTACTCAGTGACAGAAAGAGTTGCAAGGCACGTATTTTATTGTTGCCATCGAGGATAACAAGATGGGGTTTTTATCACATTGCATGAATTTATCCCTCTACATCGTGTCATCTTGCTTACGGTGTTACTCTGTTTTTACTTAATACTCTAGATGCATGATGGATAGCGGTCGATGAGTGGAGTAATAGTAGTGGATGCAGAATCGTTTCGATCTACTTGTTTTGGACGTGATGCCTATATACATGATCATTGCCTAGATATACTAACAGTAATTTGTTAGTATAACTATGCTCAATTCTGTCAATTGCTCAACAGTAATTTGTTCACCCACCATAGAATACTTATGCTCTTGAGAGAAGCCACTAGTGAAACCTATGGCCCCCGGGTCTATTCTCATCATATCAATCTATATCACTTTATTTACTTGCTTTGTTTTTACTTTGCCTTTACTTTTTACTTTGCATCTATCTATCAAAAATACCAAAAATATTATCTCTATCAGATCTCACTCTCGTAAGTGACTGTGAAGGGATTGACAACCCCTAAGCGTTGGTTGCGAGTTGCTATCGTTTTGTGTAGGTACGAGGGACTTGTGCGTGGTCTCCTACTGGATTGGTACCTTGGTTCTCAAAAAGTGATGGAAATACTTACGCTACTTTACTGCATCATCCTCTCCTCTTCGGGGAAATCCAACGCAGTGCTCAAGAGGTAGCAAATATTTTTCCTAAAAGGAAAATATTCATTTTTCTCTCTTAAGTTCATTTCAGAACTTTGTGCTCCAAAGCAACCTCAATTTTTCTTGCTCAGAAAAATCTGAGATAATTCCTAAATATTCTTAGGACCATGGCACATCTTCCCATGCAAAAATATTGCATCACTTTTTGTAATATTTTTGCTATAGAAAATCCTTTCACTTCTGGACCAGAAATGCACTTTGTTCAGCAAGTGCATTTTTTCCTAAGCTTTTAGCCTTGATCTTTCTTGAGCTTAAACACCCTCCTAAGAAACCCCAAACCCCAGGAGATCAGCCCTAATGGCCTTCTAGAAGGTGGCCAAACTTGGCGACCAAGTTTCTGTATAGAAAATTGTCAGCTAAGTGGTGTCACTTCTGGTCGACCTGGGCATGAGCCATCAACTCCCCTAGACTAAACACTGCACGGTCGAGAGCGTAGACAAGGTTTGGCCGCTCCTGGGCGTCGTTTTGACCATGCCAGCCTGGTGACTGCGCATGGACACGGTGCCTGGCATGCATCTCGACGCGCTCTGGCTAGCGCTTTGCATTCTGTTTTGCACGTGTGCATGCAAGCGCTCGCCTCCGACTGCCGCAACGTGCCACAACCCTCGACCCATCACCCATGACCCCTCCCTGGCACTCGCCAACGCCGGAGCCGCCGCAGCAAGACCGGTCAGGTCGCGGCCAAAACAGCATAGTGCGCGCGTGTGCTTGTCCCCATCTCAAACCGCCTCATGTGCTCGTTCGCGAGCGTGGGCAAGCGCCGGCGTTGACGTTGCACCCTGTCCCCTCGCATTGGAGCCTCTCATCGACGTTCGCCTCGTGTGCAGAGTGCTCTGGCAGAGACACGTTCCCCCCCCCCCCCGCTCCGGCTATATATAGCGCTCCCCTCCTCGCTCACTAGCCACGCACCACTCCACACCACCTCCACGAACACGTAGACGAGCAGAAGCCCGGTCGGGTAGGCCTCTGGCCGTCGCCCCGACCAGAGGACTCCGGCGATCCCCGCAGTCCAGCCGCCGCACTCTGGTGCCTGTCGAGCTCAAGCAACTGCTTGGGCGGGGCATTGGGGGTCTGCTGGTGCTGCCTGGACCCCGTGGAGCCCTCGGAGTCGCCTCTCGCCGCCGTCGTCCACCTCTTCAGCGAACCCCGTCCGCCATCGAAGCTTGCAAGCTCGACTGCGACCAGCTCCGTCCACCTCTCACCAAGCCACCGCGAGCCCCGCTTCCAATCTATCCCTCTAGCCTAGCCCCAAACCCCCTCGTCGCCGGTGTGAGCTCCGGCGAAATGCCGCCCTCCTCTGATCTTGATCCCCCCTCTCTCTTGACTGGTGGGGCCTAGTGTCAGCCTCACCACTCGCGCCCGAAGCGGTACGAGTGGAGGCGCACTCCCACTTTACGCCTTCGACGTCACCCCCCCCCCCCCCCGGAATTTCTGTTTAATTCAAATTTATTCAGAAATTTGACCAAACTTTGACCAACCATACCTTCTAAACCACAAGTCCAAATGAATTGATTCTTTTTGCATTGTCTTTGTTACAGAAAGCTCTAGCATCACACCAAAAGGTGGGTTTTTCCTTGCTGTCTGGAATTTCTGGTGATTTTTAGAATGTGTTTTGACATTTATCTTTGTGTTTTAAAATATTTTCAGAAGGAGGATCTTGCCTTGAAGCTAACCAGGAGGAGTGTGACCCTCCTCTCCACTAAGGCAAGCCACAACATCATTTGGATGGTGTTATTTCAATATCTATGATTTTCTACTTGAATATGAGTCTTTATTTGCATTTCAAATTTGATAAATTAATATGGTTAATTGCTAGTTGTGTTATGATGCTTGATATGCTTGTTTTAGCTTATGGTTGAGTTCATAGAATTGTTTGGCTAAGTAGAGTAAGGTTTTGCACTAGATATTTTGTTATGGAAAGTTATGGTAGCTATTTTTGCTAGTAATAGTTTTCAACTAAATGATGAACTAATAAAAATATTGTTTGTAGATAAAAATGACTTATAACCAGAGAAGTTTCTAATCTTAGTAGTGCAACTTAGTTATATTGCTTGTTTTGATCCATGCTTAACACATGCTTGCTTTGTGTGATGAGTAGTTGCATGATTTCTGGTATGATGCCATGTTAGTAATAAAATGTTTTCAACCTGAATATGATGTTGATCACATCATGGTGCCACTGAATCGGGTTTTTAATTCAGTGCGACCACATTTACCTAATGGGAAGGTCTTGATTCGGTCCTTTGTCGTGGCTCTCACCGGTGCCTCCCGCGAGGGAAGGTTATGGGCGTGCATACACTGGCTCGGTAGGCAGACATAACCTTGTGTGCTCGTTTTGTTTTTATGGTACCTTGTCCCCCGTTTGGGAACGTTTTTCCACGACGGTGGCCGTTGGTGTATTTGGTAGACACGGGGCCACCCAGGACCTAGCCCTGAGAGGGAGATGGTCGGAGTGGCCGGGGAGAGTGCATGGCAAAGGAAGGGTTTCGTCGGAGTACTTTGGTCCACCCGAATGGGAGTACGAGGCCAGGTATTCCGTACTGTGGGTAAAGTGTGCTACCTCTGCAGAGTGTATTTAATCTATCGATAGTCGCGCCCTCGGTTATGGGCAAGAGTGGGGAGTAAGTCACACCATGGATCAACTTTTATAATTAATCTTGCAAACTAGTAATTGTTGTGATGCATTGTTTTGTGGTAAACCTTGAACACTCGAGGTGTTCATGAGTGATTGGTTCCAGGTGTGACCCCGGTGTGGTCACCATTTGGTTACGAGGTAACTATCTGGTAAGCGAGTCCATGTGACTCGGTGCGCTGTTTGATTGCATAGCTTTGCATTTGTATTAATTTATTGCATTAATTTAACTTGATTAGTTATCATGATATTGTCTGTCATCGTGCTTATGTTTTGTTGTGAGCTTGCAAGTACATTCAATGTACGGACCTGGCGTGTCATGCCAGTTTTCAGGCAAGCTGATTCGCATCAGAGCGCATCTCGTGTCTAGGCCGTGTCCACGTCGGTGTCCCTGTGCCATGGAGTTCCGCTACGTTGTTCTTCTGTTGCCGCGCAGTTTCGCGTGATCGAGGCCCCAGCCATGTTCATTAAATAATGTACATACTGTCCAGCAGCACCGTGTGTGCCGCTTGGCCTGGAATATCGATGTAATATCAGACCTTTGTACCACACTAGTATCAATAAAGCGGTTATTTCTGTACCATGTTGTTGTGTATTGCCAGAAGACTCGATCTCTGGGATGGCAATGCAGGGTAAACCAGTTGCTCTGAGCCGGGGTGCCACACATCTTGACCAACTCTAGCTTATCTTCCCTCCCAATGTTTACCATGGGGATGTTTCTTTTAGCACATGGGTTCACGCTAAAGTTGACACGTCGCGATCCCGTTTCTTCTGGGAAGGAATGGGCATCAAACGGAAATACCACCTGGTTAAGTGGGCCGCGGTTTGCCGGCCAAAAAAATTGGGGGCTTGGGTATTTTGAACTCCAAACTCATGAACGTCGCTCTCTTATCCCGGTGGTGGTGGACGCTAGCCCAAAACGAGTCGGGATTCTGGGCTGACCTTCTCAAGGCGAAATATTTCCCTCACAGCAATGTTTTCTCCGCAAAAAAGACGGGCTCCTCATTCTGTATCGGTAATCACTATTGCAATTCTATTTGAGGGAGAGGCATAAGCTAACATACTTTCTCTTCTTGGATCATATGCACTTATGATTGGAACTCTAGCAAGCATCGACAACTACTAAAGATCATTAAGGTAAAACCCAACCATAGCATTAAAGTATCAAGTCCCCTTTATCCCATACGCAAACAACCTACTTACTCGGGTATGTGCTTCTGTCACTCATGCCACCCACCATAAGCAAATCATAAACATATTGCAAACCCTACAGCGGGGATCCCTCACGCTTGCACGACACGGAGAGCACCATAGGACAGCACCAATAATAAAACATGCAACTCAAACCAATAATAGCAATTCATCAATCACCGATAGGACAACGAAAATCTACTTAGACATCATAGGATGGCAACACATCATTGGATAATAATATGAAGCATAAAGCACCATGTTCAAGTAGAGGGTACAGCGGGTTGCGGGAGAGTGGAACGCTGAATATAGATGGGGGAAGGTGATGGAGATGTTGGTGAAGATGATGGAGGTGTTGGTGAAGATCGTGGTGATGATGATGGCCCCCAGCAGTGTTCCGGCGCCACCGGAAGCAAGGGGGAGAGGGCCCCCCTTCTTCTTCTTCTTCCTTGACCTCCTTCCTAGATGGGAGAAGGGTTTCCCCTCTGGTCCTTGGCTCCCATGGCGTGGGAGGGGCGAGAGCCCCTCCGAGATTGGATCTGTCTCTCTGTCTCTCTCTGTTTCTGTGTTCTTTGATTCTGCCCTTTCACTGTTTCTTTTATATCCGGAGATCCGTAACTCCGATTGGGGGAATCTTTCGCCTAGATTTTTCTCATAAAATTAGCTTTCTTGCGGCAAAAGAAGAGCGTCAACCGCCTTACGGGGTGCCCAGGTGAGCCCAGGGCACGCCCGCCTCCCTGGTGCGCGCCCCCCTGTCTCGTGGCCCCCTCAGGCACCGTCTCGCGTTGATTCTTCCTCCCAAAAATCACAAATATTACAAAATAATTCTCCATCCGTTTTTATCCTGTTTGGACTCCGTTTGATATTGGGTTTCTGCGAAACATAAAACATGCAACAAATAGGAACTGGCACTAGGCACTGGATCAATATGTTAGTCCCAAAAATAGTATAAGAAGTTGCCAAAAGTATATGAAAGTTGAAGAATATTGGCATGAAACAATAAAAAATTATAGATACGACGGAGACGTATCATGACGCCAGCGAGAATGTCGTCGTCGCCTGCGAAGGACTTCAGGAACGCTGGCTCGTCGCGATGGCCGACGCCGCAAATGCGCTTGTGAGAGCCCTCATGTGCCCGTGAGAGCTTGTTCGAGGGCTCCGTGGCACGCCAGGACATCTCTGTTGCGGCTACGGCTTCGCGGCGAGACCTCTCTAGTTCTTCCGCGGCCTTGGTCTTTGCTGCCTGGTTATATGTCCACCCTAAACTCCTCCTACCGGTCATGGCGAAATGACTTGATAGGAAAGACCAGTTTTGTGGGTGATGAGGGGAGGAACTGTGAAGTAATTTTCGAGTGGGTAGTTTTTATAGCCCGGTGCTAAGTGTGAACACATATTAGTTTGATAGGGGTGAATAGATTTGCAATTACTTATTGCATTGTAATCTGCAATGTGATGAGAAACAAGGTCAAAATTTATTGATGGCAGAAGGTTGACCATGTGGTTGCTCGCCGTTGAGTCGGCTGTTTGCCACGTATCACACACATCTTGTTAAGTTGAACCATTTCTGTTGTGTTCGCTAATCGAAAACAGTTCGTCCGAGTGAACTGTATGCCCTATATAACACACACCTTGATCTGGCTAACCATTTCTGTTGCACTCCCTAATAGCAAACAGTTCATCGGAGCGAATTGTATGCCGTATATCGCACACACATTGATATGGCTGCTCGTTTCTGTTGTTCTGCCTCATCGCAAACAGTTCGAACGGGTTAACTGTGTGCCCTGAATCGCACACGCAACTAAAATTTGAACCATGTTTGATGGCTCCACCATCGCAAATGTTTTGCACCTTTTTTGACGGTTTTTTATATCCTCGTTTGTGATTAATGCATCACACACAATTTCGTCAAAGGGTCTCTAATCGTAGTGTCGCGTTAGCAGCATCCTGCAGTAGTGAGAAATCACATTCGGACCGCACCGCGGACCGATACAGGACCGCGTTGGATGGCTTCCGCGGTTCGGGCAGTTGCGGGAGGTTTGCGGGTCAGCGTTGGAGATGCCCTTATATGTAGCAAAAATGTCCATTCGAATGAATCCAACTATATGTTTTTATGACATATCACTTCTGTTGTCTAAATCAAATCTACTGTCAAATGATGCATAAGATCTATTGTCTTTGTGCCTTTTATTGTGCATGTACTGCCTTTATCGTTGCATTTCGTACTGCCGAAAACAAACTAGAAAACTATATCTAATTCATCAAAAGCACAAGAAAATTTTCATTGTGCCGCCGGATATCTAGAAGCATGCACGAATTGTTGGGGCTTTAAGTCCTCGACAATTCCAAGCCAACATTTTCATAGCAAGTAGTCCTTGAAAGATGCTACTAATGATGGTATTTTTGTTGAATGTGAGCCCCCTTACTTCCTAGATCTCTTATTAAACTCTTCGTCACTCTCATTTCCAAGGTCAATTTTCTTCTCTACAACAATATCCTTGATCACCATGTTACCTACATCCCCAACTGGCGGGGTGTAGGTGGGCTTCTTTAGTGTGTGTTTTTGCCTCAATGGTGTGCTTTCCTCAAGTGCCAACAACCTATGATTTGCATTCCTCTTACCATTTGTCATGATGATGTTCGTTGATATTTAACTAGGCTCAACGCATTATCTGCCAACTATGCCTTCCTTCTCCCGGGGCTTCCCATTATGTTGAGGGTGGATTCTTTTGTCAAAATACACACCACGTCCCCTTCCGACGACCACCATCAGTGTGACTCCCTCTTTGTCCACCTGGATGGTCGGCTCCTCTTCCTCTTCCACTGAAGATGATGTGACCATGCCATGTGCCTCCCATAGCCTTAAGGTAGACACCCCACATGAGATCTTTTTTCCTCAAACTCCCATGTGCCACATTCCTCAAATTTGTGAACCATGATACCACGCATGCCTTGTAGAAGCCCAGATTTTCCATTGGATTTTTAGATTTACTGTTGCCCTAGTCTTGAGATCATACAACTCTCCTGGCTTCCTAAAATGAATCCTCACAAAAATTCTTTGGGAATTTCCACCCATGGAGTTCAATTTCAACATAGATGATCGAACCAATTATTCTAGCTAGGTTAGTTAATAGGTCCTTTGATCATACTGTTGGGGAACGTTGCATGGGAAACAAAAAATTTCCTACGCTCACCAAGATCAATCTAGGAGATGGACATCTACGAGAGGAGAGATTGCATCTACATACCCTTGTAGATCGCTAAGCGAAAGCGTTAAGAAACGTGGTTGATGTAGTCGAACGTCTTCGCGATCCAATCACGATCTGTCCCACGAACTCCCGATCTAGCACCGAACGGACGACACCTCGGCATTCAACACACGTACGTCTTGATGACGCCTTCACCTCCTCGATCCAGCGAGCGATGGTGAAGTAGTATCCCAAGTCCTCCGGCAGCACGACGGCGTGGTGGTGGTGGTGGTGGGGAAATCTCGGCAGAGCTTCGCTAAGCACTACGGAGAAGAAGATGGCTACGAGGGAGAGGGAGGGCAGCGCCGTGTCATAGATGGGTGCGGCTGCCCTCTCTCTACCTCTCTATACATAGGGGGAAGGGGGAGAGGGGTGCCCCTAGGGGATCCCATCTAGGGCCAGCGGCCACAAGAGGGAAACCCTAGATGGGTTTTTCACCCTAGGAGACTTGGCCCCCAAGCCAAAGTGGTGGGAAGCCCTAGGGGGCGCCCAAACCCTCCTAGTTATGTGAGATGGGGTGAGGGGGGCGCTCAGCCCCTTAGTGGGCTGGTTTGCCCCCTCCCCTTGGCCCATGGCCCCCCCAACACTTGCCCCCCCCCCCAAACCCCTTTCGGTGACACTAGTCATCACCCGGTACCTCCGGAACAATTCTGGACTCCAATACCCTTCGTCCAATACATCAATCTTCACCTCCGGACCATTCTGGAGTTCCTCGTCACGTTCGAGATCTCATCTGGGACTCCGAACAACCTTCGGTAACCACCATAATGACTCAACTATACTTATATCGTCACGAAACTTTAAGTGTGTAGACCCTGCAGGTTCGAGAACTATGCATATGTGACCGAGACACCTCTACGGTCAATAACCAATAGCGGGACCTGGATTTCCATATTGGTTCCTACACATTCTACGAAGATCTTATCGGTCAAACCTCGATGTCAAGGATTCAGCTAATCCCGTATGTAGTTCCCTTTGTCTATCGGTATGCTACTTGCCCGAGATTCGATCGTCGGTATCTCCATACCTAGTTCAATCTCGTTACCGGCAAGTCTCTTTACTCGTTCCGTAATACAAGATCCCGTGACTAACTCATTGGTCACATTGCTTGCAAGCTCATTGTGATGCTTTATTACCGAGTGGGCCCTGAGATACCTCTCCGTCATACAGAGTGAAAAATCCCAGTCTTTATCCATGCCAACTCAATAGACACCCTCGAAGATACCTGTAGAGCACCTTTATAGTCACCCAGTTACGTTGCGACGTTTGGTACACACAAGGTACTCCTCCGGTGTTAGTGAGTTGCATGATCTCATAGTCATAGGAACATATACTTGACATGCAGAAAACAATAGCAATAAACTTGACACGATCATATGCTATGTTTATAGTTTGGGTCTTGTCCATCACATCATTCTCCTAATGATGTGATCCCGTTATCAAATGACAACACAGGTCATCATTTTGAAAGAGCGATGGACCTCCCTTTGTCGCCTTCTTCCAATACACTAAGCAGAAGCTCCAAATCATGGACATATTATACTCTAAAGTCCTAAATCTGATCTCCTTCATTGGACTCTGGGCCGCATTCATATGACCATAACGTGCTTAGCATGAAAGGATTGGTCATTTGAACTCCAGCAATGAGCATACACTTGACTAGTTGACTTCTTACTTTGCAACATCTACAACTTTTCACACATGAGATCATCATAGTCCTTTCTCATCGAGGCCCATATGTTTGCATGAGATCATTGATGCACGCCTCTCCAGACCCTCCTGACTCGTCCCGGAAGAGAATTATGCCGCCGCCAGCACCGGAGAACGGAATGCAACTAAATCTAGATCACACACTGCTAGTTATACGCGCAAGCCATCCCCTTAGTCAGCGTGTGCACACATGATAGAGTAGGAATCAAAACCGTATTAGCGAAACCATGGGAAACCTCACGTTGAGTTATATGGTTATCAGTGGCCACAAAAACCAATTCTTTAGAGACAGGCAAAAACTAGCGCGTGATAGTTTACAGGCCATTCCTACGGATTGCGAAACAATTGTACCTTGGCCGACTCAGAATTTGGTTATTTCTATGTTACAACATCTAAAAGACCAACCGATGTGAATTTGTGTTCATGTTCGGTCGAAAATCCTTAGAGTAGGAATCAAAACCGTATTAGAGAAACCATGGGAAACCTCACGTTGAGTTATATGGCTATCAGTGGCCACAAAAACCAATTCTTTAGAGACAGGCAAAAACTAGCCCGTGACAGTTTATAGGCCATTCCTACGGATTGCGAAACAATTGTACCTTGGCCGACTCAGAATTTGGTTATTTCTATGTTACAACATCTAAAAGACCAACCGATGTGAACTTGTGTTCATGTTCGGTCGAGAATCCAACTCGAGAGTTGCGGACTAAGGCACTCTCGTCCATGAAACGAGGATTAATATTGTTGTATCAAATTGCCGGCAAAATGTATATCACATGCGCAGACGATTTTACCTGGGATTTCAATATAAACCTGACATCAAATTCTTAGGGTTAAAATCTGACACCCTCGGGTACGTGGGTCCCAATTGAACGCATAGCAATTAATTGTTGTGGCATGACAATTTTTCTGTTGATTTTTTACGTTGCACGGCAATGTTCACTGTAGAACATGGCAAATTATTATACACAAGCATGACAAATAAATCTGATGCCAGACTTTTAACATTTCCATTTATTTGTGGTTTTGTTCCATTTCTTAAACTTGTTTTAATTAAAAGATAAACAAAAAAAATTAAAATACATTTTCCGAAAGAAAGAAAAAACTAAGGTTATTGGGCTGTGGGCGCCCGGTAGGCGTGGACCTTTTACTATCTGACGCTCGGGGGTGCTCGGCATTAACCGCCTGAGACCGCGTGCGCGTAAATCTTAAGCAGCGCTCCGCTTACATGCCAAGCTAAAAAAACACCTCACGCAGCACAATATAATCCCCTCCCAAATCGGATGCAACCCGGAAAAACTAGAACCGACTCTAGCTGAAGCAGCTCTCCTCGCCATCGATCCTTCTCGATCTGCTCCGATGGCCGACGCCGGCGCCGCCAAGCCCGAGCCGGAGAAGAAGTCCTGGGCCGACGTCGAGGAGGAGGAGGAGGCCAAGGCCAAGGCGGAGGCGGAGGCCGAGCTCGCTGCCGCCGCCGCCTCATCCTGCTCCTCCTCCTCCGCCCCCATCGAGCCGGTGGTGGAGGCGCAGGCGAAGCAGATCGAGGCGCTCTCGCTCTCCGTGCCGGACGACGACGGCGGCGCCGAGGGCCCGCCCCTGCTCGACGACTCCGACGACTCCCAAATCCAAGCCGTACGCGCTCCGCTCTGCTCCCCGCCGCCGCCCCTGTCCGGTGGCCTCGATGTCGGCCGGCTGATTCGGTGCTTTGCTTCTCCAGGTGACCTCGGGCGGCACGGTGTACGAGTCGGCCACGACCTTCGAGGACGTGAAGCTCACCCCCGAGCTGCTCAAGGGGCTGCACGACGAGATGGGGTTCAGCCGCCCCAGCAAGATCCAGGCCATCACGCTCCCCATGATCCTCACGCCGCCCTACAGGGACCTCGTCGCGCAGGCGCACAACGGCTCCGGCAAGACCACCTGCTTCGTCCTCGGCATGCTCAGCCGCGTCGACCCCAACCGCAAGGTCCCCCAGGCCATCTGCATCTGCCCCACCAGGGAGCTCGCGCAGCAGGTAGGTCTCTTGACTTGATCCTCTATACACTCCCACGCTCTGATATGTGCTCTCATCTGGTTATTATTAGATATAACAACAAACTGCAGTGGGGAGCTTGATTCTGCTAGTTTTATACCCTGTAATGTAATGTACGTACTGATTTTGATTGGTTGGTCTGTGCAGAATAAATCTGTGCTCATGAGGATGGGCAAGTTTACCGGCATTACCTGTGCCTGTGCAATCCCGTCGTCTCAGAAAGAGTATATGCCCATCAGCAGAATGGCTCCGGTGACCGATCAGGTGGTGATTGGCACTTCTGGGACGCTCACCAAGTGGATTACCCATAAGAAGCTTGCGACTAGGGAGATCAAGATTCTTGTGTTCGACGAGGCAGATCATATGCTTGCCGAGGTACAGTTTAGTTCTCTTGTCATCCATCTCTTTGTGTCTACACCCAGTGTTTTTCGGGCGACTTACTGTTAGTTTAGTGTTAAGACACATGCTAACAGTGAAGCGAGAAGGATAATAAGGTCCATACTCATTACCAAGTGTTTTCCGGGCGACTTACTGTTAGTTTAGTGTTAAGACACATGCTAATAGGGAAGGGAGAAGGATAATAAGGTCCATACTCATTACAGGAGTTATTTCTCAGCTGCAAACAATAATGGCACTGACAGCAATATTCATTCGAGTCTTCATGTCCTTGTAAGAAATACAGTAGAACAGATGTTTCTTAGCAGCAAACAATGAGAGTGTTTTGAGGTTAAGTCCCTTAGACCTTCCCCTTCATAGCCATCAGATGTACGTCGATAACTATCCGCAAGAAGCAAAGCAGTGGCACTTACTTGCTAGGCTTGCCACTAACTTGCTTCCTCTGGGGTAGGTAACTTTCTTATGGCTTAATTGAAATTGAAATTGAAATAACCTTTAGTCAAGTATGAGTCAATGGACCAGAGTATGAAAGAATGCGGCCTGTATAGTTTGTACTCCTGATATCCTAGTGGGGATTAAGGGGTGTCATCATGGTGCAGTCATGTTATGTTAGGTGACTCTTGGTACCTGTTTGGTCTGAGTGGATAAAAATAACAGAAAAAGGCATCTGTTTTCCAATGACATAAATTATTATGGAGTTCCCAGCAGTAGAAATATTCATATAACTGGAACCAAAATTTGAGGCGCTCAAAATTCCGACGTAACGGGCTCATGTAAACTAGTTGCTTTTATGATTGAATGAGTCCAGTTTCTTATCCTGTTGAATGCTTCTTGCAGGAGGGCTTTAAAACTGATTCTTTAAGGATCATGAAGGATATACAAAATAGTGCTGGTGGCTGTCAGGTAACCTTTTTTTTTAGTGAACTGACTACTTTTGACTGTGGCAGTAGAATCACACAACAGCTTGCACCTTGGTTACATTTCAAAATCAGATGCGAGTATTTTGAATGTTGGGACTTGGTAGGCTATTAAGGGAGACAACCTGTTCCCATGCTTTGTATGTGCTCATGTGCTGCTTGTTGAACTTATTATCAATTGCTAATGATAGGTAGAGGCTTTGGAAAAGGGTCATTTTCTTTATGCAGTGGGTTGTCTTCAATTTGGAAGTTTTTTCGATTGTGATATTCATTTTCTTTATTTTTGGAAGGCTGCATGTTCATGCATGGTGCATCTCTGAAGTTGATAATTTTTGGAATAGAAAGAAACATATACTATTGTATGTTCTATGTAATTGGTTAATTGCACATTTGGGCACTCCTATTGTCATAATCTTATAGCCAATCCGCTGCTGTTATTGCCCTAGGTTTTTCAAGTTCATCCATTGATGGTGTTGATATACTTTCAGTCCTCAACTAGCCTTGTCCATGTGGTGCATAATCTTTTGTGATGCCTAGCCTTGGCTATATAATTTATAAATTCTTGGTTAGATGTGATTGTTTCTGTTTTCATATGGTGCCTCTTTTACTTATTTTAATTCTATTTATAACAGGTGCTTCTCTTCTCTGCGACCTTCAACGAGAAAGTGAAGGAATTTGTTACAAGGGTCATTAAGGACGGAAACCAAATATTTGTGAAGAAGGAAGATCTTACTTTGGAAAAAGTAAAGCAATATAAAGTCCGAGTCCCTGATGAGGCGGCCAAAATAGAGGTTATAAGGGACAAGATCTTTGAGTTTGGGCAAAAGGTTGGACAGGTTATCATCTTTGTGAGAACAAGAAATAGTACTAAGAATGTACATAATGCTTTGACAAAAGAGGACTATGTGTGCTCCTCAATTCAAGGATCCCTTGACCAAGCAGAGAGGGAAAAAGTAATTCAGGAATTCAAAGATGGGTACACCAAGGTTCTTATATCAACTGATGTTCTTGCTCGTGGGTTTGACCAAGCACAGGTACTATGCGCGCTGTGCTATTTTGACACACCAGTATAAATTTTCCTTCTAACATTCTTCCTTTGAAAGGTTAACCTGGTCATCAACTACGACATGCCAATCAAGTATAATACGAGAGATGAACCTGATTATGAGGTGTACCTGCACAGAATTGGCAGAGCTGGGCGCTTTGGCCGAAAAGGTAAATTTATGTCTATCAGTCTATGTACACACACCACTGTAAAGCATATTTTGTCAACACCGGGACAAACATTAATGGTGTTGATAGGAATTAAATCGCTTGGGGTTAATGGCAGATTGAAGCTGTTATCACTGATAAGCAAGCACGCTACATTTAGTCAGTCCTAATGCCTGTTTGTCCTAGCATAAGATCGAACTTGTCGGCAGAACCAGTCTTCTGCGAGTAGGATTTTGCAATAGGATTTTTAGCTTCCTTTATTAGGATAAGTTAGAACTGATGTGACCATTGTTTGTTGATTATTGGTGTCATGTTTGTTTGTTCATTTTTTTTTTTTTTTGAGAAGTTGTGATCTCCTATTTCTGGAGACTGTCAATTGATTTTCTTAGATTGTTTTCATGATTTATCAGTTTGAAACATACTCCCTCCGTCTCAAAATTCTTGTCTTAGATTTGTCTAAATACGGATGTATCGAAGTCCGTATCTAGACAAATCTAAGACAAGAATTTTGGGACGGAGGAAGTACGTTTTGTTATGCCAGTTTATCAGCTAATCGCTGTTGAATAGAGTGCTTATCTTGTGGCCTAACTGAATTTTTGCTGGTGACAGGAGCTGTGTTCAACCTGCTATGTGGTCAAACTGATGAAGTTGTGATGACAAAGATCGAGGACTACTTCCAGCACAAAGTACCTGAGGTCCCCAACTGGAAAAGCGAGGACAATTTTGAGACAGCTCTTAAGGATGCGGGTTTACTCGAGTAAACGTTTCCTGGCAGAAATAGGTGGCAGCAAATGCGCGCTTATTTGATTATCTTGTCACCAGCACTTGGGTTCTTTCTTTTGCACCAGATGCTTGTGTCTGGAGTGGATTATGCTGAGCTGATGCGATGAATTCTATGAGAGAGTGTCCATTTTTATGCTCGTTCGTTTGAGGTTTTCAAGTCTTGTTCACACACGCCCATGTAATTTCCTTTGAAAATTCATTTGTATGTTACTTGTGCTACGAGATGCGTACCGCATGTGTACAGGTTGATCGCAATGGGCAGTTACAAGATTCACTCCCATGTGTGAGAATGTACATGATTTCCTCCTTGTGTAACTCAAAACAGTTACAAGTTGTCGTGCTCGATGACCTGCGCCCCCCTCCACTCCTCGCCGGGGCCGACGACGACGGGCACGAGGATGGACGCCGGCCCGGTGCAGAGGAAGTAGTCGTTGCCGAACTTCTCGTACAAGCCTCCCGGGCTGCTCAGGTACAGGTCCTCGAACCCCATCCGCACCAGCCTGAACCCCAGCCCGCTAGACTGTCGAAGTAAATCACAAACCATATTATCACTGAGCAATGCGACCGACGAATGATGTATCATTTCATGCACGAAAGGAGACGAACGAACCTGGTCGATGGTGGTGAACTTGGAGGGCGCGGTGCTGTAGATGCGCTTCTTCCTCTCCTCCGGCGGCGCCGCGTACACCCTGCTCACCTTCTTCTTGAGGATGGTGTAGAGGTTCTCCTCCACGGTCCAGGCGCCCTGCCTCGGCTCCTCCCCGCCGCCGCCGCCGAACCACCCGGACTCCTCCCGCTTCATGGCCTCGGCGGGGGTGAGCAGCGCGAACCCGGACGCCGGCGGCGGGTGGGAGCAGTAAGGGCAGCCGCGGAGCCCCTCCACGGCCGTGCCCCGCCGCTTGTCGAACTTGATGTGGCTCAGCACCGCGCCCGTCAGCTCCACCGGCTTGGCCCCGTTGTTCTTGACGATCACCGCCGTCGCCATGCTCAGCGGGTACAGCGTCACCACGTACGATACCTCCAGCTTGGCCGCCCCCTTGGCGCCGCACCCGAGCTCCACCTGCACCGCGTCGTACGAGTCCGAGTCCACGTCCGCCACGGACCACTCGGACGCGCCGAGCAGCGGCGACGAGGAGGAGGCCTCGTTGAGCACCAGCCCGACGCCGCCCTTGACCGCGCCGGCGCCGGCCACGGTGTGCAGCAGCTCCCGGCAGCCGTCCCCGCCCTCCCAGGACACCTTGGGCCGGTACGACGTGACCAGCCCGTCGTTGAGCCGGAGCTGCAGCGTGCTGCCGTTGCGCACGCTCAGCTCCGCCGTGGGCGCGCCCGTGGCGTCGGTCCCGAACCGGAGGCCCTTCCGGCCGAAGGTCTCCTCCAGCTGCGACGTCTGCGTAGCGGCGGGCACCGTCGACGCGACGCCCGAGGCTGCCCTCGCGGCCACGGTGGCCGGCCTGGGGGAGGCCGGGAGGTGGAGCGGGAGGAAGGAGGAGGCGACCATCGGAGCTAGCGCTGGAGTGAGTGATAGCTAGCAGAGAAGGGGATGCCGCCTTCCCCTAGGAAGTCCGATCGGGTGTCACCGCAGCCTCATATCCAGCGGCTTGAGGATAGGTGGCTCTCTCGCTCCTTGTCCGTGTCCTCTCCTTGCTCTGATGCGAACGGGGAGCCTGCATTCCTATCTACGTTCAACATTTAGTATATGTACTCTGTTTTTATTCAACATGATTTTTGTTTCCGCAATTCAGAAACATGTAGTATGTTTCACATTTTATTCAGAGGAACTCTGAGGCCGATGCTAAATTCATGAATGTTCACGTTGATAGGAGTTTACCTGTAGGAACGGATCTCAGATGGGAGTTCGACAAGTAGATGTACACTTTCCCAACAACAACAAAAAAGACAAGTATATGTACAGTGATCGACTGTATACAATATCATGATGTTGTAGCTATGACTACATTAAGGACCTAAAACTGAACTGTACGTACAAGTCAGGATGGCCGAGTGGTCTAAGGCGCCAGACTCAAGTTCTGGTCCTCTAACGAGGGCGTGGGTTCAAACCCCACTTCTGACAAATATTTTTGCTTTTTTCCTTTGCTGCTTAAATTAAATTTACTCGTCGGTTGGGTTTGTTCAACAATTACATCACTTTTCCTCGCAAAATTTTCTCTTTCCCGAGATTCTTCAGGCTATCCTAAGGCTGGCAGAGGAGAAGAAACCGCTGACTGACAATAGCTACTTTGGCAACGGTGGACTGAACGTTAGCGGGGCAACCACGGTGAGAAACGGCTGGAGACTGACTGACGCATTCCAATGTTCTTTCCGGAGTCATGTTCAGTGAATGATCTTGACTGACGCCCTCCATGCGGAGCCCTTGGCCCTCTCCCGTGCGGTGACCTCGAGCTCTTATTATGAATACGCACCGCTGGGTCATCTGTTCCGTGGCATCAAGTTTAGATCAAGTGCCAAGTTCATTCAGACTGAGATTGTACATGTTGGACGTAGCTGTAACAAGCCAACGCATGTGCTGGCCGCCATGGCTGCAGGGTTAGCTGATGCTGCAGCGTGCCTGTGACTTGATAGTTTCCCTGTCGATGTAACCCGTGCTATAACCGGCATTTTTGCCGTGCCCTAAATGGAATACAAGTGTTTCCATTTCAACAACAAAACCGGCATTTTTGTCGTGCCCGAGATGGAATACAAGTGTTTCAACTTTATCTGCACGTCGCTCTTCCCTGCACTCTACTCCCTCCGTCCCAAAATAAATGTCATAACTTTGTACTAAATTTAATATAAGTACAAGATTGTACTAAAGTTAAGACATATATTTTGGGACGGAAGGAGTACAATGTCACCCCACAGCACCGCGCGGAGCCTAATTATTTTTCCATCTGTTCCGTGGGAGTCCTAATTGGCAAATAGGTGCAGATAGAATTTTACCGTTGATTCAACCACGTATCCCTCTCATCCAGGAAAAAAAAAAGCGACCAACTCCTCTTGCGCTTTGCCGGCGAGGCTGTGAGTTCTCTTGCCCTCCAATCACCGCTCCGATGACGGATGGGTGAGGGAACCCCGGCTCTCTGCCTCTAGTGTAGGTAGGGTTAGGTTTAGTGTGTCCCACGACGGCGTTTGGATGACGGTGATGCCAGCGTTTGGAATGAAAATTTCTCGAGCTCAACCCCATCTCACGACATCCTCAGTGGTGAAATCGAGGGGTCTGTGTGAACCTTATTCCATCGTTTCGTTGGTGCGATGGATCTAATGGTGTTTGTTGTGTGCATGGCGGATGTCATCTCATGTGGTGTCGTCTTTGTTTAGGGGAAGGTAAAGGTCCAAGAACAATGTTCGAGGCTCGTGGGTGGCGGTTCTAGCATTCTGCCTCGACGACATGCGGCTAACCTGGGTTTCAAGGAGCACGGAGATGATCCCCGGTCAACGAGCCACAACTACAATGGCCTTTCCGACGGCAGTCCTCTTCTTTGGCTCACAAAGCCCTCATGGGAGGTGGTGCTTCTTCGTCTCCGAAGACGGCAAGTGGTGAGGATAGCGTTTGCAGAAATTTGCTTTAATGGAGTTTTCTAGCAAATGCTCCTGGACATGCGTCCTCTCTCTTCTTCTCTCTCGTGGTTTTTGCGATTTCGTGTTGTAATTTGACATATGTTTAATGGTGTGCGAAATTTCAAAAAAAAAAAACACGAGACGCCACCTTAACAAATCCATTTATTTGCCTACCAACAATCCGGCCGGCCTCCAAACGAACGGATCAGCAGAGCAGAGCAGCATGATCGTGTCTACTTGCGCGCCATTGCCCTGGCGGTGGACACATACCTGTCCTTCCTGGCGGCCAGCGCGGCGAGCAGCGCGCCCCTGTCACGCAGGCACCCCCGCACGGCCTCGTCCGCGACGTACTCCCTCGCCCACCGGCACAGCGCCGGGTGCCCCTCCTCGGCGAGCAGCGTCACCCCGGCCATCTCCTCGAACACCCCCAGCCAGTGCGCGAGCCCGCTGGCGGCGATGTCGAGGAATCCGACGCGGTCGCCGCCGAAGAACCTCCTCCCGCCGAGCTGCGCCTCCAGGAGCGTCAGGCTCTGCTTCGCCTCCCTCGCCGCCGCCTCCCGCGCCTCGCCCTCCCCCCACAGCGCCACCCACGTGCGCGCCCCGCACTCGTCGTCGATGAAGCGGGCCCAGAAGCGGGCGGCGGCGCGGTCGAGCGGGTCGGCGGGCAGGAGCGCGGGGCCTCGGCGGAAGGCCTCGTCGACGTACTCGACGATGACGAGCGACTCGCAGAGGGCCGGCCG
This sequence comes from Triticum timopheevii, assembly GCA_963921465.1. Lineage (NCBI taxonomy): Eukaryota > Viridiplantae > Streptophyta > Magnoliopsida > Poales > Poaceae > Triticum > Triticum timopheevii. The sequence goes on from OY997268.1 coordinate 527,181,209, forward strand.
GCGGCCGCCGTGGAGGAGCACCGGCACCTGCCGGTGGACGGGGTTGTGCTCCAGCAGCAGGGCGCTCTTGCTGTTGAGGTCCTCCCGGATGAACTCGTAGGGGACGCCCTTGAGCCGCAGGGCCACCTCGACGCGATGCACGGCCGGGCTGCCGAAGGACCCCATGAGCTTAACCTCTTCTGCAGACATCTCAGTCTACTGCTGCTCCGTCCTGATTTCTCCGGTCGAGTTGGACACCCTGAATATATTGTTTCCGAGAAACTTCCTCCTAGCTTCGTGCTATCAGCGATTATTATTGCGAATATGTTTAGAGCAACTCCAACGTGTCGACCAGATTGACGCGCTTTATCCGTTTTTTGTCGCTTTGGGTCGGCCGCTTGCTCGGTGTACGCCCTGTTTTTGGTTTGTGTCGGTCCAACGCGTCGACGCATATTTGCTCCCGCGATCGTCTGTCGTCGTTTTTATCAAATACACACACATTTTGCATAGTCTCACAAGCAAATAAATATATTAAAGTTCCACAATCCAAATAAATATATCATAATTTACAAGCCGAATAAAAATTAAATTATCTTCAGTTTATTTTAAAAAAAGATACATCTATTTGTTGCCAACATGAGCCCACATATATTCAACCAAATCATCTTGCAGCTGATTGTGAGTTTCCCAATCACGCATTTTATGGTGAAGTTGGATGAACTGTGCAAACGTTACCGCTCCTCCTCCTTGCCCAGGCACAACATTGTCAACCTGAAACTAAAACCCTTGATCGTAGATAAGTTCTGGGCGCTCATCATCTATGATCATATTGTGCATGATCACACAAGCAGTCATCACCTCCCACAACTTCTTGGTGCTCCAAATTCTAGCAGGATACTGAACAATGCTCCATCAAGATTGCAGAACACCAAAGGCACGCTCGGCATCCTTCCTAGCACTCTCTTGCTCTTGGGCAAATCTCTTCGTCTTTTCTCCGACAGGGTTGGGGATTGTCTTTACAATAATGATCCACTGAGGATAGATACCGTTAGCTAGGTAGTATCCTTTGTTGTAGTTGTGGCCGTTAATGTCAACATTCACGGGCGGGCAGTTTCCTTCGGCGAGCCTTGCAAACACTGGCGACCGTTGAAGCACGTTGATATCATTGTGCGGTCCAGCCATGCGAAAAAAAGAGTGCCAGATCCAAAGATCTTGTGAGGCCACGACCTCAAGTATGATAGTGCAAGCCCTGACATGGCCCTTGTACTACCCTTCCCAAGCAGAAGGGCAGTTCTTCCACTCCTAGTGCATGCAGTCTATGCTGACAAGCAACCCAGGGAAGCCCCTGCTGGCATTCATCGCCAACAAGCGGGTTGTATCTTCAGCAATCGGCTGTCTCAAGTACTCAGGGCCAAACACTGCAATCACAGCCTTGCAAAACATGCCATGGACTCTAGGCACGTAGACTCACTCATACGGACATACTCATCAACGAGACCACCGGGCACTCCGTATGCAAGCATCCGGATAGCTGCAGTGCATTTCTGATAAGATGAGAAGCCAATCTTTCCAAAGGGCATCCTCCTTGCACTCGAAATACTTAGCGTATCCGACCACCTCCTCTCAAATACGGTTGAAAACATGCCTAGCCATACGAAAACGGCGCCGGAATTGGTGATGTTTGAAGAGGGGGTTATCTGTCTCAAAGTAGTCCTTCCAATGAAGGAAATTGCCGCTCTCTCGGTTGCGATTCAACGCCTGAGTGTGCCCCGGGATCGAGCCCCGGAACAACGGCCACAGCCTATTAATGTGGTCATGGACCAACACGGCAACCACCATCTCCTCATCATCGGATGAAGAATCGTCGGAGTCGTGGAGGAAATTGTGGAAAAGGAACTCGTCAGCGGAGTCCATTTGTACCTTGAGGGAAACTGTCGAACAGCTTGCGGGCGTCGTCGAAGAAGCTGGTCGGCGAAGAGGTGCGTGCCTCCCCTGGACCAGGTAGCTGGCCTGGCGGCGTCCGACGAGCGTGGCGACGTCAGGTGAGCGTGGCGGCATCAGACGTACGAGCTGGTCGGTTCCTCGGGGGGTGACTTCATGCTCGCGGCTATGTCGGGGTGGGGTGGTGGGAAGCAACGGGGGCCAGACGGCGAGGCGGTGGTGGCAACGACGTGGGAGGTGGCGGTGTCCGAGGTGGCGTGTGGGCGCGGACTGCTGGCAGGGACACCGAAACTGGGTTGCAGTGGCGACGGGGTGGGGCGGGTAAGGACGATGGGGTGAAAGACAATGGCCAATGTGCCACCGACTGGCGGGCCAGGGGAAGGAGTAGGCGCACGTCACGCCCGTCTGCTTCGTGTCCGTGCCAACACAAATGAGGCTCAAATTTGGCCCAGGAATGGGTCGGCAGGCGGACGCCGGACGCACGTCTGTTTGGGTCGGCGTGTTGGGCCGACTTTTCTGTTCGCGGCGACCCAAATAGACGCTCTGTTTGGGTCACCCGGTTGGAGTTGCTCTTAGTTTATGAACGAGTAATTAAGCTGAAAAGAATTGACTGTTTAGTTCATGATATCTTCTCTTCTCCCGCCACTGAAAGCTACCTACCGGGAGTCTTAATCTGGCAAGCTCTAAACAAATAACAATCCATTGTTAGCTAGCTGCTAGTACTATGTGTTAATTTTTGGTACTTCTTGTTTCGGATGCAATGGGTAGCCTCTCCAGCCAAGCTTTAGATTTTCGAAGAGGTCAAAACAAGAGGGGAGGGAGGTATATACCCTACACTTTGCTACAACCATGCGAGACAAGGTGCATATTAGTCAAGGAATTCATCAACAAAGATCCCAATTTCCCTGAACAATAAAAAACTGAACCATGGAGTGGTGTTGTGCATCCTTCAGTGCAAGCAGTGACACCACCATGACACATAGCAGCTAGTGAACACCTCTCTAGGATACAAGCCAGTGACCCACTGACAAGGACCTTTATTCACATACCACTCACCAAGCAACCAGCATCGAAATTCTGAAGCATGTCAAGTGGACTAGCAGTGAGGCAACATAGCACTCAACCAAGCACCCCACTGCTTTTCTTCCCCAAACGGAACCACAAGCAAAGCACAGATGCAACGGCCTCCAAAAGAAGCCACACATTTGCCTTTGCCCGGTCAGCTTCGCACCATCTATCATTCCATCTAGTGGAGTGGAGCACCCAAAACGGACGCCTCCACATCAGCAGATACGAAACCAAAGCAAAGATTTCTGTTGTAATATAATCTTAATAAGACGCGAAAAACAGCTCCAATCTAGAACCCACTTTCAGATCCACTCACCCAACACTCGAACACAACACATAGTACTTACTAAAACACCACCAAATACCGAAAACAGACGCGACACAACCGCACGACGCTACCTTTGTCTTGCCACAGGTTCTCTTTTCTCTTTTTCTGGCGATTCCGATGATACCACTATAGGAGTCTTTAGAGCTAAGCAAACTGAAATAGGGATAATACGACGATGACAGGAGAAAAGGAAGAAACCTAACTATCCGACCCGCTTTCCAGCACCCGCCTTTGGTGATCGGTACCTTGGGACCCCGCATGTCTCGCCTGGTTCGCCAGCACCGTCCGTTTGTTCTTCATGGCTAGCTGGGAGGATCGGGTATGCGATCAAGCAGCTACACCGGTCTTGACAGCACCGTTGGCGACGACAGGCTTCTTCTCGGTGGCCACAGGCTTCTTCTCGGCCGCTGCTGTTTGGGCCACCTTCGCCGCGTAGGTCACAGCTGGAGGAGCAGCGGCAGCGGCTTTCTCTGCCGGAACCTTCGCATCCCCGTTGACACCATTTGCTACAGGTGACTTTGGCTTCCCATTGACAGCATCCTGCTGTTTCTCTCCATTGACACCATTCGGTAGAGAAACCTTTGGCTTCCCGTTGGCGAGTTCTTGCTGTTTCTCTCCGGCAACAGGATTCGGAGCCCTGCTGTCCCACACCTACGTACATGATTAGACAATCAATTCAGAGTTGCTACAACAAGAACAGAACAGTAGAGGATGAGAAATGACGATTCACTAGAGCCATATGTACCTGCTTTTGGATCTGCTGTTGTTTTATTCTCTTCTCCTGCATCAACTTCTGGCGGTTCTCATAGAAGGCGAAGTCTTCCAGGATAGAGGTCTTGCTGACATGCTCTTTGAATATCTTAAGCATCTGAATACCTTGCTCAAGGTTGATCTGAATTGTCGACAAAAAGGAGTAAACAGAACAATAAGGTACAGCCTATCTAGGATGTCAGAGAACCAAAAAATAATTAAACATTCATCGACACTTACATCCTGTGTGTCACGGCTGTTTGTGACCGGCTTGCCCTCGTTGTTCTCTAGGACGATGTGCTTGAGAATGTTGTTGGGAACATCCTTGACAATGTGCCACTTGACAGAGAATGAACCATTCCACTTGTCTTGTTGCCAGAACTCTAGAGTTTTTTCAAAATCAACAGGACCAGTCATTTCAGCAACACCAACAAACTGTCCACTTGTATTCACCTGAAAGTTTGTAAGAAAGGAGATTCAATTAGACCAAGGAAATCAAATTGAACATTCCTAAAGCCCTTTGCCTAAAGCAGTAGCAAGTGTGGAGAACGTCCTTACCGAGAAAAACAAGAATATAGGGCAGCTAGAGCCCTTTGCCTGAGCTTCTTGATAAGCAGCATCAAGCTTCTTATTTCCATTGGTGGTACTTGCCCACACATTGTATTTTATACTCTTATGGATATCATCCTCGCTGTATGATTTGATGACAAAAAACTTTGCATCATCATACTGGACAGGGAAATCCTCTAGGTTGAACTGTGCCTTATCAGGTATGTCACTAGCATCCTTGTTTTCACTTGAAGGGAGGGTCTGCCCTTTCACAGCAATAGTAACAGTATGGCCAAATGCTTTCTGGTTCTTGAAACGACCAGACCTAGGACCTCTGTTGAGCTCAATTGTTCCATCCTGACTCTCATTGCCAAAACCATAATATCCGTTGCCACGGCCTCTGGGCCTGTTGTATCTGGTATCCATAGAAACACCCCACCGACCATATAACCTGGAATCATAGCCGCTGCTTCCGTAGCCACTGCTTCCATAGCCGCTGCTTCCGTAGCCATTGCTTCCGTAGCCGCTGCTTCCATAGCCAGTGCTTCCGTAGCCAGTGCTTCCATAGCCAGTGTTTCCATACATAAGACCAGTTTTGACCGAATTTCCATACTGGTTGTAAGACTGGGTGCTCGAGTACATCCTGTTTGGGTATGTAGGAGTAGCTGACCCTGTTGTAGTCGTTGGTCTCCTGTTGCCCTGCATACATAACAATATACAGAGAACATATACTTCAGTATGCAAATTATATGCAGCACAATCAAGGTAAAACTTCATAAACAGGTCAAAACGATCAAACGTGCCTTCTATGCAAGAACCCCCACTATGTTTCAGAAGAAGAAAATTAACATCAAAGTTTATTGAGAGCGCGTCCTAACAAATACAATAGCTTAAAACTTCATTGCAAGGAAAATTATATACATCCCCATGCTACTGTTACTATGATGAAGCAGTGTAGTGCCTTAGCGTGTCAGGAAACATGCATGAGCAGAAAATAGTGACCACTAAATGCCTTTGATCCACAATTAATAAAAATTTCAACACAATTTCTCTGTACTCACCGTCTGCTGCGGTGTGGGGCTCTTGGTCTGGTACCTTGCGGAAGAGCCATTGCTATTATACGCTGAAGACGGCGTGTAATTAGCTGTAGTTGGTCTTTGCTGTGCATTGGTATAGGCAGAACCATCATACCAAGCATAGTGTGCCCCTGTGGTGTCATACCCATAGGTTGAGTCCACGTAACCAGTAGAAGGGACTCCACCTAGCAAGGGTGCCCTATAGGTTCCATCAGGGGTCAGTGATGAATTCTGATAGCTTGACCCAAGGGGAGCAGTTGCACTGTTACTCTGAGCAGAAACATTAGGAACACCAGTTGTGGTTGTTTTGGCAGCATCTGCCTTAGCTGCTGGCTTATTATCAGCATTGGCCGAAGGCTGCTGGTCACCTTGAGTTGTAGAAGGAATCGGGGTAGGAGGCTGATAATAAGCTGGATACTGGTAATGTTGTGCTGCAAACATCTGACCATCAACTGTTGGGACTGGGGAACTAGCTGGAGAGTATGCGCCATAAGGAGCATACCCATATCCATAAATATCTCCATATACTGCCTGCAAAATTCAAAGACCAATTAGCAAGTTAATTCTGATGTCCATGGAAGTAACACAAATATACAAGTACAACAAATTGAGATAGTACAGGATGTTAACATTCTCAATACAAGATGGTATTAGTGGCAGACAAACAGCATGAACAATACTTTTGAATAACAACAATTGGGAGAAAACTCTGCACAGACCATAATAAGAAGCAGAAATTCCCATGAAAGGTACAAACCATACCAAAAGAATGGCTGGATAGAATTCCACTCATTACATATATCAACACAGACTTGATATGATAGCTCCAGTAGACAATAATAGCAAAATTCCTGAACCTTTATGTACTACTAGGAATATGACTCATGGTGCAAATCCAGATAAGCAACAAGACATGAAAGCTAAAAGATAATACCCCCTCTGGGATAACTTACTGGGGTAACCTCCACTCCATCTTGATTTACATATCTAGTATATTCATCCCACTCGCTCATGGTTCCGTCGTAACCTGGAAGACCCAATTCCGTTAGCTTGCAAGTAAGTAGACTGAAAAGAAGCAGCAAGCTAAATTAACAGAGAACTGATCGGCGGTCCCTCACCTCCATAGTAATATGCTGGCAGATAGAACATGTTGGGATCCGTAAAATCTTGAACCACCGGCGTGATGGAGCGGTCCTGCGGGATCGACACGCTGAGCGGCTGGCTGGCCACAGGCCCCTGCTGAATCAAGAGCAACACCAGACATGTCAGAATCACATATCACCTGGAGCAAAGCCATGAACTTGCACAAATTGGAGAAGAACAAGGAATCTTTACTGTTGTATCCATACCTTGGTGGCACCGGCAAGCTCGGTTCCATCTGCCGCGGCCTTGGGCTGCGATTCCAGCGACATCTTCTGCAACAGATCTGTGGCTTCTTTGCAGATCAAAATCGTCGAATTAAGGAGTCACAGGGTGTAAAAAGAGATCCCAAACCTTGAAGACTAAATCTCACCAAGCAAACAGGAGCGATCCTACTCTACTTAATTAAAAATTTGCTTCTTTTGGACCTGTGCACTTCACAGCCAGCGTACGAATCCGGGCTACAGTAAAAACGCATCGATCTGGATAAGTCAAGCAAGCGCGGCCGCAAGGACGGACAGGCGCACAGGGCAGATGGGGCCGGCCGGCCGGCCAGCCGCCGCCGCGGCACAGTCACCGCGGAGCGTGCCCAGCCCAATCGACAAACCAACCACAAAACCTTGTCAGAAAGCAAAGGTAGCAAGTAAAGGATACGATCCGCGGCAGGGGCGGGGGCGGGGGCGGGGGCTGGAGCAGCAGCTGCGGCGGCGGGCGCCGGCGCGGCGGGCGGGGCGGGGGTCGGCGCGACGACGGCCATGGGGCGGGCGAGATCCCAGCAGACGGGTGACCTGGAGGCGAGATCCGACGGAACCAACCGGAGCGGCCGGGCCTCCTTCCCTCTCCTCTCTCTCTACGGCGGATAGCTAGGTAGCAAGGCCCGAGCTTGGGGTAGAGGGGGAGATAGGAGGGAGGGAGGGAGGCGGGCGGTGGGGATAGGAGGGAGGGAGGGAGGCGAGCCGCCACCAGGGGAGACTAGCAGCTGCAGCAGCAGGCCAGGGGGTAGTGGTGGTACTAGTGGTACAGTGCCGAGCTGCGAGGGGAAAAGAGGGGGGTTTAGGGTTAGGGGCCGGGGATGATATAGGTGGCGGGGGCTGGTGGGAGGGAGGGAGGAAGCGCCGACGACCACGGCTCACCGGGGGAGGCTTTGGCTTGGCTTGGGATTCCCCTCCTCTACGTCTTCTCCTTTTCCTCTATTTTATTTGTCCTCTACCAATTGCAACTTGGGACTCTTCTTTCCCCTCAAAAAAAAAAACACTTGTGGCTTTTCTTTACTGTAATTTCCTCTCTTTTTTCTAGTAGTAGTAGTAGTATTTGTTTTATCTTTGGCTTTATGTGACGATGTAAGAGGGTGAGTTGATAATAAAGTTAATTGTTCTTCTTTTCTGATCCTTTTCTTAGCCCGGCGGGTTTAGAGGCGATTACTCGCTACGGATTTTATTAGTCACCATCGGTTAGCCCTTTTTTTTAAGGAAAGCACACTAGGTTTTTGATATTGTTTTTATGGTGCAGGGATGCCTAATTTCTATGTTCTATCTAATTTAGATGGTAAGATGTCATAATGATGTTACCGTCGCAACTCTCGGAACGAGCATGTGGAACAACATAACACGAGAGTGATCGTTCTCGTGGTGGTACTGACCCGTGATACAACTGTTGACGATCACCAACAATGCTCTGCTAATAATGCCATACGTGAAAAGCACGCCAAACAGCTGTTGATGATCAGCGACGATGCTCTGCTAATAATGCCATGCGTGAAAAGCACGCCAGTGAAGTAAAGGAGTAGTAACCCGCACGCTACTCCTTTACTTCTTTTTTTAACCACAAAAAAAGCAAAGGAGTATCGTGCGGGTTGCCAGCTCACTGATACATCTGTCTGGGAGAAAGCATTACGAGTAATGTCAAATGCAGCGAGTGTTCTAAGAGCGGTGCCAGCTCACTGATACATCTGTCTAGGAGAAAGCATCAAGAGTAATGTCAAATGTAGCTAGTGCTTTCAGAGCGGTGCCAACTCACTGATACAGTTGTCTGGTAGAAAGCCTTGCCGGTAATGTCAAATGTAGCCAGTGCTTTACAAGCGGTGCCAGCTCACTGATACATCTATCTGGGAGAAAGGATTACGAGTAATGTCAAATGTAGCCAGTGCTTTACGAGCGGTGCCAGCTCACTGACACATCCGTCTGGGAGAAAGCATTACGAGTAATGTCAAATGTAGCCAGTGCTTTACGAGCGGTGCCAGCTCACTGACACATCCGTCTGGGAGAAAGCATTACGAATAATGTCAAGTGTACACAATGCTTTACGAGCGGTGCCAGCTCACTGACACATATGTCCGGGAGAAAGCATTATGAGTAACGTCAAATGTAGCCAGTGCTTTATGAGTGGTGCCAGCTCACTGATACATATGTCTGAGAGCAAGCGTTAGGAGTAATGTCAAATGTAGCCAGTGCTTTACGAGTGGTGCCAGCTCACTAATACATCTGACTGGGAGAAAGCATTACAAGTAATGTCAAATGTAGCCAGTGTTTTATGAGCGGTGCCAGCTCACTGATACACTTATCTGGGAAAAAGCATTACGAGTAATGTCAAATGTAGCCAGTGCTTTACGAGTGGTGCCAGCTCACTGATACACCTGTCTAGGAGAAAGCATTACGAGTAATGTCAAATATAGCCAGTGTTTTACGATCGGTGCCAGCTCACTGATACAAATGTTAATGTGCGACGACAATGCTTTGCTAATAACTCTATGTGCAAAAGCACAACGAAGTGGAGGAAAGGAGTATTGTTTGGGTGTTACCAAATAATGTTATAAGTAAAAGCATGGCAAAATTGGGGTAAAGGAGTATTGTCCGTGTGTTATCAAGTCACAACACAACTGTGGATGAGTAACGCCAACGCTTTACTAATAAAGCAATATGCAAAAGCACGCAAATGATGTGAAGGGGTAGTGTGTGGGTTTTACCAACTCGCAAATACCTTTGTTTGTGAGCAGTACAGAGAATGTTAATGCAATGAGTGGTTTAATGGTGATGCCATCTCATGATACAATTGTTAATGAATAATGGTGGTGCTTTGATAATAATATAACATGTAAAAGCACAACAAAATTGACATAAATGAGTATTTCTTGGGTGTTGCTAGCTCACGATATAGCTGTTGATGAGCAACCAAGTCGCTCGACCACTTAGAGGCTTAGTGCAAGTTGAAGTTGTGGTACTCCAAATAACGGCGGTGCTTTTGGTAATAATCTTGAAGTCTCTCAACCACTTAGAGGCTTAGTGCAAGTTGAATATGCCTAATTCATATCTTCTACCTAAATTAAGATGGTAAGATATCATAATGATGTTATGGTCACAACTCTCTAAACGAACATGTGGAATGACATAGCGCGAGGATGATTGTTCTCATGAAGGTGCTAACTCATAATACAATTGTTGACGATCGACGATGGTGCTCTGCTAGTAGCGTGCAGGTTACCAGCTCACTGATACATCTGTTTGGGAGAAAGCATTCCGAGTAATGTCAAATGTAGTGAGTGCTTTGTGAGTGGTGCCAACTCATGATACAACTGTTTTATGAGTGACAATGTGATACCCCCGTTTATAATCATGCACTAATCGTACACGCATCATGCACGATCATGAATGGTGACCCACATTAATATCACAACATAACTCTACGACACAAATTAAACATAAATCTTTATATTACAAGCCAAGGTCGCAAGGACCCATTACATCAGTGCAGATAGCAAGTTAAGTCTGGGTACAGACGATGTTAAACGAGTTGCCTTAAGAAGGCTAAGCATAACAACGACACTAGATCGAAAAAGCACAGGCCTCCTGACGGATTTCGGGATCCGGCAACCCGTGAGAGGTTCGAACATTGGGGTGCGTGCGGAGATCTCAACCTGTCTAGCCTGCCTACTCGCGATCCTCCTTAGCCTAGCGTGAAGAGCCCATAGAGACACAAAGACACAGAGATTTATACTAGTTCGGGCCACCGTTGTGGTGTAATGCCCTACTCTAGTGTGGTGTGGTGGATTGCCTCGAGGGACTATGGTTGAACTAGTTACAAAGGATGAACAAGTCTCATGAGGTAAGGTGTTCTTGAGCTAGTGTGGTGCTCTACTTGTTCTGGTTTTCGGCCCCCCTCCATGGTGGTGGCTAAGTCCTACATATAGTGTCTTGGCCCTCCTCCCAAATATGAGCGGGAAGGGATTCCACAACGGCGGGATTTGAAAGGGGACAAGCAGTACAGTCTATCCTGATAAAAGTTGTCTTCGCCTAAGAAAAGCCTCTGGCCGTGACGCTGCGGTGGGCTTGGCGATGACCTCCGTCCTGCCGTCCTGACAGTCTTGGTCTCGTTGCACCAGAATGGAAACCTTTGGCTGCTTCCTCGGGACTCCGCGCCTGCGGCTTGCCTCCCTTGCACCGAAGAGGAAACCTGCGCACTGCGCCTGCCTGGCCTTGGTCGTCATGGCTCACGTCAGCTGAGCCTCATGAGGTAGCTGCATAGATCTCTCCGCCCTCAGGAGCCCTCTTGAGGAGGCCAACTCCTTCAGGGGTTTTGGCATCGTCCGCCTCGCGAGGCTTGGCCCCTCGCGAGGGTCTTGCTGCGTCATTGTTGAAGCTGGACCATACCAGGCCGTCGATGGAGCCGCGTGGTGGGCCGTAGGCAGGCAGGACTGGATACCCCCAAGTCCAGGACGCCGACAGTAGCCCCCGAGCCCAAGGCGCGCTCGGGCTTGGCTTCCAAGTGAAGCCAAAGGGCAAGGACGGAGCGTCGCGGGCCCTATCAGCCTGCGGCTCTGGAGACACGTGGCGGTTGATGGGACGTGGGCGTCTCCACTTCCCCACGCCGCCTTGATATTTGGTAGACCCAGTAGCCGCCCACTGTCAGCGCAACTCGCCCTTCGTGGTGTGCCGTGCCCAGCTCTTGTTTCTTCCTCCCCAATCGTGCCGCCACATCTGTAGATCTGGTGCCTGCGCCTTGCTCTCTCTTGGTATTCGCCATGGCTCCCAAGCCAAGGAGGAAGAAGGTGAAGCCGCGCGCGCCAGCAGGTCCTCCGCCGGCCCTGGAGCCGGCCCTTGAGCAGTCAACGGTGATCAATAAGGAAGGGCTAGACAAGGTTTGCCACGCGCTGGCCGCCAGCTCCAACGAGTGGGGGGCGACGACTGCCCGCCCCGCGTCTTGGCGGACCAGCGAGATGAGTGCCACCGAGATTCCCATCCATCTTCATGCTCTTCTTGCTGGGTTGATTCCTCCCTTCTCCCCCTTCTTCAATGTTGTGATGCCGCACTACCAGATCCATCTGCTGCATCTGGATCCCCGCTCCGTCATCCTTCTTGCCGTCTTCGCCTTCCTCTGTGAGGCCATGGTGGGCATCACTCCCTCTGTGGCCTTGTTCTGGCATTTCTTCGTGCTCCGGCTGGCGGACGCTCGCCAACTCTCTGGGTGCGCGACCTTCGAAGTCGTGGCCGCGAATATCGGCTGATAACCCACAAGTGTAGGGGATCGCAACAGCTTTCGAGGGTAAAGTATTCAACCCAAATTTATTGATTCGACACAAGGGGAGCCAAAGAATATTATTGAGTATTAGCAGTTGAGTTGTCAATTCAACCACACCTGGATAACTTAGTATCTGCAGCAAAGTATTTAGTAGCAAAGTAGTATGATAATAAAGGTAACGATAGCAAAAGTAATATTTTTGGGTTTTGTAGTGATTGTAACAATAGCAATGTAAAAGTAAATAAGCGAAACACAAGATGTGAAAAGCTTGTAGGCATTGGATCAGTGATGGATAATTATGTCGGATGTGAATCCTCATGTAATAGCTATAACATAGGGTGACACAGAACTAGCTCCAGTTCATCAATGTAATGTAGGCATGTATTCCGTATATAGTCATTGCTTATGGAAAAGAACTTGCATGACATCTTTTGTCCTACCCTCCCGTGGCAGCGGGGTCCTAGCGGAAACTAAGGGATATTAAGGCCTCCTTTTAATAGAGAACCGGAACAAAGCATTAGCACATAGTGAATACATGAACTCCTCAAACTACGGTCATCAACGAGAAGTATCTCGATTATTGTCACTTCGGGGTTGTCGGATCATAACACATAATAGGTGACTATAGACTTGCAAGATAGGATCAAGAACACACATATATTCATGAAAACATAATAGGTTCAGATCTGAAATCATGGCACTCAGGCCCTAGTGACAAGCTTTAAGCATAGCAAAGTCATAGCAACATCAATCTCAGAACATAGTGGATACTAGGGATCAAACCCTAACAAAACTAACTTGATTACATGGTAAATCTCATCCAGCCCATCACCGTCCAGCAAGCCTACGATGGAATTACTCACGCACAGCGGTGAGCATCATGAAATTGGTGATGGAGGATGGTTGATGATGACGACGGCGACGAATCCCCCTCTCCAGGGCCCCGAACGGACTCCAGATCAGCCCTCCCGAGAGAGATTAGGGCTTGGCGGCGGCTCCGTATCGTAAAACGCGATGAAACTTTCTCTCTGATTTTTTCTCCGCGAGACGGAATATATGGAGTTGGAGTTGAGGTAGGCGGAGCCTCAGGGGGCCCACGAGATAGGGGGGCGCGCCCAGGGGGGTGGGCGTGCCCCCACCCTTGTGGACAGGGTGTGGGCCCCCTGGTCTTGATTCTTTTGCCAGTATTTTTTATATTTTCCAAAAAGTGCCTCCGTGGATTTTCAGGACATTCCGAGAACTTCAGTTTTCTACACATAAAACAACATCATGGCAGTTCTGCTGAAAACAGCGTCAGTCTGGGTTAGTTTCATTCAAATCATGCAAGTTAGAGTCCAAAACAAGGGCAAAAGTGTTTGGAAAAGTAGATGCGTTGGAGACGTATCAACTCCCCCAAGCTTAAACCTTTGCTTGTCCTCAAGCAATTCAGTTGATAAACTGAAAGTGATAAAGAAAAACTTTTACAAACTCTGTTTGCTCTTGTTGTTGTAAACATGCAAAGCCAGCATTCAGGTTTCAGCAAATATTATGAACTAACCATACTCACAATAACACCTAGGTCTCACAGTTACTCATATCAATAGCATAATCAGCTAGCGAGCCATAATAATAAACTCGGATGACAACACTTTCTCAAAACAATCATAATATGATATAACAAAATGGTATCTCCCTAGCCCTTTCTGAGACCGCAAAACATAAATGCAGAGCACCTTTAAAGATCAAGGACTGACTAAGCATTGTAATTCATGGTAAAAGAGATCCAGTCAAGTCATACCCAATATAAACCAATAATAATGAATGCAAATGATAGTGTGCTCTCCAGCGGGTGCTTTTAATAAGAGGGATGATGACTCAACATAAAAGTAAATAGATAGGCCCTTTGCAGAGGGAAGCAGGGATTTGTAGAGGTGCCAGAGCTCGATTTTAAAATAGAGATTGAATAACATTTTGAGCGGCATACTTTCACTGTCAACACAACAACTATGAGATGGCTGTATCTTCCATACTACATGCATTATAGGCAGTTCCCAAACAGAATGGTAAAGGTTTATACTCCCCCAGCCACCAACAAGCATCAATCCATGGCTTGCTCGAAACAACGAGTGCCTCCAACTAACAACAGCCCTGGGGGAGTTTTGTTTAATTATTTTGATTTGCTTTGATCTTTTTGGATCATGGGACTGGGCATCCCGGTTACCGGCCCTTTCTCGTGAATGAGGAGCGGAGTCCACTCCTCTTGAGAATAACCCACCTAGCATGGAAGATATAGGCAGCCCTAGTGAAGGAAATATGCCCTAGAGGCAATAATAAAGTTATTATTTATTTCCTTATATCATGATAAATGTTTATTATTCATGCTAGAATTGTATTAACCGGAAACATAATACATGTGTGAAATACATAGACAAACAAATTGTCACTAGTATGCCTCTACTTGACTAGCTCGTTGATCAAAGATGGTTATGTTTCCTAACCATAGACATGAGTTGTCATTTGATTAACGGGATCACGTCATTAGGAGAATGATGTGATTGACATGACCTATTCCGTTAGCTTAGCACACGATCGTTTAGTATGTTGCTGTTGCTTTCTTCATGACTTATACATGTTCCTATGACTATGAGATTATGCAACTCCCGTTTACCGGAGGAACACTTTGTGTGCTACCAAATGTCACAACATAACTAGGTGATTATAAAGGTGCTCTACAGGTGTCTCTGAAGGTACATGTTGGGTTGGCGTACTTCGAGATTAGGATTTGTCACTCCGATTGTCGGAGAGGTATCTTTGGGCCCTCTCGGTAATACACATCACTTAAGCCTGGCAAGCATTGCAACTAATGAGTTAGTTGCGGGATGATGTATTACGGAACGAGTAAAGAGACTTGCCGGTAACGAGATTGAACTAGGTATTGAGATACCGACGATCGAATCTCGGGCAAGTAACATACCGATGACAAAGGGAACAACGTATGTTGTTATGCGGTTTGACCGATAAATATCTTCGTAGAATATGTGGGAGCCAATATGAGCATCCAGGTTTCGCTATTGGTTATTGACCGGAGACGTGTCTCGGTCATGTCTACATTGTTCTCGAAACCGTAGGGTCAGCACGCTTAAGGTTTCGATGATAGTTATATTATGAGTTTATGAGTTTTGATGTACCAAAAGAGTTCGGAGTCCCGGATGAGATCGGGGACATGACGAGGAGTCTCGAAATGGTCGAGACGTAAAGATCGATATATTGGACGACTATATTCGGAGTTCGGAAAGGTTCCGAGTGATTCGGGTATTTTTCGGAGTACCGGAGAGTTACGGGAATTCGCCGAGGAGTATATGGGCCTTATTGGGCCATACGGGAATAGAGGAGAGAGGCCAAAAGGAAGGAGGCCTGCCCCCTCTGGTCCGAATTGGACAAGGGGCACAGCCCCCTTTTCCTTCTTCCTCTCCTCCTCTTTCCCCTTCTCTTACTCCAACAAGGAAGGAGTAGGACTCCCCTTGGCGCGCCCCCTCCTAGGCCGGCCACCCCCTCCCCCTTGCTCCTTTATATACGGGGGCAGGGGTGAAGGAAATATGCCCTAGAGGCAATAATAAAGTTATTATTTATTTCCTTATATCATGATAAATGTTTATTATTCATGCTAGAATTGTATTAACCGGAAACATAATACATGTGTGAATATATAGACAAACAGAGTGTCACTAGTATGCCTCTACTTGACTAGCTTGTTAATCAAAGATGGTTATGTTTCCTAACCATGAACAAGGAGTTGTTATTTGATTAACAAGATCACATCATTAGTTAAATGATCTGATTGACATGACCCATTCCGTTAGCTTAGCACCCGATCGTTTAGTATGTTGCTATTGCTTCCTTCATGACTTATACATGTTCCTATGACTATGAGATTATGCAACTCCCGTTTACCGGAGGAACACTTTGTGTGCTACCAAACGTCACAACGTAACTGGGTGATTATAAAGGTGCTCTACAGGTGTCTCCAAAGGTACTTGTTGGGTTGGCGTATTTCGAGATTAGGATTTGTCACTCCGAATGTCGGAGAGGTATCTCTGGGCCCTCTCGGTAATGCACATCACTTAAGCCTTGCAAGCATTACAACTAATGAGTTAGTTGCGAGATGATGTATTACGGAACGAGTAAAGAGACTTGCCGATAACGAGATTGAACTAGGTATTGGATACCGACGATCGAATCTCGGGCAAGTAACATACCGATGACAAAGGGAACAACGTATGTGGTTATGCGGTCTGACCGATAAAGATCTTCGTAGAATATGTAGGAACCAATATGGGCATCCAGGTCCCGCTATTGGTTATTGACCGGAGACATGTCTTGGTCATGTCTACATTGTTCTCGAACTGTAGGGTCCGCACGCTTAAGGTTTCGATGACAGTTTTATTATGAGTTTATGTATTTTGATGTACCGAAGGTTGTTCGGAGTCTCGGATGTGATCACGGACATGACGAGGAGTCTCAAAATGGTCGAGACATAAAGATTGATATATTGGACGGATATATTTGGACACCGGAAAGGTTCCGGATGAGATTGGGATCATACCGGAGTTCCGAGAGGTTACCGGAACCCCCCGGTAAGTATATGGGCCTTATTGGGCCTTAGTGGAAGGGAGGAAGAAGGAGCAAAGGAGGGGGCGCCCCCCCCAAGCCAATCCGAATTGGGAGGGGGGCCGGCCCCACCCCTTTCTTCTTCCCTCCCCTCTCTTCCTTCCCTCTCCTACTCCTAATAGGAAAGGGGGGCCAAACCTACTTGGAGTAGGTTTGCCCCCCTAGGGCGTGCCTCCCCTCTTGGCCGGCCCCCTCCTCCTCTCCTCCTTTATATACGGGGGCGGGGGCACCCCATAGACACACAAGTTGATCATCGTGATCGTTCCTCAGCCGTGTGCGGTGCCCCCCTCCACGATATTACACCTCGGTCATATTGTAGCGGTGCTTAGGCGAAGCCCTGCGACAGTAGAACATCAAGATCGTCACCATGCCATCGTGCTGACAGAACTACTCCCCGTACCTCTGCTGGATCGTAGTTCGGGGTGCGTCATCGAGCTGTACGTGTGTCAAGAACTCGGAGGTGCCGGAGTAACGGTGCTTGGATCGGTTGGACCGGGAAGACGTACGATTACTTCCTCTACGTTGCGTCAACGCTTCCGCTTCGGTCTACGAGGGTACGTAGACAACACTCTCCCCTCTCGTTGCTATGCATCACCATGATCTTGCGTGTGCGTAGGAATTTTTTTGAAATTACTACGTTCCCCAACAGTGGCATCCGATCCTAGGTTTTATGGTTTGATGTTATATGCACGAGTAGAACACAAGTGAGTTGTGGGCGATATAAGTCATACTGCTTACCAGCATGTCATACTTTGGTTCGGCGGTATTGTTGGATGAAGCGGCCCGGACCGACATTACGCGTACGCTTACGCGAGACTGGTTTTACCGCCGTGCTTTGCACACAGGTGACTAGCGGGTGTCAGTTTCTCCAACTTTAGTTGAACCGAGTGTGGCTACGCCAGGTCCTTGTGAAGGTTAAAACAACATCAACTTGACAAACTATCGTTGTGGTTTTGATGCGTAGGTGAGATTGGTTCTTGCTTAAGCCTGTAGCAGCCACGTAAAACTTGCAACAACAAAGTAGAGGACGTCTAACTTGTTTTTGCAGGGCATGTTGTGATGTGATATGGCCAAGATGTGATGCTATATTTTATTGTATGAGATGATCATGTTTTGTAACCGAAGTTATCGGCAACTGGCAGGAGCCATATGGTTGTCGCTTTATTGTATGAAATGCAAACGCCCTGTAATTGCTTTACTTTATCACTAAGCGGTAGCAATAGTCGTAGAAGCAATAGATGGCATAACGACAACGATGCTACGATGGAGATCAAGGTGTCGCGCCGGTGACGATGGTGATCATGATGGTGCTTCAGAGATGGAGATCACAAGCACAAGATGATGATGGCCATATCATATCACTTATATTGATTGCATGTGATGTTTATCCTTTATGCATCTTATCTTGCTTTGATTGACGGTAGCATTTTAAGATGATCTCTCACTAAAAATTATCAAGAAGTGTTCTCCCTGAGTATGCACCATTGCCAAAGTTCGTCGTGCCGAGACACCACGTGATGATCGGGTGTGATAAGCTCTACGTCCATCTACAACGGGTGCAAGCCAGTTCTGCACACGCAGAATACTCAGGTTAAACTTGATGAGCCTAGCACATGCAGATATGGCCTCGGAACACGGAGGCCGAAAGGTCGAGTGTGAATCATATAGTAGATATGATCAACATAAGATGTTCACCATTGAAAACTACTCCATCTCACGTGATGATCGGTTATGGTTTAGTTGATTTGGGTCACGTGATCACTTAGATGACTAGAGAGATGTCTGTCTAAGTGGGAGTTCTTAAGTAATATGATTAATTGAACTTAAATTTATCATGAACTTAGTACCTGATAGTATCTTGCTTGTCTATGTTGATTGTAGATAGATGGCCCGTGCTGTTGTTCCGTTGAATTTTAATGCGTTCCTTGAGAAAGCTAAGTTGAAAGATGATGGTAGCAACTACGCGGACTGGGTCCATAACTTGAGGATTATCCTCATTGCTGCACAGAAAAATTACGTCCTGGAAGCACCGCTGGGTGCCAGGCCTGCTGCTGATGGAACTGACGACGTTAAGAACGTCTGGTAGAGCAAAGCTGATGACTACTCGATAGTTCAATGTGCCATGCTTTACGGCTTAGAACCGGGACTTCAACGACGTTTTGAACGTCATGGAGCATATGAGATGTTCCATGAGTTGAAGTTAATATTCCAGAAGAATGCCCGGATTGAGAGATACGAAGTCTCCAATAAGTTCTATAGCTGCAAGATGGAGGAGAAAAGTTCTGTCAGTGAGCACATACTCAAGATGTCTGGGTATTGTAATCACTTGATTCAACTAGGAGTTACTCTTCCGGATGATAGCGTCATTGACAGAATTCTCCAATCACTTCCACCAAGCTACAAGAGCTTCGTGATGAACTATAATATGCAAGGGATGGATAAGACGATTCCCGAGCTCTTCACAATGCTAAAGGCTGTGGAGGTAGAAATCAAGAAGGAGCATCAAGTGTTGATGGTCAACAAGACCACTAGTTTCAAGAAAAAGGGGAAAGGGAAGAAGAAGGGGAACTTCAAGAAGAACATCAAACAAGTTGCTGCTCAAGAGAAGAAACCCAAGTCTGGACCTAAGCCTGAAACTGAGTGCTTCTACTGCAAGCAGACTGGTCACTGGAAGCGGAACTGCCCCAAGCATTTGGCGGATAAGAAGGATGGCAAGGTGAACAAAGGTATATGTGATATACATGTTATTGATGTGTACCTTACTAGAGCTCGCAGTAGCACCTGGGTATTTGATACTGGTTTTGTTGCTAATATTTGCAACTCGAAACAGGGACTACGGATTAAGCGAACACTAGCAAAGGACGAGGTGACGATGCGCGTGGGAAATGGTTCCAAAGTCGATGTGATCGCGGTCGGCACGCTACCTCTACATCTACCTTCGGGATTAGTATTAGACCTAAATAATTGTTATTTGGTGCCAGCGTTGAGCATGAACATTATATCTGGATCTTGTTTGATGCGAGACGGTTATTCATTTAAATCAGAGAATAATGGTTGTTCTATTTATATGAGTAATATCTTTTATGGTCATGCACCCTTGAAGAGTGGTCTATTTTTGATGAATCTCGATAGTAGTGATACACATATTCATAGTGTTGAAGCCAAAAGATACAGAGTTGATAATGATAGTGCAACTTATTTGTGGCACGACCGTTTAGGTCATATCGGTGTAAAGCGCATGAAGAAACTCCATACTGATGGTCTTTTGGAACCACTTGATTATGAATCACTTGGTACTTGCGAACCGTGCCTCATGGGCAAGATGACTAAAACACCGTTCTCCGGTACTATGGAGAGAGCAACAGATTTGTTAGAAATCATACATACAGATGTATGTGGTCCGATGAATGTTGAGGCTCGTGGCGGATATCGTTATTTTCTCACCTTCACAGATGATTTAAGCAGATATGGGTATATCTACTTGATGAAGCATAAGTCTGAAACGTTTGAAAAGTTCAAAGAATTTCAGAGTGAAGTTGAAAATCATCGTAACAAGAAAATAAAGTTTCTACAATCTGATCGTGGAGGAGAATATTTGAGTTACGAGTTTGGTCTACACTTGGAACAATGCGGAATAGTTTCGCAACTCAGGCCACCCGGAACACCACAGCGTAATGGTGTGTCCGAACGTCATAATCATACTTTACTTGATATGGTGCGATCTATGATGTCTCTTACCGATTTACCGCTATCGTTTTGGGGTTATGCTTTAGAGACGGCCACATTCACGTTAAATAGGGCACCATCAAAATCCGTTGAGACGACACCTTATGAACTATGGTTTGGCAAGAAACCAAAGTTGTCGTTTCTTAAAGTTTGGGGCCGCGATGCTTATGTGAAAAAGCTTCAACCTGATAAGCTCGAACCCAAATCGGAGAAATGTGTCTTCATAGGATACCCAAAGGAGACAGTTGGGTACACCTTCTATCACAGATCCGAAGGCAAGACATTCGTTGCCAAGAATGGATCCTTTCTAGAGAAGGAGTTTCTCTCGAAAGAAGTGAGTGGGAGGAAAGTAGAACTTGATGAGGTAACTGTACCTACTCCCTTGTTGGAAAATAATACATCACAGGAACCGGTTTCTGTGACGTCAAAACCAACTAGTGAGGAAGTTAATGATGATGATCATAGAACTTCAGATCAAGTTAATACAGAAACTCGTAGGTCAAACAGAGTAAGATCCGCACCAGAGTGGTACGGTAATCCTATTCTGGAAGTCATGCTACTAGATCATGATGAACCTACGAACTATGAAGAAGCGATGGTGAGCCCAGGTTCCGCAAAATGGCTTGAAGCCATGAAATCTGAGATGGGATCCATGTATGAGAACAAAGTATGGACTTTGGTTGACTTGCCCGATGGTCGGCAAGCAATTGAGAATAAATGGATCTTCAAGAAGAAGACTGACGCTGACGGTAATGTTACTGTCTACAAAGCTCGACTTGTTGCAAAAGGGTTTCGACAAGTTCAAGGGGTTGACTACGATGAGACCTTCTCACCCGTAGCAATGCTTAAGTCTGTCTGAATCATGTTAGCAATTGCCGCATTTTATGATTATGAAATTTGGCAAATGGATGTAAAAACTGCATTCCTGAATGGATTTCTGGAGGAAGAGTTGTATATGATGCAACCAGAAGGTTTTATCGATCCAAAGGGAGCTAACAAAGTGTGCAAGCTCCAGCGATCCATTTATGGACTGGTGCAAGCCTCTCGGAGTTGGAATAAACGTTTTGATAGTGTGATCAAAGCATTTGGGTTTATACAGACTTTTGGAGAAGCCTGTATTTACAAGAAAGTGAGTGGGAGCTCTGTAGCATTTCTAATATTATATGTGGATGACATATTATTGATTGGAAATGATATAGAATTTCTGGATAGCATAAAGGGATACTTGAATAAAAGTTTTTCAATGAAAGACCTCGGTGAAGCTGCTTACATATTGGGCATTAAGATCTATAGAGATAGATCAAAACGCTTAATTGGACTTTCACAAAGCACATACCTTGACAAAGTTTTGAAGAAGTTCAAAATGGATCAAGCAAAGAAAGGGTTCTTGCCTGTATTGCAAGGTGTGAAGTTGAGTAAGACTCAAAGCCCGACCACTGCAGAAGATAGAGATAAAATGAAAAATGTTCCCTATGCTTCAGCCATAGGCTCTATCATGTATGCAATGCTGTGTACCAGACCTGATGTGTGCCTTGCTATAAGTTTAGCAGGGAGGTACAAAAGTAATCCAGGAGTGGATCACTGGACAGCGGTCAAGAACATCCTGAAGTACCTGAAAAGGACTAAGGATATGTTTCTCGTATATGGAGGTGACAAAGAGCTCATCGTAAATGGTTACGTTGATGCAAGCCTTGACACTGATCCGGACGATTCTAAATCGCAAACTGGATACATGTTTACATTAAACGGTGGAGCTGTCAGTTGGTGCAGTTCGAAGCAAAGCGTCGTGGCGGGATCTACGTGTGAAGCGGAATACATAGCTGCTTCGGAAGTAGCCAATGAAGGAGTCTGGATGAAGGAGTTCATATCCGATCTAGGTGTCATACCTAGTGCATCGAGTGCAATGAAAATCTTTTGTGACAATACTGGAGCGATTGCCTTAGCGAAGGAATCCAGATTTCACAAGAGAACCAAGCACATCAGGAGACGCTTCAATTCCATCCGGGATCTAGTCCAGGTGGGAGACATAGAGATTTGCAAGATACATACGGATCTGAATGTTGCAGACCCGTTGACTAAGCCTCTTCCACGAGCAAAAACATGATCAACACCAAGACTCCATGGGTGTTAGAATCATTACTATGTAATCTAGATTATTGACTCTAGTGCAAGTGGGAGACTGAAGGAAATATGCCCTAGAGGCAATAATAAAGTTATTATTTATTTCCTTATATCATGATAAATGTTTATTATTCATGCTAGAATTGTATTAACCGGAAACATAATACATGTGTGAATATATAGACAAACAGAGTGTCACTAGTATGCCTCTACTTGACTAGCTTGTTAATCAAAGATGGTTATGTTTCCTAACCATGAACAAGGAGTTGTTATTTGATTAACAAGATCACATCATTAGTTGAATGATCTGATTGACATGACCCATTCCGTTAGCTTAGCACCCGATCGTTTAGTATGTTGCTATTGCTTCCTTCATGACTTATACATGTTCCTATGACTATGAGATTATGCAACTCCCGTTTACCGGAGGAACACTTTGTGTGCTACCAAACGTCACAACGTAACTGGGTGATTATAAAGGTGCTCTACAGGTGTCTCCAAAGGTACTTGTTGGGTTGGCATATTTCGAGATTAGGATTTGTCACTCCGAATGTCGGAGAGGTATCTCTGGGCCCTCTCGGTAATGCACATCACTTAAGCCTTGCAAGCATTACAACTAATGAGTTAGTTGCGAGATGATGTATTACGGAACGAGTAAAGAGACTTGCCGGTAACGAAATTGAACTAGGTATTGGATACCGACGATCGAATCTCGGGCAAGTAGCATACCGATGACAAAGGGAACAACGTATGTGGTTATGCGGTCTGACCGATAAAGATCTTCGTAGAATATGTAGGAACCAATATGGGCATCCAGGTCCCGCTATTGGTTATTGACCGGAGACATGTCTCGGTCATGTCTACATTGTTCTCGAACCGTAGGGTCCGCACGCTTAAGGTTTCGATGACAGTTTTATTATGAGTTTATGTATTTTGATGTACCGAAGGTTGTTCGGAGTCCCGGATGTGATCACGGACATGACGAGGAGTCTTGAAATGGTCGAGACATAAAGATTGATATATTGGACGGATATATTTGGACACCGGAAAGGTTCCGGATGAGATTGGGATCATACCGGAGTTCCGGGAGGTTACCGGAAACCCCCGGTAAGTATATGGGCCTTATTGGGCCTTAGTGGAAGGGAGGAAGAAGGAGCAAAGGAGGGGGCGCCCCCCCAAGCCCAATCCGAATTGGGAGGGGGGCCGGCCCCCCCTTTCCTTCTTCCCTCCCCTCTCTTCCTTCCCTCTCCTACTCCTAATAGGAAAGGGGGGCCAAACCTACTTGGAGTAGGTTTACCCCCCCCTAGGGCGCGCCTCCCCTCTTGGCCGGCCCCCTCCTCCTCTCCTCCTTTATATACGGGGGCGGGGGCACCCCATAGACACACAAGTTGATCATCGTGATCGTTCCTCAGCCATGTGCGGTGCCCCCCTCCACGATATTACACCTCGGTCATATTGGAGCGGTGCTTAGGCGAAGCCCTGCGACAGTAGAACATCAAGATCGTCACCACGCCGTCGTGCTGACAGAACTCCTCCCCGTACCTCTGCTGGATCGGAGTTCGGGGTGCGTCATCAAGCTGTACGTGTGTCAAGAACTCGGAGGTGCCGGAGTAACGGTGCTTGGATCGGTTGGACCGGGAAGACTTACGACTACTTCCTCTACGTTGCGTCAACGCTTCCACTTCGGTCTACGAGGGTACATAGACAACACTCTCCCCTCTCGTTGCTATGCATCACCATGATCTTGCGTGTGCGTAGGAATTTTTTTGAAATTACTACGTTCCCCAACAAGGGGGACACCTCTAGACACACAAGTTGATCTTCGTGATCGTTCCTTAGCCGTGTGCGGTGCCCCCCTCCACCATATTCTAGCTCGGTCATATCGTTGCGGTGCTTAGGCGAAGCCCTGCGTCGGTAGAACATCATCATCGTCACCACGCCATCGTGCTGATGGAACTCATCCCCGACACTTTGCTGGATCGGAGTCCGGGGATCGCCATCAAGCTGAACGTGTGCTAAACTCGGAGGTGCGATACGTTCAGTGCTTGGATCGGTCGGATCATGAAGACGTACGACTACATCAACTGCGTTGTCATAACGCTTCCACTTACGGTCTACGAGGGTACGTGGACAATACTCTTCCCTCTCGTTGCTATGCATCACCATGATCTAGCGTGTGCGTAGGATTTTTTTTGAAATTACTATGTTTCCCAACAGTGGCATCCGAGCCAGGTTTTATGCGTAGATGTCATATGCACGAGTAGAACACAAGTGAGTTGTGGGCGATACAAGTCATACTGCTTACCAGCATGTCATACTTTGGTTCAGTGGTATTGTGATATGAAGCGGCCCGGACCGACATTACGCGTACGCTTACGCGATACTGGTTTCACCGTTACGAGCACTCGTGCTTAAAGGTGACTGGCGGGTGTCTGTCTCTCTCACTTTAGTTGAACCGAGTGTGGCTACGCCCGGTCCTTGCGAAGGTTAAAACAGCACTAACTTGACGAACTATCGTTGTGGTTTTGATGCGTAGGTAGGAACGGTTCTTGCTAAGCCTGTAGCAGCCACGTAAAAATTTGCAACAACAAAGTAGAGGACGTCTAACTTGTTTTTGCAGGGCATGTTGTGATGTGATATGGTCAAGACGTGATGCTATATTTTATTGTATGAGATGATCATGTTTTGTAACCGAAGTTATCGGCAACTGGCAGGAGCCATATGGTTGTCGCTTTATTGTATGAAATGCAAACGCCCTGTAATTGCTTTACTTTATCACTAAGCGGTAGCGATAGTCGTCGAAGCAATAGATGGCGTAACGACAACGATGCTACGATGGAGATCAAGGTGTCGTGCCGGTGACGATGGTGATCACGACGGTGCTTCGGAGATGGAGATCACAAGCACAAGATGATGATGGCCATATCATATCACTTATATTGATTGCATGTGATGTTTATACTTTATGCATCTTATCTTGCTTTGATTGACGGTAGCATTTTAAGATGATCTCTCACTAAAATTATCAAGAAGTGTTCTGCCTGAGTATGCACCATTGCGAAAGTTCTTCGTGCTGAGACACCACGTGATGATCGGGTGTGATAGGCTCTACGTTCAAATACAACGGGTGCAAAACAGTTGCACACGCGGAATACTCAGGTTAAACTTGACGAGCCTAGCATATAACAGATATGGCCTCGGAACACGGACACCGAAAGGTCGAGCGTGAATCATATAGTAGATATGATCAACATATTGATGTTCACCGTTGAAACTACTCCATCTCACGTGACGATCGGACATGGTGTAGTTGATATGGATCACGTAATCACTTAGAGGATAAGAGGGATGTCTATATAAGTAGGAGTTCTTAAGTAATATGATTAATTGAACTTAAATTTATCATGAACTTAGTCCTGGTAGTATTTTGCAAATTATGTTGTAGATCAATAGCTTGCGTTGTTGCTTTCATATGTTTATTTTGATATGTTCCTAGAGAAAATTGTGTTGAAAGATGTTAGTAGCGGTGGTGCAGATTGGATCCGTGATCTGAGGTTTATCCTCATTGCTGCACAGAAGAATTATGTCCTTAATGCACCGCTAGGTGATAGACCTATTGCAGGAGCAGATGCAGACGTTATGAACGTTTGGCTAGCTCAATATGATGACTACTTAATAGTTTAGTGCACCATGCTTAACGGCTTAGAATCGGGACTTCAAAGACGTTCTAAACGTCATGGACCATATGAGATGTTCCAGGAGTTGAAGTTAATACCCGAGTTGAGAGATATGAAGTCTCCAACAAGTTCTATAGCTAAAAGATGGAGGAGAATCGCTCAACTAGTGAGCATGTGCTCAGATTGTCTGGGTACTTCAATCGCTTGAATCAAGTGGGAGTTAATCTTCCAGATAAGATAGTGATTGACAGAATTCTCTAGTCACCATCACTAAGTTACTAGAACTTTGTGATGAACTATAGTATGCAAGGGATGACGAAAACGATTCCCGAGCTCTTCGTGATGTTGAAATCGATGAAGGTAGAAATCAAGAAAGAGCATCAAGTGTTGATGATTGACAAGACCACTAGTTTCAAGAAAAGGGCAAAGGGAAAGAAAGGGAAACTTCAAATAGAATGGCAAACAAGTTTTCACTCCCGTGAAGAAGACCAAAGCTGGACCAAAGCCTGAAACTGAGTGTTTACACTGCAAAGGAAATGGTCACTGGAAGCGGAAATGCCCTGAATATTTGGTGGATAAAAAGGATGGCAAAGTGAACAAGGGTATATTTGATATACAGGTTACTGATGTGTGCCTTACTAGTGTTTATAGTAGCCCCTGAGTATTTGATACTTGTTCGGTTGCTAAGATTAGTAACTCGAAACAGGAGTTACAGAATAAACAGAGACTAGTTGAAGGGGAAGTAACGATGAGTGTTGGAAGTAGTTCCAAGATTGATATGATCATCATCGCACACTCCCTATACTTTCGGGATTAGTGTTAAACCTAAATAAATGTTATTTGGTGTTTGCGTTGAGCAAGAATATGATTTGATCATGTTTATTGCAATACGGTTATTCATTTAAAGTCAGAGAATAATTGTTGTTCTGTTTACATGAATAAAACCTTTAAATGGTCATACACCCAATGTAAATAGTTTGTTGGATCTCGATCGTAGTGATACACATATTCATAATATTGATGCCAAAAGATGCAAAGTTAATAATGATAGTACAACTTATTTGTGGCACTGCCGTTTGGGTTATATCGGTGTAAAGTGCATGAAGAAACTCCATAAAGATCGATTTTCGGAATCACTTGGTTATGAATCATTTGATGCTTGCGAACCGTGCCTTTTGGGCAAGATGACTAATGAAGGAAATATGCCCTAGAGGCAATAATAAAGTTATTATTTATTTCCTCATATCATGATAAATGTTTATTATTCATGCTAGAATTGTATTAACCGGAAACATGATACATGTGTGAATACATAGACAAACACATAGTCACTAGTATGCCTCTACTTGACTAGCTCATTAATCAAAGATGGTTATGTTTCCTAACCATAGACATGTGTTGTCATTTGATTAAAGGGATCACATCATTAGGAGAATGATGTGATTGACATGACCCATTCTGTTAGCCTAGCACTTGATCGTTTAGTATACTGCTATTGCTTTCTTCATGACTTATACAAAGTTCCTGCAACTATGAGATTGTGCAACTCCCGTTTACCGGAAGAATACTTTGTGTGCTACCAAACGTCACAACGTAACTGGGTGATTATAAAGGTGCTCTACAGGTGTTTCCGAAGGTACATGTTGGGTTGGCATAATTCGAGATTAGGATTTGTCACTCCGATTGTCGGAGAGGTATCTCTGGGCCCTCTCGGTAATACTCATCACCCAAGCCATGCAAGCATATAACTAATGAGTTAGTTATGAGATGACGTATTACAGAACGAGTAAAGAGAATTGCCAGTAACGAGATTGAACTAGGTATTGGATACCGACGATCAAATCTCGGGCAAGTAACATACCGATGACAAAGGGAACAAAGTATGTTGTTATGCGGTTTGACCGATAAAGATCTTCGTAGAATATGTAGGAACCAATATGGGCATCCAGGTCCCGCTATTGGCTATTGACCGAGAATGGTTTTAGGTCATGTCTGCATAGTTCTCGAACCCATAGGGTCCGCACGCTTAACGTTTCGATGACAGTTTTATTATGAGTTTATAAGTTTTGATGTACCGAAGTTTGTTCGGAGTCCCAGATGTGATCACGGACATGACGAGGAGTCTCGGAATGGTCGAGACATAAAGATTGATATATTGGAAGCCTATGTTTAGACGTCGGAATGGTTACGGGTGAAATTGGCATTTTACCGGAGTACCGGGAGGTTACCGGAACCCCCCGGGGGGTTAATGGGCCTACATGGGCCAAGAGGGAGAAGAGGAAGGAGCAAGGAGGGGGCCGCACGCCCCTCCCCCTCCTAGTCCGAATAGGAGTCCTACACCCCCCTTGGCATGCCCCCTTAGGCCGGCGGCCTCCTCCCCCCTGGCTCCTTTATATACGGGGGCGGGGGGCACCCCATAGACACACAAGTTGATCTACGGATCGTTCCTTAGCCGTGTGCGGTGCCCCCTTCGACCATATTCCACCTCGGTCATATCGTCGCGGAGTTTAGGCGAAGCCCTGCGCCGGTAGAACATCATCATCGTCACCATGCCGTCATGCTGACGGAACTCATCTTCGGAGCTCGGCTGGATCGGAGGCCGGAGATCGTCATCGAGCTGAACGTGTGCTGAACTCGGAGGCTCCGTACGTTCGGTGCTTGGATCGGTCGGATCGTGAAGACGTACGACTACATCAACCGTGTTGTGCTAACGCTTCCGCTTATGGTCTAAGAGGGTACGTGGACGAACACTCTCCCCTCTCGTTGCTATGCCATCACCATGATCTTGCGTGTGCGTAGGAATTTTTTTGAAATTACTACGTTCCCTAACAGTGGCATCCGAGCCTAGGTTTTATGCGTTGATGTTATATGCACGAGTAGAACACAAGTGAGTTGTGGACGATATAAGTCATACTGCCTACCAGCATGTCATACTTTGGTTCAGCGGTATTGTGAGATGAAGCGGCCCGGACCGACATTACGCGTACGCTTACGCGAGACTGGTTTCACCGTTACGAGCACTTGTGCTTAAAGGTGGCTGGCGGGTGCCTGTCTCTCTCACTTTAGTTGAACCGAGTGTGGCTACGCCCGGTCCTTGTGAAGGTTGAAACGGAGTCTATTTGACAAACTATCGTTGTGGTTTTGATGCGTAGGTAAGAACGGTTCTTGCTAAGCCCGTAGCAGCCACGTAAAATTTACAACAACAAAGTAGAGGACGTCTAACTTGTTTTTGCAGGGCATGTTGTGATGTGATATGGTCAAGACGTGATGCTATATTTTATTGTATGAGATGATCATGTTTTGTAACCGAAGTTATCGGCAACTGGCAGGAGCCATATGGTTGTCGCTTTATTGTATGAAATGCAAACGCCCTATAATTGCTTTACTTTATCAGTAAGCGGTAGCGATAGTCGTAGAAGCAATAGATGGCGTAAACGACAACGATGCTACGATGGAGATCAAGGTGTCGCGCCGGTGATGATGGTGATCACGACGGTGCTTCGGAGATGGAGATCACAAGCACAAGATGATGATGGCCATATCATATCACTTATATTGATTGCATGTGATGTTTATCCTTTATGCATCTTATCTTGCTTTGATTGACGGTAGCATTTTAAGATGATCTCTCACTAAAATTATCAAGAAGTGTTCTCCCTGAGTATGCACCGTTGCCAAAGTTCGTCGTGCCGAGACACCACATGATGATCGAGTGTGATAAGCTCTACGTCCATCTACAATGGGTGCAAGCCAGTCTTGCACACGCAGAATACTCAGGTTAAACTTGACGAGCCTAGCATATGCAGATATGGCCTCAGAACACGGAGATCGAAAGGTCGAGCGTGAATCATATAGTAGATATGATCAACATAGTGATGTTCACCATTGAAAACTATTCCATCTCACGTGATGATCGGTTATGGTTTAGTTGATTTGGATCACGTAATCACTTAGATGACTAGAGAGATGTCTGTCTAAGTGGGAGTTCTTAAGTAATATGATTAATTGAACTTAAATTTATCATGAACTTAGTACCTGATAGTATCTTGCTTGTCTATGTTTGTTTGTAGATAGATGGCTCGTGCTGTTGTTCCATTGAATTTTAATGCGTTCCTTGAGAAAGCAAAGTTGAAAGATGATGGTAGCAATTACACGGACTGGGTCCGTAACCTGAGGATTATCCTCATTGCTGCACAGAAGAGTTACATCCTGGAAGCACCGCTTGGTGCCAGGCCTGCTGCTGATGCAACTGACGACGTTAAGAACGTCTGGCAGAGCAAAGCTGATGACTACTCTATAGTTCAGTGTGCCATGCTTTACGGCTTGGAAACGGGTCTTCAACGATGTTTTGAACGTCATGGAGCATATGAGATGTTCCAGGAGTTGAAGTTAATATTTCAAGCAAATGCCCGGATTGAGAGATATGAAGTCTCCAATAAGTTCTATAGCTGCAAGATGGAAGAGAATAGTTCTGTCAGTGAACACATACTCAGAATGTCTGGGTATAATAATCACTTGATTCAACTGGGAGTTAATCTTCCTGATGATAGTGTCATTGACAGAATTCTCCAATCACTGCCACCAAGCTACAAGAGCTTCGTGATGAACTATAATATGCAAGGGATGAACAAGACTATTCCTGAGCTCTTCGCAATGCTGAAAGCCGCGAAGGTAGAAATCAAGAAGGAGCATCAAGTGTTGATGGTCAACAAGACCACTAGTTTCAAGAAGAAGGGCAAAGGGAAAAAGAAGGGGAACTTCAAGAAGAACGGCAAGCAAGTTGCTGCTCAAGAGAAGAAACCCAAGTCTGGACCTAAGCCTGAAACTGAGTGCTTCTACTGCAAGCAGACTGGACACTGGAAGCGGAACTGCCCCAAGTATTTGGCGGATAAGAAGGATGGCAAAGTGAGCAAAGGTATATGTGATATACATGTTATTGATGTGTACCTAACTAGAGCTCGTAGTAGCACCTGGGTATTTGATACTGGTTCTGTTGCTAATATTTGCAACTTGAAACAGGGACTACGGAATAAGCGAGCACTGGCCAAGGATGAGGTGACGATGCGCGTGGGAAACGGTTCCAAAGTCGATGTGATCGCGGTCGGCACGCTACCTCTACATCTACCTTCGGGATTAGTTTTAGACCTGAATAATTGTTATTTGGTGCCAGCATTGAGCATGAACATTATATCTGGATCTTGTTTGATGCGAGACGGTTATTCATTTAAATCAGAGAATAATGGTTGTTCTATTTATATGAGTAATATCTTTTATGGTCATGCACCCTTGAAGAGTGGTCTATTTTTATTAAATCTCGATAGTAGTGATACACATATTCATAATGTTGAAGCCAAAAGATGCAGAGTTGATAATGATAGTGCAACTTATTTGTGGCACTGCCGTTTAGGTCATATCGGTGTAAAACGCATGAAGAAACTCCATACCGATGGACTTCTGGAATCACTTGATTATGAATCACTTGGTACTTGCGAACCGTGCCTCATGGGCAAGATGACTAAAACACCGTTCTCCGGAACTATGGAGAGAGCAACAGATTTGTTGGAAATCATACATACAGATGTGTGTGGACCGATGAATATTGAGGCTCGTGGCGGATATCGTTATTTTCTCACCTTCACAGATGATTTGAGCAGATATGGGTATATCTACTTAATGAAGCACAAGTCTGAAACATTTGAAAAGTTCAAAGAATTTCAGAGTGAAGTGGAAAATCATCGTAACAAGAAAATAAAGTTTCTATGATCTGATCGTGGAGGAGAATATTTGAGTTACGAGTTTGGTTTACATTTGAAACAATGCGGAATAATTCCGCAACTCACACCACCCGGAACACCACAACGAAATGGTGTGTCCGAATGTCGTAATCGTACTTTACTTGATATGGTGCGATCTATGATGTCTCTTACCGATTTACCGCTATCGTTTTGGGGTTATGCTTTAGAGACTGCCGCATTCACGTTAAATAGGGCACCATCTAAATCCGTTGAGACGACACCTTATGAACTGTGGTTTGGCAAGAAACCAAAGTTGTCGTTTCTTAAAGTTTGGGGCTGCGATGCTTATGTGAAGAAACTTCAACCAGATAAGCTCGAACCCAAATCGGAGAAATGTGTCTTCATAGGATACCCAAAAGAAACTGTTGGGTACACCTTCTATCACAGATCCGAAGGCAAGACATTCGTTGCTAAGAATGGATCCTTTCTAGAGAAGTAATTTCTCTCGAAAGAAGTGAGTGGGAGGAAAGTAGAACTTGATGAGATAACTGTATGTACTCCCTTATTGGAAGGTAGTTCATCACGAGAACCGGTTCTTGTGACGACTACACCAATTAGTGAGGAAGCTAATGATATTGATCATGAAACTTCAGATCAAGTTTTTGCTGAACCTCGTAGGTCTACCAGAGTAAGATCCGCACCAGATTGGTACGGTAATCCTATTCTGGAAGTCATGTTACTTGACCATGATGAACCTACGAACTATGAGGAAGCGATGATGAGCCCAGATTCCGCAAAATGGCTAGAGGCCATGAAATCTGAGATGGGATCCATGTATGAAAACAAAGTATGGACTTTGGTTGACTTGCCCGATGATCGGCAAGCCATTGAGAATAAATGGATCTTTAAGAAGAAGACTGACGCTGATGGTAATGTTACTGTCTATAAAGCTCGACTTGTTGCGAAAGGTTTTCGACAAGTTCAAGGGGTTGACTACGATGAGACTTT
This sequence comes from Triticum timopheevii, assembly GCA_963921465.1. Classification (NCBI taxonomy): domain Eukaryota; kingdom Viridiplantae; phylum Streptophyta; class Magnoliopsida; order Poales; family Poaceae; genus Triticum; species Triticum timopheevii. The sequence continues at coordinate 527,214,465 of OY997268.1, forward strand.
CTCACCCGTAGCGATGCTTAAGTCTGTCCGAATCATGTTGGCTATTGCTGCATTTCGTGATTATGAAATTTGGCAAATGGATGTCAAGACTACATTCTTGAATGGATTTCTAGAAGAAGAGTTGTATATGATGCAGCCGGAAGGTTTTGTTGATCCAAAAGGTGCTGACAAAGTGTGCAAGCTCCAGCGTTCCATTTATGGACTGGTGCAAGCATCTCGGAGTTGGAATAAATGCTTTGATAGTGTAACCAAAGCATATGGTTTTATACAGACTTTTGGAGAAGCCTGTATTTACAAGAAAGTGAGTGGGAGCTCTGTAGCATTTCTAGTTTTATATGTTGATGACATATTATTAATTGGAAATGATATAGAATTTCTGGATAGCATAAAGGGATACTTGAATAAAAGTTTTTCAATGAAAGACCTCGGTGAAGCTGCTTACGTATTGGGCATCAAGATCTATAGAGATAGATCAAGACGCTTAATAGGACTTTCACAAAGCACATACCTTGACAAAATTTTGAAAAAGTTCAAAATGGATCAGGCAAAGAAAGGATTCTTTCCTGTGCTACAAGGTGTGAAGTTGAGTCAAACTCAATGCCCGACCACAGCAGAAGATAGAGAGAAAATGAAAAATGTTCCCTATGCTTCAGCCATAGGCTCTATCATGTATGCAATGCTGTGTACCAGACCTGACGTATGCTTAGCAATAAGTTTGGCAGGAAGGTACCAAAGTAATCCAGGAGTGGATCACTGGACAGCGGTCAAGAACATCCTGAAATACCTGAAAAGGACTAAGGATATGTTTCTCGTATATGGAGGTGACAAAGAGCTAGTCGTAAATGGTTACGTCGATACAAGCTTTGACACTGATCCGGACGATTCTAAATCGCAAACCGGATACGTATTTTTATTAAATGGTGGAGCTGTAAGTTGGTGCAGTTCTAAACAAAGCGTCATGGCGGGATCTACATGTGAAGCGGAGTACATAGCTGCTTCTGAAGCAGCGAATGAAGGAGTCTGGATGAAAGAGTTCATTTCCGATCTAGGTGTTATACCTAGTGCATCGGGACCAATGAAGATCTTCTGCGACAATACTGGTGCAATTGCCCTGGCAAAGGAATCCAGATTTCACAAGAGGACCAAACACATCAAGAGACGCTTCAATTCCATTCGGGACCAAGTCCAAGTGGGAGACATAGAGATTTGCAAGATACATACGGATCTGAATGTTGCAGACCCATTGACTAAGCCTCTCTCACGAGCAAAACATGATCAGCACCAAGACTCCATGGGTGTTAGAATCATTACTATGTAATCTAGATTATTGACTCTAGTGCAAGTGGGAGACTGAAGTAAATATGCCCTAGAGGCAATAATAAAGTTATTATTTATTTCCTCATATCATGATAAATGTTTATTATTCATGCTAGAATTGTATTAACCGGAAACATGATACATGTGTGAATACATAGACAAACACATAGTCACTAGTATGCCTCTACTTGACTAGCTCATTAATCAAAGATGGTTATGTTTCCTAACCATAGACATGTGTTGTCATTTGATTAAAGGGATCACATCATTAGGAGAATGATGTGATTGACATGACCCATTCTGTTAGCCTAGCACTTGATCGTTTAGTATACTGCTATTGCTTTCTTCATGACTTATACAAAGTTCCTGCAACTATGAGATTGTGCAACTCCCGTTTACCGAAAGAACACTTTGTGTGCTACCAAACGTCACAACGTAACTGGGTGATTATAAAGGTGCTCTACAGGTGTTTCCGAAGGTACATGTTGGGTTGGCATAATTCGAGATTAGGATTTGTCACTCCGATTGTCGGAGAGGTATCTCTGGGCCCTCTCGGTAATACTCATCACCTAAGCCTTGCAAGCATATAACTAATGAGTTAGTTATGAGATGACGTATTACGGAACGAGTAAAGAGACTTGCCAGTAACGAGATTGAACTAGGTATTGGATACCGACGATCAAATCTCGGGCAAGTAACATACCGATGACAAAGGGAACAAAGTATGTTGTTATGCGGTTTGACCGATAAAGATCTTTGTAGAATATGTAGGAACCAATATGGGCATCCAGGTTCCGCTATTGGTTATTGACCGAGAATGGTTTTAGGTCATGTCTACATAGTTCTCGAACCCGTAGGGTCCGCACGCTTAACGTTTCGATGACAGTTTTATTATGAGTTTATAAGTTTTGATGTACCGAAGTTTGTTCAGAGTCCCAGATGTGATCACGGACATGACGAGGAGTCTCGGAATGGTCGAGACATAAAGATTGATATATTGGAAGCCTATGTTTTGACGTCGGAATGGTTCCGGGTGAAATCGGCATTTTACCGGAGTACCGGGAGGTTACCGGAACCCCCCGGGGGGTTAATGGGCCTACATGGGCCAAGAGGGAGAAGAGGAAGGAGCAAGGAGGGGGCCGCGTGCCCCTCCCCCTCCTAGTCCGAATAGGACAAGGGAAGGGGGCGGCGCCCCCCCTTTCCTTCTCTTCCTCCTCTTTCCCCCTCTCTCCTACTCCAACTTGGAAAAGGGGAGTCCTACTCCCGGTGGGAGTAGGACTCCCCCCTTGGCGCGCCCCCTTAGGCCGGCGGCCTCCTCCCCCTGGCTCCTTTATATACGGGGGCAGGGGGCACCCCATAGACACACAAGTTGATCTACAGATCGTTCCTTAGCCGTGTGCGGTGCCCCCTTCCACCATATTCCACCTCGGTCATATCGTCGTGGAGTTTAGGCGAAGCCCTGCGCCGGTAGAATATCATCATCGTCACCACGCCGTCGTGCTGACGGAACTCATCTCCGGAGCTCGGCTGGATCGGAGGCCGGAGATCATCATCGAGCTGAACGTGTGCTGAACTCGGAGGCTCCGTACGTTCGGTGCTTGGATCGGTCGGATCGTGAAGACGTACGACTACATCAACCGCGTTGTGCTAACGCTTCCTCTTATGGTCTAAGAGGGTACGTGGACGAACACTCTCCCCTCTCGTTGCTATGCCATCACCATGATCTTGCGTGTGCGTAGGAAATTTTTTGAAATTACTACGTTCCCTAACAACTAAAACTCTGTTCTTCGGAACAATGGAACGAGCTACTGACTTGTTGGAAATAATACATACTGATGTATGCAGACCAATGAGTATGAAGGCTCGTGGCAAGTATCATTATTTTCTAACCTTCACAGATGATTTGAGCAGATATGCGTATACCTACTTGATGAAACATAAGTCTAAAATAGTTGAAAAGTTCAAAGAATTTCAGAGTAAAGTGGAGAATCATCGTAACAAGAAAATAAAGTTTCTACGATCTGATCATGGAGGAGAATATTTGAGTTATGAGTTTGGCCTTCATATACAACAATGTGGAATAGTTTCACAGCTCACGCCACCTGGAACACCACAATGTAATGGTGTGTCCGAACGTCGTAATCGTACTTTACTAGATATGGTGCGATCTATGATGTCTCTTATCAGTTTACCACTATCGTTTTGGGGTTATGCATTAGAGACAGTTGCATTCACGTTTAATAGGGCACCATCTAAATCCGTTGAGACGACACCGTATGAACTATGGTTTAGCAGTAAACCTAAGCTGTCGTCTCTTAAAGTTTGGAGTTGCGATGCTTATATGAAAAAGGTTTTCAACCTGATAAGCTCAAACCCAAATCGGAGAAGTGCGTCTTCATAGAATACCCAAAGGAAACTATTGGGTACTCCTTCTACCACAGATCCGAAGGCAAAACATTCGTTGCTAAGAATGGATCCTTTCTAGAGAAGGAGTTTCTCTTGAAAGAAGTGAGTGGGAGGAAAGTAGAACTTGATAAGGTAATTGTACCTTCTCCTGAATTGGAAAATAGTTCATCGCTGAAATCAGTTCCAGTGATTCCTACACCAATTAGTGAGGAAGCTAATGATGATGATCATGAAACTTTAGGTCAAGTTATTACAGAACCTCGTAGGTCTTGCAGAGTACGGTCCGCACCAGAGTGGTACAGTAATCCTATTCTGGAAGTCATGTTACTAGACCATGATGAACCTACGAACTATGAGGAAGCGATGATGAGCCCAGATTCCGCGAAATGGCTGGAGGCCATGAAATCTGAGATAGGATCCATGTATGAGAACAAAGTGTGGACTTTGGTGGAATTGCCCGATAGTCGGCAATCCATAGAAAATAAATGGATCTTCAAGAAGAATACGGACGTTGAGTAGTGTTACTATCTACAAAGCTCGAATTGTCGAAAAAAAGTTTTTCGACAAGTTCAAGGTGTTGAATACAATGAAATTTTTCTCACTCGTATCGATGCTTAAAAGTCTGTCCGAATCATGTTAACAATTGCCGCATTTTATGATTATGAAATATGGCAGATGAATGTCAAAACTGCATTCCTGAACGGGTTTCTGGAAGAAGAGTTGTATATGATGCAACCAGAAGGTTTTGTCGATCCAAAGGGAGCTAGCAAAGTGTGCATGCTCCAGCGATTCATTTATGGACTGGTGCAAGCCTCTCGGAGTTGTAATAAACGCTTTGATAGTGTGATCAAAGCATTTGGTTTTGTACAGACTTTTGGAGAAGCCTGTATTTACAAGAAAGTGGGTGGGAGCACTACAACATTTCTGATAAGTATATGTGAATGACATATTGTTGATCGGAAATAATGTAGAATTATTCTGCAAAGCATAAAGGAGTGTTTGAAAGGAGTTTTTCAAAGAAAGACCTCGGTGAAGTTGCTTACATATTGAGCATCAAGATCTATAGAGATAGATCAAGACGCTTGATAAGTTTTTCAATGAATACATACCTTGACAAGATTTTGAAGTAGTTCAAAATGGAACAGTCAAAGAAAGAGTTCTTGCCTGTGTTACAAGGTGTGAAATTGAGTAAGACTCAAAGCCCGACCACGGCAAAAGATAGAAAGAGAATGAAAGTCATTCCCTATGCCTTGGCCATAGGTTCTATAAAGTATGTCATGCTGTGTACCAGATCTATTGCATACCCTACCACTGAGTTTGGCAAGGGAGTACAATAGTGATCTAGGAGTAGATCACTGGACATCGGTCAAAAATTATCCTTAGTAGAATAAGGATATGTTTCCCGATTACGAGGTGAAAAAAGGCCCGTCGTAAAGGGTTACGTCGATACAAATTTTGGCACTGATCCAGATGACTCTAAGTCTTAATCTGGATACATATTGAAAGTGGGAGCAATTAGCTAGAGTAGCTCCGTGCAGAGCATTGTAGACATAGAATATTTGCAAAATACATACGGCTCTGAATGTGACAGACCCGTTGACTAAACTTCTCTCACGAGCAAAACATGATCATACCTTAAGTACTCTTTGGGTGTTAATCACATAGCAATGTGAACTAGATTATTGACTCTAGTAAACCCTTTGGGTGTTGGTCACATGACGATGTGAACTATGGGTGTTAATCACATACATATGTGAATATTGGTGTTGAATCACATGATGATGTGAACTAGATTACTGACTCTAGTGCAAGTGGGAGACTGAAGGAAATATGCCCTAGAGGCAATAATAAAGTTATTATTTATTTCCTTATATCATGATAAATATTTATTATTCATGCTAGAATTGTATTAACCGGAAACATAATACATGTGTGAAATACATAGACAAACAAATTGTCACTAGTATGCCTCTACTTGACTAGCTCGTTGATCAAAGATGGTTATGTTTCCTAACCATAGACATGAGTTGTCATTTGATTAACGGGATCACGTCATTAGGAGAATGATGTGATTGACATGACCCATTCCGTTAGCTTAGCACACAATTGTTTAGTATGTTGCTGTTGCTTTCTTCATGACTTATACATGTTCCTATGACTATGAGATTATGCAACTCCCATTTACCGGAGGAAAACTTTGTGTGCTACCAAACGTCACAACGTAACTGGGTGATTATAAAGGTGCTCTACAGGTGTCTCCGAAAGTACATGTTGGGTTGGCGTATTTCGAGATTAGGATTTGTCACTCCGATTGTCGGAGAGGTATCTCTGGGCCCTCTCGGTAATACACATCACTTAAGCCTTGCAAGCATTGCAACTAATGAGTTAGTTGCGGGATGATGTATTACGGAACGAGTAAAGAGACTTGCCGGTAACGAGATTGAACTAGGTATTGAGATACCGACGATCGAATCTCGGGCAAGTAACATACCGATGACAAAGGGAACAACGTATGTTGTTATGCGGTTTGACCGATAAAGATCTTCGTTGAATATGTGGGAGCCAATATGAGCATCCAGGTTCTGCTCTTGGTTATTGACCGGAGACGTGTCTCGGTCATGTCTAGATTGTTCTCGAACCCGTAGGGTCCGCACGCTTAAGGTTTCGATGAGAGTTATATTATGAGTTTATGAGTTTTGATGTACCGAAGGAGTTCGGAGTCCCGGATGAGATCGGGGACATGACGAGGAGTCTCGAAATGGTCGAGACGTAAAGATCGATATATTGGACGACTATATTCGGAGTTCGGAAAGGTTCCGAGTGATTCGGGTATTTTTCGGAGTACCGGAGAGTTACGGGAATTCGCCGGGGAGTATATGGGCCTTATTGGGCCATACGGGAATAGAGGAGAGAGGCCAAAAGGAAGGAGGCCTGCGCCCCCCCTCTGGTCCGAATTGGACAAGGGGCGCAGCCCCCTTTTCCTTCTTCCTCTCCTCCTCTTTCCCCTTCTCCTACTCCAACAAGGAAGGAGTAGGACTCCCCTTGGCGCGCCCCCTCCTAGGCCAGCCGGCCCCTCCGCCTTGTTCCTTTAAATATGGGGGCAGGGGGCACCTCTAGACACACAAGTTGATCTTCGTGATCGATCCTTAGTCGTGTGCGGTGCCCCCCTCCACCATATTCTACCTCGGTCATATCATTGCGGTGCTTAGGCGAAGCCCTCCGTCGGTAGAACATCATCATCGTCACCACGCCGTCGTGCTGAAGGAACTCATCCCCGACACTTTGCTGGATCGGAGTCCGGGGATAGTCACTGAGCTGAAGGTGTGCTGAACTCGGAGGTGCCGTACGTTCGGTGCTTGGATCGGTCGGATCGTGAAGACGTACGACTACATCAACCGCGTTGTCGTAACGCTTCCGCTTACGGTCTACGAGGGTACGTGGACAATACTCTCCCCTCTCGTTGCTATGCATCACCATGATCTTGCGTGTGCGTAGGAATTTTTTTGAAATTACTACGTTTCCCAACACCTAGTTGAAACATGAGCTGCTCGAGCATACAAAACAGAATTTCATTTGAAGGTTTGGAGTTTGGCACATACAAATTTACTTGGAACGACAGGTAAATACCGCATATAGGAAGGTATGGTGGACTCATTGGAATAACTTTGGGGTTTAAGGAGTTTGGATGCACAAGCAGTATTCCCGCTTAGTACAGGTGAAGGCTAGCAAAAGACTGGGAAGCGACCAACTGAGAGAGCGACAACAGTCATAAACATGCATTAAAATTAATTCACACCGAATACAAGCATGAGTAGGATATAATCTACCATGAACATAAATATCATGAAGGCTATGTTGATTTGTTTCAACTACATGCGTGAACATGTGCCAAGTCGAGTCACTCAATTCATTCAAAGGAGGATACCATCCCATCATACCACATCATAATCATTCTAATAGCATGTTGGCACGCAAGGTAAACCATTATAACTCATAGCTAATCAAGCATGGCACAAGCAACTATAATCTCTAAATGTCATTGCAAATATGTTTACTTCATAGTAAGTTGAATCAGGAACAATGAACTCATCATATTTACAAAAACAAAAGAGGTCGAGTTCATACCAGCTTCTCTCATCTCAATAAGTCCATCATATATCGTCATTATTGCCTTTCACTTGCACGACCGAACGATGTGTATAATAATAATAGTGCACGCGCATTGGACTAAGCTGGAATCTGCAAGCATTCAACTCAAGAGAGAAGACAAAGTAATATGGGCTCTAATTTAAATAAACAATCATGCATATGAGAGCCACTAAACATTTTCAATATGGTCTTCTAGTCTCGACCCCCAAAGAAGAGAAAAGAAAATAAAACTATTTACACGGGAAAGCTCCCAACAAGTAAAAGAAGAACGAGAAATCTTTTTGGGTTTTCATTTTAATTACTACTACAAGCAAGGAAATTAAACTAACTAATTTTTTTTGGTTTTTCTTAAGGCTTATCAAACACACAAGAAGAAAACTAGAAAAAAGAAAATTAAACTAGAAAGGATAATGCAATGAAAGAGTATGAGCACCGACAACTAGAATAGTGTGTGAACATGAATGTAAAGTCGGTGAGAAATACATACTCCCCCAAGCTTAGGCTTTTGGCTTAAGTTGGTCTAATGCCAAGGACCGCTGCTACTCTCCCCGGTGTACTGGGAGGTGTAATCAGGATACCACTGGCTGGCCATCTCCAGGTCCCACTGGTAAGATGATGCACGATAAGGGTCCAGTGCAGGTTCCTGCTCAGGCTCAGGTTCTGGAGTGGATGCTTGGCCTCGATGAGCGTACACCGCCTCCAGCGTGACAAGAGAATTATCTGCAATCAAATCAAACAACAGAGGCGCAGGCAAAATAATAATCTCATTGTATTTCTTATTAAATCTAAGGTTATATAAGAGCATCTTTTCTTTGTTGTCAACAATGAACTCATGTGCTACCATGCTCTTGTAATCTAAAATATAAGGAGGCAATTTTGTCTCCTCTTTCTCATGGTGCCTAATAGGTATCTCAAAATGTCTAGCAAGACGTGAAGCATAGATACCTCCAAAGATGGGGCCTTTTGTACGATTCAGGCTTAGCTGTTTAGCAATGATGGCACCCATACTAAAACTATTATCTCCAAACAAGGCATGGTGAAGAATGATAATATCAGGAACATTGAAGTTTCCACTATTTCCACGACCAATCAAGCATCTACTAGCAAATATGGCAAAGTAACGTAAAACAGGAAAATGTATGCTAGAGATTCTCGCATCGGAACCCTTCTTTGGATCCCCTACAGTGATAGTGTTAACAAAGCCATCCACATCTTTACGATGTGGTTCCTCTAATTTTCCCTCAAAGGGTATCCTACATATCACGCAAAAATTATGTAAAGACATTTCCCTGAATTCATCATATAAATGAAATGATACTGAAGGCGGTGACTTCTTAGGATAATAATAAAAGTTTTGCATGAAAGTATTGGTGAGTAAGAGATACTGATTGATCCGGTCATGGAGGAAATCGGTGAGGCCTGCATTCTCGATCAAAGAATAAAAATCTTCATGAATTCCAGCTTCTTTCAAGAAATTATCGCATGGCCATTCACACGGCCGTACTTCCGCTATGCGAGGAAGATTATACTTGGCTTTTTCCTTCTCTTTGGCTTGTGTTTCCTGAGAGCCTTGGCTAGAAGAGCCCCTCAAGACTCTCCTTAACATTTTTTGAAAATTTCGGAAATTTTAGTAACTTCAAAATAAAAGTGAATAAAACTAAACAAGATTGATAGCAACTACTCCTACAAGTGCCTAGAGCCTATATCATGCATTAGAATTGCTTGGGACCTCATAAATTTAACATGCAAGCTCAAGAACATGGTCACCTATGCAGCAAAAATTTGCAATGAATAAAGCACTAGAACAAAAACTAATTGGACCAATGGAGGAGTGACATACCAAGCAACAATCTCCCAAAGCAGTTTTGTGAATGGAGGTTTGAGCAAGGAGATCGAAAATCGCAGCAAAATGAGCTAGAACTCGTGCTTGAGCTAGATGGGATTTTTTGGGAAGAAGATGGAGTGTGTGGGTGCTGGCATAAGTGGAGGGGGGCCCACGAGGGGCCCATGAGACAGGGGGGGCGCCCAGGGGGTGTGGGCGCGCCCTCCACCCTCATGGCCAGGTGCTTGCCCCTCCTGCAGTGATTTCAGTGCCTAAAATCCTCAAATAATCCATAAAAAATCATACTAAATTTGCAGGGCATTTGGAGCACTTTTATTTTCGGAATATTTTTTTATGCACGGATAATTCAGAAAATAGACGGATAATACTATTTTTGCTTTATTTATTCTAAATAACAGAAAGTAAAAAGAGGGTACAGAAGGTTGTGCCTTCTAGTTTCATCCATCTCGTGATCATCAAAATGAATCCACTAACAAGGTTGATCAAGTCTTGTTAACAAACTCATTCCGAATAACACGAAACCTGAGAAATATTGAATAACACTAGGTTACCTCAACGGGGATATGAACATCCCCAATAATAATAAGAATATCATACTTTTTCTTGACAGTAGGGAGAGGAAATTCAAAACCTCCAATAATGATAGTTGGAACTTTTCCAATAGAATTGATGCTATGAACTTGAGATTGTTTCCTCGGAAAGTGTATCGTATGCTCATTACCATTAACATGAAAAGTGACATTGCCTTTGTTGCAATCAATAACAGCCCCTACAGTATTCAAAAAGGGTCTACCAAGGATAATCGACATACTATCATCCTCGGGAATATCAAGAATAACAAAGTCCATTAAGATAGTGACATTTGCAACCACAACAGGCACATCCTCACAAATACCGACATGTATAGCAGTAGATTTATCAGCCATATGCAAAGATATTTCAGTAGGTGTCAACTTATTCAATTCATGTCTATGATATAAAGAGAGAGGCATAACACTAACACCGGCTCCAAGATCACATAAAGCAGTTCTAACATAATTTCTTTTAATGGAGCATGGTATAGTTGGTACCCCCGGATCTCCAAGTTTCTTTGGTATTCCACCCTTAAAAGTGTAATTAGCAAGCATGGTGGAACTTTCAGCTTCCGGTATCTTTATTTTGTTTGTAATCATATCCTTCATATATTTAGCATAAGGGCTTACTTTAAGCATATCAGTCAAGCGCATACGTAAGAAGATAGGTCTAATCATTTCAGCAAAGCGCTCAAAATCCTCATCATCCTTTGTCTTGGATGGCTTAGGAGGAAAGGGCATGGGTTTCTGAACCCATGGTTCTCTTTCTCTACCGTGCTTCCTAGCAACAAAATCTCTCTTATCATAACGTTTATTCTTTGATTGTGGGTTATCAAGATCAACAGCAGGTTCAATCTCTACATCAGTATATTTGCTAGGTTGAGCATCATGAACATTATCATTAACATTATCACCAGGTTCATGTTCATCACCTGATTGTGTTTCAGCATCAGAGATAGAAATATCATTGGGATTCTTAGGTGTGTCTACAGTAGGTTCACTAGAAGCATGCAAAGTCCCATCATTTTTCTTTTTCTTCTTTTTAGAAGAACTAGGTGCCTCTAAATTATTTCTCCGAGAATCTTGCTCGATTCTCTTAGGGTGGCCTTCAGGATACAGAGGTTCCTGAGTCATTCTACCAGTTCTAGTAGCCACTCTAACAGCAAAGTCAGGTTTATTGTTTAATTCATCAAGCAAATCATTTTGAGCTTTAAGTACTTGCTCAAGTTAAGTAGCAACCATAGAAGCATATTTGCTAATGAGTTTAAGTTCACCTTTAACTCTAGCCATATAATCGCTCACACGTCCTATCTCGAAAGCATTATTCTTTAACTCTCTACCAACATAAGCATTAAAACTTTCTTGTCTAGCCATAAAGTCATCAAATTCATCTAAGCATGGGCTATGAAATTTAGTAGAGGGAATTTCAACTTTATCATATCTATAGAGAGAATTTACCTTTACTACCTGTGTCGGGTTATCAAGACAATGTGGTTCTTCAACAGGCAGTATATTAAGACCATGTATTTCTTCAATAGGAGGTAAATTCTTAACATCTACAACTTTTATACCTTTTTCTTTCATTGATTTCTTTGCCTCTTGCATATCTTCAGGACTGAGAAATAAAACACCTCTCTTCTTCGGAGTGGGTTTAGGAATAGGTTCAGGAGTTGGCTCAATTGGTTCAGGAATTGCCTCAGGAAGAGTCCAATTATTTTCATTAGTCAACATATTATTCAATAATAATTCAGCTTCGTCAACTATTCTTTCCTTGAAAACACAACCAGCACAACTATCCAAGTGTCCTTGGAAGCATCGGTTAGTCCATTATAAAAGATATCAAGTATTTCATTTTTCTTAAGAGGATGATCAGGCAAAGCATTAAGTAATCGGAGAAGCCTCCCCCAAGCTTGTGGGAGGCTCTATTCTTTGATTTGCACAAAATTATATATTTCCCGCAAGGCAGCTTGTTTCTTATGAGCAGGGAAATATTTAGCAGAGAAGTAATAAATCATATCCTAGGGACTACGCACACAACCAGGAGCAAGAGAATTATACCAAGTCTTAGCATCACCCTTTAATTAGAATGGAAATATCTTAAGGATATAATAATAGCGAGATTTATCATCATGAGTAAACAGGGTGGCTATATCATTTAACTTGGTAAGATGTGCCACAATAGTTTCAGATTCAAGGCCATACAAAGGATCAGATTCAACCAAAGTAATAATCTCAGGATCAATAGAGAATTCATAATACTTATTAGTAACACAGATAGGTGAAGTAGCAAAAGCAGGGTCAGGTTTCATTCTAGCATTAAGAGACTGCTGCTTCCATTTAGCTAATAATTTCTTAAGATCATATCCATCTTTACAAGCAAAGATAGCTCTAGCAGCTTCCTCTTCCATAACATAACCCTCAGGAACAATAGGCAATTCATAATCATTGGGAGAACTTTCATCATCACTATCATCAATAATAGCATCTTCAATAATTTCATTCTCTCTAGCCCTAGCAAGTTGTTCATCAAGAAATTCACCTAATGGCAAAGTAGTATCACGCACAGAAGTAGTTTCATCATAAGTATCATGCATGGCAGAAGTGGCATCATCAATAACATGGGACATATCAGAATTCATATCAGTAGCAGGTTTAGGTGTCACAAGCTTACTCAAAACAGAAGGAGAATCTAGTGCAGAGCTAGATGGCAGTTCCTTACCTCCCCTCGTAGTTGAGGGCAAAATCTTGGTTTTGTCGTCTTTCAAGTTCTTCATAGTGATCAACAGCTATAAATTCCAAGTGACTCAGAGAATAAAGCTATGCTCCCCGGCAACAGCGCCAGAAATTAGTCTTGATAACCCACAAGTGTAGGGGATCGCAACAGCTTTCGAGGGTAAAGTATTCAACCCAAATTTATTGATTCGACACAAGGGGTGCCAAAGAATATTATTGAGTATTAGCAGTTGAGTTGTCTATTCAACCACACCTGGATAACTTAGTATCTACAGCAAAGTATTTAGTAGCAAAGTAGTATGATAATAAAGGTAATGATAGCAAAAGTAATATTTTTGGGTTTTGTAGTGATTGTAACAATAGCAACGTAAAAGTAAATAAGCGAAACACAAGATGTGAAAAGCTCGTAGGCATTGGATCAGTGATGGATAATTATGTCGGATGCGATTCCTCATGTAATAGCTATAACATAGGGTGACATAGAACTAGCTCCAGCTCATCAATGTAATGTAGGCATGTATTCCGTATATAGTCATACGTGTTTATGGAAAAGAACTTGCATGCCATCTTTTGTCCTACCCTCCCATGGCAGCGGGGTCCTAGCGAAAACTAAGGGATATTAAGGCCTCCTTTTAATAGAGAACCGGAACAAAGCATTAGCACATAGTGAATACATGAACTCCTCAAACTACGGTCATCACCGATCAGTATCCCAATTATTGTCACTTCGGGGTTGTCGGATCATAACACATAATAGGTGACTATAGACTTGCAAGATAGGATCAAGAACACACATATATTCATGAAAACATAATAGGTTTAGATCTGAAATCATGGCACTCGGGCCCTAGTGACAAGCATTAAGCATAGCAAAGTCATAGCAACATCAGTCTCAGAACATAATGGATACTAGGGATCAAACCCTAACAAAACTAACTTGATTACATGGTAAATCTCATCCAACCCATCATCGTCCAGCAAGCCTACGGTGGAATTACTCACGCACGGCGGTGAGCATCATGAAATTGGTGATGGAGGATGGTTGATGATGACGACGGCGACGAATCCCCCTCTCCGGAGCCCCAAACGGACTCCAGATCAGCCCTCCCGAGAGAGATTAGGGCTTGGCGGTGGCTCCATATCGTAAAACGCGATGAAACTTTCTCTCTGATTTTTTTCTCCGCGAGACGGAATATATGGAGTTGGAGTTGAGGTCGGCGGAGTCTCAGGGGGCCCACGAGACAGGGGCGCGCCCAGGGGGGTGGGCGCGCCCCCACCCTCGTGGACAGGGTATGGCCCCCTGGTCTTGATTCTTTCGCCAGTATTTTTTATATTTTCCAAAAAGTGCCTCCGTGGATTTTCAGGACATTCCGAGAATTTTTGTTTTCTACACATAAAACAACATCATGGCAGTTCTGCTGAAAACAACGTCAGTCCGGGTTCGTTTCCTTCAAATCATGCAAGTTAGAGTCCAAAACAAGGGCAAAAGTATTTGGAAAAGTAGATACGTTGGAGAAGTGTCACTGGCTCGGGGATCGACTTAGAGCTCTCGCCCGTCGCGAAGGGATTCCGGAAGCAGTGGCTTCTGTTGGACGCCCGCATGTTCAGCTGCCTGCTCACGATTCTTGGGTCGCCGGCTTCGCGAAGCTATGGCTGGTGCCATGCGAAGCTCACGGATTAGCGTCTTGCTTTTGTCTGGAAGAGGTTGGCGAGGCTCTAGGAACTGGGGGTGACAGCGCCAATGGTGATGAAGGAATTCGTGAAGCAGCGCCTTGCTCCCCTTCATCGCCATTCTCGCCCAATGTGGGACTTCACCGGCACCGGAGACCCGATGAGGCTGCAGGAGCCGTCGCCTGCTGCCGATACCTTGAGCGTGGTGCTTAAGCTCCTGATTGGCGAGCCCGAGCCTGTTGACCTCACGGGGGACGGCTGCCTCCTTTATCTGTGCTCAAACAAGGAGACGTTCGCGAGGCAAATGCCCCTGTTTGATGAGTGGGGGTAGCTTCCTGAGGGCATTGAGGGACCCCGTGAGAATCCAGTCTTTGTGGCTCCTCTCCTGATTGACCCCGCTGCATGCGCCCCAGGTGTGGAGGCAGGGGGATGCGTGCCTTCGTCAGCTGGCGAGAACTCCTCCGGAGACTCGACCTTATTGGAGGCTCAGGAGCCTCAAGCTTCTGAGGTCCCGGCAGGGGCTGCTGCAGAGCCTGCGTAACACCAGGCTCCAGAGGCAGGGGCCTCTGACAACCCAGCCGGTGGCTCCAGAGCTGCTGCTGGCGACGAGAAGCCCACCAATGGCTCCGGAGCCGTGAGCCAGGAGGCCATGCCGGGCGCCCTTGCCCTTGGGACCTCTGCTCCAAATATCACACCGGACGCTCCCCGCCTATGCCTTGAGTCGCTCCTGAAGAGGAAGAGGTCCCTGTGCCGCGACGATGGCACCCGTCGGCCGCTGAAGCCAAGGAGATATGTGGTCGCCGATGAGTAAGTACCTTCACTCCTGCTCTCTGAGTGCACTGCGTTTTCTTATGGCTGGGGTTTTGCAGGATCTTCATGAAGAACAAACCTCGAGAGGCGGAGACCCCCAAGAGCCCCAGCGCGGTGCGGGCGTGCAGCCCCCAGTGCCCTGAGCCTGCGCAGGGCATGAGTCCGGCTCCCTCCAGCTCGACACTGTGAGGGCGCATCGGAACTGAGCCCCATGTTCTCTCCTCCCGTGATTCCGTCCGCGAGGTGAAGGGTGCGCAGGTGATCCTCCCTCTTGTCCTTGCCGGCAGGGGGGCGTCCTCCGGGCAACCGTCGTCTTCAAGTTGTGGGGCCCTGCCAGCCAGCCCCTAGCCGGCAACTGGCGGAGCCCCCAGCGCCTCCCAAGCGACCTCGTGGGCGCAGCGCAGTATGCTTTGGGTTCTTTGGTGAAGCGATGCTCGCGATGGTCCATGTTGGCGGGGAGCTCGCCAATGTTGACACCAGGCTTGAAGCAGAAAACCGCCGCTTGGAGGGTGAATGTCAGCTGCTGAAGGTGGCCATCAACCTTGGGAAGCTTCAGCGTGACGAGGCTGAAGCGCGCGCGGAGGCTTCGCTCGCGGCTTCTCAAGAAGCTCGCGCTTGCGCCATGGAAGAGGCCGAGGCGGCCAACCGGCGCCGCGAGGCAGCTGAGGAGCGGGAGCGAGATCTTCTGTCTTTGAGTGCTGCCCTGCTGCGCAAAATCGAGGAGCGTCGTGCCCTGCTGGCCTCCTCACCAGGTGAGGTGGCCCTTGCCAAGGCGGAGCTTCTGAGGCGCCATGAGGACTTGACGCTGGAGGCCGTGGATCATAGCTTGGCGCTGGAAAGGCTGGAGGTGAGGGAGCGACAGGTCACCGTGGCTGAGGATGCTGTCGCCGCCCGAGAAGCTCAAGTCCAGATGGAGGTGGAGGAGAAGGTGGCGAAGGCACGTGCTGAGCTAGCCGAGGGGCACCGCCTAGACCTGGAGCTGCTCAAAGCTGAGTTTGAGGGTCAGACCTTTGCCTTGAAGACCGAGCTGCAGGTGGTGAAGCAGTGCGAGGACGCTGCCCGGTAAGCCCTGGCTTCTTCCGAACCCACCTTGGACTCTGCTCGCGCTGAGGTATCCTCTCTCTGGAAGCAGGCCGAGGACACTGCCTCCCTCCCGGAGAAGGCTTTGAGTGAAAAGTGCCGCCGCCTGACACTGGAGCGCGAACACGACCCCATGCTCCAGGGTTTGCGCGTCTGAGCTAACAACGCCTTGGGTGCCATTTGCGATGAGAGCGCCCCTCACCCGCGTGAAAGCGACTATGCCAACCATCTCCACTTCTACACCGATATCATGACCCGCCTGGAGGACTAGGCCGCAAAAGCCTGCCAGCTCGTTGAGGAGAGGAGCCGGGGCCTCCTTGGGCGCGCGCTCTCGCGCATCTTCAGCAACCTCCTGAACCTTGACTCCCACTTTGACTTCAGCATCGTGCTAGCCCTCGTGCCCGCGGCCACCCAAGACAAGCTTGCCAAGTGGGTGGATGGTCATGTGGATGCTCTGGTGAAGGAGATGACTCCTGAAGATGACACGGCCGTGCTCGCGGCTGAAGGGGCTGGCGCGGGTGGAGCTGACAAGGAGGGTGGCAGCTTCAGCACAAGCAGCATGGACGGGAGTGACGAGGAAGGCGCATCCAGCTAGGCATGTATTTCTTTTATTTTGACCTGTGTAAAAAACTCGAGCGTATCCTTGTGAGAGCATTTTGAAAAGGGGGTGCCCCTTATGATATATGAGATTGCTAAATGCTTTTTGAAGTAACACCTAGAGGGGGGCCCAGCAAGGCTATGTGCCGATGAACAGGATAGCTGTTTTTGACTTATCTTGGGTTTCGTGGGTCCTGAGTGACCTGATGCCGCGGCAGCGCCCCTTCTCCTAAGGCGAGCCTGCAGCTGGCTCGCGAGGCCCTGTGCCTCTCAAGGGGCCTGCTGGCCTGCCGTGTAGTGCCTCTGAGGATCCAACTGCCAGATTGTGGCAAGGTAGGCATGCGGGGCGGCCGCACCTTCGAGCCCCCGAGGGGAGCGATCACCGCCAGTGCGCCACC
The DNA here is from genome assembly GCA_963921465.1 of Triticum timopheevii. Taxonomy (NCBI): domain Eukaryota; kingdom Viridiplantae; phylum Streptophyta; class Magnoliopsida; order Poales; family Poaceae; genus Triticum; species Triticum timopheevii. The sequence continues at coordinate 527,232,041 of OY997268.1, forward strand.
GTACCCAGCCCCCACTCACGAGGTGCTAGAGGGCAGGGTAGTTGTCACGAGCTCCAAGAAAAGAACATAAGAACTTAAGGCAAGAGAGCGACACAAGAAAAAGGAAACTCCCCCCGTTTTATAAACGCACAGAAAAGAAACTGCTTCAAAAGGTCGGCAAGTGAGTACAAAGAAGAGTGGCAAAAAGCAGGCGGCCACGTCTGGCGCCCAACTGGTCTTCAGTCTTCGGTCTTCTCACTAGTGCAGAGCTAACTGCTTCCACTGGCTGGGCATAGTCATTGGGGACAGTGTCAACGGCCAGTGCGGAGCATGGTGCTTCCACTAGGACGTGGGTGGGAGCCCCCGTGAGGCCCCAGGGTGGCACTTAGGAGACTTCGGGGCGTGTACAACCCCACTCATTATTACGTGAGAGTGTCACGAGCAGAGACCTTCACAGGCCGGAGCCTTGCTTCATGTTTCCCGATGAGGACCCCGTCGTGCGCCGCCCCTGACCACCATTGGGGAGACCGGAAACCAGGACAAGACCAAGGGGCCAAGGGGACACTGACGGCATCCTCGGCGACCGTAGGCCCCCTACCGAGGGGAACGGCTCACCGGCAGGGAACCTACCTTCAGGCTGGATCCTGCTCCGCACAGCACGAGGAGGGCCCTGCCGCTGGGCTTCCCTCGTGCTGCTCCCAATGTCCTTCGCGCTCCTGAGGAGGGTCCGCCGTTCTGAGGGTCCTGGTGGTCGCCGCGTCGTGGTTTACCTCTGATCCATGGTCAGTGTAAGCGTGCCCCTGCGGTGTTAACTGTACCCAGAGGCTGCTGCTGTTGGGGACGTCGGTAGGGCTTGGTGGTGGTTCAAAGGAGAGCTCGGCCTCGTGTATGTCCAGCGCCCAACCTAGCGTGAGGGATCGGCTGGGGCCCTCTCCTAGCGCGTGCCTTGGATCCATCGCGACGGGAACGTTGGCTTTCGGGATGTTCGCACCAGGGGCGCCGCCCGGCTGTCTAACGCTCCTGCTTCCTTATGCCATCCTCTGGTCCTGGTGGTCAGGGGTCGGCACTCCAACGCGGCCCCTGGTGGTGTCGTCCGAAGCAACCCCGTGCAGAGGGGGCACGTTTGGGGAGGCGCGGGCTGATCCACGAGGCTGGTTGGCGTCGAGGGGCTCTTCGTGGCCCCTGGGAGAGGGCGCGCAGCTGTGTCGGGGATGAGCGTGCGCCCCCACCATCGCCTGTGATGTGGGGAGGGTGCAGAATGGCGCCGCCCCCTGCACGCCGCGTCTAGCAGCTCAGCGACCCGCTCCAGCAAGGCATCATGGCCGCTCTCCAGCAGCCTGCACTGCAGAAGCTCACGGGCCACAATGACTGACGCCTGCATGTTTGCTTGTTCCCCGCACGAGTGCAGAGCAGTTGCTGCAGCGTAGTTTGTGGATCGCGCAGCTGCACGGCTGCGGCGCGACGCCAGAGGAGAAGACTGCGCCGCACGCCCCCCCGCGGCCAGTCGCCCCCGGCGGAACGCGGGCCGCGAGCAGGGCAGAGTGGAGGTCTTCTTTGTTGGTGGGTGCTGTCGAGGAGGTCTGGACGACCTAGTGCTCGACATGGGCTCTCGGGGCGTCGGCCATGGCGTTAGTGGAGCGGAGGAGGACCGGTCGACGGAAGAGGAGATCCGACGCACCCCTACCCGGCGCGCCAAATGTCGAATTTTGGGATTCGGCAACCCGTGAGAGGTTCGAACACTGGGGTGCGTGAGGAGATCTCAACCTGCCCAACCTGCCTACTCGTGATCCTCCCTAGCCTAGCACGAAGAGTCCACAGAGACACAAAGACACAGAGATTTATACTAGTTCGGGCCACCGTTGTGGTGTAATACTCTACTCTAGTGTGGTGTGGTGGATTGCCTCGATGGGCTATGGATGAACTAGTTACAAAGGATGAACAAGCCTCAGGAGGTGAGGTGTTCTTGAGCTGGTGTGGTGCTCTACTTGTTCTGGTTTTTAGTCCCCCTCTATGGTGGTGGCTAAGTCCTATATATAGTGCCTTGGTCCTCCTCCCAAATATGAGCGGGAAGGGATTCCACAACGGCGGGATTTGAAAGGGGACAAGCAGTACCGTCTATCCTGACAAAAGTAGACTTCGCCTGCGAAAAGCTGTTGGGGATCATTGCAGAAATTAAAAAATTTCTACGCATCACCAAGATCAATCTATGGAGTAACTAGCAATGAGAGAGAGGGGAGTGCATCTTCATACCCTTGAAGATCGTGAGTCGGAAGCGTTACAAGAACGCGGATGAAGGAGTCGTACTCATAGCGATTCAGATCGCGGTGGATTCCGATCTAAGCGCCGAACAACGGCACCTCCGCGTTCAACACACATGCAGCCCGATGACGTCTCCCGCGCCTTGATCCAGCAAGGAGGAGGGAGAGGTTGAGGAAGAAGGCTCCATCAGCAGCACGACGGCGTGGTGGGGATGGAGTGGCAGTTCTCCGGCACGGCTTCGCCAAGCTCACGCGGAGGAGAGATGTTGGGGAGGGGAGGGACCGCGCCTTGGATGTGGTGCTGCACCCCTCCCTCCACCCCTCTATTTATAGGGAGAAGGGGAAAGGGGGCCGGCCCCTCTAGATGAGATCTAGAGGGGGGGGGGGCAGCCAAGTGGGAGGGGGCTTGCCCCCCAAGCAAGGGGGGGGGGGGGGCGCCCCCTTTAGGGTCCCCCCAACCCTAGGCGCATTGGCCCTAGGGGGTGGCGCCCAACCCACCTAGGGGCTAGTTCCCTTCCACCTACAGCCCATAAGGCCCTACGGGGCAGGTGGACCCTCCCGGTGGACCCCCGGAACCCCTCTGATGGTCCCGGTACAATATCGGTATACCCCCGAATATTTCCGGTGATTGTATGATGACTTCCCATATATAAATCTTCACCTCCGGACCATTCTGGAACTCCTCGTGACATCCGGGATCTCATCCGGGACTCCGAACAACATTCGGTAATCACATACAAATCTTCCTTATAACCCTAGCATCATCGAACCTTAAGTGTGTAGACCCTACGGGTTCGCGAATCATGCAGACATGACCGAGACAGCTCTCCGGCCAATGACCAACAGCAAGATCTGGATACCCATGTCGGCTCCCACATGTTCCACGATGATCTCATCGGATGAACCATGATGTCGAGGATACAAGTAATCCCGTATACAATTCCCTTTGTCAATCGGTACGTTACTTGCCCGAGATTCGATCGTCGGTATCCCAATACCTTGTTCAATCTCGTTACCGTCAAGTTACTTTACTCGTTCCGCAATGCATGATCCCATGACCAACTACGTAGTCACATTGAGCTCATTATGATGATGCATTACCGAGTGGGCCCAGAGATACATCTCCGTCATACGGAGTGACAAATCCCAGTCTCGATTCGTGCCAACCCAACAGACTCTTTTGGAGATACCTGTAGTGCACCTTTATAGCCACCCAGTTACGTTCTGACGTTTGGTACACCCAAAGCATTCCTACGGTATCTGGGAGTTGCACGATCTCATGGTCTAAGTAAATGATACTTGACATTAGAAAAGCTTTAGCAAACGAACTACATGATCTTGTGCTATGCTTAGGATTGGGTCTTGTCCATCACATCATTCTCCCAATGATGTGATCCCGTTATCAATGACATCCAATGTCCATAGTTAGGAAACCATGACCATCTGTTGATCTACGAGCTAGTCAACTAGAGGCTCACTAGGGACTTGTTGTGGTCTATGTATTCACACATGTATTACGGTTTCCAGTCAATACAATTATAGCATGAATAATAGACAATTATCACGAACAAGGAAATATAATAATAACCATTTTATTATTGCCTCTAGGGCATGTTTCCAACAGTCTCCCACTTGCACTAGAGTCAATAATCTAGTTACATTGTGATGAATCAAACACCCATAGAGTTCTGGTGTTGATCATGTTTTGCTCGTGAAAGAGGTTTAGTCAATGGATCTGCGACATTCTGATCCGTATGCACTTTACAAATATTTATGTCTCCATCTTGAACATTTTCACGAATGGAGTTGAAGCGACGCTTGATGTGCTTGGTCTTCTTGTGAAACCTGGGCTCCTTGGCAAGGGCAATAGCTCCAGTGTTGTCACAGAAGAGAGTCATCGGGCCCGACGCATTGGGAATAACTCCTAGGTCGGTAATGAACTCCTTCGTCCAGATTGCTTCATGTGCTGCCTCCGAGGCTGTCATGTATTCCGCCTCACATGTAGATCCCGCCACGACGCTTTGCTTGCAACTGCACCAGCTTACTGCCCCACCATTCAAAATATACACGTATCCGGTTTGTGACTTGGAGTCATCCAGATCTGTGTCGAAGCTAGCATCGACGTAACCCTTTACGACGAGCTCTTCGTCACCTTCATAAACGAGAAACATATCCTTAGTCCTTTTAGGTACTTCAGGATATTCTTGACCGCTGTCCAGTGTTCCATGCCGGGATTACTTTGGTACCTCCCTACCAAACTTATGGCAAGGTTTACATCAAGTCTGGTACATAGCATGGCATACATAATAGACCCTATGGATGAGGCATAGGGGATGACACTCTTCTTTTCTCTATCTTCTGCCGTGGTCGGGCTTTGAGCCGAGCTCAATTTCACACCTTGCAATACAGGCAAGAACCCCTTCTTGGACTGATCCATATTGAACTTCTTCAATATCTTATCAAGATATGTGCTTTGTGAAAGACCTATGAGCGTCTTGATCTATCTCTATAGATCTTGATGCCTAATATGTAAGCAGCTTCTCCAAGGTCCTTCATTGAAAAACACTTATTCAAGTAGGCCTTTATGCTTTCCAAAAGTTCTATATCATTTCCCATCAATAGTATGTCATCCACATATAATATGAGAAATGCTACATAGGTCCCACTCACTTTCTTGTAAACGCAGGCTTATCCATAAGTCTGCATAAACCCAAACGCTTTGATCATTTCATCAAAGAATGTTCCAACTCCGAGATGCTTGCACCAGCCCATAGATGGAGTGCTGGAGCTTGCATACCTTGTTAGCATTCTTAGGATCGACAAAACCTTCTGGCTGCATCATATACAATTCTTCCTTAAGGAAGCCGTTAAGGAATGCCGTTTTGACGTCCATTTGCCATATCTCATAATCATAGAATGCGGCAATTGCTCACATGATTCGGACGGACTTCAGCTTTGCTCCGGGTGAGAAGGTCTCATCGTAGTCAACCCCTTGAACTTGTCGATAACCCTTAGCGACAAGCCGAGCCTTATAGATGGTAACATTACCATCCGCGTCTGTCTTCTTCTTAAAGATCCATTTATTTTCTATCGCTCGCCGATCATCGGGCAAGTCTGTCAAAGTCCATACTTTGTTTTCATACATGGATCCTATCTCGGATTGCATGGCTTCAAGCCATTTGTTGGAATATGGGCCCACCATCGTTTCTTCATAGTTCAGAGGTTCACCGTTGTCTAACAACATGATTTCCAGGACAGGGTTGCCATACCATTCTGGTGTGGAACGTGTCCTTGTGGACCTACGAAGTTCAATAGCAACTTGATCCGAAGTACCTTGATCATCATCATTAACTTCCTCTCTAGTCGGTGCAGGCACCACAGAAACATCTTCCTAAGCTGCGCTACTCTCCGCTTCAAGAGGCAGTATTTCATCAAGTTCTACTTTCCTCCCACTTACTTCTTTCGAGAGAAACTCTTTCTCCAGAAAGGACCCGTTCTTGGCAACAAAGATCTTGCCTTGGGATCTGAGGTAGAAGGTATACCCAATGGTTTCCTTAGGGTATCCTATGAAGACGCATTTTTCTGACTTGGGTTCAAGCTTTTCAGGTTGAAGTTTCTTGACATAAGCATCGCATCCCCAAACTTTTAGAAACGACAGCTTAGGTTTCCTCCCATACCATAATTCATACGGTGTTGTCTCAATGGATTTAGACGGTGCCCTATTTAAAGTGAATGTAGCTGTCTATAGAGCGTATCCCCAAAATGATAGCGGTAAATCGGTAAGAGACATCACAGACCACACCATATCCAATAGAGTGCGATTACGATGTTCGGACACACTGTTACGCTGAGGTGTTCCAGGCGGCGTGAGTTGTGAAACAATTCCACATTTCCTTAAGTGCGTACCAAATTCGTGACTCAAATATTCTCCTCCACGATCTGATCATAAGAACTTTATTTTTCTGTCACGTTGATTCTCTACCTCATTCTGAAATTCCTTGAACTTTTCAAAGGTCTCAGACTTGTGTTTCATCAAGTAGACATACCCATATCTTCCTAAGTCATCAGTGAGGGTGAGAACATAACGATAGCCTCCGCGAGCCTCAACGCTCATTGGATCGCACACATCAGTATGTATGATTTCCAATAAGTTGGTTGCTCGCTCCTTGTTCCGGAGAATGGAGTCTTGGTCATTTTTCCCATGAGGCATGGTTCGCATGTGTCAAATGATTCGTAATCAAGAGACTCCAAAAGTCCATCTGCATGGAGCTTCTTCATGCATTTGACACCAATGTGACAAAGGCGGCAGTGCCACAAGTATGTGGGACTATCATTATCAACCTTACATCTTTTGGTATTCACACTATGAATATGTGTAACATCACGTTCAAGATTCATTAAGAATAAACCATTGACCAGTGGGGCATGACCATAAAACATATCTCTCATATAAATAGAACAACTATTATTCTCGGATTTAAATGAGTAGCCATCTCGTATTAAACAAGATCCAGATACAATGTTCATGCTCAAAGCTGGCACTAAATAACAATTATTGAGGTTTAAAACTAATCTCGTAGGTAAATGTAGAGGTAGCGTGCCGACGGCGATCACACCGACCTTGGAACCATTCCTGACGCGCATCGTCACCTCGTCCTTCGCCAGTCTCCGCTTATTCCGCAGCTCCTGCTTTGAGTTACAAATATGAGCAACCGCACCGGTATCAAATACCCAGGAGCTACTACGAGTACTGGTAAGGTACACATCAATAACATGTATATCACATATACCTTTGGTGTTGCCGGCCTTCTTGTCCGCTAAGTACTTGGGGCAATTCCGCTTCCAGTGTCCGTTTCCCTTGCAATAAAAGCACCCAGTCTCAGGTTTGGGTCCATGCTTTGGCTTCTTCCCGGCAACTGGCTTACCGGGCGCGGCAACTCCCTTGCCGTCCTTCTTGAAGTTCTTCTTACCCTTGCCTTTCTTGAAACTAGTGGTTTTATTGACCATCAACACTTGATGTTCCTTTTTGATCTCCACCTCCACTGATTTCAGCATTGAATATACCTCAGGAATGGTTTTCACCATCCCCTGCATATTGAAATTCATCACAAGGCTCTTGTAGCTAGGTGGGAGCGACTGGAGGATTCTGTCGACTACCGCGTCATCCGGGAGATTAACTCCCAGCTGAGATAAGCGGTTGTGCAACCCAGACATTTTGAGTATGTGCTCGCTTACAGAACCATTCTCCTCCATCTTACAACTATAGAACTTGTTGGAGACTTCATATCTCTCGACCCGGGCATGAGCTTGGAAAACCATTTTCAGCTCTTGGAACATCTCATATGCTCCGTGCTGCTCAAAACGCTTTTGGAGCTCCGGTTCTAAGCTGTAAAGCATGCCGCACTGAACCAGGGAGTAATCATCACTACACGACTGCCAGGCGTTCATAACGTCTTGAGTTGCTGGGAAAACGGGTGCTTTACCTAGCGGTGCATCTAGGACACATGTTTTCTTGGTAGCTATGAGGATGATCCTCAAGTTCTAGTTGCTACCATCGTCTTTCAGCTTGGTTTTCTCTAGGAACGCGTTGAAGTTGAGGGCAACATTAGCGTGGGCCATTTGGTCTACAAGACATATTGCAAAGATTTTAGACTAAGTTCATGATAATTAAGTTCATCTAATCAAATTATTTAATGAACTCCCACTCAGATAGACATCCCTCTAGTCATCTAAGTGATACATGATCCGAGTCAACTAGGCCATGTCCGATCATCATGTGAGACAGACTAGTCATCATCGGTGAACATCTTCATGTTGATCGTATCTTCTATATGACTCATGTTCGACCTTTCGGTCTCTTGTGTTCCGAGGCCATGTCTGTACATGCTAGGCTCGCCAAGTCAACCTAAGTGTTTTGCATGTGTAAATCTGGCTTACACCCGTTGTATGCGAACGTTAGAATCTATCACACCCGATCATCACGTGGTGCTTCGAAACAACGAACCTTTGCAACGGTGCACAGTTAGGGGGAACACTTTCTTGAAATTTTTTATGAGGGATCATCTTATTTATGCTACCGTCGTTCTAAGCAAATAAGATGTAAAACATGATAAACATCACATGCAATCAAATAGTGACATGATATGGCCAATATCATTTTGCTCCTTTTGATCTCCATCTTCGGGGCGCGATGATCATCATCGTCACCGGCATGACACCATGATCTCCATCATCATGATCTCCATCATCGTGTCTTTATGAAGTTGTCTCGCCAACTATTACTTCTACTACTATGGCTAATGGTTTAGCAATAAAGTAAAGTAATTACATGGCGTTGTTCAATGACACGCAGGTCATACAATAAATTAAGACAACTCCTATGGCTCCTGTCGGTTGTCATACTCATCGACATGCAAGTCGTGATTCCTATTACAAGAACATGATCAATCTCATACATCACATATATTTCATTCATCACATCCTTTGGCCATATCACATCACACGACATATGCTGCAAGAACAAGTTAGACGTCCTCTAATTGTTGTTGCATGTTTGTACGTGGCTGCTATAGGTTTCTAGCAAGAACATTTCTTACCTACGCCAAAAACCACAACGTGATATGCCAATTGCTATTTACCCTTCATAAGGACCCTTTTCATCGAATCCGATCCGACTAAAGTGGGAGAGACAGACACCCGCTAGCCACCTTATGCAACTGGTGCATGTCAGTCGGTGGAACCTGTCTCACGTAAGCATACATGTAAGGTCGGTCCAGGCCGCTTCATCCCACGATGCCGCCGAATCAAGATAAGACTAGTAGTGGCAAGTAAATTGACAAAATCGATGCCCACAACAACTTGTGTTCTACTCGTGCATAGAAACTACGCATAGACCTAACTCATGATGCCACTGTTGGGGATCGTTGCAGAAATTAAAAAATTTCTATGCATCACCAAGATCAATCTATGGAGTAACTAGCAACGAGAGAGAGGGGAGTGCATCTTCATACCCTTGAAGATCGCGAGTCGGAAGCGTTACAAGAACGCGGATGAAGGAGTCGTACTCGTAGCGATTCAGATCGCGGTGGATTCCGATCTAAGCACCAAACAACGGCACCTCCGCATTCAACACACGTGCAGCCCGGTGACGTCTCTTGCGCCTTGATCCAGCAAGGAGGAGGGAGAGTTTGAGGAAGAAGGCTCCAGCAGCAGCACGACGGCGTGGTGGTGATAGAGTGGCAGTTCTCCGGCAGGCTTCGCCAAGCTCATGCGGAGGAGGAGAGGTGTTGGGGAGGGGACGGGCTGCACCTTGGATGTGGTGCGGCACCCCTTCCTCCACCCCTCTATTTATAGGGAGAAGGGGAAAGGGGGCCGGCCCCTCTAGATGAGATCTAGAGGGGGGGGGGAAGGGGGAGGGGCTTGCCCCCCAAGCAAGGGGGGCGCCCCCTTTAGGGTTCCCCCCAACCCTAGGTGCATGGGCCCTAGGGGGGTGGCGCCCAGCCCACCTAGGGGCTGGTTCCCTTCCACCTACAGCCCATAAGGCCGTCCAGGGCAGGTGGACCCTCCCGGTGGACCCCCGGAACCCCTCCGGTGGTCCCGGTACAATATCGGTATACCCCCGAATATTTTTGGTGACTGTATGATGACTTCCCATATATAAATATTCACCTCCGGACCATTCCGAACTCCTCGTGACATCCGGGATCTCATCTAGGACTCCGAACAACATTCGGTAATCACATACAAATCTTCCTTATAACCCTAGCGTCATCAAACCTTAAGTGTGTAGACCCTACGGGTTCGGGAATCATGCAGACATGACCGAGACAGCTCTCCGGCCAATGACCAACAGCGGGATCTGGATACCCATGTTGGCTCCCACATGTTCCACAATGATCTCATCGGATGAACCACGATGTCGAGGATTCAAGTAATCCCGTATACAATTCCCTTTGTCAATCGGTACGTTACTTGCCCGAGATTCGATCGTCGGTATCCCAATACCTCGTTCAATCTCGTTACCGGCAAGTCACTTTACTCGTTCCGCAATGCATGATCCCGTGACCAACTACTTAGTCACATTGAGCTCAATATGATAATGCATTACTGAGTGGGCCTAGAGATACCTCTCCGTCATACGGAGTGACAAATCCCAGTCTTGATTCGTGCCAACCCAACAGACACTTTCGGAGATACCTGTAGTGCACCTTTATAGCCACCCAGTTATGTTGTGACGTTTGGTACACCCAAAGCATTACTACAATATCCGGGAGTTGCACGATCTCATGGTCTAAGGAAATAATACTTGACATTCGAAAAGCTTTAGCAAACGAACTACACGATCTTGTGCTATGCTTAGGATTGGGTCTTGTCCATCACATCATTCTCCCAATGATGTGATCCCGTTATCAATGACATCCAATGTCCATAGTCAGGAAACCATGACCATCTGTTGATCAACGAGCTAGTCAACTAGAGGCTCACTAGGGACTTGTTGTTGTCTATGTATGTATTACGGTTTCCAGTCAATACAATTATAGCATGAACAATAGACAATTATCATGAACAAGGAAATATACTAATAGCCATTTTATTATTGCCTCTAGGGCATATTCACAACAAAAGCCTCTGGCCGTGATGCTGCGGTGGGCTCGGCGATGACCTCTGTCCTACCGTCCTGGCGGTCTTGGTCTCGTTGCACTAGAATGGAAACCTTTGGCTGATTCGCCGGGACTCCGCGCCTGCGGCTTGCCTCCCTTGCACCGAAGAGGAAACCTGCGCACTGTGCCCGCCCGGCGCCCGCCTGGCCTTGGTCGTCATGGATCACGTCAGCTGAGCCTCATGAGGTAGTTGCATGGATCTCTCTGCCCCTCAGGAGCCCTCCTGAGGAGGCCAACTCCTTCAGGGGTCTTGGCGTCGTCCGCCTCGCGAGGGTCTTGCTGCGTCGTTGTTGAAGCTGGGCCGTACCAGGCCGTCGATGGAGCCGCGTGGTGGGCCGCAGGCAGGCAGGACTGGATACCCCCAACTCCAGGACACCGACACCTCCTGCCTGGGACCTCGGAACTACCCGTCAACGTTGGTCTTCACATAGTAAGCACCATCTGAATAACCTGCATTCGTGGTGCTACCAATTGTTACAACAACCGAGTTAAAGGAAAAGAATAGCAAAGCAATGGTTAATTGCTCTTCTTTTTTATGCTTTTCTTAGCTCGGTGGGTTCATAGGCAATTACTTGTTATAGGTTTTATTAGTCACCGTCAGTTAGCCCATTCTATTGTATGTAATGAAGATCCACTAGGTTTTCAATCATTATTTTATGGCTTAAGAAAGAATATGCCTAATTTCTATCTTCTATCATATTTTATGGCTTAAGAAAGAATATGCATAATTTATATGTTCTATCTAAATGTAGATGGTAAGATATTATAATGATGTTGCCACCGTAACTCTCAGAGTGGGCATCGATATCGTGATGGTGCAAACTCATGATACAACTGTTCACGCTCAATAACGATGCACTGTTAATAACGCCATACATGAAAAGCACGCTGGTGAAGTAAAGAAGTAGCGTGTGGGTTGCTAGCTCACTAATACATCTGTTTGGGAGAAAGCATTACGAATAATGCCAAATGTAGTGAGTGCTTTTACGAGCGATGCCAACTCACTGATACATCGGTCTGGGAGAAAGTATTGTGAGTAATGTCAAATGTAGCAAGTGCTTCACGAGCGGTGCCGGCTCACTGATACATCTGTCTGGGAGAAAGCATTGCGACTAATGTCAAAATGTAGCAAGTGTTTTACGAGTAGTGCCAACTCACTGATACATCTGTCTAGGAGAAAGCATTGCAAATTATGTCAAAATGTAGTGGGTGCTTTATGAGTGGTGCCAGCTTACTTATACATCTATGTGGGAGAAAGCATTATGAATAATGTCAAAATGTAGCGAGTACTTTACGAGCGGTGCCAGCTCACTAATACTTTTGTCTGGGAGAAAGCTGTTGACGTACAAATGTGTTGCCTAGTCTCCTCCATCAGATCGGTCTTTTGGTTGCATTGGCTAGAGCATGCACTTCTATATGGTATTGGAGCCAAGAGGTCTTAAGTTCAGGACCTGGCTGGCGCAATTAAATTGCAGCCCACTTTCGGTCCAGGTTTAGCCCTGAGGAAGCCACACATGAGGGGGAGTGTTGACGTACAAATGTGTTGCCTAGTTTCTTCCATTAGATTGGTCTTTTGGTTGCATTGGCTAGAGCATGCACTTCTACAAAAGCATCATGAGTAATGTCAAATGTAGCAAGTGCTTCATGACCGGTGCCAACTCACTAATACATCTATCTTGGAGAAAGCATTGTGAATTATGTCAAAATGTAGCAATTGCTTTCTGAGTGGTGCCAGCTCACTGATGCATCTGTCTGGGAGAAAGCATTATGAATAGTGTCAAAATGTAGTGAGTGATTTACAAGCGGTGCCAACTCACTGATACATTTGTCTAGGTTAAAAGCATTCGGAGTAATGTCAAATGTAGTGAGTGCTTTAAGAGTGGTGTCAACTCACTGATACATCTGTCCGGCAAGTAATGTCAAATGTAACAAGTGCTTTACGAGTGCCAGCTCACTGATACATCTTTTTAGGTGAAAAGCATTTGGAGTAATGTTAAATGTAGCAAGTGTTTTATGAGCGGTGCCAGCTCACTGATACATCTGTCTAGGTGGAAAGCTTTCCGAGTAATGTAAAAGGTAGTGAGTGCTTTATGGGTGGTGCCAGCTCACTGATACATCTGTGGGAGAAAGCATTATGAGTAATGTCAAATATAGAGAATGATTTACGAGTGGTGCCAGCTCATTGATACATTTGTCTGGGAGAAAGCATTACGAGTAAGGTCAAATATAGCGAGTGATTTACTAGCGGTGCAAGCTCACTGATACATGTGTCCGGAAGAAAACATTACGAGTAACGTCAAATGTAGCGAGTGCTTTACGTGCGGTGCCATCTCACCGATACATCTATCTATGAGAAAGCATTACGGGTAATGCCAAATGTGGCGAGTGCTTTATGAGCAGTGCCAGCTCACCGATACATCTTCTGGGAGAAAGCATTACAAGCAATGTCAGATGTAGTGAGTGCTTTACGTGCGGTGCCAGCTCACTGATATCTATCTAGGAGAAAGCACTACGAGTAATGTCAAATGTAGCGAGTGCTTTATGAGCCGTGACAGATCACTGATACATCTGTGTGGAAGAAAGCATTACGAGCAATGTCAGATGTAGCAAGTACTTTACGAGCAGTGCTAGGTCATGATAAACTGTTGGGACCTCACACATAGCAGTACACATCATACGTACGCACGACATGCAAGTATGTGTTGGTACAACATGGCATCACAACATGACTCTACAACTCGAGGTATTTATTTAAGAGGCTCCCGAGAGCCATACATAACATGATACTATAAACAGGGGTCATATGACCTAACATACAAAGTCATACAAGTAACAAGCGGAAGCATAACCTGTGTGAGTACAGACAACTGAAAAGAAAGAAGGCTAGAAGCTTGTGTATCTACACTACCCTCCATAGGAATCAGACTTCTGTCTGGAATTCCCAAGCTAATCGTCGAAACCCATGTGGAACTACTAGTGAGATTGAAGTCTCCTCTACAAAAACATAAATTAAGCAAACATGAGTACAAGACTTACATCAGAACTAACTACATATGCATCAGTACCAACAATGGGGTGATGGAGTTTAACAACAGCAAGCCAACTTTGACTCACTGGCTATCCTGAACTACGTCTACCAGTAATTTCTTTGGGTGAGAGAGCGCAAATGAGTCCACATAGTCACCACATCAATACACCACTGTGGATCCACTCCCGTCTCCCTACGAGAAGGCCATCCATAGCACTCACACTTATCTTGCACATTTTAGAGTATCCACTTCAAGTTATCTATGACCATATAAGTCTCCAAGTAGTTGTAGGAGATATGCCCTAGAGGCAATCATGTGATGATGATATTTCCATATGTATTCATGAGTCCTATGTATTGTCCTTGAACACCATCAATGATATGTATCAATAAGTATATGAATTGTTTGTGGAACTATGTATTGTATGATGATTGTTCTAATGGTCCCTAGTTGATATGGTTATGCGGACACATATCCTTGACTAGTATACGACTCGGTTGAGGACTATGTTTCACAAGTCATGTGCATGGAGATGCTAAACCGATAGTATGGACTCGGGATGGAGATCACCGAGTCAGATAGACCCACTTTGAGACGCAGCAAGATATAGTCATCTATTAGTCTCAAGTACAATGTCTATGCCATGTCCTAGACCCGAGGTCCTCACATGTTCTCGGGATGAGGATCGAATCACTTAGGGTCTATCAAATGCTACTCCGTAACTAGGTAGTTATAAAGGTAGCTTTTGGGTGAGTCGTGAGACATGCCATGAGACATGGTTGACCAAGGGTGACAAGTACTCGCCTTGAGCTTGACAACAAATATCATGAGGCAAAAGGAATGTTGCATATGACACATTGTCGAGGTTTGTAAAACGACTTTACGCACACATGGGAGTTGGCACATTCTGCTAGGAGCCGCTACCAACTATCGACTTGGTCGTGTCCATGTGTATGTGAACCTATAGGGTCACACACTTAAGGGGCTGCAACCCATTCGGATTGGATCCGAGTGGAAAATGGACGCAGACTCCTAGTGGGCTCAAGTGTTGAGCCCATCTCGGAGGTCTATATAAAGGGGAGTGGGCGCACCACTTAGGGTTGATCTTTTCCCACCCTCGATAGCCGCCGCCACTCCCCATGCCCATGACGTGCGACCGGACCTAGCAGTCCGCCACTCGCCACTGCACCCCGCACGTGTGGATACCTTGGAGGCATCACATTTGTGGTGCTTGTACAGACCGTTCGAGGGAAACACGAGGTGCTGTTCGCGGGAGATCATCGTTCACGGGTCTTCGCTGTTCGCGGGAGATCACCATTCACGTGTCTTCGCTGTTCGCAGGAGATCGGCGACACGAGGAGGAGGCGGCCCAGGAGATCGGCTACATCCATCACCAACTCCACTTCCGATGCGGTGACTGCGCGTCTAGTGGTAAACCCGATCTCGTAATCTATTTCCAGCAGCATGATCTTGGGTGCGGGGTAGAAAAATTTATTTGGCGCTAGCGTGGCATACTGCGTGTTCCAACAGTGGTATCAGAGCCTCCCCTGTGTGTAGATATATTCGATGATACACATATGAGATATATAGATCAGTTTGGGTGCGGGTCGATGAGATCGGCCGCGCACGTCAGTGTTGAAGGTTGGTTTCGTGATCTTGTTTCCATGATCGTGACGCAGAGGTCGTGACACGAGTTACCCCTACCGATTGGTATCTGCCATCGGTGTAGACAGTGGAACGTAAATCCAGATACAGAATGCGAAGATCAATGAGATTGATTGAATCGGAACATAGATCAACTCCGTGGAAATGTGATTTCCGCAGTGCTAAAATCTGTTTTAGCGGTCTCGGTAAAACGGCTGTAACTTTTGCATACGAACTCCGTTTTTGCTCCACGACCTGTCAAACTGAAGCTAACAAAAAGTTGGATTAGCAGTGATATCTTGGAACGAGATTTCGGAATGAGATTTTGGCGCTTATGGCTAGGCCAAAATTCGCTTCGAAAATAGAGTTTCGGGAGGTTTTATCTTCGGCGGAAGAACGTCCGACTTGTTTTTGCAGGGAATGTTTGTGATTTGGTATAGCCCATGAATGTTGCTTGTGTATTATTGTTTCATGACCTGTTGTCATGAGTGCGGCAACCGGCAGGAGCCATATGGTTGTAACATTATTGTATTAATGACCTGTGTGTCAACATGAGAAGCCATGTAATGTAATTTACTTTCAGTAGCTATTAGTTTGTAATAGCCTAGTATCTTATGTAACACTTGGCGGTTGACACCATGGCGTGAAGATGGAGATCACCACGAGGAAAACCATGCATGGAGATGGAGATCACCACGAGGAAAACCATGCATGGAGATGGAGATCACCATGGGCAGACCGCGCACGTGGAGATGGAGATCGCCATGCATTGTGAAAAAGGGCTATACCATATCACACATATATAAACTGCATGTGAAAGTTTATCCCTTTTAGGCACCCTTATTTTTGCATGGTAGATGTTTTAAGTAGGGTGATCCCTCAAAGAATGTCAAGTATAAATGCCTCCCCAATTGCTGCACCTTCACATGTCAAGTATATTTAGTGGTGGGCCTATAAAATTAGGGTGCCACTAGATCTCCATGAAGTGATGGGTATGTGTCGGACACTTACACTCGAAGCATTGTTTGACTTGTCGTGGCTATCAAAACAGTTTTGGGCCACGAGGCATAGGAGTTGGCGCGTCATGAGATGTCCCCAGCAACAAGAGTCGTATCGAGATACGATTAGCAAGAGTTTCTTACCGAGTGATCTTGTCTTCTAGCGGTGATGCAAAAGCTCACTAGTTGACATGTTGATCTTGGATCTTGGATCACTAAGTATCAATTGAGGGATGTTGATTTTAGTGGGAGTAATGATCTTATTAAAATGTTTAATATGAATTAATCTTCATGAATACATGTCTTAGTGTTTTGCATATTTCTGTTGTAGATAAATGGCACCACCTGCTCAAGTTACCCCTTTTGCGTTGAAATCAATTCTGGAAAAAGATAAATTGAATGGAACTAACTTTACCACCTGGTATAGAAACCTGAATTGTTCTTAGGCATGAGAAAAAGGAACAAGTTCTAGAGAATCCACTTCCAAAGGAACCTACCGATAATGCTAATGCCACAACCAGAAATGCCTACCAGAAACTCGTTGATGAATCAAACGAGATTAGCTATCTCATGCTGGCTTCTATGGAGCCCAATCTGCAATAGCAGTTTGAAAATATTGAGGCTTTCGATATGATCGAGAACCTCAAGAGCATGTTTCAAATGCAGACTAGGACCGAAAGGTTCAACGTCTGGCGATCCTTGATGGATTGTAAGCTGAAAGAGGGTGATCCACTGAGCCCACATGTGATCAAGATGATCGGGTACATGTAAGCTATGGATCAGTTGGGCTTCCCACTTGGGATGAGTTGTCCACAAATACAATTCTGGGTTCTCTTCCAGATAGCTATGGGCAGTAAATCTCGAACTACCATATGTATGGGATGGAAAAGAAGCTCACTGAATTGCATGGGATGCTCAAGGTGGCAGAGCAGGATATCAAGAAAGGCATGCATCGTCAAGTGTTGATGGTGCAGAACTCGGCTAAGTTCAAGAAGAGCTTGTCCAAGAAAAAGGCTAAGGCAAAGGGCAAAGAGAAGGAGGCAACTCCAACTGTCCCCAATGTGCCTAAGTCAGGGACGGCCTCGAGGAGTATTTGCTTTCATTGCAAGGAACCCGTACACTAGAAAAGGAACTGTAGCAAGTGGCTCGCCGAGAAGGGCAATAAGACTAGAAGTATGACTTCACCTTCAGGTACACTTGTTGTATATGTTATAGACATTTATCTTGCTAATGTTTCTAGTAGCTCTTGGGTATATGATACCGGATCGGTTGTTCACATATGCAACTCGATGCAGGGGCTAAGCAGAACTAGGAATGTCGCAAGAGGAGAAGTTGACATACGCGTAGAGAATAAAGCAAGAGTTGCTGCATTGGCCGTCGGCACTATGCAACTTAATTTACCTTCAACATTTGTAATGGAACTTGATAATTGTTATTATGTTTCTGCTTTGAGTCGAAACATTATTTCTGCCTCATGTTTGATGAGACAAGGTTATGAATTCAGTATTAAGGACAATGGTTGTTCTATTTACTTGAATAATATGTTTCATGTCTTTGCACCCATTGTGAATGGGTTATTTATCCTAGATCTTGAAGGTGAATCAGTCTATAACATAAATGTCAAAAGGCATAAGCCTAATGAGATAAATCCAACTTACATCTGGCATTGCCGACTAGGACACATTAGTCAAAAGCGCATGAAGAAGTTCCATGATGATGGAATTCTAACTTCGTTTGATTTTGAATCATTCGAGACATGGAGTGTTGCCTACTCGGTAAGATGACTAAGACTCCTTTTGCAAAGAGTTGCGGGAGGGCGTCTGAGCTATTGGAACTTATACATAGTGATGTATGTGGACCAATGAGCACGATAGGCATAGGTGGCTTCCAATACTTCGTGAATTTTACCGACGACTTGAGTAGATATGGATATGTCTACTTGATGAGGCACAAGTCAGAAAATTTTGAAAAGTTTAAGGAGTTTCAGAACGAAGTGGAAAATCAACTCGGCAGGAAAATCAAACTTCTACGATCTGATCGTGGCGGTGAGTATATGAGCCAAGAGTTTGATGACCATCTGAAGAGTCGTGGAATAGTTCCACAACTGACTCCCAAGGGTACGCCACAGAAAAATGGTGTATCAGAATGGAGGAATCGTACTCTGTTAGACATGGTCCGATCAATGATGAGTCAGTCAGATTTACCCTTGTCATTTTGGGGATACGCTCTAGAAACTGCAGCTTTCACACTAACAGGGTACCATCTAAGTCCGTAGATAAGATACCATATGAGATATGGACTGTGAAGAGTCATAGTTTGTCTTTTCTAAAAGTTTGGGATGTGTATGTCAACCGACTCTAGTCGGACAAGCTCACACCCAAATCGGACAAGTGCATATTCGTGGGATATCCAAGGGAAACCTTGGGATATTACTTCTACAACCGTGAAGAGGGCAAAGTGTTTGTCGCTCGACATGGAGTTTTCCTTGAGAAAGAGTTTCTCAATTGGAAGGCTAGTGGTAGGATGGTCCGACTCAAAGAAATTCGAGAACCACATAGGGACATTCCGGTAAGTGATTCTATCACAACGGAATTAGTCAGGGAACCCGTGGTGGAGTCGACGCCTGTTCCATGGAGGTCGGAAAGGTTACGAAAGTAGCATGATTGCAATGTGTTGTTCTTGGAGAATAATGAGACGACTACATATGCAGAAGCAATGGAGAGCCCTGATTCCGAGTTATGGCTTGAGGCCATGAGGTCC
The DNA here is from genome assembly GCA_963921465.1 of Triticum timopheevii. Classification (NCBI taxonomy): domain Eukaryota; kingdom Viridiplantae; phylum Streptophyta; class Magnoliopsida; order Poales; family Poaceae; genus Triticum; species Triticum timopheevii. The sequence continues at coordinate 527,251,369 of OY997268.1, forward strand.
GAATTAAAGTCCATGGATGACAATCAAGTTTGGAACGTACAACACCTCCACGTTCATCACACATTCAGCTCGATGACGTCCTCGCCTTCTCAATCTAGCAAGAGAGGCGAAGTAGTAGATGAGTTCCGGCAGCACGACGGCGTGGTGGTGGAGGTGGTGAAAACTATATGCAGGGCTTCACCAAGAACAACAGACGTGAACGGAGGAGGAACTAGAACTAGAGGGAGACGAGGCGCCGCACATGGCTTGGGGATTGTAGTGTGTGTTTCCCCTCTCCCTCCTCTCATATATATAGGTGGGGGGAGGAGGGGAGGCAGCCTAGGGCGCCCCCAAGGGGGCCGGCGGCCAGACCTAGCTCCTGCCCTTGCCGCGCCCCTTTCCTTTTTTGGCGTTAGGGGGAAAGGAAAGGGGGCTGGCTGCCTTAGAGCGCCCCCTTTTCCCTTTCTCTCTTCCTTGGAGAAAGCCAGGAGGGGGCCAACCTTTCCTTTACAAGTCCGGCGGCCAGGTTGGGGAGCGCCAGCCCCTTGTGGGCTAGTGTTCTCCCCTTCCCTTGGCCCGTTAGGCCCAGTAACTTCTTGTGGCCTCCCGGAATCCCTTCCAGTGATCCGATAAATACCCGGTGCATTCCGAAACCTTTCCGGAGACTAAATATTGTCAAGGAACATTAAGCGTGCGGACCCTACGCGTTCGAGAATGATGTAGACATGACCGAGACGCCTCTCCGGTCAATAACCAATAGCGGGACCTGGATTCCCATATTGGTTCCTATATATTCTATGAATATCTTTATCGGTTGAACCTTTATGACAACATACGTAGTTTCCTCTGTTCGTTGGTATGTTACTTGCCCGAGATTCGATCGTTGGTATCTCCATACCTAGTTCAATCTCGTTACTAGCAAGTCTCTTTACTCGTTCTGTAATACATCATCTCATAAATAACTCCTTAGTCATTTTGCTTGCAAGCTTCGTGTGATGCTGTATTACCGAGAGGGCCCAGAGATAACTCTCCGATACACAGAGTGACAAATCCCAATCTCGATACATGCCAACTCAACCGACACCTTTTGAGATACCTGTAGAGCATCTTTATGATCACCCAGTTACGTTGTGACATTTGATAGCACACAAGGTATTCCTCTGGTATCCGGGAGTTGCATGATCTCATGGTCGAAGGAATATGTATTTGACATTAAGAAAGCAGTAGCAATAAACTAAACAAGCATATGCTAAGCTAACGGATGAGTCTTGTCCATCACATCATTCTCCTAATGATGTGATCCCGTTATCAAATGACAACTCATGTATATGGTTAGGAAACCTTAACCATCTTTGATCAACGAGCTAGTCTAGTAGAGGCTCACTAGGGACATGATATTTATTTATGTATTCACACATGTATTTAAGTTTCCGGTCAATACAATTCTAGCATGAATAATAAACCTTTATCATAAATAAGGAAATATAACAATAACAACTTTATTATTGCCTCTAGGGCATATTTCCATCAGTCTCCCGCTTGCACTAGAGTCAATAATCTAGTTCACATCGCCATGTGATTAACACCCATAGTTCACATCGCCATTTGACTAACACCCATAGAGTTTACTAGAGTCAATAATTTAGTTCACATCGCCATGTGATTAACAACCAAAGAGTACTAAGGTGTGATCATGTTTTGTTTATGAGAGAGGTTTAGTCAACGGTTCTGCCACATTTAGATCCGCATGTATCTTGCAAATTTCTATGCCTACAATGCTCTGCATGGAGCTACTCTAGCTAATTGATCCCACGTTCAATACATATCTGGATTGAGACTCAGAGTCATCCGGATTGGTGTCAAAGCTTGCATCGACGTAACCCTTGACGACAAACTCTTTTTCACCTCCATAACTGAGAAACATTTCCTTAGCCCCCTTTAGGTACCTAAGGATAATTTTGACCGCTATTGTACCTCCTTGACAAACTCTGTCAAGGCACACATCTAGTACACAACATGGCATACATAATAGAAGCTATGGCCGATGCATAGGTAATGACTCTCTATCTCCTGCTGTGGTCGGGCTTTGAGTCTTACTCAACTTCACACCTTGCAATACAGGCAAGAACCCTTTCTTTGACTGATCCATTTTGAACTTCTTCAAAACTTATCAAGGTATGTGCTTTGTGAAAGTACTATTAAGCGTCTTGATCTATCTCTATAGATTTTGATGCCCAATATGTATGTAGCTTCACCGAGGTCTTTCATTGAAATTTTTTCCTATTCAAGTATCCTTTTATGCTATCCAGAAATTCTATATCATTTCCAATCAGCAATATGTCATCCACATATAATATCATAAATGCTACAGAGCTCCCACTCACTTTCTTGTATATACAGGCTTCTCTGTAAGTCTGTATAAAACCATATGCTTTGATCACATCATCAAAGCGTATATTCCAACTCCGAGATGCTTGCACCAGTCCATAAATGGATCGCTGAAGCTTGCACACTTTGTTAGCACCTTTAGGATCGATAAAACCTTTTGGTTGCGGGAATTGCTAACCTGATTCAGATAAAATTAAGCATCGCTACGGGTGAGAAAGTCTCATCGAAGTCAACCCCTTGAACTTGTCGAAAACCTTTTGTGACAAGTCAAGCTTTATAGACAGTGATATTACCATTAACGTCTGTCTTCTTCTTGAAGATCCATTTATTCTCAATGGCTTGCCGATCATCGGGCAAGTCCACCAAAGTCCATACTTTGTTCTCATACATGGATCTTATCTCAGATTTCATGGCCTCAAGCCATTTGTCAGAATTTGGGCTCCTCATAGCTTCTTCATAGTTCGTAGGTTCGCCATTGTCTAACAACATGACTTCCAGGACAGGATTATCGTACCACTCTGGTGCGGTACGTGTTCGGTCGACCTACAAAGCTCAGTAGTAACTTGATCCAAAGTTTCATGATCCTCATCATTAGCTTTCTCTCTAGTTGGTGTAGGCATCATGGGAACTGTTTTCTTTGATGTACTACTTTCCAATTTGAGAGAAGGTACAACTACCTCATTGAGTTCTACTTTCCTCCCACCCACTTCTTTCGAGAGAAACTTCTTCTCTAAAAATGACCCATTTTTAGCAACAAAGATCTTGCCTTCGGATCTGTGGTAGAAGGTGTACGCAATAGTTTCTTTAGTGTACCCTATGAAGATGGACTTCTCCGATTTGGGTTTGATCTTATCAGGCTGTAACCTTTTGACTTAAGCGTCGCATCCCCAAACTTTAAGAAACAACAACTTAGGTTTCTTGCCAAACCATAGTTCATACAGTGTCGTCTCAACAGATTTAGATGGTGCGCTATTTAATGTAAATGCGGTAGTCTCTAAAGCATAACCACAAAATGATAAAGGCAAATCGGTAAGAGACATCATATAATGCACCATATCCAATAAAGTACGATTACGACATTCGGACACACCATTATGCTGTGGTGTTCTAGGTGTCGTGAGTTGTGAAACAATTCCACATTGTTTTAAATGGAGGCCAAACTTGTAACTCAGATATTCGTCTCCATGATCAGATCATAGAAACTTTATTTTCTTATTACGATGATTCTCCACTTCACTCTGAAATTCTTTGAACTTTTCAAATGTTTCAAACTTGTGTTTCATCAAGTAGATATATATACCCATACCTACTTAAATCATCTGTGAAGGTTAGAGAATAACGATACCTTTCGCGTGCCTCAACACTCATTGGACCGCATACATTGGTATGTATTATTTCCAATAAGTCATTAGCTCGCTCCATTGTTCCAGAGAACGGAGTTTTACTCATCTTACTCATGAGGCATGGTTCACGAGTATCAAATGATTCATAATCAAGTGATTCAAAAAGTCCATCCACATGGAGTTTCGTCATGCGCTTTACACCAACATGAGCTAAACGGCAGTGCCACAAGTATGTTGCATACCATTATCAACTTTGCATCTTTTGGCATCAATATTATGAATATGTGTATCACTACGATCGAGATTCAACAAGAATAGACCATTCATCAAAGGTGCATGACCATAAAAGATATTACTCATATAGATAGAACAACCATTATTCTCTAATTTAAATGGATAACCTTCTCGCATTAAACAAGATCCAAATATAATGTTCATGCTCAACGCTGGCACCAAATAACAATTATTGAGGTCTAAAACTAATCCCAAAGGTAGATGTAGAGGTAGGGTGCCGACAACGATTGTTGGTGTCAAAACCGGGAGATCTCGGGTAGGGGGGCCCAAGCTGTGTGTCTAAGGATCAATGGTAACAAGGGACAATGTGACATAATGTTTACCCAGGTTCGGGCCCTCTTAAAGGGAGGTAAAACCCTACTGTAGGATCGAAAGTATGTCTAGAGGGGGGTGATTAGACTACTTGACCAAATAAAAATCTAGCCTTTTCCCAATTTTAGATGTCGGTAGATTTTAGCAACTTAACACAAGTGAAGCAATCAACCTACACATGCAATTCTAAGAGTATAGCAGCGGAATGTAAATCATTGCATATGAATGTAAAGGGGAGGAGTTTCGAGGGAGCAAACACAATGTAGACACGGAGATTTTTGGTGTGGTTCCGATAGGTGGTGCTATCGTACACCACTACAAAAAATACACTTCCGTGATGGTACGTGTTTGTCACAGTAGGTCGGGTTTTCTGTCATGCATGTACATCCATGACGATTTTATGATAGAATCAAGATAGTCATACCTATGCTGTCGTAGAAGTGTTCCATGACATTACCAAAATTATCATCACGGAAGTCTCCACTTCCATGATGATAAATCACGCGTCACAGAAGTGCTTTCGTTAAGGGTGACCGACACGTGGCATCCACCATAACGAAACACCGTTAAGCTATCGGGTCGGGTTTTGGATCTGATAACCCGTTAACAGCCCCGACCAATGGGGATTTTCCACGTGTAAAATCATCATTGGCGGGAGGAAACACATGCCGGCTCATCGCTGGGACAGATGTCATCCACTCATTGGACAGAAGGCGCCTATGATACGTCGACATGTGGCACAACCCAACAGAGGCCCATTCCTGTGAAAAGGCCGACCCGTTTGACTTGGTCAAAAGGTGGCGGGCCGGCCCATGGAAAGCCTGTTAACGGCCTGTTCGCATATAGCCCATTTACAGCACGGGGACCCAAGGCCCGTTATGCCCTATTCGAATTAGGCCCAGTAGCGTCATCTGGGCCATCCAATATGATTCCAGCCCGTTTTCACTTCTGGCCCATGTATGGCCCATGACGTCTTTCGGCCCATATGAGGCCCTATGTAACTCTCGGCCTATTAATGGCCCGTGGTGAAACTGGCCCGTAATCAACAGTGTATCACTTTACACCCATTAACGACCCGTGGTGAAACTGGCCCGTAAAGAACAGTCTATCACTTTATACCCATTAACGGCCCGTTATTCCGTTGGGCCGTTTCCAGCCCATGTTATCTTTCGGTCTTCCAGCATTCGTTTACTTACGGCCCGTTACTGTCATTTTCTGCTTGTGGGCCAAATTCAGCCCGTGGTTACAGTCTGCCCGTTTGTGGTCCGTTAATACGTTGGGCCATTTTCATAGCATCATCAAATACGGCCTATTAACTATGGCCCGTTATGGTCGGCCCATGAACGGAGGATTCCAACTCTAGCCCGTTTACGGCCAGAATGCGGTCTGTTTGGCCCATGTTTGGCCAATCGATCATACGGCCCGTATAAGGCCCATTGATGATACGGCCCGTGGAAGGCCCATTGTTTCTACGACCCATAGAAGGCCCATTGTTTCTATGGCCCGTACAAGGCCCACTGTTTCTATGACCCGTAGAAGGCCCACTGTTTATATGGCCCATAGAAGGCCCACTATTTCTATGGCCCGTAGGAGGACCAGTGTCACCACAGTAAATATTAGCCCATGGTTATTGTGGCCTAGTTTTAAAAATAGGTTATTGCAACCACTAGCAAACCGCAGAAAAAGAACTGCACTAACTACAAGCAAACAAATAAACAAGACAACAAGGAAATAAATAAGCAAGCAACTTACACTAGGCTATCACAGCTATTACACATATTACATCCACTGGGCATCAAAGTTTGCCACCAGTGCAAATATAGGGAACACAACAACATATAAATGCCGCAGCAAAACAAGTCCAAAACTGAAACACTTCAGAAGAGCTCAAGAAACAATATCCTGGGTACCCATAATGTTGGCAAGATGCTTAGCAAGCTTATTAACTTTCTCTTGTTTGGCACTTAAGTCCTCCAGCGCTTGCTGTTGCACCAGAAAGTATGCATCTGAATTCTGCAGGGACTTCCTCAGTCCTTCGGCTTCCTGTCTCATAACATCTGATCGATGTCTTTCAACTTGAAGTTGGGACTCAAGAAGCCGAACTGATTCAGGCAACAAGTTCGAAGAGCTGGTGCCAGCAGTGGTAGCCAGTAACTCGAACACTACATCAAGACAGGACTTTGTAGTTGTCTCAGTGTCTTCAATATAATTTTTATCAACTTTCTTGGAGACCAACAGGGATGTCTCACTATCTTGAACCTTATCTGCATTACTTCCTTTACAATTGCATAACAGGGTACTCTTCTCCAATATTTTATCCGCGTTCTAAAAGAGAAACATACAAACACATCTCAGGTTTACAATGTAGTATATGAAACTCATTTTGGTAAACCAGTTCAGTAGTAAGGTGGACAGGATAATAGCATGAAACAAACATATATCTATGTAGTATGGTCACTGTATGGTCTTATATCATTCTAGTTTATGTTGCCAAATCAAGATAGATACAGTTCGAATCATACCTATTTAAGACAAAGCAGCATAGGCAGAATATAAGTGTGGGAAACTACACAGCAATAACAACACTTGTAATGTGCATGGCATGAGATCATAACTGTTTATTCAATTGAAACTGAAATCAACATAGAGCAAGTTACAACAGCAAACAACCAAACACGTTGAAGAAACAGGTTTAAAACATACCTGTTGCGCCATTGGAGTTTAAATTGCATCCTTTAAAATTAAAATTGGTTGGTATCAGTAAATATAGTGATGCAAGAGCAAAGTAGTATGAGCCATAGCTACGGAACCTGACCTGGGAACAATTCTTCTTCTGCTTTAAACGTTGACTTCGGGTTCGGAGTGGTGGTCCTCGTGATTTGGGCACTGCAGTTGCCTTACTAACTGCTCGTGTTTGGGCTCTCTATGGTGGAGATGGTGCTATGTCAACGGGAACTGGGTGTCTATCTGCTGGGGTTGGGTTTAGAAGGGGTATAGCTGGTTCTCTGTCCAATTGGGTAGGGGTACAATCTGAATTAGTGTGGGTTATGTGTGGCGGGGCTGGTTCTTGGGCAAGTATAATCGTGGTTCTATCTGCATCGACAGGTAGCACGATCTTTTCCGAAGACCGTGTTTTTACTCCCACAAATACTGCCATCACTCCCTCCAATTGAAATGGTTGATAAACAAGAAAAGTAATTGAATGTACAAACATTGTAAGATAGACAGGTGCAATGGATAGTAGGGAAGAAAACAGGGCATGAAATAATTCACATTTATGTTGTCTAAGCAAATAGAATAGCAGGACATAATTTCACATATATGATGGCTAATTAAACAGGATATCATGACACAATTTCACATGTATGATGGCTAACTAAATAGGATAGAATGACATACTTCAAAATATGATGACTATGTAAACAGGATGACATGATATAACTATACAATGTGTCTATTAAAGTGGTTGGCATGCCATAAATCACAAACATGCCGTCGATGGAAACATGATGGCATGATATAATTCATGGATAGAATGACATAATTTAAAATATGATGACTATGTAAACAGGATGAGATGATATAACTATATTATGTCTTTAGAAAATGGGTTGGCATGCCATAATTCAGATACATGTTGTCTATGTAAACATCATGGCATGACATAATTCAAATATATGATTTATATACTAAGGAAGTGAGCAGAGGGCAATCGCATATATGATGTGTCAACTAAGGAGATGGCATTCAATATTGTGTATATGATGTAAAAACTAAGCATTGCAATACAACATATGCATTATATGAGTAATATAACCCTGCCAAGTTTGAGCATACACCTCAGGGGGATAATAGGACTGGTCATCTGCCTCTGGATCCTCCTCTGAAGAGCTATCTGTAACTAGCAAGATATCTGCTTCAGCAGGTAGCATTGTCTTCTCTGAAGACCTTGTTTTCACTCCAGATTTCTCCATCACCAATTCAAATGGCTGATCCACAGGAAGAGCAGTTGAATATACAAACATTGTCGACAAAAGCAATGAGAAATACAAAAAAGGACGGCATGATATAATTCACATATATGACGCTTGCCTAAACAGCATGGCATTGCATAATTCACATACATAATGCCTTGTAACAAGATAACATTGCATAATTCACATATATAATGTCTTGCAACAAGATTGCATTGCATAATTCACATATATGGTAATTAGACACTAAACAGGTGGCATTCACACAAAGCATGTCTAAACTAAGCAAATGACATAGCAATGCAAGATACCATACACACGATATGAGCAACATAACTGAAAGATCGTGGATGTCGCCTAGAGGGGGGGGGGGTGAATAGGCGCTTTAAAATAATTACGGTTGAGGCTTGAACAAATGCGGAATAAACCTAGCGGTTAATTTGTCAAACACAAAACCTACAACAACTAGGCTCACCTATGTGCACCAACGACTTATGCTAAGCAAGAAAAACTACTTAGGTGATAGCAAGATATATGACAAGAAACAATATGGCTATCACAAAGTAAAGTGCATAAGTAAAGAGCTCGGGTAAGAGATAACCGAGGCACGCGGAGACGATGATGTATCCCGAAGTTCACACCCTTGCGGATGCTAATCTCCGTTTGGAGCGGTGTGGAGGCACAATGCTCCCCAAGAAGCCACTAGGGCCACCGTAATCTCCTCACACCCTTGCACAATGCAAGATGCCGTGATTCCACTAAGGGACCCTTGAGGGCGGTCACCGAACCCGTACAAATGGCGACCCTTGGGGGCGGTTACCGAACCCGTACACTTTGGCAACCCTTGGGGGAGGTCACCGGAACCCGTCAAATTGCTTGGGGCGATCTCCACAACCTAATTGGAGACCTCGACGCTTGCCCGGAGCTTTACACCACAATGATTGAGCTCCGAACACCACCAACCGTCTAGGGCGCCCAAGCACCCAAGAGGAACAAGCTCAAGGGCAGAAAGCACCCAAGAGTAATAAGCTTCTCAACTTGTAACTTCCACGTATCACGTGGAGAACTCAAACCGATGCACCAAATGCAATGGCAAGGGCACACGGAGTTCCCAAGTCCTTCTCTCCCAAATCCCACCGAAGTAACTAATGCTAGGGAGGAAAATGAGAGGAAGAACAAAAGAAGAACACGAAGAACTCCAAGATCAAGATCCAAGGGGTTCCCCTCACTTAGAGGAGAAAGTGATTGGTGGAAACGTGGACCTAGATCTCCTCTCTCTTTTCCCTCAAAAACTAGCAAGAATCCATGGAAGGATTGAGAGTTAGCAAGCTCAAAGAAGGTCAACAATGGGGGAAGAACACGAGCTCAAAGGATAAGGTTCAATGGGGAAGAAGACCCCCTTTTATAGGTGGGGGAAAATCCAACCTTTATGCTCACAACCCGCACAGAGCGGTACTACCGCTCGTCCTCACGGTACTACCGCTAGGGATCGCGGTACTACTGCTTGCGGTACAAAAATATACTTCCGTACCTACCTCCGCAGGACTTGGGACGAGTTTTTTGGTCCGGAGCGGTACTACCGCTCTAGGAGCCGCGGTAGTACCGCTCTGGAGCAAAAAATTACGTCCGCTCCAATTCGCGGTAGTACCGCTGCAGCCTTTTCAGAACACCAAAACTGCCACAACTTTTGCAAACGGACTCCGAATTCGATAGAACCAAGTTTGTTGGAAAGCTAGCAACAAGGGCTAACACAATCTTGAAATAAATACCAATAATAAGCAAATGAGAAAAGGCCCAAAAGAAAATGGTGAGAACCCTTCCTCGGAGAAGACCGGTAAAACCTCCAACACCGAAAACATCATAGAAGATGCATGCAAACTCCATTTTTGATGAACTCAAGCTTGTCATCAAGATGACCATAAGCTCTAAGACTCACAAAGAGAATCAAACAAGAACCAAGAAAGATGATGCAAGGATGCAATGGTTTGAGCTCTCTACGAATGATACGATCAAGCAACTCATCGAGAGCCCCCCTTGATAGTACGACAATCGATCCTATAACCCGGTCTCCCACAACTACCATGAGACCAGTAAAATAGAAAACCTATCAAGGGCAAACCTTTGCCTTGCACATGGTCCACTTGAGCTAGATGATCATGATCTTCACTCCCTCAAGTTGGACCACCTTTCTTGATTGCGTTAGCTCGATGAAGACTAGATGATTGCTCCCCCATAGTCCACTATGGGTGAGCCACTCTTCGGCTCATCTTCACAAGTCCATTGACACCACAACGGATGGCAAGATTCAAGCACTTGATCTCTTCGTGATGCTCCACTTGAACTTGCACACGACAATCTTGATGACGATCACCACTTGATGTCATCCTTTCCATGGGTTGTATGATATCTTCCTCTTGATGCAAGCCCATGGATACGTACCTAACCCCACATAGAACTCTCACAGACCACGGGTTAGTACACAAAGTGCAATGGACAATGCTTACCATACCATGGGATCACTTGATCCCTCTCGGTACATCTTCTACGCTTTGTGAGTTAATCAACTTGATTCACTATTGACTTAGTCTTGATCAACCTTGAATCTTTGCAACTCTCTTCATTTGGATGATGTATTGAAGGTAAACATGAATGATCACACAACCTTCTTCTTCAAGACATGCTTGCAATAAGATCAACACCCGCATGACCAATCTTTGGATAATTCCTTAATAGCACCTTGGTCAACTCATAAACTCCTTGAAACCAACACATGGACTTCAAGAAAAGCCTATGGACAAATCCTTCAAATATAACTCAAGACAACCATTAGTCCATAGAGATTGTCATCAATTACCAAAACCAAACATGGGGGCACCGCATGTTCTTTCAATCTCCCCCATTTTGGTAATTGATGACAATCACTTTCAAGAGAGTTTATACAAGGAATTATGCATCACCATGCAATGCAACAACCAATGATGCATGAGAATGAGATGCAAATGCTTAGGAACCAAAACCAAAGCAAGGAGAAAACTCATAAGACTTCTCCACAAAACTCTGAAACTCCTCCCCCATTGGCATCGATTGCCAAAATGGGTGAAAAGCTAAGAAGGCCAAAATAAAAGGTGTTCCTCCATAAATTGTGTATTTCTCAACAAGAGAGTGGAATGCAATACACATATCCAACTGCCAATACTTGGATGAAGACAAACTATATTGAGGCCCAAAGATTGCAACAAAAAGATATGACACAAAGACATAACAAAGAGAGACACAAGCAATCAGAAGATACCAATTGAAGCAAGCAATCAACAGATATCAATTGAACCAACTAGACCAATGATCCTACATGCCACAAGAATAAAGATATTATGATAAGCGCAAAGGAGTGTTCTAAAGAAACTAGAGAAGCTCCCCATGATTTGTTCACACATAAGAATTTTTGTATTTGAATACAAAGTGCACAAAATAGGATCATAGCTCCCCCAGAATCAATAGAAACTCCCATCCAGTGCAAGTGAGCATATGGGAAACAAAGCCTAGCACTTGCAACAAGCACATGGTTGAGCAACATGTAAAAGAGGCAACTTAAGAATAGGCTCAACCAAAATGATGTGTGTGAGTCATGGCGAAGCACTTGAGAAGACTAAAATTAGGATGAGCATTAAGCATCAACATAGTCTTGAAAGAATGAGGCACACGGTGCAAGGCCTATCATTCCCACACACAACTAGCAAATGGGTTCACAAGCTTACTAATAAGCATATAAAGAACTTATGCTTGTGACGACCTGTGGTGAAGATAGAAGATGAAAGCCTCATCAAGACGAGGGATGCCAATTAATATGGAAAAAGCCTCGTAAAGATAAGCATGAGGAAAATAATCTTCACCACACAAGAGTGCATCAAGATGCAACGATAGAGGACACACACTCAAGGCAAAAGCTTTCACGGAGCCACCAAAGAAATAACATAAGAAAGACAAGGTGGACGTGAAAGAAAGGATATCAACTAGAGATGTAATTTCTCTCAAGTGTATAAGGTTCTATGTAGACGAATGTCTGGGAAACTGACCCACGAACACCTATGGGACCAGCGGACCGAGCCCCTTTCGGTTCGGCGGGGGACGGGGATCGCACGAAGAGCGGATCGAGGCGAAGCACACGAGCAGTTTACCCAGCTTCGGAGCTCTCTGGAGAGATAATACTCCTACTGCTGCATGTCTGAGTGTATTGAGTTCTTGCTCGGGAGCGCTGAGTGCTACAGTACACACTAGCTGCTAACGAGACCAAGCGTGAGTGTTTTCTACCTTTGAACCCCCCTCTATGTTGCGCATGGGCCTCCTTTTATATGCTCAAGGGGTCACCGACAGGTGGCAACGTAGACAAGGGTAAAAATGTAAAAGTGTTGTGGTTGGTACAACTACCTGTACAGTGTATCATACCTAACCCTGACGGCAGGGGACAAAGGCATTAAATGCCCGTCTGTGTCGCCCAAATAGTGCAAAAAAGGGACCGTCAGGGGCGCCACCGCTTGCCACGATGGCAATCTTGTCAGCGCCGCTTGCCACCGCGCACCGCTGGCTGCACAGCCTCTTGCCACGCGCGCCTGGAAAGGTCCCAGGGCGACACGTTGGTGGATGTGCTGGAGCGCGGGTACGGAGTGGTAGCTTGCCGCGGCAAGCGCCTTGCCGCGGTCGCTGTCTTGTCGCGTCCGGAAGCTTGTCGCTCATCGGGCCTCGCCGGGACGCGTGGCGCGTCGCGGCAAGTTCCTTGAGATGCCTTGGTTGGCCTTCCCGGCAAGCTCCTCTTGCCGGGGCCTTGTCTCCTTGGCTTGAATACTTTGTTCTTGAATGGCTCCAAAGGAACCACGGAGGACCTTGGCGGTCACCCGGCAAGCCTTGCCGCGGGGTGCTGCGACTGCCCGTGCACAAGTTCGGGATACTAGGGTACCCCTACTCTAGTACACCGACAGGAGCCCCCGGGCCTGGGCCACACATGGTGCCGAGCGCTGTTGGGCCAGGCCCAAAACAGGGCGCGGGCATGCGCGGCCTGGGTTACGCCGTATCTTACTCCGTATCCACCGCGCCCTCCCCGAATGACACGCGTCGAATGCGGCGTCGTGGGAGAGATCGTGGGTGGTTTCTTTATTCAGAAAGACAGAACGTCCGCCCCCTCCCTCTTTATAAGCAGGGGAAACAGGGGCAGTTCGCCCATCTCGCCGGTTGCTATCCCAATCTCAAAAATCTCCGCCGCTCCCCCCTTCTTCCCAAGGCTGAAAGAGAGCAGCGCTCCACCCCCCATCGCCACCGGCACCACCAACGCCGTCGATCTCCCCCACCACCTCCGCCATGGCTCCGAAAGCCGACAAGGGGAAGGGCGTGAAGTCGACCGAGGCGCAGCGGCTCGCGGCGCTGTGAAAGGAGCAGGCAACCTTCCCCCCAAGCTCGCCACAAAGGACCTGAGGGAGTATTACTACCTCTTCTGGTCGACGGAGACGCGAGCGCATCCGCGCACGAAGGTACTCTCAGCCGCCGCTTCGGAACTGGCTCCGGATGGGTATCCCTTCTTCGCACTGTTCTTCTACTGCGGGCTCTGCCCGCCTTTCTCTGAGTTTTTCTGCGACATTATGAACATCTACGGGTTCCGCCTCCTTGACTTCACCCCCAATGCCGTTCTGACCATGGCAGTTTTTGCACATCTCTGCGAAAACTTTGTCGGAGTCTATCCAAATGTAGCTCTTTTTCGCCACTTCTTTATGCCCCGAGTTGAGAGAGGGGAGCCTTTATCTGGCGGAATCTCCTGGATCTCGAGAGCTGGCAAGAAGGAAGCTTATCTGGAGGGAGAGCTCCGCGGCAAGTGGGAGGAATGGAGAGCAGACTGGTGCTGGATTGTCGAGGAGAACCCGCAGCCGTTTACCGCCCAGTGCCAAACCCCAGTAGTGCGCGGCAACGATTGGAGCAGCGTGGCCCCGGAAGACGATAGGCTGAAGATTGCCGTCACCCGGATCCTACGCCTCAGGCTTGCCGGGCTCACTGTAGGCGCCGTTGGCGCAGATTTTCTTCGCCGCCGCATCGCCCCCCTGCAGGAGAGGAGGAGACCCGCCTGGGAGTTCCAGAATGCGGCGGATATCATGAGGCTGCGCCCGGGCCTCAACTTCAACTTCACTGTCCTGGAACTGGAAGCAATGCTCCAGGAACTGTTCAAATACGACCCTCAACATCCCAAAGTGTTCAGGTTGCCGAGGGGTGTCGTTCCGCTGTGCAACTACTCCTCGGTCGACCGCATCCGTGCAATGATGCCGCTGTGCGATTCACATGGAATTGTCCCAACTTGGCAAGAGCCTGCTGACGACATCGTGCAGGAGTTCTTTGACGGCTTGGTAGAAGTGCTGGTCCGCTCTAATGAACAGAAAAGCCTTACTCGCGACACCACCGATGCGGAGATGTAGCGCATTTTCACTAGGCTGGAAGAGGCGGCGGTAGCCGCTGCCGCGGGCGAGTTTGGATTCACCGTGGAGGAGGCAGAGGCAGCAGAGGCGGCAAGCCTTGCCGAGCGAGAGGAGCTTGCCGGCGAGGGAGAGCTTGCCGGGCCTGAAGGCGAGTCGAGCGAGCCCACCGAGGGTGCGAGCGGCTCATTGAAGATCGACTCCTCTTCCTCCTCATCTTCAGATAGCTTGCCGCAAGCAGAGCCCCCAACTCCACCAAGAAGGCGTCTCCGCAAGGCCGGGGATGTAGCGGGGCGGCAGACGAGTCAACAGCCGCCGCGCCGCGCGACGCGCTCCACCGTGGCAAGTACTATTGCCGCGGGAGCACCTCACGCCGCTGCGGCAACTGGAGCGGGGTCCTCCCGAACCACCGCTTCCACTCCTGCCGCTTCTCACGCCACGACGGCGGCCGGAGCTGAGCCGTCTCAGACCACCGCCACTACCCCCGCCAAGCGGCTAAGGGATCCTACTCCTCCGCCTTGTCGCGCTGGAGGTGAGCCGGACTTCGACCTCTCCGCGCTCAGCTCCGACGAGGAAGAAGAAGAGTAAGATTCTTTGCTGTACTTGTAGTTCTTCAATTCTTGTTGTTTTATCTTGTATCTGATTTGCTTTACTCCGAACTCATTCCTTTTCAGGACTCTAGCCCAGAGAGCGGCAAAGAGAGCCAAGGTCCCGGTGATTGTCATCGAGGACGAACCAACCGCGATAGCAGGGGGTGTGTCCGAGACCACCTTGCCGGACCCGGCAACTATTCCCCAAAGCAGCCCCCAGCGTAAGTATATGGTTTACTTCCCGCTGTTTAAGCACGCATGGGTGCTCTTTCTTTGCTGACATCTGACTATTGGTTTGTGTAGGAGCAGAGCAGCCTCACCAGGAGCGCCTGGAAGCCGCCCCCGACATGCCATCTGCTTCGACTACGCCGCCAAGGGAGGATTCCCCGGCAAGGGAGCATTCTCCGGCAAGGGAGAACTTTCCGATAAGGGAGAAGTCTCCGGCAAGGGAGAGCACCAGCGACCCCCCGGTGGCGGAGACCACGACTGTAGAACCCAGCACAGGTAATCTTCTTGCTTGAAAACTTCCCTTGGATTCTTCTTCTTCTGATTTTCTTTTTGGATATTTGCTTGACTTTTCTCCCTTTTCCGGCCGTCAGATCCATCTGTCGCGGAGCCGATGGAGACCGAGGTTGCCGGTGAGGAGAACGCGCGCGGCAATACCGACGACGTCGCTGCTGCGGAAGAAGCAATTGGCGCTGATGATGCCGCCGGCGAAGAGGACGCCAAAGCTGCTGCCGCAGAAGCCGACGAGGGGTCTGACGATCGCACTGACGACCCTAAGGCCGCAGGAGCGCCGGGCACTACGCCGGCCGTCGATCCCTCCGCCGCTGCCGCAGCGTCGGGCTCCGAAGAGCCCCAGCTCGGTGCCTATTTGAAGGCCGGTGATGGAGTCTTCATCAAGCTCCCCTGGGCGTCAAGCTCCAGGGCGCCGATCGAAGGAGAAACCTTTGATGGGGAGGTGCTCACCTCCGCTGGGCTGACGCTGGTTGACGCGCCGAGCAGCAGCAGCGGCGAGTCTGAGGAGAGCGGCTGCTGCGGAAGCTATTGTCGCTCTACCGCGCCCGACAGGCCAAACTGGAATCCCGAGAAGCGCTTGTCGCGAAGGCGGGAGTGGACATTGAGGAGCGCGCGGAGGAGCTCTAGGGTCTTAACCAGGAAGCTCTCCGGTCCCTGGCAGAGAAGCGGGAGCAACTCGCCGAGGAGCGGAAAGCCTTCCTCCTTGAGAAGGCTGAAGTTGAAGAGCAACAGCGGCTTGCCGCCGAGGAGCTGTCTGCGTAGGAGGGCGAGTTGGCGCAGCGGAAGGTCAACCTTGACAGCCACGAGGAGGAGCTTGCCACGCGCGAGCAAACATTCGGCGGGGCTCTCAAGGAAGCAGAGGATGCTGCCGCAGCTGCCGAGGCCACCAAGAAGGAGCTGGAGACGAAGGTGGCGCAGCTGGAGGCCGATCTCAAGGCGAGCGGTGAAGAGCTTGCTGCGCTCAAGCGTGAGCGCGAGAAGGACGCCTACACGCTTGGCGAGCTGCAGGGTTGTCTCGCCGAGAAGGGCAAGGAGCTTAGCGCCGCCAAGGACTCCAACACAGATTTAGAGTTGAAGCTGACTACTTTGACCAAGACGCTGGACGGCGCCAGGGAGCAGGAGGTGGCCTTGAAGGAGAAGATCAAGGCCGACGAGGCGCTGCTGGCGAGTGCTGCTGCCGCCCAGAACACTTTTAGGGAGAATGTGGAGCACTGGACGGAGGGTCTTGTGGATGTTGCCGCAGTCATCGACAGGGAGCTGGCGCAGCTGGGGATGGAGGATCTCGGGTATCCCTTCGATGAGAACCTCCAACCCAGCACCAAGCTCACCTTGTTCTTCAAAGGCGTGGCGACGGCCCTCCAGCGACTCTGGGAGAAGATCCCAAAGCAGCTGGCCGACGAGTCGCGCAAGATCCGCGCGGGAGCTCTTCAAAAGGTGTTGGTGAAGGTGGCCTTCCGCAACCCAGGCCTCAACCTCACCAACGTCCTCAGGACCTTGCCGCCGGATGCTGATCTGGAAACGCTCATGGCCCTTGTCGCACCCATTGTGGACAAGGTGAGCGGGATCAAGAGGGTTGAGGGCGATTGCATAGATTAGGCTGCCCGTTTTCTCCTTTTCTTGTCGCTGCTGGCCATGTTATGAGAACAATCTGTTAGAGCTGCGACAAGCTATCTTGTAATATAACTCTATTTTGGGTAGCGATTGCTATGTTATTTCCTTTACTTGATTCCTTCCTTTGTATGTTTTTGCCCTACGCTTTTAGGGAACTTGCCGGTGCAGGCGCCTTAGCCGCGAGCGCTGAGTGCGGGACGTCAGCAGCCTGCTGGCGGTGCCGCTACCGACAAGAAACCTTGTCGCAACTAGTCGCAGCTCACTTAAGTTGTTGAGCGGACTCAAAACAAAGTAAGGGCGCAACTAGCTACGAGTTGGTTCCTCCGTGCACAGGTTTTCCATACAAAGCACGGTCGTTCGAGGAAGATAACTTAAATTTTTTTAAAACTGATTGCTCAAACTTTGGCAACTTAGCTTTTCTGTCGTTTGCTTCCTGGTAAGGCGAAACTTTCTTGAACGACGCCTGGTCCACACCATTATCTTCTCCTTTCCCCCCGGCAAACTTGTGGGCGAAGGAACCTTTTCTTTTTTAAGAAAAAGAAAGAAGAGAAAATAAAGGTATGGAGCCTTACGGCTCTTTATTGCTTACCGGGGGTAGGTGCTGCACAAAGTGTCAGATAACACATGCAAAAAATAGAAAGCATGAAATTGACAAGATGTGCGGAGCACATGAGCTTTACTTATGCACGGGGTCTGCGCCCGGCTTTGTACAAAGGATTACATGCAACATCGGCAAGACTTGTACAAAAGGTGGTTGCCGGAACAGGTTCCGGCAACCGCGCCCTATGGGTAAAACTTACGAAGATGCTCAATGTTCCAGGAGTTGCTCACCAGAATGCCATCTTCGGTCTCAAGGTGGACAGCGCCAGGCCTAGTGACTCATTTCACCCGGGAAGGGCCTTCCCACTTTGGCGTCAACTTGTTGGAATTCTTGGCGGACTGAACGCGCCGAAGAACAAGGTCGCCTTCCTCGAGACTTCTGGCATTAACTTTGCGGCTATGGTAGCGGCGCAAAGCTTGCTGGTATCGAGCAGCTCGTACAGCAGCCTGAAGACGGTCCTCCTCAAGGAGCAGCGCGTCATCTTGTCGCAGCTGCTCTTGCTCAAGCTCATCATAAGCGAGCACTCGAGGTGACCCGTATACGAGTTCCGTGGGGAGAACTGTCTCTGCTCCATAGACTAGAGCGAAAGGTGTCTGGCCAGTGGCTCGATTTGGCGTCGTCCTGATCGACCAAAGAACCACCGACAGCTCCTCAATCCAGTTCCTTCCGCACTTGCGTAGCCTGTCGAAAGTCCTGGTCTTGAGCCCGCGCAACACTTCAGCATTTGCCCTCTCCGCTTGACCGTTGCTTCTCGGGTGAGCAACAGAAGCGAAGCAGACCTTGGCGCCAAGATCTTGGACGTACTGCATGAAGGTGTGGCTCGTGAATTGCGTGCTGTTGTTGGTGATGATCCTGTTAGGGATCCCGAAACGGCAAACAATCGACCTGAAGAACTTGACTGCTGACTGTGCTGTCACCTTCCTCACTGCTTCCACTTCCGGCCACTTTGTGAACTTGTCGATTGCAACGTACAAGTACTCAAAGCCCCCGACAGCTCGGGGAAAGGGGCCGAGGATGTCGAGCCCCCAGACCGAAAATGGCCAGGATAAAGGGATCGTCTGGAGAGCTTGAGCTGGTTGGTGTGTCTGCTTGGAATGGAACTGGCATGCTTCACACTTGGTTACTTGTGCAGTTGCATCCTGGAGGGCTGTCGGCCAAAAGAAACCTTGCCGGAATGCTTTGCCGGCAAGTGCTCTTGCGCCAATGTGGTGACCACATATGCCTCCATGTATATCTGCCAACAGCTTTTGTCCGTCTTCCCGGTGAATACACTTCAATTTCACACCGTTGAGTCTTCTTCTGTACAGTGTGTTGTCAACAAACTGGTACATACTTGACTACCGGGCTACTCTTTCCGCTTCTTCTTGCTCTTCGGGAAGTTCTCCTGTCTGAAGGAAAGGGACAATCTGCTGTGCCCATGCTGGAGCTTGCGGCTCGACAACAAGGACTAAAGGCACATCTGCTGCTGCGGGAACATCCGCTTCTACGGCGAGGACCTGCGGCTCAGCTGGAGCTTGACGTTCCCCGGCAAGCTTGCCGGAGCAAAACTTGTCGGGAGCGTCTGCTTCAATGGAACAAACCCTAGGGCTTGCCGGAGCAGACTGCTCCTCGGCACCCTTGGTGTTGATCTTGGGGACCTTCTTGGCGGCAGCTTCGGGGAGCTCTGCCGGAAAATAGTCACCAGAAATCAACTTCCTCTTCCTGCTCTATCCAGTTGATGGTGTTACAGATGGTTGAGTTAGTTTGAGCACAAAGATCCCTGGTTCCACAGGTAACTTAAGTGCGGTGCACTTTGATAGGCCATCGGCAATGTCGTTATCAGCTCTTGGAACATGCTCCATCTGTAGGCCGTCAAAGTGCTCTTCTAGCTTTCTCACTTCATCAACGTAAGCTTCCATCAACGGACTCTGATAATTCTTGTTCACTTGGTGGACGACAAGCTGCGAGTCACCCCTGACGATGAGCTTCTTGATCCCAAGGTCTGCCGCGATCCTGAGACCGGCAAGCAAACCTTCATACTCTGCGGTATTGTTTGTTGCTTGCTCCCTGGGAAAGTGCATCTGGACTACGTACTTGAGGTGCTCTCCGGTGGGTGCAACAAGTAGCACGCCCGCACCGGTGGCTTGCAGCGAGAAGGCACCATCAAAGTACATCAGCCACTCTTTGCTTGCTTCCTTGACGGGGATGCTCGTTTCTGGAATTTCTTCGTCTGGTGTTGGCGTCCACTCTGCTATGAATTCTGCCAATGCTTTGCTCCGGATAGTTGAAGTGCTCTCAAACTTGAGGCCAAAGCTTGACAGTTCCAGTGCCCACTCGACAATCCTGCCTGTTGCTTCTGGATTCTGCAGTATCCTCTTTAGCGGAAAACGAGTGACAACTGTGATCTCATGTGCTTGGAAGTAATGGCGCAGCTTTCTCGAGGCCATGAGAAGGCCGAAAAGCAATTTCTGCACACCAGAGTACCTCGACCTAGCCCCCTGCAGAAGGGAACTGACAAAGTAAACTGGGCGCTGCACCATTCTCTTCTGCATTTCCCCTACCTGGCGCGCCAAAGATGTCGGGGAAACTGACCCACGGACACCTATGGGACCGGCGGACCGAGCCCCTTTCGGTTCGGCAGGGGACGGGGATCGCGCGAAGAGCGGATCGAGGCGAAGCACACGAGCGGTTTACCCCGCTTCGGAGCTCTCCGGAGAGATAATACTCCTACTGCTGCATGTCTGAGTGTATTGAGTTCTTGCTCGGGAGCGCTGAGTGCTACAGTACACACTAGCTCCTAACGAGACCGAGCATGAGTGTTTTCTACCTTCGAACCCCCCCTCTACGTTGTGCATGGGCCTCCTTTTATATGCTCAAGGGGTCACCGACAGGTGGCAACGTAGACAAGGGTAAAAATGTAAAAGTGTTGCGGTTGGTACAACTACCTGTACAGTGTATCATACCTAACCCTGACGGCAGGGGACAAAGGCATTAAATGCCCGTCTGTGTCGCCCAAATAGTGCAAAAAAGGGACCGTCAGGGGCGCCACCGCTTGCCATGATGGCAATCTTGTCAGCGCCGCTTGCCACCGCGCACCGCTGGCTGCACAGCCTCTTGCCACGCGTGCCTGGAAAGGTCCCAGGGCGACACGTTGGTGGATGTGCTGGAGCGCGGGTATGGAGTGGTAGCTTGCCGCGGCAAGCGCCTTGCCGCGGTCGCTGTCTTGTCGCGTCCGGAAGCTTGTCGCTCACCGGGCCTCGCCGGGACGCGTGGCGCGTCGCGGCAAGTTCCTTGAGATGCCTTGGTTGGCCTTCCCGGCAAGCTCCTCTTGCCGGGGCCTTGTCTCCTTGGCTTGAATACTTTGTTCTTGAATGGCTCCAAAGGAACCACGGAGGACCTTGGCGGTCACCCGGCAAGCCTTGCCGCGGGGTGCTGCGACTGCCCGTGCACAAGTTCGGGATACTAGGGTACCCCTACTCTAGTACACCGACAACGAAATCATGATGATATATATATATCTACAAAGAAGGATGTACACCCGAAATAGTTACAACACGAAGGAACAAGATATCCACAAGGAAGTCATAAATATACTAATAAGATATTTGCTTGAAAGCATAGCACTTGGCTAGATATGGTCTTATTGTATATAAATGAATTCCAATCACACATCCATCAAAGACATCACAACTAGCAACAAGAGATCATCGTTGGGATGCTTTGAGAAAGGAAACAAGTATCATAAGATATGAAATGAATATCATGCCAAGATGCAACCTACACAAGGTTGAAAGCAAGAGAGGAAAGCATGAATAGATACTTGTTACCGAGATATCATTGGAAGGATGTAGTAGATACCAATTGAAGGTAGATAGTAGTTCATTGATCATCCTAGCTTGACTCCAATATGCACATGGTGACAACACCTTCCTTGTGAGTGAGCCGAGCATCCGATGTATCTCCAAATGTTCCTAGAAGAACAACACAAACTAAACGGTACCCAAACTCATCGGGACCAAATAGTTAGAAACACCAATACATAGGCCAAACTCCACATAAATATTGCATATAGATATGAAAATGAATTTCATGCACATCTCATCCAAATTGAGACTAGGTGGAGTTTCCCCTATATATTGAGTCAAAGAAAGAAAGCATGCCAAATGAAATACATGAAGTAAACATGCATGCTCAAGACTTTCAAAACCCGAAACCAAAAGACAAAGAAATGCCAAGTGAAAAGGATACTAAATGGAGAAATCATCACTTGGAAGATATCATTAAAGATACATCAAGGAATGAGATATCCATTGATACACACTAAACTAAAGATGTCAAACTCCCTAAGAGAGGATGGTTCCAAACAAACCAAGCCCTCAACAAAGTTTCATGATGGCACAAAGTACCAAAAAGAAATGGCTTGCCTTCCACCAAAACACACTTGAGAAGGATCACAAGAAGAGTCTTCTGAAGAAAATAGAATAGCTCCCCCACGAGTTGTGCATTATATAGGATTTGTATTTGAATACAAAATGCACAAAGTGGGATCACCGCTTTCACTATATCTAGAAAACACTAGACAAGAACAAGAAATAAACAAGATCCACAAGTGGTATGGAAGACAACGGGAGTTGACACAATCCTTGGCAAGAGAAAAGGCAAGTAAAACAAAAGCCAATGTAAAGATGATCAATAAATTCTACCACACATAAATGTCTACCAATTGTCAAAAGACAAGAAGTAGATGGAAAGAATTCCTGGTGGTAGATAGCAAGGATATCCAACATCATCTTCACACCACACACAAGCAGATTGCAACTTGTAGAGCTAACATGCCACCTAGGAACAAGATAATCTACAATATCAACACTAGGTGACAACATCTCAAATGTACACATTTTCTAGGCTAGTAATATATATAGCATATTACTCCCCCATAATGTGATACCAATGAAGAAAACTTAAGAAGAGGCAATAAGATGATCCAACACGAGATAATCAATGGAATTTTTAGAATTTGAATTTCTCATGAGAGATATACCACATAGCGACTAGATAATCTTGAAATATCAATACTAGATGGTATTACTCATGTGCACACATTCATAGGATTGTGAGGTGCACAAAGCACACCACTCCCCCATAATGGATATTCCATTAATCTCTCACAAGAGCCAACTAAGAAATAAACAAGATGCACTAAGGCTCAACGAACGACACACAAGTACATGATGTGCAAACCAACATACACAAAGGCAATTTGGAGACACATCATATACAAACACATGCAAGGAACAAAACCAAAACATGCAAAGGGGAAAGTAACTTTCAATGTAAACAATTTAAGTACAAGTTATCGCATGGAGGCACATTGGATATAAGTTATAAACTTGACGATTCAATAGACTTGGCTTGAGACAATAAGAGTGATGAAGTCCCCTTAATTCTTCATAATGTAGCCAAGTCTCCAATGCCCTCCATAAACACCTATTGATCAAGTTTGAGCTTGTTGGTCCCCAACCAAGTTGGGTCCTAAGAGGTTAGTCACAATAGGCTTGGCTACCCAAATGGTTCTTTTCTTGACACCACTTTGAGTACCAACAAACTTGGCAAACACATTGCCAACCTTATCCTTCCCAAGAGAATAGATATCATCAATAATAATTGGGTTGGATAAGTTACCACTAGTGCATGAAGAAGCGACGTGACCTTTCTCACGACATAAGTAGCAACGTCTACTCTTCACTTTCTTCTCACTTGATTTTTCCACAAGAGAATCATTAGCTTGAGTCTTCTTGGGAAGTGGCCTTTCTTCAACTTGAGGTTGAGCAGGAGATTGAACTTGTGCCCTCTTCCCTTGTTGCTTGACACTAATGGACTTCTTCTTCAATGGGCAAGATCTAACATGATGCCCTTCTACTTTGCACTTGAAGCAAACAATCTTGGCCGAATTCTTGACTTGTTCTTGGCCCTTCTTTTTGTTCATCTTGGACTTCTTCTTCTTATTGGAGTTGAATCCAAGTCCACCTTTGTCATTGGGGGATTTTTGCACACTCAAGATATTGTTGAGTGCGGATTTCCCTTCATGACACTTTTCTAAGTCTTTCTTCAAAGAAGTGACTTGGGCCTTGAGCTCTTTGATTTCCTCTACATGGTTAGTCTCAACACAAGTACTGGAGGAAGTATAAGCTTCATCGTTAGAGCAACAAGGCAAGGAAAGCAATTCATCACAAGATGTCCCAAGATTGTGAGTAGATGAATTACAAGGACTAGCACATGGCAATATACTATTTTGACTAGAAGTAGTGCTAGTATCCACATGAGGCTCACTAGATGTTACCTTAGCAATCATGGCCTCATGAGCTATCTTTAGCACACTATGGGATACTAGAAGATCATCATGAGAGCTTGAGAGCTTTTCATGACTTTCTTCCAATTTCCCATAATTGCAAGATAGCATCTCAAGTTGAGCCCGTAGCTCAACATTCTCCTTCAAAATGGATGCTTCACAAGTAATAGAATTAGCAGCACAAGCATCATCATTAACAACAAGAGGAGAAGGCAACTTGGCAAGCTCTTTTAAATAAGAAGCTTCAAGTTGAGCATGAGACTCGGTGAGTTTGATGAGCTCACCCTTGATGACCCTTGAGCCATTTTCGAGGTGCTCAAAATCCTCAAGGAGTCTAGCATGAGCAACTTCAAGCTTAGCATTTTTAGTTTCAAAAACATTAGCCACCTCAAGGGCTCTATCAGTAGATTCCTTCACTCTAGACAATTCTAGAGCAAAAGTCTCCTGAAGAGATTCCTTGGTGGTTTGTTCAAGTTCAAGAGCTTGAGAGAGGTCCGCAATCTCATTAGCGTAATCACGCCCATGACCTTCCATTTTATCAATGGTGACCCCATGCTCCTCAAGAGGAGATTCCAACTCATCAATATATTTCTTGCTCTCAATAGCAATGGACATAATTTCCATGAAGTTGGAACGAGCAATTTTATTTTATGAAGAGCTTTAAAAACCATTTCCCCCTTAATTTTTAAGGAGGCAACATTATCATTCTCTTCATCATTATCCTCATCATCATTAGCATCAACATCATCATCAAGAGACATATTGGGGTACAAAGTAGGAGATACCTTTGACGCCTTAGCCATAAGGCAAAACGCAATAGATGATGATGTAGGATCCCTTGAGGCACCATTAAACACCACATCTTGTTCCATGGAGTGTTCGGTTTCCTCTACATTGTTAGCACAACAATTCGAGGAAATAGATGCATTTTTATCATGGCAACAAGACATAGCAAGCATATCATCATGATATTTAGTCAAGCAATTTCTACATGATATGCAAGGACTATCAACACAAGCATGTGAAACATTTGGAGTGCTCGAAGTGTTAAAGCCCAAAGAGGGAGCATTGCAATAATATAGTGATGAAGGATCATCCACAATAAGCATACTATCATCATTGCAATGACCAACACTACTCACCATATCATTACCTTGTGGCAAACCACATGTAGGTGAAGTGGAAGAAGTTGAGAAGACTATATGACCGGAGGTGGAGGGAGAACAACCATCCCCACAAATCTTGGACACACCATATTTATATTGAAGCTTTGTCCATAACTCATGAGCATCCTGGAACGGCCTGAGTTGAAATATAACTACATTGCTCAAAGCATCGAAAAGCACATTAGAGGCTTGAGCATTGAGATAAGAGTTTTTATCATCCTCTGAAGATAATCTTTGGGGATCCTTTGGAGGAGAAAAACCCATATCTACAATTCGCTCTAAATTTGGGTCCATGACCCTAAAGAGATTAAGCATGCGAATTACCCAAACATCAAAATTTGTGCCATTGAAACTAAGAGTGTCAGAGAATCCTAATCCTCTAGTCGACATCTTTACTCTCTAGGCGGTTAAGCCCAACAAAGAGAGACGAGGCTCTGATACCAATTGAAAGATCGTGGATGTCGCCTAGAGGGGGGGGGGGTGAATAGGCGCTTTAAAATAATTACGGTTGAGGCTTGAACAAATGCGGAATAAACCTAGCGGTTAATTTGTCAAGCACAAAACCTACAACAACTAGGCTCACCGATGTGCACCAACGACTTATGCTAAGCAAGAAAAACTACTTAGGTGATAGCAAGATATATGACAAGAAACAATATGGCTATCACAAAGTAAAGTGCATAAGTAAAGAGCTCGGGTAAGAGATAACCGAGGCATGCGAAGACGACGATGTATCCCGAAGTTCACACCCTTGCGGATGCTAATCTCCGTTTGGAGCGGTGTGGAGGCACAATGCTCCCCAAGAAGCCACTAGGGCCACCGTAATCTCCTCACGCCCTTGCACAATGCAAGATGCCGTGATTCCACTAAGGGCCCTTGAGGGCGGTCACCGAACCCGTACAAATGGCGACCCTTGGGGGCGGTCACCGAACCCGTACACTTTGGCAACCCTGGGGGGTGGTCAGCGAAACCCGTCAAATTGCTCGGGGCGATCTCCACAACCTAATTGGAGACCTCGACGCTTGCCCGAAGCTTTACACCACAATGATTGAGCTCCGAACACCACCAACCGTCTAGGGCGCCCAAGCACCCAAGAGGAACAAGCTCAAGGGAACCAAGCACCCAAGAGTAATAAACTTCTCAACTTGTAACTTCCACGTATCACGTGGAGAACTCAAACCGATGCACCAAATGCAATGGCAAGGGCACACGGAGTGCCCAAGTCCTTCTCTCCCAAATCCCATCAAAGTAACTAATGCTAGGGAGGAAAATGAGAGGAAGAACGAAAGAAGAACACGAAGAACTCCAAGATCTAGATCCAAGGGGTTCCCCTCACTTAGAGGATAAAGTGATTGGTGGAAACGTGGATATAGATCTCCTCTCTCTTTTCCCTCAAAACTAGCAAGAATCCATGGAGGGATTGAGAGTTAGCAAGCTCAAAGAAGGTCAACAATGGGGGAATAACACGAACTCAAAGGATAAGGTTCAATGGGGAAGAAGACCCCCTTTTATAGGTGGGGAAAAATCCAACCGTTATGCTCACAACCCGCACAGAGCGGTACTACCGCTCGTCCTCACGGTACTACCGCTAGGGATCGCGGTACTACTATTTGCGGTACAAAAAATATACTTACGTACCTACCACCGCAGGACTTGGGACGAGTTTTTTGGTCCGGAGCGGTACTACCGCTCTAGGAGCCGCGGTAGTACCGCTCTAGAGCGGTAGTAAAAAATTACATCCGCTCCAATTCGCGGTAGTACCGCTGCAGCCTTTTCAGAACACCAAAACTGCCACAACTTTTGCAAACGGACTCCGAATTTGATGAAACCAAGTTTGTTGGAAAGATAGCAACAAGGGCTAACACAATCTTGAAAGAAATACCAATAATAAGCAAATGAGAAAAGGCCCAAAAGAAAATGGTGAGAACCCTTCCTCGGAGAAGACCGGTAAAACCTCCAACACCGAAAACATCATAGAAGACGCATGCAAACTCCGTTTTCGATGAACTCAAGCTTGTCATCAAGATGACCATAAGCTCTAAGACTCACAAAGAGAATCAAACAAGAACCAAGAAACATGATGCAAGGATGAAATGTTTTGAGCTCTCTACGAACGATACGATCAAGCAACTCATCGAGAGCCCCCCTTGATAGTACGGCAATCGATCCTATAACCCGGTCTCCCACAACTACCATGAGACCGGTAAAATAGAAAACCTATCAAGGGCAAACCTTTGCCTTGCACATGGTCCACTTGAGCTAGATGATGACGATCTTCACTCCCTCAAGTTGGACCACCTTTCTTGATTGCGTTGGCTCGATGAAGACTAGATGATTGCTCCCCCATAGTCCACTATGGGTGAGCCACTCTTCGGCTCATCTTCACAAGTCCATTGACACCACAATGGATGGCAAGATTCAAGCACCTTATCTCTTCGTGATGCTCCACTTGAACTTGCACATGACAATCTTGATGACGATCACCACTTGATGTCATCCTTTCCATGGGTAGTACGATATCTTCCTCTTGATGCAAGCCCATGGATACGTACCTAACCCCACATAGAACTCTCACATAGACCATGGGTTAGTACACAAAGTGTAATGGACAATGCTTACCATACCATGGGATCACTTGATCCCTCTCGGTACATCTTCTACGCTTTGTGAGTTAATCAACTTGATTCACTATTGACTTAGTCTTGATCAACCTTGAATCTTTGCAACTCTCTTCATTTGGATGATGTATTGAAGGTAAACATGAATGATCACACAACCTTCTTCTTCAAGACATGCTTGCAATAAGCTCAACACCCGCATGACCAATCTTTGGATAATTCCTTAATAGCACCTTGGTCAACTCATAAACTCCTTGAAACCAACACATGGACTTCAAGAAAAGCCTATGGACAAATCCTGCAAATATAACTCAAGACAACCATTAGTCCATAGAGATTGTCATCAATTACCAAAACCAAACATGGGGGCACCGCATGTTCTTTCAATAACCCTGCCAAGTTAGGGCATGCACCTCGGGGGGGGGGGGGGATATGACTAGTCATCTGTCTCTGAATCCTCCTCCGAGGAGCTATCGATAACCAGCAAGACATGCGCTTCGTCGGATAGCATTGTCTGCTCTAAAGACCTTGTTTCCACTCCAGATTTTTCCATGAATGTGCCGAATGGCTGATGCACAGGAAGAGTAATTGAATGTACTAAAATTGTTGACAAATTTAACATGTAATAAAAAATGATGGCATGATATAATTCACATATAAGATGACTGGCTAACCAGGGTGGCATTGCAAAATTCACATATATGATGCCTGGCTAGACAAGATGGCATTGCATGATTCACATATATGATAAAGAAACTAAACAGATGGCATTGACACAAAGCATGTCTAAACTAAGCAGATGACATCTTTAATGTATACAATAAGCAATGCAAGGCACCATATGCATTATATTACCAACATCAACATGCCAAGTTAGAGCGAAGACCTCATGGGGTAAATAGGAGTGGTCTTCTCCTTCTGAATCCCCCTCAGAACAGTTATCTTCCTCTTGATTACGATCCTAAATGGGTGGAGGGGGGGCTGCCTTTGTGCCCACCATGGAACGACGTCTGCATGAAATTTTATTGCCATGCAAGGCTCGTCTCTTTTGCTCTACATGATCAGTTCCATTGTGTACAATAACTGGCATGCATAGGAATAAAACATAGTGAGATTATGTAAGGAGTGCATGCACAAATCCATAGTGATGGTAGCAAACTGTGGATAGACCCAAAACCAATGATAGCAGGCAGATAATAGCTTTAGTTAAAAAATACAGATAATGGCTCCTTTAATGTTTGTTTGCACCCAACATGAAACTCATAGTAGACACCGGAGATTAACTAGATAGTAGACAGATAGTACTGGTTGCTGCCCCTAGCCCCAACATGTACCCCACAACCATTTAAAAAATCAAGTTTTAGCATTAGTTTGGACCTAACTCGGAGTCTAATAGGTGAACACGACGATAATGTAGCATGTCATCATATTAAGCGACGCATAACATAAGCAGACACGGAAGAGTGCGACCTCCCTTGCGGACCTGTGTAGTCCTCAAGGTCATCTGCTCAGTTGATGATGGTAATGCAGTTTTCGTGGCTGTCGGCAGCGGGGAAGAAGATCTGAGGCGGTGAAAGACAGTCTGGAGAGCAGATCCCTGCTGTAGTGAACCCTTCCTTTGTTGGAGCAGCTGAGCTGGGGTGGAACACGGCGCCGCAGGAGTAGGACAAACCACACAAGGTTTTCTTTGACACATATCTATAACAGAAGTAATTGAGTAAGGGCTTGTTTGAATTTGAGGATTCTAACAATGCAGAAATAGAAATAGACATGAATAGGATAGGAATGCACGTGCAAAACAGAGAATTTAAAAACACAGGATTTCTGCCAATCTGGGTGTTTGATTCACAACAATTGGAAGATCACAGGATGCAAAAAAGCATGGTGAGATTAAGTCAAACCACAAGAAAATGTACGGTTATAATGCTATTATGCTACTATCTCTTAGTCTTGTGCTTGATGAATAGGAATATGAAAAGGAGGAGAAGTGGAAATTAGAATTCCTACGGTTTTTATTTCAAGGAGACACTAAAGGAACAAATCCTACAGTTTTCGTTTGCTCCATTCCTTTGCACCAAATTCATGAAAAGTAGTACCATAGGAAACTTTCCAATTCCTATGTTTTTCATTCACTTTTCCTTTCAAGCACTGGCGATTCTAGTAGGCAGGCTTGAGCAAGGAAAATCCTACACTAAAAAAATGTTTTTGTGCTACTTCTATTACTTTGGACCCAGGCCACTGCCATACTAGCTCAACTCCCAGGCCCATCGACAAATGCACAGCTCAAACGCGCAGAGATAAATAGAGTCCATCACGGATAGCTAAGTTGCCTGGTACCTCACTGCTTGTCATATAGTAGGATAAAATAATCATATTTCCCGCTACTATGAGTGCTCAGTGGACAATATATATAACATGTAGAGTAAAAAAGAGATGCAAAAAGTGTACAACCTCTTTGGCGAAGCCATGTCGATCTCAACATGATTGGGTTGGCCGGTGAGGATGCTCCGGCTGACTTGGCTGTCGGAGGAGGGGAAGAAGATCTTAGGCGTCTGGAGATGGAGCCCGAGGTACTGCTCCGCTGTGATGGAGGGTTTCGTCCTTGGAGCAGCACCGGTGGTTGTACGACGCCGAGGCTGAAGCAGGACAAGAGAGACAACGAACAACGTTAACCTGAGTGGAATTCTAATAGCATCTCCAATACATGACGTAAAATACATAACCACAAAGTGCTAGATGTAAAATACATCAGCCGCTCATCTCTGAACTTAACTATCGAAACTGAACTTAACTGTCGAAACTGAACTTAACTGTCGAAACTGAATTTTGCTGTCGAAACTGAATTTTGCTGTCGAAACTGAACGCACTAGCAAGGTTAGGCTACACGTCGGTCGACTGACTTTTTCATGTCTGCTCAGTAGATTTTGCAGCCGTTGGATACGAAATCAAGGGCATGCGGTTCATCTTCAACCTCCACCGCCCTGAGCCGCCAGCCAACATCGGCCAAACAGTAGCCCCCCCGCCGCCCACGGCAGGCGGTGCGCCGCCCCACCCCCCGAAAACACTCCCCACCGCCGGTCCGCCGCCACCCCGGCCATCCCTCTAGGCCCCCCGTGCCGACCTTTTTCTCCGGCGATCCCCACGCCACCGCCTCGCCAACTCCCCGCCACCGCCGGCGACCACCGCCCCCATCCTGAACCCTAAGATAGATAGTGGGGTACCTCTCCAGCGAGCCCCCCTCCCCGCTGCGGCTGGTTCTTTCTTCACCCCGGTGAGCCCCCCTACCCCCTGAAAATCGGCTGACCCACAAGTCGATTTAGTTGACTGAAGTGTAGCTAAATCGGAGCAGCATCGCAAGCAAGAGCAAGAGCGGGAGTAGCAATGCGAGCAAGAGCAATAGCAAGAGCAGACCAGGCAGGGGACAGAGAGCAAGAGTAGAGCAGCAGCGCGAGAGAGAGCTAAAGCAGCAGCAGCTCCTACTGATGTGGACGTCGCCGCCGAGGGAGCGACGCCGTGGAGGAAGTGGCCGGAGACGCCGCCGTGGATGGAGCCGCGCCGTGTCGTCTCGGGACCGAGCGCCGGCAGCACCGTGAGATGGAATCAAGAAGAAAGTGCAGCAATTAGTGTACAACCTTTTTGCTGGCGCCGATTAGGCCGCAACTTCATCCGAGGAAATGGTGATGATGATTCTCTTCCGGTGGTGCAGGTGAAGAAGGCGGTGTGGGAATGGAGGTGGCGCAAAAGACGAGGGGAACGTCAAGGCAGCTCCTTGGAGGTGGAGGACGGGGTGGCTGAACCGGCGGGACGATGAGATCGACGACGGATCCTCATCCGGTACGGTGGATGAGGGACGTCGAGGTGTTGCTGTGGACGACGTCGTCGGGGAAGAGGCTCCGGCTGGGTGGCAGACGGATCAGGGTGTGGGGTTTCATCGCGGGTTTTCACGGCCTCGGTGTGCGAATGGGTGGGCGGACGGGATGGTAGTGGGGAACCATGGCTTAGAGACGCGCTTGTCCGAAATGTGGGGTAAGTTATGAAAGTACCCCCCACCGGTTTGAGGCGGTTCTTTCGGTTCAGGGGTACCACGGGCATTTCACGTGTCGGGATTTCACAGGAGGTGGGAGTTTTCGCGCGCGTTGTAATTTCGGAATAGCAAGGCGCGGGTTGAGATGGAGGGAGTTGTCGGAGCACAACGAGACGAAGATATATCTTAAATATTTCGGGCTAACAAGGCGCAGGTTGAAGAGGCGGGAGTTTCGCAACATGATAGGCAGAGACGCTAGCTTGAATTTTCGGCATAACAAGGCGCGACTTGAAATTTCGGAAGAACAAGCTTAACGTGTACCAAAAAAAAGACAATTTGCACCTCAACACGCACAACACACACACAAACACCATTTAGACTAGAGTAAGGTACACGTGCATTGCACGCATGAGATTTGGCAACCAAATCTTGAATAAATACCACATTATAGCATGCAAGCTTTGAGTCATATATGCATGATGTAGATGTTCGTTTAATTCTGCATGATGTAGATGTTCGTTTAATTCTTATAGTTCATTTCATTCAAAATCATCTAGTTTTTATAAGAAAGCTAATCTATTTTAAGATTCATGGAATTGTGCGTTGTAAGACATAAAGTAAAAACAAATAATGGCAAATCATGTAGAAAAACATTTGGGCAATTCTGATACGGAAGATTCTAGAACAAATAGGAAGTGCTTGTGTTTTGATGTCTGTGCATTATGCTTAAGTTCAACCATGGAGTCTTCTAGGTTATACATGTGGCGAAATCTGGTGGAATCTAGATGATATCCAACGGCCAGTAGTGCTCAAATTTGCCATCTTTGGACCATCGGATTCGCCTCATCCAACGACCATCTTTCAAAGTTAAAGTTACCCGCACACAATATAAAAATATATAAAATACAATATATATATAGGGGTATAGATATAGATATGTAATACGAAAGCCGCCCATCATCTCCAATTAGAATAGTGTGTCCATGCACGGATGCGACGTGGCCAAATGATGTCTGCCATCGGTATCTCAAATTCAAATCAGTCTGACCTTGTTCAATGTGTATACATTACAACATGCTCGTTTCCAAACCACACCGCGCAGATCTCCGTTATATTCATGCATGCATGGGTTTCAAACATCAGGATCTCTTATTCAAATATTTGAATTCAATTTTACATTGATTATGACCTCACCTATTCTTTTACACCCACACAGCAGTCTTCTCTTTATAATTGTACCACTAACTTTCTCTCGTGCACGCATGCACACACACTACCAGTCGGCATTATCCATCGCACGCATGCAATCTTTTTCTTCAGGTCGGTCTCCCATGAAGGCACACACCCACACACATCCCCCTCTCCATCATATCGGGCATTCTTTATCTCTCACGTGTGCATGTGCAACGATCGATGTTCCTCTATGTATGTGTGTATATAGCTAGGTCTTTCATAGTTTTCCACACAAACCAATCAATCGATATATCCAGTGAGGTCTCACCCTCTTTCCCACGTCCACATCGATCAATCTATACCTCTCTATATAGGA
Organism: Triticum timopheevii; assembly: GCA_963921465.1. NCBI lineage: Eukaryota > Viridiplantae > Streptophyta > Magnoliopsida > Poales > Poaceae > Triticum > Triticum timopheevii. The sequence continues at coordinate 527,285,111 of OY997268.1, forward strand.
TTAACATATATAGCTAATACACCCACATTAATTATATATCCAACGTCCCCCTCTCATCATCCATGCCTTCCGCTTCATCTCTCAGACGCGTGCACAATGGCAAAGACAGGGGGCAGTAAGGCCCCTGCCCCCCTAACATCACTATATATCGAGGCTAATATGAATGTGATCATTAGACAATTGCTGCTAAAAATGGTTTAATTTCATGAATTGACCCTCCTCGTAAAGGATTAGCAATGCTTGGCCCCTAGCTCGTTTATTTTTCATGGCTCCACCACTGTGTGCAATAGCGCACGTGTTCGCTCCCTCTCTCTGAATATCGATCTCGCACTTGTGCATTCCTTCATAGTCTCCCTCCACTCGGCCCCTCGCACCATCTTCTAGCCCCCCACTGGATTTTGCCACATGTACAATCTAGCAGACTCCATGGTTGAACTTAAGCATAATGCACAAACCTCAAAACAACAGTGGTTCTCTTTTGTTCTAGAATCTTCCATATCATAACTGCCCAAACTTTTTTTCTAGTTGAATTGCCATTATTTGTTTTTACTTTATGCTTTATAACGCACAATTCCATGAATCATAAAATAGATTAAGGGCTTCTTTGATTCAAAGGATTCTCAAAGGAATTTTGGAGGATTCTGATCATTAGGAATTTTTCCTATCTTGGTTGTTTGATTCATAGGATTGTAAACCATAGGAATTTTTCCATATGATTCATTTGCACTAGATTTCATAGGAAACATCCCATCCACTCAAACCTCTTTGAAAGAATTTTGCGTTTTTTCTATGCACAATCAAACACTCGTACAATCCTGTAGGATTCAAGACGACATTCCACTATAATCCCATGTTTTTCCTATTCCTGCGTTCTCAGCTTTTTTTATAAAAACTAATTGATTTTGAATGAGATGAACTATAAGAATTAAACGAAGGGCTACATCAGGCATATATGACTCAGAGCTTACATGCTATAGTGTGGTATTTATTCATAATTTGGTTGCAAAATCTGATGTGTGCAATGCACGTGTACCTTACTAGTACTTCGAGTATGTGCAAAACACGTAAATTAGAATACCAATGGCACGCTACACAGTGTCTCTCTTACAATTCATGAAGCCACGTGGCACATGTGGAGGCGTTGTCACGACCTCCTTGTGTGGATTGATCACAGTGACTTGCGGCTGGTTCCAGAAGAATGTACTCGTCCTCCCTGAGCCATACTAGGGGTACATGCACGAAGCGAAGATGTGCACGCATGCCACACACGCACTCATTCCCTCGCACGCACATGCGGGTACACGGGTGGACGCAATTTTGTACCAAGATCCACCCCATGTGATAATTTGACGCGTGTAAAGTCGTACACTTCACTGATGGTCAATTAATACAGCGCATGCAAATTGAGTGGACGTGAGGGCGGAAGAAAGACATTATTTGATGAGGATATCCCTACACTTGACCCATCTCCAACCTGTGATGATGATCACCTAGTGGCTGCAAAGAAGACGTCCAATGATGAAATCAGAATTGGACCTATCACAAGAGCTCGTGCAAAGATAATAGCACAACAGGTGAATTCTCTCTTAGTTGAATATGCTATTTATTTTAATGAGAGCTTTTTACTGCCTAAGTATTTGTGTGTTTGCATACTTAGGTGCATGGGGGAAGAAGGCATAGCACGAGGGAGCGAGGAGTTGCAGCGAGAGGAGCATGACGTGGTGTACAAGCAAGAGGGCGCGAGGGAGGAGAGGCAGTCAGGCGCAATCGTCAAGGAGGAGGATCCCCACGTCGAGTAACACCAGGCGCACCAACACCATGTTGCAGCGCCAAACCTCAAGTACATGGCCTGCGTGCCAAAGAGCTGAACCCAAGTTGGGTCAGTTTGTATCAAGTTGAGTCGAACCACGTTTTGAGTCGAACCAGTTTAGGTTGCACCAAGTCAGGAGGACCAGGCTGGGCGCACCAGACCTGGCGCCCCCCTGGGCGCATCACCCAGCCCCTCTTATATAGAGGGCTGCTCTCAGATTAGTCAGGTAGACCACGTTTAAGATAAACCCTAGTTCATGAGACTGCTATAAGCATTCATCTTGAATTCGTATCTCCGATTCGTTTCGATTAGGAGATTATATACTACAAGTCAAGTGTGATCTGCTGTTCCATTGGGAATTAGTATATTGCAATTCTAACCGTTTCGTGGTCGACGGCTATGTTGTGCAAGTGTGTGAAGTCGTGAATATCCGAAGGGTAGAGAGCTGCTGCATTGGCATCAGCGATCTAGCGAGGAGAGATCATCGGCGACACCAATTTATCTATCCACCATCATCATCTACGCAACCGCTTACTGAGAAGATCGGGCCACCCCATATCATTATTACTCCACTGCGCACATGCGAGTAATTAAATCATGGGTTGCTAGTAGTACTTCCATTGGTCTCCTTCATATTTTCTGCCAATTTTTGATAGTAACATAATATTTACGCATTTGAGCAGTGTAGTACTTGAAATTTATGTTCCGCTAAACTCATCGGGAGCTGTTTCGGGCCTCGAAACCAAAACCATCAATTAATCTTTACCTTGTTCCCATCACATTCGAAAGCCTGCTCACACCTACTAGTACGTACCAAACCTGAACGTGTTCCCACTATGCAGGTATTAGTACTAGTGCTAGTACTTAGGTTATAAAAAGGGGAACTACCTAACCGAAAACTACTCTACCTTTCCTCCTCATAAGTGCTTCTTCTTCGTCCGTCGTTGCCATGGCCGGTGAGCAGAGCTCTAGGTCGAGAACTACTCATAACAAGGGAGCGGCAACCAAGGCTGCGAAAAAAGAGAGGGCTCGCCACCACGCAGAGACCTCGAAAGATCTCTCACGGGCAGGCGATGGCTCCCAGGAGCGCCCTAGCCGTGGAGGCGAACATGCCGAGCCGGCGGAGCTGGAGTCGTTATCCCTCGACGGCATGCCCGATCAGCTCAATAAGCACCTCAATAAGCAGAAGGAGTTCATCCAAGGCTTGATGGAGTTGCTGAAGGAGAGCCTCGACGACATGCCCGCTGAGCTCAATCAGCAGGGGGAGTTGACCGCCGGCTTGGTGATGCCGCTGAAGAAGAGCATTGCCTCGGAGAAGAAGGCGATCAGCGAAATCCTGCGACTTCAGGAGGACAAGGCAAAGCTCTGCCACGAGATCGACCTGTTGAAGGAGAAGAACGCCGGCTGGAAGAAGCTGCATGAGAATAGTAGTTCCTCGATGAAGATGCTGCAGGCCCTCGTCATGGAACAAAAGGAGGAGTTGGCGAAGCTCCGCATCGAGCACCCGGGTGCTGTCAAGGTACGTAATGCGGCCGTGGAACAGATGCTGAAGGCTCGCGTCAAGAAATCCCGCGTCATGGACAGAATGAAGAAGATGGCGGAGGAGACGCGCAAGGAGATGGAGGTCGTGGAGGCGATGAAGAAGAAGTTATGACTCCGCGGTGAATTAGATCATTTGGGGTGATAATCTTCCTTCTTCTTTTGCTACTGTGTTTCATCTTTTGCTTCAGGTGTTTCGCGGCACATGTCACGTTCTCTGCGAGGCATGAATAGAACGATGGTTTTTTTGAGGGAATGAATAGAACAATGCTAACAATGAGATGACTAGCAAATTAGATCATTTTTTATCGCCATATGGCACTGGGCTGCCGTGTTTCATGCTCCTCTGTCGCAGTACTACTCCAGTGGAAAACTTGAGTATACCGCATGGTTCTTTGCTCCTCCTCGATCAGGTCGTCGACGCATTTATACGAGCAGTCAAATCACAAGGCCCTGCCTTCCAGCAATAATGAGCCGTCAAATCACAAAGGCCCTCGCCTCTCGTGAAACCGACCAAGCTAGACTGCCCCGCCCTCTAGCCTTTTAAAAAATGTATACTTTTGTACAACAGTAGTATGGATGGATTGCGCCATGGAGCAAAACTTGAAATAAAAAAGGTGGTACATAGAGAGCGCTCGTCATCAAATTATGCATATAGTACTATTAAAAAGGCTAGTCACAATAATGGTGTCCAGCACAACCCACCCCTCAAATAAAACTAAGCACCCTGGAATTCTTTGACAAAACTAAGCACCCTGAAATTCTTTAACAACTAAACTGCTGGCTATATGATGTTGGCCATATATATTGTACGTATATAATGTGAAGAAATGAGTGGTAGTACTATACCAACTAAAAGATGAAATGTAAGAAATACTAGTATGTACGTACTGAAGAGTTAAAGTAACAAGAAGAAACATAACATAGTTCTGCTGGGGGCTCAGCACAACACACCCCTCAAATTAAATTAAGCACACCTGAAATTAAACTTTGCAACTATTCCGGTAGACACTGCATTAGAACCACCATGAGCAACGACATTGCCACCTTACTCGGAGTCCTCGTCCACGTCCTTGACTTCGTCCTTGTCCCTCTTCCTTTGGCCGATACTTCTTTGCTTGAACCGCCAACTTAGCTGTTGCTCTTCATCCAACCCTTGTAGATATTGAAACAAAGGTAGCCATCCATTGCAGCGTAGTGGATGTGGTCTATATCTAGTACATTCCGCTGCCATGCATGACGATGAAACGTGTATGGAGGTTTCTCCAGTTTACCATACGAAGGATGAACCATCGCTCCTGCCAGGGTCAACATTGAAGGCTGACGAGAGGACACCAGCCGATTCTTCTGGAGGTCAAAGGTGTTGCCTACAATGAGGCCTATCCGATGCAGGACTTCTTTGTCGTTACCAAAGTCTACAGTAACGAATTTGACTAGGTTGCTCTCGAGGAAGTCCTTAAAATCTTGGCACTCAACGTCGGCATGGCATATGTGGTAGACCAAGCATAAGTCATGCACGCAAACCTGGATCACGGCGGGCTTCTTCCTCTCTTCGTCCTTTAGATCCTTCTCTCATCCCAGGACTGTGGTGTACTCAACATCTAGCCCAGCGACCCACTCATCATCTGAGTCTTCGAACATGCGTCTGAAGCGAGAAAGGCATCCTTTCACCGTTATGGAAGAATGGGTATAGATGACGTCAAACTCATCGCCGGTGATGGTTCTAACCTTGTACTCACCACCGATCGGGGAGATTTGGGACGCCATGGATTTGGGAGGAGGGTTAGGATTAGTGGAACTGCCGTAATGTGAAAGGACGGGATGACTAGGAGCAAACCGCCGTAGTATTAAAGGACGTGCGGGGACGAGTAGGAGCGAACTGCCAGCGTGCGAACGACAGGGTAGTGGCTTTCCATTCTCCCATGACACGGGCCTCTGAGAGCCCTTGGATCTAAGATCGAACGGTTGCATGGCGTGTTCTAGACCTATGGGTGAATATCCTATCCTGGAGGGTTATTCTTCAAATTTTCAGCAACTTAGCATGCGACCGTTTGATCTCAGATCCAAGGGCTGCCAACAGCCCATATCATGGTCGCGCCTACCATGACCGTCGCGTCGCTCGTACGGTCATGCCCTTGGAGATTTAACACGGTGCGTTAGGCTATCTGATGTTGGCATGTCATACATAGTCATCTCTTAGTCACTCATACTACAACAAGGTTTTGGCTATAAGGTTGGCTATAAGTGTATTTTTTTACTTCTCTCTATCTCTTTCTTCGTACTCCCTCCGTCCCATAATATATGAACATTTTTGACACTAGTGTAGTGCCAAAACGTTCTTATATTATGGGGCACAGGGAGTACTAGTATTTATTGCATTTGCCAAGGAGTGACCTCTTCCAATGAAATGGTGTTGCTAAGTTTGCTTCATTTAATTAGCTATAGACTCAAAATTGTCTTTTCACCTAGGTACACACGCTTAGCACCGTTTCTTCCTTGGGTCACCAAACTAGTCTCTCTCTTCTTGATTAACTTGCCACATCAGACTTTATGCCTATGTGGAAAGTTTAAGCACCTGTAGGAGCAAGTAAGTACAATAGTGCGCTTTACATGGCATTTTTGCATATGTGGAGGAAAGAGAGGCAAGGAAGAAGTGGAGAAGTGGGCTCTCATGCAAGAGCCAGCCTCTACTACATGGTAGAGCATTGGGAGAGGCACCTGTATGGAGGTGGTCAGGAATCGGGAGACTCACGCCGGTCGTAGCGCCGCAGTTAAAATGATAATGGCAATTCAAATCACGGGGCCCCACCTGTCCAGCAGTAACTCGCTGTCAAATCACACAGCCCTACTTTTGCAGCAGCCTACTCCCTCGTCTTCTCGCGTCTCTGTCGAACCAACTAGGTGGAACTGCCCCGCCGCCTACAGCGCAGGAAAAGCCCCACCCTCGACTTTTAAATAGTATACAGTATACTAATTTTGTATCCATGGATTGCGCCTGCGCCATGGAGCAAAGCCTCTAGAAAACGGTGGTACACATGTACGGAGTATACATCACGCCCGTCGCGTTCGCGTCGCACCCCAGACGGTCGGTCGGTCTGGCACGCTGCTCTCCGAATGGAACACGCGTCACATTGCGTTTGCTCACACGTGGGACAACAATTGAGAACCGACCATAGGCACACTCCCCGGCCCCGCAAGTCGGGTGACTTAATAGAAGAGGGAGACGAGCGATAGTACTAGAGAAGTGTTGTACTACGTTGGTGCCTGGACGATCCCTGCAAGACACGGAAGATCAGTTCGTCCATGCATGTGACCAGACTCCTGCAGACATGCCTGGATTGGCTATCGTCTACATATCATGTAGGCTGTGTTGTACATGGCTGTAGTTGTGGTGAGAAATCTAAAAAAAGGTTTCTTGTCATCGCGCATAATTAGGTGTCATGTGCCTCGGATCACTGCGGGGGTTAAACAGCGACAACTGAGTTGGGCTAGTCATTGGGGGCACATGCACGAAGACTACTCGGCTGCCATCTAGGTCAAACCGGCTATGTTAATTAGGACATCTATCGACGGACCCCTTCTCTACGAGTTTATCTTTAATCTGAGCTTTGTTCCTCGTCTAGTTTGTCCGTCGGGATTCATGTTGTCTCCTTTGGGCAGTGAGGTTATGATTTGTTGTCATGTGGCATTTTTTCGTGTTATATGTTATAATCCGGCGCTTCAGATCAAAATGACGACAACTGCGCCTCCGGGCCACGTGCATGAAGACTTCTCGACAGTCATTGACGAGGTCAAGCTGGCTCCGGTAGACAAAAGAAAACTAGTACTACTCCACTATATAGGCAGGAGCCTCCGCGCTTGCTTGCTAGTGTTGCTCTCTTCACACTGTCTCGGCCTCTCCAGATCTAAACACGACAGCGGTGGCCACACTCTCTCTCTGCTCACCGCTGGTCATAGATCCAGCCGGATCCTCTCCGCCGGGGAAGGTGAGAAGGTGCAACGTTCACACGGTCGTCCTCGGCGACGGCTCTTACCCACTGCTGGGCGCATCCCGATCAGCCTGCCTTGCTGTTCTCTCCCAAGCACCGCTGGTGAGGGAGGGACTTCGACCCCTTCTTGCTCGCTGCCGTAGTGTGGGCAGATCCGACCTCCCGCCGCCCACCTAGCGACATCTCGGCAACCATCAGGTATAACTTCCTTCGAAACCGGCCTTGCTCTACTTCCCGAGCTCCTGACATCGCTGCATTTGTATCTTTTACTATTTCTCAGGCCCCCTCGTAGATAGGATCGATTGGCTGTTCGAAAACCACCTAATTTTTTTTTACGTTTAAGAGGTAAAACTAGTTCATGCACTCGAATCTAGTACTACTTGGTTCAAACAAGGAAGAAAGGGGGTGGGGGTGGGGGAGGATTTGTTACCTGGATCTAGGACTTGGTCGAAAGAGGAAATAATCGGGGCGAAAAGTAGCAGAGACTGGCTATCCAACTGGTCTCTAGGTCTAATGGGGAAATAAAGGGAAACGTAGTACAAACTCATTATAAACCTGATCTATTGGTTGAAAAAGGAAAGAAAGTGGGGACTGAGGGACAAGTCAACAGAGTAAGTCCAGCACTAGATTTGCTAGCTTCACACAGTATAAGGTGGCTATACCGAACAAAAATGGGACCAACCCAGATATCCTGTTCTGATGTTTGTTGCCCCGAGCCACTCTTATGTAATGCCACTGGTAAAATGTAGCAGTCGCACTGATAAAAGTAAGGACACGTTAAACCAATGTTGTTTTCAATGCAATGCCTCCAGTAATATGAATCAATGGCACTTCTTTACATGTCCTGCTAAAATTTCCCATTAAGATAAGTTGGTTCTTTTCGTTAGAAATGCAACTGTCCTGGTCCGCCTACTCTCCCGTGCCCAAAGTAATGTTGTATTTAACGATTGTCATAGTTAATCCTAATGCCCACACTAATATCTAGCAATGCCACTGCTTTAGAAATTGCTCTGTCCTTGTAGGATCGCCATTCAGATAAGGAACAGGCTTCTTTTCATTTGATGCATGTTTCATCACTTGTTAGTCACCCTCCTTTCCACCTTTTTTGTGCAAACAGAGATATACATTTCACGCTTGATCTTAGTTGAACTGCACAAATGATATCGAAATTATAGTTGAGCATTCCAGGAGCTTCACAACCAACCTTGATGTTGCTCAATTTTATTGCAACTAATGAAGAAGAAGCTCTGTGGGTTTCGTTTTCTGATGGAAATGGAACCGGGGCTGGATCCCTTTTCTTAAATTTTTTTGAAGAAGAAGCTGCTAGCTCACGGGACATTGCTTCATTTTAGGTGAACTACACCAAAAGGTCCCATGAATTGAATCATCCATGTTGGTGACTGAAAGATCCAGCTTCAGCATCCCAGTCTAAGCACCCCTGGCCTCCATCCTTGCGACGCACGGTACACCTCGTTTGCCACGTGCTCGACCCTACTGTCACTGATAAAATGAAGTAATAATATAGTTAAAATAGAGCGAGTGTCATCTCTATCATTTCATTTCCAATGTAGATAAAGAAAGTGCTTTTTTTAGTGTATGTTTCATCAACTAGTCCCATTGTTAATGTTTAAGCGTTTCTGCAAACTAGGGTGCTTAATTATAGTTGATATGTACAAAAATAGAGATTTGAATGTCTCAAGGCGCCTCCTTGTACTACGACTGTACACTGATGTTCATCACTGGCAGAAGGTGTATCTGGGAGACTTGGGACGATGTCCAGTATGAGGCGTACCGTATGAGGCGTCGCAGGGCCCATCTTGCCCTTCCAGCATGGCATACTATGATACTATCGCAATATTTTCTTCTATTTATTTTGTGTGTTTCATCAACTAGTGCCACTATAATGTAATCACGCTTTTTCATTACCTGTGCAAACAGGGTTATTCAGCTGCATTTTGGTGGAACTGCACAAATGTATGTATGGAACCGGCATATATGCAGAGTGCGAGGTGTGCCAAGTAAAAATTACCGACACCAACCATGCTCCATGCACGCATTGGCATCCACCACCACCAGTGGGATGTGTGTCTCTCTCTGTGGATGGATCTTTCTCAGCAGCAAATCCTCTAACCAAATACTAGTAGCTTATATTGGCAGTTTTCTAGGGAGTACTCTTTTCTGAAAGAAGCACCAATCTATTTTTCTTTATTTGTACACTGTGTCACAACTTTGACCCAAAGGTCGAGAGCTATTTTAGGGTGATTGGCGCAGTACTCGGAGACTGATTGTAAGCATGATTTTCATTAGCTGTCACACTGATTGTAAGCATGAGCAGGTGGAAGATTAGGTTAGTGCGAAGCTTACCTTAAACCCTACCGCCGTCGTTGAAATGATGCGAGCGTCGAGGGAACCATGGAGAACGGCGGGGAAGCGACATCGCGCCATCCGGCCTCCTCTTGTGGTGGGAGAACGAATACTACGGTGGCTCCGGCTGGCTCTGAACCCTCACGAACGGCACACCATACTCGATCGATTCGTTATCCTCTGGGTGCTCGACATGCAGTCACATGTTGCTTGTCAAATACAATACGTGGTCAAACTTTGACCCAAAATACGCAAAACAACAAAAAAATACTTCCAAGACCAGCGCCGCTCTTCCGCTCTTCTCCTATTAAACCACCACCGCTCCTCTCCTGTTCCAATCTAAATCCAGCGCCGCTCCTCTCCTCTTCCATTTCAAAACCACCGCCCCTCCTCTCCTGTTCCAGTCCAAAACCAGCGTCGCTCCTCTCCCGTTCTAATCCAAAACCAGCGCTGCTCCTATCCTCTTCCATTCAAAAACCACCGCCGGCGAGTGAAGGTGTTGTGGAGAAGTAGATCGATGGAGGAGTACAACCGATACGTGAGGATCGCAGACGGCGACCCTGTGAAGCTAGCTAGGATGTTGGAGATACAGTCTTGGTTTGACAACAAGGACCAACTAGCGGCGACAGCGACATCCATGGCCAAATATTTGCAACAGAGCGAAAAGGCGGTGATACTCCCAGAGGGAGTCGCGCCGGAGTACATAGAGCTGCTCCTCTGGGCCATGGAGCAAACAGATTCACCGAATCCGATCGTGAGGGAGCGGTGGTGGGAGTATCGATCCCAGATGGAGCATCCACTAGAGATTGAAGGATCGAGCATCTAAATGGTGCCGTTTATGAGGGTGTCCTACCAGAGTGAGCCGGTGGAGTCTTCGTCGACCGAACCCAACTTCAAGAGGAGAAAAGCAGTTGGCCCGACGACACTTCCCCGCCATCGTCTCCCTCACTGTTCACATCGTCTCACGGGGCGGCTGTCTGCCACCGAGGAATAGGAGGGGGCTGCCCCCCCCCCCCCCCCCCCAGTCCAATAGTCGGGTAGGTTGTGAATTGTCAGGAGGAGCTTAGGGTTGTCAGTATTTGCAGGTTGTGAATTGTGTTTTGTGTTGTATATTTTGAGAGTACTTTCAGATATGAATGTCTTTTGAATTTCAGATTTGCAGTATTGAGCATATGAAGTATTTTATGAATTCTAGAGATCTATTTTTAGCACTTAAAAAATGTAGTTTCATAGGAGTACAAAAGTGCAGACAATGTGATTCTCAGAGAAGAAACTGCAAGTTTCAGTTTCAGATAAGAAACTGCAAGATTAGTTTCAGATAAGAAACTGCAAGTTTCAGAGGCAGAGCATTTATATTAACATGGCCTTTTCAAACAGGGTTAAAATCATGTTGGAAGTTTTATTCATGGTCGAAAATGGAACTACCAGCCAGTTAACATCATGCTGATCAACATTCATGCATAGCACATCTTCATATGATGCACAATCAAAATGCCCACACAATGTCGAGTGTGCGAAACACAGAGAAAATGAGGGACGAAGTTTTGGCAAGTGTTGGACGTGGTTTTGGGCTGCCCTGTCTAGGATCTCATTTTTAACATGCGCAGCCCACGACCTCGGATGGGAGGTCCATAGGCCTGTTTGTATTTTCTTAGGGCCCTCATGTATCGACCGGCCTATGGACCTCCCATCTGAGGTTTTATTTTTGGCAGTCCAATTTATGTATTTTTTTGAAGAAAACACAGTCTGTTCTATTTTTCTATATAAGAATAGGAATGCTAGGTCCAACTTATGTTTCCCCTCTAACTATATTATATATATTTAAATTATTTTATATGTTATTATATATTATTTTTATTGTCATCATATATTTAACAGATACTTACATATGTAAGAAAACAATATCCCACATCTAATTAACTTATAAAAATAATTTCTTAGCAAATAAAATTCTAGATTGTTTTGGCACGAAAATCCTAGTGATTGTGTACAAAAGCTTGGTAAGATTTAAGGACGAATGTAATAATATCACTTATCATTTAAATGTATTTATAACAAAATGCTCAGCCCCTTTTTATTTTTTGATAATATTGCTAGCCCAACCCAACATTATAATTAGAATCAGCCCAGAAAAATCGTGTATTTCGAGAAAGTGCAAATGGCCTGTAATTTTTTAAGAAATAAAATAAATGGGAATCATGGATGCTACATTATTTGTTCACCCAGCCCAGCTAATGGTTGTAATTAAAAAAAGATCAAATTGACTGTAAATTCTACCGCGCAAAAAAAGACTGTAAATTCTGAAAAAATGGGTTGAATACGTGCCACATTTTTGGAGGCTGAAATGTGGGCCAATAAGTCGAAGCCAACGCAAGTCGTTGTCAATTTAGTCAACAAATGATTCTGACATGTTAGCCGTTGGATTTACATCCAACGACCGGCATCCATCTTCAACCTCTCATCTTCTTCCTCCAGCGCCGCCGGGACCACCTCCCGCCTCCTGCTGCTAGCAGCTCTACTTAGCATGCTTTGCTATGAAGCGCTACTCCACCGTTGGCCAGGCCATCCCTCCACCCCTCCACACCTCTTGTTCTTCTCCAACGACTGCCGACCCACACCGCACTAGAACCAGTTAACCCTCGTACACCTCTCCGTCTGTGACTCTACTCCCGCGTCTTCCCATCTCCGGCTCGTTGCTGTCCGGGGCCTCGCCGTCGTCCACCACCTTGAATGTGCTCGGTGCGGCGTGGTCAACATGGTCAACGAACGACACCATCGGAAGTAGACTGTGCATGGAGAGGCTGACAGCTGGGTCCACGGCCGCACACAAGGAAATGCCTCCTTATTATGCGCAAAATAATGATTCCTCCACCTGACATCTGGGACCCACCGGAAGGTCCTCTGTATTTCGCGAAAAAACGTGCCCCCCGCTGACATGTCGGACCCACCAGCTATCTTCACAGGCAAGGAAGTGCATCGTTATTACGCACAAAAAAAATGAATACTCCCCCTGCCAGCTGGAACCCAACATAGTGGGAGGCTGACTTGTGGGCCTACCAAGTTGACGGGGATGGAGGGCTTTGTCAACTTAGTCAATATGAACGATTCTAGCTCCTGTTATCGTATGATATTCATCCAACGGCCGTAGTGCTTCTTCAACCTCTAGTCTTCTTGCTCCAGCCGCCCAAACCAGCGCCGGTCGTGCCGCGTGCTCCTGCCTCCCATGGCCGGCTGTGATGCCGCGGAGGCCTCACCGCCCCCTACTACTCCCACCGCTGGCCAGGCCATCCCTCTACTCACCCACACCCCCTGTTATTCTGCGGCGACAGCAGCCTCACACCGCAGCCGAACCAGTGAACCCTCGTACTCCTCTTCGCGTGGGCATCCACTGCTGCGTCTTCCCCGGCTCCGAGTCGTCCCCTTCCTAGACCTCGCCATCGTCCACCGCCGTGGTGCTCTCGGCGCGGCGTGGTCAACATGGTCAAGGAACAACTTCCATCGGACGTGGACTGTATGTGGAGAGGCTGACAGCTGGGTCCACGGCCGCAGCAACAAAGTGCCTCCTTATTATGCGCAAAATAATGATTCCTCCACCTGATAGTGGGGACCCACCGGACGGGCCACCATATTTTGCAAAAAAAAACATTTCCCCCTGACTACTGGGACCCACCAGCTACATCTTCGCACGCAAGGAAGTGCGTCCGGGCAAAAAAAATGATTCGCCCTCCTGACTGCTGGGACCCACCAGCTACATCTTCGCACAGAAGGAAGTGCGTCCGGGCAAAAAAAACGATTCGCCCCCATGACTGCTGGGACCCACCAGCTACATCTTTGTACGCAAGGAAGTGCGTCCGGGCAAAAAAATGATTCGCCCCCCTGACTGCTGGGACCCACCAGCTACATCTTTGCAGGCAAGGAAGTGCTTGACAGTCAGGACCCACCTGGTCGAAGCGTACGTAGCGTTGTCATTCTGGTCATGAACGTGTACGTACATATATACTGGTCGATGTAGAGGTGCGCACGTGTCGTAGTAGAGGCGCGTACATGTCATAGTTGAGGCACGCACGTAGCATGTACACGTACGTACAGCGGCCAGGGTGCAAGAAAGAAAATACGGCCACGTACGTACATACGGGCAGGGTCTCGAAGGCCTACTCGCGCATACGTACATGGCTGAGTCGGAACGGAGAAACAGCGTTGTCGTCGTGTTCATGGGGAGCTAATCGGCTGGGTCAGAACGGTATGCGTGGTCGGGTTCATCAGGAGGGCTTGGACGGAACAGGCGATGGAAACGAGGCCTGGCGTACTTCATAACATAGGAAATAGACCTCCTACGTTAGAAACGGGGTCCTGTTGATCGGGAGGGGTGTAGCTTACCGCAAAACGGAGGAAACGGACCTCCTACAGTCGAAACAGGGGTCCTGTTGATCGGGAGGGGTGTGGCATACCGCAAAACGGAGGAAACGGACCTCCTACGGTCGAAACGGGGGTCCTGTTGATCGGGAGGGGTGTGGCGTACCGCAAAACGGACGAAACATACTTGTGTTGGAGCGCTACGGTCGAAACGGGGGTCTTGTTCATCGGAAGGGGTGTGGCGTACCGCAAAATGGGACTCCATGGGATACTGTTCATCTCCACCGTCGACCTCCTCCAGCCTTCACAGGCTACCGTCGACCTCCTCCAGCCTCCACGGGCTCCTGTTCATGCAGTCTCCACCGCGCACTACACCACCGGCTACTGTTCAACCACCCCTCCACGGGCACCCCTCCACCGTCTACTGTTCATCCAGCCCTCCATACCACGGGGTCCTGTTCAACCACCCCTCCACGGGCACCCCTCCACCGTCTACTGTTCATCCAGCCCTCCACACCACGGGGTCCTGTTCATCCAGAGGCAATGCCACCGCTCACTGTTCATCCAACCCCCCCGCAACGCTCACTGTTAATCCAATCGATCGGCTTCAATTAGCAGCAGTAGCGAAGGAATCGCTCGATCGGGTTCAGTTAACACCCATCGATCGATCGCTCGGGTTCAGTAACGCGTAGCCTGCAGTGCAATCGCTCGGGTTCAGTTAGAGCCCAATGCCTCGCTCGGGTTCAGTTAGAGCCAACGCCCCGCACACACGCGCGTACGTGTACAAGAGAAATGCGCATCGCTCGGCCCCCGACCGCCCACCGTAACCGGGAACTTCCCAAAATTTTCCTTGCCCTCGCTTCTACCACGGTTTTTTCCGTCATGGACGGCCCAAAGAATGTCATGCAGCTGCGTCTCCCGGCCCGCCTAGGACGAAAAGCCCATTTTCTGTCATGATATTTTGTCATAGAAGTAGGAGCCCACCACATCTATGATGATACCGGGTTTTGTCACAATTATCGTCATAGAAGTGTCATATGTATGACATAAAAAAATTTCGTTCGGCCCAAAATGTCACAGATGTGTCTTTTTTTGTAGTGCACCCACGTTCATGGAGACTTCAACCCACGAAGGGTAACGGTTGCGCGAGTCCACGGAGGGCTCCACCCATGAAGGGTCCATGAAGAAGCAACCTTGTCTATCCTGCCATGGCCATCGCCCATGAAGGACTTGCCTCACTTGGGTAGGTCTTCACGAAGAAGGCGATCTCCTTGCCCTTACAAACTCCTTGGTTCAACTCCACAATCTTGACAGAGGCTCCCAAGTGCCACGTAACCAATCTAGGAGACACCACTCTACAAAAGCTAATAGATGGTGTTTTGATGATGAACTCCTTGCTCTTGTGCTTCAAATGATAGTCTCCCCAACACTCAACCCTCTCTCATAGATTTGGATACGGTGGAAAGATGATATGAGTGGAAAGCAACTTGGGGAAGGCTAGAGATCAAGATTCTTGTGGTTGGATTGGAATGTCTTGGTCTCAACACATGAGTAGGTGGTTCTCTCTCAAAAAATAAGTAGTGGAAGTGTAGGCACGTTTTGATGGCTCTCTCTCAAATGGAGAAGGGGTGGAGGGGTATATATAGCCTCCACAAAAAATCTAACCGAAAACACACAATTTACCAAACTCGGTGAGACCGACCTGGTTCAAAATATGAACGTTACGCTTTTCGGTGGGACCGACAATATCAACTCGGTGGGACCAATGCGCTAGGGTTAGGGCAAAACCTCATCTCGATGAGACCGATCACATGAACTCGGTGAGACCGATTTCAGTAATAAGCATACAGAGACTTGGTCAGGCAAACTCGGTGGGACCGATCACTCATTTTGGTGAGACCAAACCATTATGAATAGGAAACAAAGCGTTTGCATTGGCAACTCGGTGGGACCGATTGCTCATCTCAGTTAGATCGAAACGTTATGAAGGAAACAGAGAGTTTGCAATCCCATCTCGGTGAGACCGAGATCCCTATCAGTGAGGTCGAACTGATTAGGGTTTCTGGCTATGGCTATGTCAAGTGAACTCAGTGGCGCTGGATAGATCAAATCGGTGGGGACGAGTTTGACTTTAGGTTTAGGACATATGTGGAATTGAGAAAGTGGTTGAGGGCTTTTGGAGCATATCACTAAGCATTTTGAGCAAGCAAGCCATTAAGCAGCACCTCATCCCCTTTTAATAGTATTGGCTTTTCCTATGGCTCAATGTGATCTACGATTACTAAAATGAAAATGAAGAGTCTTGAGATTTTGCCAATATGTGTCCTTAGCATTTTGAGGGGTCCACATCTCTAGTCCATGCCATACCAATCATTGAACTTTCTAAAACATTAATCTTGAATGGATATTAGTTCAATGAGATATATGTTGTTATGAATTACCAAAACCACCCGGGGATTAGTTGCACTTTCAATCTCCCCCTTTTTGGTAATTTGATGACAACATATAGATCAAAGCTTTGACAAATGATAATACAAATGAAGTACATTGTCACTTTGAGAAGTATGTGATAAGCAAGAGCTCCCCCTAAATTTGTGTATTATTCAAAAGTTTCTTTTGAATGCAAATGCACAAGCGATTGGGATCATGGGTTATTCTTCCATGTCACATGCATCTTGGTGGAGCGCTCATAATGATAGAATATGAAATATTCACTCAATACCAAGACAAGATATGAATGATCATACATGAGAGATAGAATATCATCATTCAAGCACAAACATTAAAGTATGATATGATCAAACACATGATCATAGGAGTATCTCACACACAAGCACAAATAGTGTATCAACCAAACAAGCAAGCAAATAAAGTAAAAAGAGAGGTAAAAGAAGCAAAACACACACTCTCTCTCAAAGCCTATGATCTATACACTTTCTCCCCCTTTGGCAACAAGTTACCAAAAAGCTTGAAAATGCATAGTGCTATGCAACTCTCTAAGGACAATCTCTGGGAACTCCGAAGTGCGAAGGTGGCGTGGAGAGGAGTCCTGCAACGAATGCACCCGAAGAGGTCTGTGGAGCTAGTGGAGTAGCAACTAGAGGAACAACAGAGGCTGTAACTGCTGGTGCTGAAGTAGTAGTCCTTGTGTCACTGGCTGGCACAACTGCAGACCTTTGTGCCCTTGGCACTCTATGAAAAACTTCAGTGGTAGCTCTCCCTCTTCTCTCTTCAGCATCTTCCTGGAGCTGCTCAAGTGTAGTCTGGATCTCTGTGACTTCAAGTCTAGATCATAGAATTTAGTCTCGATGATCCTCTCAAGACTCTCTTGATTTTAAGTTAGGGTTGCCAATCCTTTCTCGATTCTCACAGTGGCCTCAAGCAGATAGCTAAGCTGATCTTGCTTGGTCTTAAGGTGAACAGTTGAAGCATCTGGAACTTGTGAAGATTGTGCTGCCTTCTCTGCTTTAGCTTTCCCCCTATTCTCCTGAGCCTATACAGATGTAGGATGTGTAATTGCATATGAAGGTAAAGGGGAGGAGTTTGGAGGGAGCAAACACAATGTAGACATGGAGATTTTTGGCATGGTTCCAATAGGTGGTGCTATCGTACATCCACGTTCATGAAGGGTGACGATTGCGTGAGTCCATGGAGGGCTCCACTCATGAAGGTTCCATGAAGAAGCAACCTTGTCTGTCCCACCATGGCCATTGCCCACGAAGGACTTGCCTCACCTGGCGAGATCTTCATGAAGTAGGCGATCTCCTTGCCCTTACAAACTCCTTGGTTCAACTCCACAATCTTGATGGAGGCTCCCAAGTGACACCTAACCAATCTAGGAGACACCACTCTCCAAAAAGAAATAGATGGTGTGTTGATGATGAACTCCTTGCTCTTGTGCTTCAAATGATAGTCTCCCCAACACTCAACTCTCTCATAGATATGGCTATGGTGGAAATGATGAAAGGACGACCTCGAACGTGCCGCTGATTTGGCCCGATCTTTCACGATGCAACAATCGCAACTAAATTTCACTAATAAAAGTTCCCAATTACATGAACGATACACGCAACCTGAAACTGTGGTAACCACAACTAACAAGTAATACCTCGGCAAACAAGGCACCTCCCGTCGGAGTAGAAGTAACCGGCAAGTAATACGTCACCGTGGACGGACCTCTAACCAATAGCTAGCAAATTCTCAGTCACAAGAATCCTCTGGCCAAGGTGTAATCTTCTTAATAGAAAATGTCACATAGAACAACAAGATGCACGCCCAGAGGGCCGCTTCATAGTCTGTCTGTAAACTCTAGCAAATAACCTAAAAAATAAAGTCTTTCTGGCCAATACTATATATAGCCTAGATACAAACCGACTCAGATGAGTTCGGCCTAAACAAGGCATGCAGGCCATACTATGTGCAGGATTAACCAACACCTGCGTGACTTGTGGTGCAACCGATTTCGTTGCCGTAATTGCTCTGATCTTCTACTTCTGTTTTCCTTTTCCAAACGTACACAGCTGGCCGATTGATATTTGCATGTACGTGCAGACTCCTTCCCTTCCTATTTTTCAGGAAATGCAGATTGGTGGTTTGTATATTCCGTGAAGTAGCACTAACAAATCTGCCGCATGTATTCTCTTTCCTTTTAATCATCCAGGTTCTCCACGTCCTCTTATCTCTCCAAACGCATACATGGTGTTGTTTTGCAATTCGGTTAGGAAACAAATTCCTTCCAGGTTTTGTACGTGCATGCACTTGTATGGACTCATTAAATCTAGCAATTCTCTCGTAATTAACATTAACTCCTCCTTTGTGTATTATGGGTAGAAATCCAGGACCACATAATATACGCAAGTTCCCGTCTCTTCCTTTGCTAAGATGTGCCACTTCCTCTATAATTTTATGATCCTTGTCTTGGTTAACTAACTTCCTCACATCCGCCTCATCGACTTGCACTGCAGTCGTCTCATCCATAATATCCTCCATTTGCATCCCTTTGTCGATGACTGCCGCAGTCGCCTATAGCCCCTTGTCATTGACCGGTGTATTCACCATGACTTGTATACTGGGCATGTTTGTGCTAGGGTATGCTGCATCATCCTCCCTCTCTTGAAAGGAAACCGTCCTCGTTTTCCAGTTGACCCTCAAAGTTTTCTCCTTGCGTACTGTCAACACCACATCTGAGCAAATTGATTTCTCTTCCATTGGCTTTAGTGTCATTTGCTTACCATGATGAACAAAAGTATATGTATTCATCCTCCCGGCATGTGTTACATTGCGGTCGTACTGCCATGGTCGTCCAAGAAATAAACCACAAACTTCTAATGGTAAAACGTCGCATTCCACCTCATCAATATACTGTCCAACTTTAAACGGCACACGCACCTTATGTGTAATTTTTAGCTGCCCACAATTATTCAACCATTTCAAATGATGTGGTACATCGTATTGCCATGTGGATATTCCAAGTTTCTCCACCAACATCTTGCTGATTCCATTGGTGCAACTACCTCCATCAATGATCAATTTACATGCCGTTCCCTTGATGTCGCACTGAGTCTGAAACAAACTCCAGCGCTGCCCTTTATCCACCTTACTACTACCATCATTCACCCTCTTGAGTTGTACGTTCAGCCCACTCATTGGTAATGTCGGATCCTCTATTATTGCCATGTCCATAGGGGCTTCTGGAACCTTGTGAACAACATGTACTATTTGTTTCTTCTCATTTGGAGTTATCACCACCGCAGTTGACTTGTTGACCGCTTGCACCACCACCTTATTAATTTTAGCATTGTGCTCCATAACTTTGATTTTCTGAGTGCGTGCCTCCACAGGACCAGCCACCATGGTTGTCACATGAGGCAGCACAATATTGTCACAACAAGAAGGTAAAAATTCCGCCATTAAAAAGTTTCGGAAATCCTTCCAAATTGTTGTCGAGCAATGTAACTTTTTGTCATGTTTCTCCTTACGCCACAACTCATACAACTCATCATCCACACGCTCCAGTGCAAGATCCAAAGCAATAAACTCATCAAAATTAGGATCCTATGAAGCACGCTTGTCAAACATACGTTCCATCCTATTTTCCCATGATTTGTACTCTGTCGATGTAGCATCACTGTCCAACCATTATGTGATTTTTGGCGTCTTCAAATTGTCATTATGGGACTTGTATCCATAATAGTCAGAGTCACCGTACATCCTCAATCAACAAAAAAAATTGCACCGTGAGAAACCCAGTAATCTGATACCACCTGATGAAAGCACGACCTCGACCGCGCCGCTGATTTGGCCCGATCTTTCACGATGCAACAACCGCAACTAAATTTCACTGATAAAAGTTCCCAATTACATGAACGATACACGCAACTTGAAACTGTGGTAACCACAACTGACAAGTAATACCTTGGCAAACAAGGCACCTCCCGTCGGAGTAGAAGTAACCGACAAGTAATACGTCACCGTGGATGGACCTCTAACCAATAGATAGCAAATTCTCAGTCACAAGAATCCTCTGGCCAAGGTGTAATCTTCTTAATAGAAAATCTCACATAGAAAAACAAGACGCACGCCCAGAGGGCCGCTTCATAGTCTGTCTGTAAACTCTAGCAAATAACCTAAAAAAATAAAGTCTTTCTGGCCAATACTATATATAGCCTAGATACAAACCGACTCAGATGAGTTCGGCCTAAACAAGGCATGCAGGCCATACTATGTGCATGATTAACCAACACCTGCATGACTTATGGTGCAACCGATTTCGCTGCCATAATTGCTCTGATCTTCTACTTCTATTTTCCTTTTCCAAACGTACACAACTGGCCGATTGATATTTGCATGTACGCGTAGACTCCTTCCCTTCCTATTTTTCAAGACATGCAGATTGGTGGTTTGTATATTCCGTGAAGTAGCACTAACAAATCTGCCGCATGTATTCTCTTTCCTTTTAATTCTCCAGGTTCTCCACGTCCTCTTATCTCTCCAAACGCATACATGGTGTTATTTTGCAATTCGGTTAGGAAACAAATTCGTTCCAGGTTTTGTACATGCATGCACTTGTATGGACTCATTAAATCTAGCAATTCTCTCATAATTAACATTAACTCCTCCTTTGTGTATTATGGGCAGAAAGCCAGGACCACATAATATACGCAAGTTCTCGTCTCTTCCTTTGCTAAGATGTGTCACTTCCTCTATAATTTTATGATCCTTCTCTTGGTTAACTAACTTCCTCACATCCGCCTCGTCGACTTGCACTGTAGTTGTCTCATCCATAATATCCTCCGTTTGCATCCCTTTGTCAACGACTGCCACAGTCGCCTATAGCCCCTTGTCATTGACTGGTGTATTCACCATGACTTGTATATTGGGAATGTTTGTGGTAGGGTATGCTGCATCAGGAAAGTTGATTTGAGTGGAAAGAAACTTGGGGAAGGCTAGAGATCAAGATTCTTGTGGTTGGATTGGAATGTATTGGCCCCAACACATGAGTAGGTGGTTCTCTCTCAGAAAATGAGTAGTGGAAGTGTAGGCACGTTCTGATGGCTCTCTCTCAAATGGAGAAGGGGGTGGAGGGGTATATATAGCTGTCGGTGTCAAAACCGGCAGATCTCGGGTAGGGGGTCTAGAACTGTACGTCTAAGGATCAAAGGTAGCATGAGGCGGGGGACACGATGTTTACATAGGCTCAGGCCCTCTTAATGGCGGTAATACCCTACTTCCTGCTTGATTGACTTTGATGAGTATAGGGGTTACAAGAGTTGATCTACCTCGAGATCGTAATTGCTAAACCCTAGATGTCTAGCCTGCATGATCGTGATTGCCTCTACGGACTATACCCTCCGGTTATATAGACACCGGAGGAGGCTAGGGTTATATAAAGTCAGTTAATAGAGGAAGGAAACTACACATCTCGCCGTCCATGCAAAGAGAGTCCCAACCGGACACGAGAGAAGGCCTTTGGTTCTATATCTTCACGACCCGTTAGTCCGGCCCATGTCACATAGGTCGGCTCTCCGAGGAACCCATAATCTAGGACTCCCTCAGTAGCCCCAGAACTTGCGTTCAATGACGACATAGTATCCGGCATCATGTCTTCGGCTTTGCAAGGCGAGTTCCCCATTGTACTGCATATAGTTCAGCCTTTACATTTAAATACTGTACTCTTCAGCTTCTATGCCACCGTCGCCTCAGCTTCCACGCGTCAGAAGAATATGAAGGGTATAAGTATTTTGACAAGTAACGCCTTGACCACAAAGGGAAGGCGCTTACTTAAAGAGATTGAATCT
Organism: Triticum timopheevii; assembly: GCA_963921465.1. Lineage (NCBI taxonomy): Eukaryota > Viridiplantae > Streptophyta > Magnoliopsida > Poales > Poaceae > Triticum > Triticum timopheevii. The sequence goes on from OY997268.1 coordinate 527,307,463, forward strand.
CAGATGCCATTCCTCATCAAATGAAAATCCTTAGAGCTTGCCATTGGAAACCAACCAAAGATGGCCAATGCTCCTTATTCTTCCTTGCGTCCCCATGGCCCTCAAGAAGGCGACTGGGAGAGATGCTCGGTGCCCCATGCCCAATTGACCAAGCTTCAGGCACAGGGATACCTCCATCCATCGGATCTAGTCCCCGTTTGGGCGGGATTAACTACCTTCAATGGTGAAGCCCTGGCAAAGAACTTCCCCAATCCCAATAAAGGGGAGCGGGTGTGCTTCGTTTCATTCCTGCTGAGGGGAGTGGGATTTCCAATCCACCCTTTCCTCAGAGGTCTTCTGGAGTATTACGGTCTCCAACTGCACAACTTCACGCTGGGCTCCATTCTACACATCACGGGCTTTGTTGCTCTTTGCGAGCTGTTCCTGAGCTGCGAGGCCCATTTCAATTTATGGAGGAAATATTTCTGCCTCGTCCCCCGCTCCCAAAAGGGATCCATATTCGAGGTGGGCGGTGCCAAAGTATGGCGTATAGGCGGAACATGATACCTATCCAGCACTCCGAAGAAGGCATCCAAAGAGTGGCCCTCAGAGTGGTTCTACATCGAAGACGTTGTCCTTCCAGACCCAATCTGGCAAGGTCTTCCCGAATTTTCCTTCGCTCCTTTAAAGAAGCGCGCTAGTTGGCGTCACCGAAGCTATGAATAAGAAGATAGTGTGAAAGTTAAGAGGCTAGTGAACAAGATCAGAATACTTTCCCACTCCGAACTATCTATAGTCGAGGTAATGGCAATTTCAATAACGCGATGTGTTCAGCCGCTTCAATCCAGAGGGCTTCCCGTGTGGCATTACAATGGGGAGGACGACACCTCACATTGTGGGTGCAAGGGTCCGGCTAATTTCGCCGCGCTGGCCGCCATGTTGGCTGACCTTTTCAAAGGGGAAAAGGAAGATTTCGCTCGCCTGAAGTGTCGAGAAGGTTTCTCGATGTATAGCCCCATTGACTGGGTGAGTCTTTGATTATAGGCCTTACTCGATCTTTTTCCTTAACTATGCTTTTTAGTCAAACTTAATCCGACTACCCTTTAATAGGAATGGAGAACGGTCATCGTGGGGATCTATAGCCCCGTTCCGCAGCCGGAGGAACATAATCGAGACCTTGATCCTGGATTCGAAGAGGATCCGGATATATTTGTAGACTTGTAGGATGGAGTCTTTTATCAGACGAGCTACGACGACACGGAAGTGGCTATTATAGCCGATTACCCCGGCCTTCTCTCCCTTCCTCCCATGTAAGTACCCAGGAGACATCTCCTCAAAAAGAGTTTTCCCACTGTAACTCACCCACCGGACTACATCGTGCTCCCAAGGGACGATGCTCGCACCATCGTACTGCAGCAAAGGCGTCCTCTAAGAAGACGATGCTTCAACAGGGCGCGTCTCTAAAAAGAAAGGCTAACAACGATACAGCTGGGCCCTCTTCTTCGTCGAAGAGGTATAATCCATTAACACGCACTTAGTGGATAGATCGTACGGTGACGTTTCCTGCTGTGCCATATTGCAGGAGGAGTGTATGCTGGACTGTATCCGGAGACCTGACCGGCCATGCACAAACTAATCCGGCCCCGAATCCTTCCACAAGGAATGGAGGGGATGCGGGTGCAATGCCGGATTGTCATCTCTCAGAGGATTTAGATAATGTATCTGTCACGAACTCCGAAGTGGAGAGTGCGATGAATCATCAGCGGTGGAGAGCGGCTATGCGTGACCCAAATTTCACCGAGGAAGCATTCAATGCCTTCAGCTCAATGGATGCTTACATCCAAGCTGCTCGGGATGGACTTTCTGGAGCCACTCACCAGCTTTCAAAGGATATGTGGGTAAGTACTTTCTGTGCAGATTCAATAATCATATGCCAGTAGCCCCCGAGTTTTGAAGAAGTTGGCCCAACTATTTTAAGAGTCGTTACATTGTTAGGTACTCACGAAGAGGAATAACACTTTATCAAAGGAGCTAGAAGAATGTCGAACTAAGCTGACTGCTACCACCTTCGAACTGGAAAATTTGAAGAAATCCAAGAAGGCACCTGATGGTAAGTACAATAGTAGCTCAGAAATAAGATTCCGTGCCTACAATGAGGTTGCTTAACTATGCTTTTGTCTCGTTGTAGGCTCGGCAGATCAACTGGAGGAGAGGCTAAGGGCTGCTCAAGCAGACAAACAACATGCCGAAGGGCAAGAAGCCGCTGGTCAACATGTATTGACACAGACCATTAATGAGAAGAACAAACTACATGATGCAAATATCAAGCAAGCCGAAGAACTGAAGGATTTAAGAGCCCAATTATCGGATGCTTTGAAGGAGAACAGAAAGCTGAAAGGCAGCATATTCAGTATGCTCTTTAACATGTCTGTCACACGGTCACCTGTTTGAAAATTTACAAGTTTGCTTCTCTAGGTGTGCTAACCGGACGTCCCGAAGGAGAAGTGTCTGGATTCCAAGGCGACCTGCTACAAGAGCTGTCCAAAGTGCATGAGCGAGCTCGGAAAGCATTTAGGAACATGGTTAAGGCTTTATGGCCATCCGATCCACCTCCAGGAAGTATGGATGAGCTTGCGAATTTGTTCAAGGGAGCTCGTCACCGTTTGGAGCTATGGAAGATATCAACATGTTGGGAAGACGCCCGGGAAGCATCGGCGATGGTGAAAACGCGGTATACCAAACTTGATCCAAATCATATGGCCTGGGTCGGACCTCGGGGACCAGATGGACAAGAAATTCTTGTTAGCTTAGTGTACGACCAAGTGAAAATAGACGCTAAATTTTCTAAACAGGATTGTAAACTAGACAACCTGGAAGAGGGTCTAGAGGAAGAGAAGTTTTTGAGTCCAAGTACCAGTGTACTTTATCAACAAACTTATCTCCAGCCGAATTATAAAACGATTGTCATGTCAGACTTTCCGCTTCGATCTCCAGAACCCGAGGTTTGGAGTGTTTTCGGATATTATACCATTTGTAAGCACCAAGGTATGTTCGTAAACTAGGCAGTCCGGTCAGCTTAAACAGACAAGTTGTATTCGGGGAGTTATGTTATATAACATTTGATCATAAGAAACATCTTCTAGAGAGAATAGTTCCGTCAAGGGTTCCTTTACCTGGGCCAACACGCGTTTTTGCGCATGCATAAGCTGTGGTGCGAGAAATCACAGTTCGCATTATCATTTGGGGGCGTATATTGCAGCGAGGGCAGTTCGTCTCTAGTCCGCCCACTGATTATCTCCTTAAGAATGCTAGCTTTCGGCTTCACCCGTCTGAGGTACATGTCCGGATAATGTTGGCGTTCTGGGAACGGGGGTCCCCAGACTTGCCTGCATGCGGCCTGCGGCGTGGCTCAAAGGGGGCCCAGCACGGCCCATCTTCATCAACATATGCTCAAGACCCTCGCGAGGGGCCAAGCCTCGCGGGGCGGGCGACAAGGAGCTTCCTCAGGCACGGCCTCGTGAGGCTTGCTCGCGAGGAGGCGGAGAGTTCAAGGCGGGGTACCTCGCGAGGTGCCCATGATGCAAGCCATGACGACCAAGGGCGCCAGGCGGGTGCCAGCCCGCGCAGTGTCCTCCTTTCCTATTTGGTGCAAAGGGGGCAAGCGCAGGCGAGCGCATCAAGCAAAGGCATCCATTTCGGTGCAACAAGACCAAGACCAGCCCAACGGCAGGGAGGAAGTCATTATGGAGCCCAAGCAGGCGTCACCACCAGAGCCTTTGACAGGCGAGGACCAAGTTTAGTCAGGATAAGTGTACCCGTTGTTCCCCTTCAAAATGGCCAATTGTTATCGCCCTTCCCGCTCAATATTTGGGAAGAGGCCCAGGGCCTTTTCCTATAAATAGGACTAGCCACCCCCGGGGTAGAGGCATCTGGAATGCACAAGATCCTCGCCAAGAAACCAGTAGAGAGAGAGAGAGAGAGAGAGAGAGAGAGAGTGACTGAACTCCTCCTAGCAGTTCATCGCACCAGCAAGAACAGACCCTCGCGAGGCTGTTCTTCCTTGTATTGTTCATCAATAGCCCAAGAGGCAATCCAGCACACCACAAATTGGAGTAGGGTATTACACCACAATGGTGGCCCGAAGAGTATAAACTCTGTGTCTCTTGTGTTGTTCCTTTCTTAGTTTAGATCTCAGCGAGCCGGCGAGGAACAGGTAGGTAGAGCGCAAAATCTCCGCGCGCACCCCAGTGTTCGAACCTCAAGGGTCTGCCAGAACCCGAAATCCGACATTTGGCGCGCCAGGTAGGGGTGCGCCAGGATCCGCCTTCTGCCACTTCACGTCCCGCCGCATCGCCATCACCATGTCCGGCGACCAGGCGGGCAACCCTGATCCATGGGCGGCTTGGCCCGCCCGCGCAGAGCCGCTCGCCCAGGGTGACCCCATGCCCCAGGCAGCTCGCGGTCTGCAGGGCGTTGCGGGCCGTGGGCGACACGGACAGACTCTGACAGCTCTCACACCGCGGCAGGCGCGGTCGGCAGTAAGGGCCTCCAACCACACCACGGCCACGATGCCGTACACCCGCCGGGAGCAGGCGAACTGAAGGGCCGCGCTCACAGTGGCCCGAGAGCTGCTGTAGTGCAGGCTGATGGAAGGCGGCCGCGACGTGCTGCTAGAGCGGGTGGCAGAGCTCCTGGGCTTTGCCGCCTCGGGGGCTCACCCCTTCTGCACCCAGCTCCCGTCTCAGGCCCAGGGCGGCCCACGCGGGGGCTCCACGCGTGCTTGCGGGCTCCCAGGCTGCTCCAACACCAGCGAAGCTGTCAGCACCGGGCCGGCGGCAGCGCTGACTCCGCCCCCAGCCACCAAAGAAGGACTCGTCGCGACCCACGGCCCCAGTGGGCCGCCGCGCTACCACCCCCAGGTGGGCGCATCAAGCAGAGCTGCATGGCACGTGGAGCGCTATGGCACGGCTTTCGAGATGGCGGCCCCAGAAGAATACGTGCCCCACATGATGGACCAAGGGCACCCGCATGAGGGCAAACAAGGCTCGCTCCTCAGCCCAAGCTGGGGGGACGAGGCGCCAGAAGCTGAGCTCTTCCAGGAGCCCCAGGACGGCCCCACCGGCCGCACAGGAAGCGACGATTATCGGGTACCACTAATTCCTCAGGAGCATACATATGCTAATCATGGATCGCAGGAGGTGCAGGTCGTCGCAGCGAGCAACTGCCCCAGTCCCGCGGTCTCCTATCCTTCAGGAGGAGGGCGTCGGGGGCTGCAGGAGAGGGGCCGGGATCCGTCATCACCACCGCAGCGTTCGGAGCAAGGCGATCTCAGGAGGTAGACCCTCCGCTGGGGAGGTGCCTCAGGGCCTGCCCCTGGCGGAGGACCCGTGGTCGTCGGGGGAACCGCTGGCGACCGCTCTACCCAATCGGCGGCGTCCTGGTTTCCGGTCGTCGCTGATGGCACTAGAGTGTGGCGCAAGGCGGGGCCCTCGTCTGGCGATATGAAGCAAGGCCGATACCTGTGAAGAAGGCCCAGTGCCTGTGAAGCTCGCCGCCCCGTGACACTCTCAGGTAATAATGAGTGGGGCTGTACACGCCCCGGAGTCTCAGGGGGGAGGGCTGATCTGGAGTCCGTTCGGGGCTCCAGAGAGGGGGATTCGTTGCCGTCGTCATCATCAACCATCCTCCATCACCAATTTCATGATGCTCACCGCCGTCCGTGAGTAATTGCATCGTAGGCTTGCTGGACAGTGATGGGTTGGATGAGATTTATCATGTAATCGAGTTAGTTTTGTTAGGGATTGATCCCTAGTGCCGGCCTCAGGCCCTGGGGCTCCCTCCCACGCCCAGTGGCAACACTTAGCTCCGCGCTGATTAGAAGACGTCCAAGACTAGACTAGGTGCCGGACGCGGCCTTTTTTCTGCTTTCATTGCTTTTCCCTTGGTTGTCGCTTTCCCCCGCTGGATTTAAGTTGGACTCGAATTTGAGATTTGCGTGTGTTTGGGGAAGGGGTGCTTAGCCTCGTTCGAGCAATCTCTCGCATTTCAGTTACCTCTTCGCTTCAGCTGCCTCCCCTCGTGAGCCCCTCGCGAGCCGGGCCTGGCCTAGCTTGCGTGCAGCCCAGACTGCCGCCGTCGTATCCTCTCAGGAGGCTTCTACTGCAGATCCTACGGATTCGATCAGGAGACACTCGAGACACCACAGCCTCCCACAAGCTATCTCAGGGCCCGCATGGGACAAAGGTAAAATAGCCAGCCGGCTCGTCGCCTAGACAACCACTTGGCGCGGGCCTACGGGTGATGTAGCATCCACTAAGTACGCTGAACATGAGTTTTACATGAGGGACACCCCCTCCCAAAATGCTCTTACAACCATCAGGTCGAAACCATATCTATTCATGCAGGGTAAGGAAATAGGAGTGATGCGCGGTCAGTCAGATAAATCCCCCAATGCATCCTAAGGAGCACCGCCCGAACTGTAGCTGGCGTCGCTGGCCTCGCCATCGCCCTCTGCATTGTCATCAGCGGCGTCAGGACCGTTCACCACGCCGCCCTCATTGGCGGCCATGATCGCGTCGTCGTTATCTGAAGCGAAGGCCCTGACGAGAGCATCCACGTTGTCTTCCACCCAGTGCGCCAGGTCGTCCCGGATGGCCAGGGGACTGGGGCGATGGCAGCGTCAAAGTCGAAGTGGGGATCCATGTTACAGAGATGGCTGAAGATGCGGGAAAAGGCACGCCCGAGCAGGGCGCGGCTCCTCTCCTCCACCAACCTGTTGGCTCTGACCGACCGTGTCTCCAACTGCGTCACCACGTCGGTGAAGAACTGAAGGTTGCCGGCGTAGTTGACTGCGTGCGGCTCGCCAATAGCCGCCTCGCAGATGTTACCCAAGGCTATGTTGGCTCTCTCCCGAAGCGTGGTGAGCATGGGGCCATGCTCATGCTCGAGGAGCCGCCGCTGGCGTATCTCGTCCGCATTCTGGCGCGCGACGGCCTCAGCCTCATCCACCTATTGGCGAAGGAGAAGCACCTCGGCATGGGAGGTAGTTGACTCCCCCTGCGCCACCTCAAGTGCAGCCCGCAAAGCATCGACCTGCCGCGTCGCTTCCTCTAGCTTGGCCCTCAAGACATCGGTCCTAACTTCAGCCTCAGTCCGAATCAACCCCAGCCTCTCCTCGAACTCGCGCTCGAGGTTCAAGCGTGCCGTCGCTACCCGACGTCCGACCTCCTCTAGGACACGGGCTTCCCGCGCAGCGACATCGTCCTCCGCCTGCGTCACCAAGCGCCCCCTTGTCTCTAGGCGTTCATACTCGCGTGCGCGTTCAGCGGCTTCCAGCGTCAGCGCCTCTTCACGCTTCTCGAGGTCCGCTGGGTCGCTTGAAGCCACCTTCATCGACGTGGGGGCCGCCTCATGCAGCTCCACCTGCTCCTCCAGTGAGTAGCATTGGGCCAGGAGTTCCCGCACCCGCTCCTTCGTCGCCTCTCGCCGCCAGTCAGCTTCCCGGGCCTCCTCGACGGCCCGGGAACAGACCTCCCGAGAGGCCGCTAGCGACGCCTTGGCCTCCTCATCGCCAAGATCGCGCTGATAGCGCGCGAGGGTGACAGCCGCCTCCAGCTCACGCCTCTCTGCAACCAGGCGCAGGCCCTCGGCCTCAAGGCGCGCGTCCTCATCAGCGAGCTCTTCACCAAGAAGGCTCACCGCGTCAGCCGCCCTCCAAAGAAACCCTTGGCGAAGAGCGTGACGCTCCCGGGCGCACTCGAGTACGTCTTCCACACCATCATCCGCCCCAAGCGAGCGCCGGGGGGCACAAATCAACACTCCCCCTCCGGGCAGGGGGCTGGGGGCTGGCGCCCTCGAGGCGACCGGGCACGCCTCGCCAAAAGCCCGGCCTGGAGCCAGTCCATCCCCGAATGAAGAGCGCAGGGAGTACCCCAGCCAATCACGGTCCACGACCAGATGAGAAGTCCACGGCAGGCTGGCCATGCCACGGGAAGGCTCGCGAAAGAAGGTCGCGAGGCACGTAGGGTCGCGATGCGCCTTAGGATGGTTCGTCTCTCCAACCGGCCTCACCACAAGGGCTCTGCTGCTCGGAATGCTCGAAGACGGTGGAGAGGGCGGAGACAAGGGGATGGCTCCTCAGTCATCTCCGTGAGCTTGGCGGGAAGGGCCCTGCGGAGCAAGAATCAGGAAAAGGAACGGAAGGATCAGGAGCTGGGAAGGGAGAAGGCTTACTCATCGGTGGCAAAGTACTTCCTACGCTTCAGCAGGCGACAGGGGTAATCGTCACCCAGGGCCTCCCTTCTCTTCCGGAGGGCCTCGAAGTCCACGCGGAAGCGACCCAAGAGATGAGCGCAGGGGTCAGCCTGTGACGAGGAAGAAGTGTCAAGGCGACCCGCATCAGGGGCGTCTTCCTGATGCGCGCTGTCGGTCGCCTCACCAAGAAGAGTGGCTGGGGCCTCAGGGGCCTCAGCCGCAGGCACTGCGGGCAGCTGCTCGCCACCCTCAGCCACACCAGCACGGGCCTCAGGGGCTCCCTCGTGAGCGCCGCCCAGCGCTGTCACCTCAGCGGGGGCCGCCTCGGCCTCCGGAGGCTCATGCCTCACTGCTCCGCCCCTTGAGGAAGAGTCGCCTTGGTCGACTGCAAGGGCGGCCACCACCACTGGGTTCTCGCGAGGCCCCTGGAGGCCAGCAGGGTGCAGCCCCCATTCGTCGAAGATGGGCATCTGATTCACAAAGTTGCTTCTATTCGGGCAGAGGTACAGCAAGGCCCCCCTTGCCGGATGCTGCCGGGGGAGGGGTCCCCAGTCAAGACCAAGAGCACCTTCCTCAGCGCTTCAGGCGTCAGGTCCTCTTCCTGGAGCCTCATACGATCCTCGCGCCCGCTGAAGGCCCACATCCGGTGAGAATGGCGTTGAAGAGGGGCAACACGAAGTAGCAGGAACTCCTTCACCACCTTGGGCGCCGTCACGCCAAGCGCCCTCAAGAACGCGAAGCGACACCAAACGAAGGCGAGCCGGGAACTCGTGAGCGTCTCCTGGCCCCAGCCTGAGTTGGGGACAACAGGCGAAGATGGCTCCGACAGAAGGGGGCTGGGCACCCCTACGTCCCAATACAGCCACCGCTCGTGAAACCCAGGTGCGGGCGGAGGAAGACTGAAGTCGATCCCAGAAGCCGCTGTCTCAGGTGCAGTAATGAAGCTCACGCACCCCGAGCATTGAGTAGGGTCGACAAGGCGCAGAGCGAAGAAGTGGCGCAGCAAGGCAACTGAAGGAAGGATGCCCATCATTGCCTCACAAACGAAGGCGAAGACTGCAAGAAGAGTGATGGATTCAGGACCCAGATGCATCATGTGGATCAAATAGTGGGAGAGCACGGCGTTGAAGAAATCGGAAAAGGGAGGAACCAGTCCCGCCCACAGGGCGTCGACGAAATACCAGACCTTAGTGGCTATCCTGTCGATGGAGAAGCGGGACGTGGGCCAGGCCGTCGTCCTCCCGCATTCGTTGAAGATGGTGGCCAGAGCTGAGCTGACCTTGCCCAAACCCTCTCGATTGATTATGATCGACCGATCGACAGCGGGGGCCGGCAACAACGGTGAGCGAGGCAAAGGCATGGGCTTCTTCCCTCTTCCCTTCTTCGGCGGAGCCATGGCGACAGAAGGGGGGGGGGGAAAGGTTCGAGATTGGATTGGATGCGGAAGCTGGAGTTCGAGAGGAGAAATGACAGAGAGCGCTCGAGCAACGGAAAGGGGAGCGGCTGTGTGCGGCTACGAGTCCGCCTAGCATGGCACAAAATAAGGAGGCGTGGGGGAACAATGCCGCCCACGTCCAATCAACCGCCACGCCATCATGATCATCCTGCCGGTCGAGCTTGGCCTCTCTCTCTTCATACATGCGGACTCGAGGTGAGTCATGAATAATGTCACAAGGCAATACTGCCTCGGTGCCGTACACCATGAAAAAAGGTGTATATCCGGTCGTGTGATTGGGCGTGGTACACAGCCCCTAGAGTATAGAATCGAGTTCTTCAACCCAGTGCTTGTCTGATTCTCGCAGAGATCGCACTAGTCTGGGTCTGATGCTGCTCATTATCAAGCTGTTAGCCCGTTTGACCTGACCATTTGTCTGAGGGTGATATACGGAGGCGTAATCGAGCTTGATGCCCACATTAGCGCACTAGGCTTTCACCCCATCGGCCGTAAAGTTAGAACCGTTGTCAGTATGTGCGGGACACTGTATCGGTGTACAACACCGGATATGAAATCTATAACTGGTCCAACTTCGGCCATTTTGACTGGTTTGGCTTCTATCCACTTAGTGAACTTGTCGACTGTCGGTGTCAAAACCGGTGGATCTCGGGTAGGAGGTCCCAAATGTGTGTCTAAGGCTAATCGTAACAGGAGGCAGGGGACACGATGTTTTACCCAGGTTCGGGCCCTCTCGATGGAGGTAATACCCTACTTCCTGCTTGATTGATCTTGATGATATGAGTATTACAAGGTTGATCTACCACGAGATCGTAGAGGCTAAACCCTAGAAGCTAGCCTATGATTATGATTGTTGTTGTCCTACAGACTAAACCCTCCAGTTTATATAGGCACCAGAGGGGGCTAGGGTTAGACAGAGTCAGTTATAGAGAAGGAGATCTACATATCCGAATTGCCAAGCTTGCCTTCCACGCAAAGGAAAGTCCCATCCGGACACGGGACGAAGTCTTCAATCTTGTATCTTCATAGTCCAAAAGTCTGACCAAAGTATATAGTCCGGCTATCCGAGGACCCCTTAATCTAGGACTCCCTCAGTAGCCCCTGAACCAGGCTTCAATGACGATGATTCCGGCGCGTGGATTGTCTTCGGCATTGCAAGGCGGGTTCCTTCTCCGAATACTCCATAGAAGATTTATAACATGAGAATCGTGTCCGGCTCTGCAAAACAAATTCCACATACCACCGTAGAGAGCACAATATTCCACAAGTCTAATCTGTTGACGGCTTTTCATAGCGTGACATCACACCACGGCCCGGTCTTTATTCAAACCGTTTTCACAACCAGCCACTGCACATATCGCGAGGCGGTTTTATCGGCACGTCTTGTCGAAGCAGAGATCATGTCCCCTTATCACTGGATCCTCATCAATACGGATGTGGGTAACCCAACCGTGCCATCAAACATGGCGCTCGAGGAATAAGCGATTTGAATAGGCAAGTGGGGAGACGCAGGATCCCTGCTTCCTTTATAAGGGGATAAGAACTCCCTCTTTCACCCACGCCTTCTTCCTCTGCGCATCCGTCCCTTCTTGCTCAAGCCCTAGCGCTCCAGCGTCCGCCTTCTCCATCAAAAAGGTTTCCCAAAAGTGTCCGGATCCAGAGCAGGAGGAAAGTGGATGGCCTCTACCATCTGGGAGAAGGACATCAAAAAGCTTCGGGGGCAGGGTATTTGGCCAAGAGAATCAGCCACGGTCTTCCAACGGCGGGACAAATCGTCCCCACCCTGGAACCCCATGAGAGGGTGGTATTTCTCCCTCATTTTGTCCGCGGGCTAGGGTTTCCCCGCCACCCATTTGTGCGCGGCATCATGTACTATTATGGGATTGATTTTCATGATCTATCTCCCAATTCTTTCCTCAATATCTCGACATTCATCGTCGTGTGCGAGGCCTTTCTCCGCTTCTCACTGCACTTTGGCTTATGGCTGAAGGTTTTTAATGTGAAGCCCAAGGTAGTGAGCGGCGAGCATGCCGAATGTGAGGTGCCATGGTGAGCAAGATGCCCAACGTTACATGTCCAACGGGTGCTTTCAATAATTCCATCAAGGAGTGGTAGCAGAAGTGGTTCTACACCACAAAGCCGCGTGGCAAGGAATGGGCCACTGCCCCAGAGTTCAGATCCGGCGCCCCCTGCAGCTTACGTCCTGGCCCAAGAAGGGCCTGAACTAGGCTTCGTCTAACAAGCTATCGGAGCACCAGACGCGCGTCCAAGATATGGAATAAAAGGACATCAAGCTCGTCAATGTAGTCCAGGTGATGTTAGTTCGCCGGATTCTACCTTGTCAACATCGGGCTTGCAATCTATGGGAGTTCGACCCAGCCAAGCACTAGACCTTGTCAGAGCTCTTTGGCTCTTCGCATAAGGACATCTGAAAGGTGCTTTTCAAGTTTGGCAAATCATGGCCGGACTCCGCCGAGGACCACGGGTACCAACTGTCCCACCCGGCAAGTTCGGTAAGTGATCGCTTGTTGATAGTTCATATGTTTCATTCGCATATTCTTTAAGAAAATGCCTGAAGTGTTTCCCCGAAATTTCCTAGGGCTGGGCAAAGAAGGCGGGGCGGATCTACTGTCCGGCCCCGCTACCAGAAGAACCGGCCGGCCCACTTCTGATGAAGATGCTAGTCCCGGTGCCTTACAAGGCACCGAAGAAGAAGGTCGGAAATGAGGCCAAGAAGACCAGGGGCGGGCTCCGTCGTCATGGCGCTTCGGACGCAAGATCCGAAGAGTTCAATGCCCATTCTTCCTCCGAAGAGGATGAGGTGGAGGAAGGAGACGAATCCCCCATGGGGGGAAGAAAGAAAAGGACGGCCTCCACATCCTTGGAGGCCGAGCCACCTAAGAAGGGAAAAACTCCTCTACAAGAAGAGTCCACCGGCACCACCAATAGCAGCCCGGAGTGGGATCCCAGGGCCAAGACCCTGGTGAGCTCGTGAGTATAAAATCCGAACACACTCATGCATCCGAACTTGCCATGGCATCACATTCTAATCTGAGCCGTGCTTTTTTTAGTCCGGCGAAGCCCCGTGCAGAACAATCCTCGTCAGAAGATCTATTGGGTTCGGACGCTATGGAGAGCGGAACACCCCTGAGGGCCTCCTCCTCCAAACATAGGAATGAAACTGAGGTTTCAGCCCAGAAGGACCCAGGCCACAGAGGAGGGGAAAAGGTCGCAAAGGCGACGCCAGGAGGCCATACTTCAGGGGCCGAACACACGGGAGAGAAAGCTCCCGTGGGCGTCGACGGCGAGGGTCATCTTGAATCCGGACCCAAGCCGGACACGATTCTAGAGACCCATAAGGTCCCCGAGTCAGACAGACGGCCTCCGCCAATTGGAGGAGGTATGCCTGCTCCACCGGCCGCCTCTGTCCAACCAGAGGTGCCGGATACTTTATTGACGGCGCTGAAGGGTGCGTCCATCGTTGATGAACACCGTGCCCTCATGGGTGCGGTGATTGAGAAGATTCAGTCTGCTGAGAGTGGACTGGATGAATCCTGTATCAGCCTCATAAGAGGCTTTGAGGTATGTATTATGAGTTTTTGGGAGAGTGTCATTGTATAGATAGCAGCCCCTGATACACTGTTCGATGAAAGAAAGAACCAAACAGAGGATCACATTCATGCTCGCAGGAGACTCACTTGATGACATCTATCACTCTTTTTAATCAGCAGGCATCTGTAGTGACTGCCGCCTCTCATGCTGCGGAAGTATCCAGACTGAGGCATAGTCTGGAGCGGGCCGAAGGAGAACTTGGCCAAGTGAAGAGACAACTGGAGGATAATCAAGGTATGTAGAAACCTTGTTTATGTAGCACAAATGAATAAGTGTACATGATGAAAAAACATTTTTATAATGTGCTCTAGGAGCGACGGCCAAAATTGAGGCTCTCAGGAAGGCTGTGGCCGAAGCCGAGAAGAAGGCAGCCGCAAAGCAGGCTCTTCATGAGAAACACGAGGCTAGAGTTATTGAGGCTGAGCAAGAAATTCAAGAGGACGTGCAGAAATGCGAGACCTTGGAGCAGAGTTTAGCAGGGAAAGAATCCGAACTCTCCCAGGCTCGCCAAGCCGCAAGTGATGCCTGGGGGAAGGCCCAAGGTGCCCTGAAGGAAATCCAGGAGGCGAGGAAGATTGCGGCTGGTAAGGCTTTTTCTGTACAAAGCGAGTATTTTGAAAGGAGAAAATCAAGTTGAGAGTTTAAATTTTGATTTTTCCAGGGGTATTTGCGGAGCTGCCACGCAGCATATCTGAGACCGCCCAATTCTACCGAGCCGAAGAGAGGAATACTGCGGATAAACACTTCTGGATGCAGTATCTGGCACTGAATTATCCGGTGCTGTTTTCCGATCAGCTGAAGCAGCTGGTCGAACTGCATAACGCGGCCGAGCTAGCCATGAGGGATTTGATTATCCAGCTGTGGCCTGCCAAGCCGATTCCAAGCAGTTACTTCAGGCTCGTGAAGCGGATTGCGAGTGCCTGCCCTCGACTCGAAGTCATCAAGCGGTCGGTCTGCATAGAAGGTGCACGAATGGCCTTCGCTCGTGCAAAGGTGCATTGGGGGAAGATGGATGCAGAAAAGCTAATGACCGAGGGACCGCCAGAGGGGAAAGAGCACCACAAGCCCGAACTATATTATGAAGGTGTCTTGAAAGGGGCCTGCCTTGCAGCGGAGCAATGCACCAAGGACATTATATTTCCATGAATACGGTCATGTTTTTCTTTTATAATATTTGAACAAGGTCATTATTTATTGCTTGTCGTATGAAAGTTTATCCTCCTGTGCGACCGTTTTATATAATAATCCTGAGAGTCGACCAATCGTCTGCTTCCGCCCCCATGTAGTGAGTACAGGGGTGTTCGGGATAAACCTGAGCACTCTTTATCCCAGTTTTGGGTCCCTAAAGGAGGTGTTCAGCACAGCGAACCAGGCAATCAGACTATAGGGCTTTATCGCTCTCACTTAGCCATAGGAGTTTTTTCGAGGAAGGTAGGCACAGCCCCTGGTGTTCGGAAGACCACACGAGGGGCTCTATAAGTGCCTGATCAGTAAAGGCCAATCCATCGCACGCTGCATTGGTTATAGCATTATGCGGAAGAAATCCTTAAAGATTTTAGAACCTCTCGAACAGCTGACCAGCTCTCGCTACATCATGACAGTCAGGTTTCGACTTTCTCTACTGAGGTGCTCATTCGGAAGAACCGAGACACAATCGCAGTAGTTCTCCCAGTGCTACCTTAGCCAATATAGCGGAACGTAAGGTACCAAACCATAGGAGCCGGGCAAACCCAACTATTGACCCAAGACATGATTCGGAGCTGATGCATATAATGCTATAAGTTCGGGGTGCCGAACTACCGTGAAGGTGTTCGGACTTTTTTGCCATAGTATGGGCATGACGAAGCCCTTGGCATATTAAGGCATATTGCGATAAGCAGCCGCCTTTTAACAAAAGAGTATTAAATAAGAAATAGCAGTAGATGAGCATCACATAAATCTACATGTTTATCTGAATGATACGTCAATGCGTATAAGTACAAAATGATGTGGTAAAAGGAAATATGATTGCGGAACCTACTAATACCAGGCGTGAGGAAATTGTGTTTGGATCCGAGGTGTAGTCGGATCATAGACGGGAATATCTAGAGATTCCCTTACGCGCTCGAACTGTTTCCACGCCATCCATCTGGCCTACGTAGAGGTGAACCTGCAAAGAAAATGCAAGAAATGGTTTTGCACCACCTCGCGGTTGAGCCGCAGCATGTGGCTTGTATTATCTTTTTCCGGAGTGTTTTTAATTAAGCTCTGGGTGAACCGGGCTATCCTGCCGCGCAGTAGTTCGGACTCCTTTGATGTTTTCCGGGAGCTTGGTCTTCGACTCGACGTTCGGCTGGAAGGTGCCATATGTTGTTCTTGCTGTTAAAGCGGTGGTAGACTCTTTGGCAGTGAGGGGGAGTTCGAGCCTGCCATTAACCGTGATGACGTCGCGTGGACCGGGCATCTTTAATTTACGGTACCAATAATGTGGCACCGCGTTGAACCGCGCGTATGCGGTTCGTCCGAGCAGTGCCTGATGGTCACTGTGAAAGGGGACGATGTCGAAGACTATGTCTTCGGTACGGTGATTGTCCGGAGATCCGAAGACCACTTCCAGTGTGATTGAGCCCGTACAACATGCCTATACACCTGGTATGACACCTTTAAAGGTGGTTTTTGTGGGCTTGATCCATGAGGGGTTGATGCCCATTTTGCACACTGTATCCTAGTATAGAAGGTTCAGGCTACTACCTCCATCCATAAGGACTTGTGTGAGGTGGAATCCGTCAATGATGGGGTTGAGAACCAGTGCGGCCGAACCGCCATGACGGATATTGGTAGGATGGTCCCTATGATTGAAAATGATCGGGCAAGAGGACCATGGGTTAAACTTTGGGTCGATTTTATAGACTTCCCTTAGTGCATGTTTCCACTTGGGGCTGTGGCTTGCACATATCATATTCACCGTTTTCACCTGGGGGGAATTTCTTCTATCCTCCTATATTCTGTGATCAGGGCTCCTCGTCGTCATCGCTTTGAGATCCCTTCCCCTTGTTTTCGGCATCTGACCTACCGGCTTGACTGAAGACCCAGCACTCTCTATTGGTGTGGTTGGCTGGTGTTCCTGGGTTGCCATGAATTTGGCATGGACGGTCGAGTATGCGGTCCAAACTGGACGGGCCTGAATTGTTTTTGTTGAATGGCTTCTTCCGCTGACCGGACTTAGAGCCGCTGAATCTGGCATTGACTGACGTGTCTTCGGCGCTATCACCGTTTTTGCGGCGCTTGTGTTTGTTGCACCGTGGTTTGTCGTTGCTATCCTTGGCTTTCAATGTGCCAGGATTGCTTGCTGTATTGTTGCTACGAGCCAACCAGCTATCCTCGCCCATGCAGAAGCGGGTCATGAGTGTTGTGAGGGCTGCCATGGACTTTGGCTTTTCCTGGCCGAGATGTCGGGCAAGCCACTCGTCACAGATGTTATACTTAAAGGCCGCTAGGGCTTCAGCATCCGGACAGTCGACAATTTGGTTCTTTTTGGTTAGGAACCGGGTCCAAAATTTCCTGGCTGACTCTCCGGGCTGCTGGGTTATGTGACTTAGATCATCAGCATCCGGTGGTTGCACATAAGTGCCCTGGAATTTGTCAAGGAATGCGTCTGCCAGGTTCTCCCAACTCCCAATGGAGTTTGCCGACAAGCTATTCAGCCAATGCCGAGCCGGTCCCTTTAGTTTTAGTGGGAGGTACTTGATGGCGTGTATATCATCTCCGCGGTCCATGTGAATGTGGAGTAAAAAAAATCTTCTATCCATACCGTGGGGTCTGTGGTACCATTGTATGATTCAATGTTCACGGGTTTAAACTCTTCCGGGAATTCATGATCCATTACTTCATCAGTGGAAGCATAGGGGATGTGCAGCGCCTCTGTGCCGGGCTTCATTATATTCGGCCCAGTCGGATTTGTTAGTGTATCCGGCGTGACGATCCTTGTCATGCGTTGGGGCGCGCCCCCGTGATCTGTAGATCGATCTTGGCTGTCCTGCTTTGTTTTCCAATACATCTCGCAGGTCCTTTGTGTAGCCCCGGGCCTTAGTATTATCGTTTGATTGGCGACAGGGTGTGGTCTGGACTTCGGGCTGGTATGCCGCTTTGTCTTGGCCACGGGGTGGCCGGTCAGCCGCATCATGCACTGGTAGTGTGGGCTTTAATGCCTCCTCCTAGAGTTGAGGTAGCAACCTACGCTTTGGGTAACTTTTGGTAGGCGCTCGAGTCCGTATTCCTCGGCAGCCAGGACCTCGGTCCATCTGTCAGTTAGCAGATCTTGATCAGCTTGAAGTTGTTGCTGTTTTTTCTTCAGGCTTTTTGCAGTTGCTATAAGCCGGCGTTTGAAGCGCTCCTGCTCAACGGGATCCTCAGGCATGATGAATTCTTCGTCGCCAAGGCTCACTTCATATTCGGAGAGAGGCATGTAATTATCATCCTCTGATTCCCCATCTATTGCCTGTTCTTTAGGGATAGATTGCCCATCCTCTTGCTCGGCCTGCTCGAAGCCTGGCTGGGCAGGATTGTTTTCATCTTCGGCACCATCCCGATTGTTATCTCTTGTGCCGGTATCGCTATTTCTGCTATGGCAGGGCTTGGAGTGGCGCCTATGACGCCGGTTCTTAGATTGCTTGTATCGTCTGTTGCCTCATTGCCATTGGTTTCTTTGGGGGTGTCCACCATATATATATATATATATATATATATATAGGGTAACGCTATTCTAAGCGTGAGTGTAGAATAGCTTATTCTACACCCCCTAGTAACGCTATATACAAAATCTAGTAAAACGGTGTACGAAATGTAGTAATTCGGAAAATAAAATTTTTATCACCCAAGTTTGGAATTTACTACATTTTTACAAAAATTACTATATTTTACATAGTGCGTTACTATATTTTGTATGTACCATTACTGGGGTGTAGAATAAGCTATTCTACACTCACGCTTAGTTTAGCGTTACTATATATATATATATATATATATATATATATATATATATATATATATATATATATATATATATATATATATATATATATATACCCTATAGGCGGTGGTTCCTGTTCTTCTCCTGCATCATCTTCCATACCGTCGATGTCTTTAGAGTTGAAGTCAAGCACGTCGGTTAAGTAATCGACAACGGCTATTAAGTGGGTGGTGGGTGGGGAACGAATTTCTTCGTCGTCCGCTTCCCACTCGAGGCGGACATAGTTCGGCCAAGAATCACTCGACAAGTAAAGAGACCTTAATGAGTTCAGCACGTCACCCAATGGCGAGTGTTAAAAAATGTCCACGATGGTGAACTCCATGACCGGTGCCCAATCAGATTTGATAGGCACGGATGCACACGGTTCGAATCCTATAGCCGGAGACGAGTCCGAAGGTCCGATGACACTAGCCTCACAGGAGGTGGGATAAGTGTTTGGCTCCAGCGCCGATGAGTGTGCGGCCTCCGTGGCGGGTTCCATCCACCCATCCTCGGAGGGCACGATCTGCTCTGTATTGACCCCCAGCGCCGCCACAGGCGCGATCTCCCGAATAGTGTCCGATGGCAGATCAAAGTCATGCCCGTCGTGACCGTCCGACACGCCTGACATGTGCTCGAATCCGTCGAAGATCAAGTCTCCGCGGATGTCGGCAGTATAGGTCAAGCTTCCAAACCTGACCTTATGGCCAGGGGCGTAGCTATCGATCTGCTTGAGATGGCCAAGCGAGTTGGCCCGCAATACGAAGCCACCGAATACGAAGATTTGTCTGGGAAGCAAAACCTCCCCCTGGACTGCATCGTTGAAGATGATCGAAGGAGACATCAAGCCTTACCGCGACGACACAGTGGAACTCTCAATGAAAGCACCAATGTCGTTGTCAAAACCGGCGGATCTCGGGTAGGGGGTCCCGAACTGTGCGTCTAAGGCTAATGGTAACAGGAGGCATGGGACATGATGTTTTACCCAGGTTCGAGCCCTCTTGATGGAGGTAATACCCTACTTCCTGCTTGATTGATCTTGATGATATGAGTATTACAAGAGCTGATCTACCACGAGATCATAGAGGCTAAACCCTAGAAGCTAGACTATGATTATGATTGTTGTTGTCCTACAGACTAAACCCTCCAATTTATATAGGCACCGGAGGGGGCTAGGGTTACACAGAGTCGGTTACAGAGAAGGAGATCTACATATCTGAATTGCCAAGCTTGCCTTCCACGCAAAGGAGAGTCCCATCCGGACACGGGAGGAAGTCTTCAATCATGTATCTTCATAGTCCAACAGTCCGGCCAAAGTATATAGTCCGACTGTCCGAGGACCCCTTAATCCAGGACTCCCTCATCAACCATGACCAGTAAATATTTCTTCCTATGTCTTCCTCCTTTAAGGGGTCCGACCATGTCTAGCCCCCAGACCGCAAAAGGCCAAGTAATGGGGATTGTTCGTAAGGCCGTGGGCGGCATATGGCTTTGATTGGCGAAAAGCTAACATCCAACACATTGCTGTACGAGGTCCTATGCGTCTGCTTGGGCCGTGGGCCAAAAGAAACCCGTATGGAAGGCCTTACTTACAAGGGCCCGAGCTGCAGCGTGATGGCCACCAAGACCGGCGTGTATTTCAGCCAAGAGCTGCCGTCCTTCTTCTTCAAAGATACATCTTTGGAGTTCTTTGGTGGTACTTTTCTTGTATAGTTCCCCCTCATGGACTTTGTAGGCCTTCGAGCGTCGAGCAATACGATGAGCCTCCGGCTGATCATCAGGGAGCTCCTTCCTATTAAGGTAGGCGAGGACAGGTTCAGTCCACGGGGCAATTACAACCATGATTTCATAGGACGATGGTGTTATTTCGGTGCCCGAACCCCTGATGACTCACAAGTATAGGGGATCTATAGTAGTCCTTTCGATAAGTAAGAGTGTCAAACCCGACGAGGAGCAGAAGGAAATGACAAGCGGTTTTCAGTAAGGTATTCTCTGCAAGCACTGAAATTATCGGTAACAGATAGTTTTGTGATAAGGTAATTTGTAACGGGTAACAAGCAATAAAAGTAAATAAGGTGCAGCAGGGTGGCCCAATCCTTTTTGCAGCAATGGACAAGCCTGGACAAACTCTTATATAAAGGAAAACGCTCCCGAGGACACATGGAAATTATCATCAAGCTAGTTTTCATCGCGCTCATAAGACTCGCGTTCGTTACTTTGATAATTTTATATGTGGGTGGACCGGTGCTTGGGTGCTGCCCTTCCTTGGACAAGCATCCCACTTATGATTAACTACTCTTGCAAGCATCCGCAACTACGAAAGAAGAATTAAGGTAAACCTAACCATAGCATGAAACATATGGATCCAAATCAGCCCCTTACGAAGCAATGAATAAACTAGGGTTTAAGCTTCTGTTATTCTAGCAACCCATCATCTACTTATTACTTCCCAATGCCTTCCCCTAGACCCAATAATGGTGAATTGTCTTGTAGTCGACGTTCACATAACACCACTAGAGGAAAGACAACATACATCTTATCAAAATATCGAACGAATACCAAATTCACATGACTACTTATAGCAAGACTTCTCCCATGTCCTCAGGAACAAACGTAACTACTCACAAATCATATTCATGTTCATAATCAGAGGGGTATTAATATGCATTAAGGATCTGGACATATAATCTTCCACTGAATAAACCAACTAGCATCAGCTACAAGGAGTAATCAACACTACTAGCAACCCACAGGTACCAATATGAGGTTTTGAGACAAAGATCGGATACAAGAGATGAACTAGGGTTTGAGAGGAGATGGTGCTGGTGAAGATGTTGATGGAGATTGGCCCCCTCCCGATGAGAGGATCGATGGTGATGACGATCGTGACGATTTCCCCCTCCTGGAGGGATATTTCCCCGGCAGAACAGCTTCGTCGGAGCCCTAGATTGGTTCTGCCAAGGTTCCACCTCGAGACGGCAGCGCTTCATCCCAAAAGCTTCCTTTCGATTTTTTTCCTGGAGAAAGACTTCATATAGCAAAATATGGGCACTAGAGCCCTGCCAGGGGACCCACGAGATAGGGGGCGCGCCCAGGGGGGTAGGGCGCCCCCCCCACCCTCGTGGCCAGGGTGTGGGGCCCCTCTGGTTGATTCTTTCGCCAGTATTTTTTATTAATTCCAAAACATGCCTCCGTGAAGTTTCAGGACTTTTGGAGTTGTGCATAATAGGTCTCTAATATTTGCTCCTTTTCCAGCCCAGAATTCCAGCTGCCGGCATTCTCCCTCTTCATGTAAACCTTCTAAAATAAGAGAGAAAAGGCATAAGTATTGTGACATAGTGTGTAATAACATCCCATAATGCAATAAATATCAATATCAAAGCATGATGCAAAATGGACGTATCAACTCCCCCAAGCTTAGACCTCGCTTGTCCTCAAGCGGAAGCCGAAATCGAGAAATATGTCCACATGTTTTAGAGATGGAGGTGTCGATAAAATAAAATATGGACATGAGGGCATCATGATCATTCTTGAAACAACAACATATATAAGTATATCTTGTCATATGATTTCTTATGCTAAAGTAACAATCTATTCACAGTGTCAAGTATGAATCAGAAACTTCATTAAAAACTAACAAACTATAATCTCGGTCATTGAGGCAATTGCAATTTATCATAACATCAGAAAGAGTCAATATAAGAGCTTTTCAGCAAGTCCACATACTCAACTATCATTTAGTCTTTCACAACTGCTAACACTCATGCAATACTTATGGGTATGGAGTTTTAATCAGACACAGAGAAAGATAGGGGCTTATAGTGTTGCCTCCCAACCTTTTACCTCAAGGGTAATGTCAACAATAATAGTTTATGATAACTTACATCCAATTGGATATATATCAGGATCTTTCCAACAAAATGTGCTTGCCAAAGGATAAAATGTAAAAAGGAAAGGTGAAGATCACCATGACTCTTGCATAAGGCATAATACAAAAATAAAAGATAGGCCCTTCACAGAGGGAAGCGGAGGTTGTCATGTGCTTTTATGGTTGGATGCACAAAATCTTAATGCGAAAGAATGTCACTTTATATTGCCACTTGTGATATGGACCTTTATTATGCAGTCCGTCCCTTTTATTACTTCCATATCACAAGATCATATAAAGCTTATTTTCTCCACACTAATAAATCATACATATTTTAAGAGCAATTTTTATTGCTTGTAACAATGACAACTTACTTGAAGGATCTTACTCAATCCATAGGTAGATGTGGTGGACTCTCATGGCAAACTGGGTTTAAGGATATTTGGAAGCACAAGTAGTATCTCTACTTGGTGCAAAGAATTTGGCTAGCATGAGGGGGGAAAGGCAAGCTCAACATGTTGGATGATCCATGACAATATACTTTATTTCGGATATAAGAAAACATAACCCATTACGTTGTCTTCCTTATCCAACATCAACTTTTTAGCATGTCATATTTTAATGAGTGCTCACAGTAATAAAAGTTGTCCGAGATAGTATATTTATATGTGAAAAGCTCTCTTTCTTTATTACTTCCTATTAATTGCAACGATGACCAAAACTATGTTTGTCAACTCTCAACAATCTTTCTTCATCATACTCTTTATATGTGAAGTCATTACTCTCCATAAGATCAATATGATCTCTTTAATTATTTTTATTCTTTCTTTTTTTCTTATTATTCCCTCAATATCATAGTAAGATAATCAAGCCCTTGACTCAACACTAATCTTTATTATATATATGGCTCATGGACTCGATTACATAGAAGGATCATAAAGCAAAACTCAAAACTAAATCATACTAAAACTATATTCTAATAGATCAAGATATTACCAAAAGGATCGAACTAAGAAAAACGATAAAGATAGGAGTGTGATGGTGATACGATACCGGGGCACCTCCCCCAAGATTGGCAGTTGCCAAGGGGAGTGCCCATACCCATGTATTTATGTCTCTTTCTTCAGAGGTGGTGATGGTAGAGTTGTTGATGACGTAGGCTTGTTGTCCATAGTTTTGGTTTTGCAGGTCATAGATCTGGGCTTGGAGGTGCTCAATTTTCTCGTGAAGCTTGAAGATGGTCTCCCAATGTTCTTGACATCTAGCTTGTGGTTTTTGGTGAACTCCGTGATCATCATGTGGTTGGCGTCGAGTCCGCGTTCCACCATCTCATGGCACTTGAAAACTTGTTTCTCCATTATTTGAGCCTTGTCTCCATGCTTCCGGTCCTCCTTGGTCCCTCAACATCGCGGATGTGCAGCAACCCTCATGCATTTCAATGGTTTGAGGATGTTGCAGCACTTCCGCGAGGTAGGGGTTGATGACCTTCTCGATTAGGGAGTCCTGGATTAGGGGGTATCCGGATAGCCGGACTATATACTTTGGCCGTACTGATGGACCATGAATATACAAGACTCAAGACTTCGTCCCGTGTATGGATGGGACTCTCCTTTGCATGGAAGACAAGCTTGGCGATCCGGATATTAGATCTCTTTCTTTGTAACCGACTCTGTGTAAACCCTAGCCCCCTCTGGTGTCTATATAAACCGGAGGGTTTAGTCTGTAGAAGGACGATCATAATCATCATAGGCTAGCTTCTAGGGTTTAACCTCTACGATCTCGTGGTAGATCAACTCTTGTAATACTCATATCATCAAGATCAATCAAGCAGGAAGTAGGGTTTTACCTCCACCGAGAGGGCCTGAACCTGGGTAAAACATCGTGTCCCCTGCCTCCTGTTACCATTAGCCTTAGATGCACAGATCGGGACCCCCTACCCGAGATCCGCCGGTTTTGACACCGACATTGGTGCTTTCATGGAGAGTTCCTCTCTGTCGTCGCTGCAAGGCTCGATGGCTCCTTCAATCATCAACAACAACACGTTCCAGGGTGAGACTTTTCTCCTCGAACAGATCTTCGTGTTTGGCGGCTTCGCACTGCGGGCCAATTCGCTTGGCCATCTGGAGCAGATCGACAGCTACGCCCCTGGCCATCAGGTCAGGTTCAGAAACTTGAACTACACGGCCGATATCCTTGGAGACTTGATCTTCGACGGATTCGGGCCTACGCCAGGAGCGCCGAACAGTCCTGATGAGCATGGCTTAGACCTGCTACAGGACAATACTCGGGATATCGCACCTACAGGAGCTCCAGACCTAAATCCGGGGCAGATTGCGTCGTCCGAGGATGGGTGGATGGACCCCGCCCCGGAGGCCGCACACTCATCGGCGATAGATACGAACATAGACTCCACCCCCAAGGAAGCCTGTGTCACCGGACCCCCGGACTCGTGTCCGGCTGTAGGTTCCAGACCGCACGCCCCCGAGCCCGCCGAATCTGGTTGGGCTCCGGTAATGGAGTTCACTACTGCGGATATCTTCCAGCACTCGCCCTTGGCGACATGCTGAACTCATCAAAGTCTCTCTCTTTGTCAGAAGACTCTCAGCCGAACTATGTCCGGCTCGAGTGGGAAGTAGGCGACGAGGGAATTCGTTGCCTACCCACCACCCACTTAATTGCCATTGTCGATGATTTTACCGACGTGCTTGACTTCGACTCTGAAGACATCGACGGTGTGGACGACGATGTAGGAGAAGAACAGGAACCACCACCCACGGGGCGCTGGACAGCCACCTCCTCGTATGATATATATATGGTGGACACTCCAAAAGAAACCAATGGCAATGAGGCAATGGAGGATAACCCCTCAAGGAAGAAAGCAAAACATGGGCGTCATCGGCACCGCTCCAAGCCCCGCCACAACAATACCGGCATAGGAGACGAAAACAATCCGGATGGTGCCGAAGATGAATACAACCCAGATCAGCCTGCCTTCAAGCAGGCCGAACAGGAAGATAGGCAGGTCAGCCCAGACGAACAGGCGATGGACGGATACCCAGAGGAGGACAACTACATGCCCCCCTTCGAAGAAGAGATGAGCATCGGCGATGATGAATTCGGCGTGCCCGAGGATCCCGTAGAGCGGGAGTGCTTCAAGCGCCGGCTTATGGCCACTGCGAGGAGCCTGAAAAAGAAGCAGCAGCAGCTCCAAGCTGATCAATATCTGCTCACAGACAGATGGACTGAAGTCCTGGCAGCCGAGGAATATGGACTCCAGCGCCACACCAAAGGCTACCCAAAGCACAAGTTGCTACCTCAACTCGAGGAGTTGCCTATACTACCAGCACAGGGCGAGGCCGACCGGCCACCTCGTGGCCCGGATAAAACAGTGTATCAGCCCGAATACCAGCCTGCACCCCCACGCCAGTACACTACAGCCCGGGGCGATAGGCAGGACCTGCGAGACATACTAGAAAACAAGGCAGGACAACCAAGATCGATCTACCGATCACGGGGGCGCGCCCCAACACGTGACGATGATCGTCATGCCGGATACACTATCAACAAGTCCGGCCGAGCCGAACATAGCCAACCAGACTTATTCGAACTGCGTAGCCACATAGCCCGACATAGAGGTGCCGCACACCCCCTCTGCTTCACTGACGAAGTGATGGATCACGAATTCCCAGAAGGGTTTAAACCCGTAAATATCGAATCATACGATGGCACAACAAATCCTGCAGTATGGATCGAAGATTTCCTTCTCCACATTCACTTGGCCCGCGGGGACGATCTACATGCCATCAAGTATCTTCCCCTTAAACTCAAAGGACCGCCACGGCACTGGCTAAATAGCCTGCCGGCAAATTCCATTGGCAGTTGGGAAAACCTGGAGGACGCGTTCCTCGACAACTTCCAGGGCACGTACGTGCGACCACCAGATGCTGATGACTTGAGTCACATTACCCAACAGCCCGGAGAGTCAGCCAGGAAATTCTGGACTCGATTCCTAACTAAAAAGAACCAAATTGTTGCTGTTCGGACGCCGAAGCCTTGGCGGCCTTTAATCATAATATCTGCGACGAGTGGCCCGCCCGACACCTTGGTCAGGAAAAGCCGAAGTCCATGGTGGCCCTCACGACACTCATGACCTGCTTTTGCGCGGGCGAGGACAGCTGGTTGGCTCGCAGTAGCACTAGGCCAATAAACTCCGGCACTTCAGATGTTCGCGACAATAACGCCAAGCCACGGCGCAACAGACATAAGCATCAGAACAATAGCGACAACACTGAAGACACAGCAGTCAACGCCGGATTCAGTGGCTCAAAATCCAGTCAGCGGAAAAAGGCGTTCAAAAGAAACAATCAGGGATCGTCCAGTCTGGACCGCATACTTGATCGCTCGTGCCAAATTCACGGCACCCCTGATAAACCAGCAAACCACACTAACAGAGATTGTTGGGTGTTCAAACAAGCTAGCAAAATAAATGCCGAAAACAAGGACAAGGGGCTGCACAACGACGATGACGAGGAGCCCCGGCGTCCGAACACGGGGGGACAGAAGAAATTTCCTCCCCAGGTGAAAACGGTCAATATGATCTTTGCCACCCACATTCCCAAATGGGAACAAAAGCGAGCACTAAGGGACGTGTATGTGATGGAGCCAGTCGCCCCAAAGTTCAACCCATGGTCACCCTGTCTGATCACTTTTGATCATAGGGATGACCCTACCAGCATCCTTCAAGGCGGTTCAGCCGCATTGGTCCTAGACCCAATCATTGACGGATTCCACCTCACGCGAGTCCTTATGGACGGTGGCAGTAGCCCGAACCTGCTTTATCAGGACACAGTGCGCAAAATGGGCATCGATCCTTCAAGGATCAAGCCCACCAAAACCACCCTCAAAGGTGTAATTCCAGGAGTAGAGGCCCGTTGTACAGGCTCCATAACACTGGAAGTGGTCTTCGGATCCCCGGATAACTTCCGAAGCGAGGAGTTAATCTTCGATATCGTCCCTTTTCGTAGTGGCTATCATGCACTGCTTGGACGAACCACATTCGCTCGATTCAATGCGGTACCACACTATGCATACCTCCAGCTCAAGATGCCAGGACCTCACAGGGTTATAACAGTCAATGGCAACACAGACCGCTCTCTCCGTACAGAAGAGCACACTACGGCCCTCGCTGTAGAAGTACAAAGAAGCCTTCTCCGGCAAACCACCAATCCGGCGACAACAACCCCGAACACCATTAAGCGATTGTGGTGTACCCTACGACAGGATCGCCAGGCATGCCAAGAGCGCGACTAGCAGTCCGGCCTCCACCCTAGCCCCATTCAGGCAACATTTGTGCCGCGCATACACAATTACGCACTCAGAATACCATGGGCATAGGAGGAGGCGCAATGGTGATGCGGTCAACAGTGCGGTTCATCCGCAACATACTTTTATAACCTTCTTTCTCTTTGAGGACCCTACTTTGAGGCAGCCTCTTTAGAGAGCCGGATCATCGGACTTATCACAGGATGGAAAACCAAGGAGGCAAAAGGCTTTGCGCATAAAGGGAATACCCAGGTGGTATCTGTCAATGATCATTATACCTGTTTTGCATACCCGCATGCGGCCCGCCCTTGGATAGGACATGTCAAATAGTCCTATTTAATTCTGCTTAACGCATCAATTGTACACATACGCTCGGACGTATTATTTCACAATGGGAAACAATATATAGCATCAGCTTATTATTCCTATCTTCACATTTTTCCTATGAATGTTTATTTAATATTGAATCTGTACACTTTCGTACGTTCAGTTTGCCAGGGGCTTCTTATGGTGCCCCATAATACGGCAAGATATGTCCGAACACTTTCGACAGTGCAGCACCCCGAACTTATAGCATTATATGCATCAGCTCCGAATCATGTCTTGGGTCAATAGTTGGGTTTGCCCGGCTCCCTTGTTTTGGTACCTTACGTTCCGTTATATCGGCTAAGGTAGCGCAGGGAGAACTACTGCAATTGTGTTCCGGTTCTTTCGGATGAGCACCTTAGTAGAGAAAGCCGAAAATTGACTGTCATGATGCGGCGAGAGCTGGTCGCTATTCGAGAGGTCTTAAAATCCTTAAAGATTTTTTCCGCTTTAGGCGAGGAATCGGCCTTGTCCGATTTAGGCGTGTGTAGCGCCCCAATTCAGCTTTCCGAATTCTAAGGGCTTTGCCGAAATTTGAAATTGTAGACTTCTATGGCTAAGTGAGAGTTATAAAGCCGCATAGTCCGATTGCCTTGTTCGCTGCGCCAAACACATCCTTCAAGGACCAAAAATTCGGATAAAGAGTGTTTGGGTTTTCCATGAACACCCCAGTACTAGTTACATGGGGGCGGAAGCTGACGACTGGCCTACTTTCAGAATATTATAAACAGCCGCACAAAAGGTAATATTTTAAATCAACAAAGCGCTATATAGCGCAAACAAGTTTGTTTTCATATTACAAAGACGACATGAGTACATTCACTCAAAGATTGTGTCCTTGGTACATTCATCGGCCACGAGGTGAGCGCCTTTCATCACGCCATCATAATATTTCTCGGGGTAGCGATGTGCCTTGCCCTCCGGCGGTCCATCCTTCACCAGATTCTCTGCATCCAGCTTGGCCCAATGCATTTTTGCACGGGCAAAGGCCCGGCGGGCACCCTCAATACAAACGGATCGCTTGATAACTTCAAGCCGCGGACATGCATTTACCATCCGCTTTATAAGGCCGAAGTAGATGTCGGGCAGGGGCTCACCAGGCCACATCCGGACTATGAAGTCCTTCATGGCCACTTCGGCCGCCCTGTGGAGTTCAACCAATTGCTTTAGCTGGTCACTCAAAGGCATTGGGTGTTCGGCTCCAGCATACTGGGACCAGAACAGCTTCTCCGTTGAGCTCCCCTCTTCGGCATGGTAGAACTCCATGGCATCTGATATGCTGCGTGGCAGATCTGCGAATGCCCTTGGAGAGCTCCGAATTCGGGTAAGTAAAAGAAATGTCTCCTCCACATGCTTGCTTTGCATAATGAATGCCTTACCCGCCTCTATCTTCTTGGCCGCCTGGATTTCCTACTGGGCTTTTTGGGCTTCGGCCTTGGTGTCTTTCATGCTCAAAAGGGCCTTCGCAAGCTCAGACTCCTTCGTCTTGAAGTCACGCTCCAAGGACTCGAACTTCTTCCCGAGCTCCTGGAGGTCTTGCTGTACCTCGCGCACCCTAGCATCTTGCTTTTCACGCTCAATGCGCTCCGTGGTCGCCTTGTTTCGGCCTCGGATAGCGCTTTCTTCAGGGCTGCCACTTCGGTCGTGGCCCCTATTACAAAATCATGATGCTTTTTGTTAGCATCACCAATTTTTTCTACTCTATATGATATGTGAACGGGGTATCACTCACCTTTGTTCTCTTCGAGCTGCCTCTTCTTGAGGCTGAGCTCCTCTTCGGCCTGCTCCAGGTCCCGTTTGAGTCCGGTGACCTCTGCTGTGCGGGCAGCAGCGGCAAGCAGCACTGCCTTCTTATTCACATAGACACATACTTTTAGACTCCTGCGGTTTAGAGTTGACCCTCCGTTTGGCTTTTCTTTCCGAACACCAGAGTATCAGGGGCTACTGTCTATTGGGTGATAATTTCTCACACTTTTGATTACTTACCTCAAAGCCTGTCAGGAGGCTGGTACAGGCTTCAGTCAATCCGCTTTTGGTGGACCGAACCTTCTGAATCACCGCATTCATAATAGTATGGTGCTCTTCATTCATGGAAGCACCGCGAAGCACTTCCAGCAGACTATCCGACGCCTCTGGCGCAACGGAAGTCATCAGCACGGCCGGCTCGCCCTCCTTAGCGAGGGGCTGCCTACCCGTATCCGAAACCTTTGGAGGTTCCCGTACAGTGTCCGGCTGGGAGCCCAACTTGCTGCGGCTCTCGTCAGCATAATCTGCGGGGGATCTTACGCCCCATGTGCCCGGTGTCTGGAATTTCGCCTTGGGGCGTCTCCAGAGTCGCCTCCCCCTGCTCTGGGACCCTTTGGGACCACACCTCCGTGTCATCCGCAGGCCGAGGGGAAGTGGCCGTCGGAAGCGAATTCATCGCCGAATTGCTCAAAGACCCATCCAAAGAGGATACCTCGGGATGGGCCCTGGCCGGACTACATATACTTGTTCCGCGTTATAACAAACTATGAAGCTAAGTGGCACTACAGTATTACAGAGTGCGGATACTAACGATCTCACCAGGGCTTGCCCCTGGGCACCCACTCCTCCTCGTTGTAAGCGGCCATGGTGGAGTGATCCGGAAGGGACACCTTTCCCTTCTTTGGCGTCCTGGCCTCCTCCTGTGGGGTGGCTTTACTTTTCTTCTCCTCCCCAATGTGGGGAGGAGGAATTTCTTCGTGTTTCCCCCCGCCTCCGCGGGAGGAATCTGCCTCATCGTCCTCGGACGACGAGTCTATGACGGCCTTGTGCCGAGGACCCTTCCTGGTCCCCAGGGCCACCCTCTTAGACCCTTTGGCCTCCCCGGATGGGGCGGCCCTTTTCTTCTCCTCCTCCCCTTTGTGGGAGGAGCGTGCCTCATCGTCTTCGGACGAGGCGTCCAGTGTGACCTTACGCCAGAGACCCTTCCTGGTCCCCGTGGCCTTCTTTCCGGCCTTCTTTTCCGGCACCTTGTAAGGCGCCAAGACTAGCATCTCCGTCAGGAGAGAGGTTGCTGGATCTTCCGGCAGTGGAGCCGGACAGTCGATCCGCTCCGCCGTCACCATGTAATCCTGATTAAATACACATGATGACTTAAAATCCTCCCATGAGTATGCCGGGAAAGGTACACCTGGTGATGGTCAGAAAACTCACCGGATGGGGGAGCGCGTGGCGTGGAGTCCGCGGTCCTCGGATGTGGGAGGAGGTATCTCGGAGGCCTTGAATATCACCTTCCATGCGTCCTTGTGCGTCGTGCCGTAAAGCTCTTGAAGTGTATGGTGTTCGGCCGGATCGAACTCCCACAGATTGAATGCCCCACTTTGCCACGGAAGGATTCGAAGGAAGAGCATGACCTGGACCACGTTGACAAGTTTGATCTTCTTGTCCAGCATATTTTTAATACAGTTCTGAAGTCCTGTCAGCTCTGCAGGTTCGCCCCAGGCCAGGCCCTTCTTTTCCCAGGAAGTGAGCTGCATGGGAATTCCGGATCAGAATTTGGGGGCCGCCGCCCAGTTGGCGTCGTGCGGCTCGGTGATGTAGAACCACCCTGATTGCCACCCTTTCACGGTCTCTGTGAAGGAGCCATCGAGCCAGGTAACATTGGGCATCCTGCCCACCATGGCACCTCCGCACTCCGCTTGCTGGCCCCTCACGATCTTCGGCTTTACTCAGAAGATTCGTAGCCACAGGCCGAAGTGGGGCTTGATGCGGAGGAAGGCCTCGCACACGACGATAAACGCCGAGATGTTGAGGATGAAATTTGTGGCTAGATCATGGAAGTCCAGCCCATAGTAAAACATGAGCCCGTGGACAAAGGGATGAAGTGGAAATCCCAGTCCGCAGACGGAATGGGCGAGGAACACAGCCCTCTCGTGGGGTCCCAGAGTCGGAATGATCTGTCCTGCATCCGGGAGCTGGTGCGCAATGTCTGCGCCAAGTATCTGGCTGCCCGGAGCTTCGCAATGTTCTCCTCCTTGACGGTGGAGGCCACCCACTTGCCTCCCGCTTCGGACATGTTTTGGCTGTGCGTAGAAGGCGTGAACTAGGGCGCTGGAGCTCAAGGGTGCGAGAATGGATAAGCAAAGGAGGAAGAACGCGTGGGTAAAAATGGGGGATCCTTATCCCTTTATAGAGGTGATGAAAACGGAGCGCCTCCCCACTTGCCCGTTAAAAATCGCTTGTTTCCCAAGCGCCACAATTGATGGCGCGGTTGGGTTACCCGTACCCGTATTGATGAGAATCCCGTGATAAGGGAACACAATCTCTACTTTGACAATACGTGCCGAGGAAGCCGCCTCGCAATATGTGCGGTGGCTGATTGTGGGAAAACGGTTTGAATAATGACTCAACTATGGTGTGATGGCACATTATCTGAGATGTCAATAGATTATATTTGTGGAATAATCATTTTCTCTACGGTGGTATGTGAAAATCGCCTTGTAGAGCCGGACACGATTTAAGTGTTCAGGATTTACTTTGGAGTATTCGGAGATGGAACCCACCTTGCAATGCCGAAGACAAACTGCATGCCAGACTCATCGTCATTGAAGCCTGGTTCAGGGGCTACTAAGGGAGTCCTGGATTAGGGGGTATCCGGACAGCCGGACTATATACTTTGGCCGGACTGATGGACCGTGAAGATACAAGACTCAAGACTTCGTCCCGTGTCCGGATGGGACTCTCCTTTGCGTGGAAGACAAGCTTGGTGATTGGATATTAGATCTCTTTCTTTGTAACCAACTCTGTGTAAACCCTAGCCCCCACCAGTGTCTATATAAACCGGAGGGTTTAGTCCGTAGAAGGACGATCATAATCATCATAGGCTAGCTTCTAGGGTTTAGCCTCTACGATCTCATGGTAGATCAACTCTTGTAATACTCATATCATCAAGATCAATCAAGCAGGAAGTAGGGTTTTACCTCCACCGAGATGGCCCGAACCTGGGTAAAACATCGTGTCCCCTGCCTCCTGTTACCATTAGCCTTAGACGCACAGATCGGGACCCCCTACGCGAGATCCGCCAGTTTTGACACCGACAATGACGTTCTCGAAGAACTTGTCCTTGGGGGCATTGGGAGACGTCATGGTGATCTAGATCTGTCAGAAAAACAGCTCAAAACAAAGACAGAGGATATTTGCATGATACGTTGGTCAAAACCTTCGGGAGATTATATAATGAATTTTTACCAACCAGAAGAAGTATCATGCAAGAAAACGGAGTCTGGAGAGGACACGAGGTGCCCACGAGGCAGGGGGAAGTGCCCAGGGGGTAGGGCGCGCCCTCCACCCTTGTGGATGCCTCGTGTCCTTCCCGGACTACTTCTTATTTTCCTATTTTCTTAAATATTCCAAAACGGAGAAAAAATGCTATTAGAACTGTTTTGGAGTCATTTTACTTAACGTACCACACACCGATTCCTTTTCGGAGTCTGAAATGTTCTAGAAAGTGTCCCTTATGTATTCCTCCAGGGTTACGGTTTCAATAACATTGGTTTCAACATTTATGGGATTACCTGAGATATAATGTTGATCCTTTGACCGTTCACCACCTTCAGATTTGTGCCTTCGAAGTTGTTGATTTTTATGGCACCGGAACGATAGACCTCCTCGATAACATAAGGGCCTTCCCATTTAGAGAGAATTTTTCCTGCAAAAAATCTTAAACGAGAGTTGTATAGCAAAACATAATCACCTACATTAAACTCATGCTTTTGTATCCTTTTGTCATGCCATCTTTTGACTTTTTTTAAACAGTTTGGCATTCTCATAGGCTTGAGTTCTCCATTCATCAAGTGAGCTAATGTCAAATAGCCTCTTCTCACCGGCAAGTTTGAAATCATAATTGAGCTCTTTAATGGCCCAATATGCCTTATGTTCTAGTTCGAGAGGTAAGTGACAAGCTTTTCCATAAACCATTTTATAAGGAGAAATACCCCTTGGATTTTTATATGCAGTTCTATAGGCCCATAATGCATCATCAAGTTTCTTGGACCAATTCTTTCTAGATCTATTAACAGTCTTTTGCAAAAACCGGATTGCAATACCTTATGTGCAGTTCTATCTCCAGCGTGGTGTCCTCCATAAGCCTCGGAGTGACACTTGCGTAGGATCTGTTCCTGTTCATGCTCAGGTACACAACGTCTAATAACACCATCTACTCCTTCATAAAGGTGTGGGTCATCCCAGAAGTAATGTCTTAAATCATATAAAAACCTTTTCTTTTGCTGGTATATGAAACTAGGTGGTATAAATTTGGCAACAATGTAATTAGCATAATCAGCATACCATGGAGCAGTACGAGAAGCATTTATGACAGCTAATTGTTCATCAGGAAAGCTATCATCAATAGGTAGTGGGTCATCAAGAACATTTTCTAACCTAGACAAGTTGTCTGCAACGGGGTTCTCAGCTCCCTTTCTATCAATAATATGCAAATTAAATTCTTGTAGTAAGAGAACCCATCTAATAAGTCTAGGTTTAGCATCTTTCTTTCCATAAGATATTTAATAGTAGCATGATCAGTGTGAACGGTTACTTTAGAGTCAACTATGTAAGGTCTGAACTTATCACAAGCAAATACAACTGCTAAAAATTCTTTTTCAGTAGTAGCATAATTTCTCTGGGCACTATCTAGAGTTTTACTAGCATATTGGATAACATTTAGTTTCTTATCAACTATTTGTCCTAGAACAACACCTACAGCATAATCACTAGCATCACAAATAATTTCAAAGGGTAAATTCCAATCAGGTGGCTGAACAATAGGTGCAGAAATCAAAGCTTTCGTAAGTATTTCAAATGCTTCTACACAATCATCATCAAAGACAAAAGGAATATCTTTTTGTAAGAGGTTAGTCAGAGGCCTAGAAGTTTTAGAGAAGTCTTTAATGAACCTCCTATAAAAACCGGCATGACCAAGGAAACTTCTTATACCTTTAATGGCCTTGGGACATGGCATCTTTTCAATAGCGTCAACTTTAGCTTTATCAACCTCAATACCTCTTTCAGAAATTTTATGCCCCAAGACAATACCTTCATTAACCATAAAGTGGCACTTCTCCCAATTCAAGACAAGATTAGTTTCTTTGCATCTCTGCAAAACTCGATCAAGGTTGCTCAAGCAATCATCAAAAGAAGTTCCATATACGGAAAAATCATCCATGAAAACCTCAACAATCTTTTCACAAAAATCAGATAATATAGCCATCATGCATCTTTCAGAGGTAGCAGGTGCATTACATAAACCAAAAGGCATACGTCTATAAGCAAAGGTACCGAAAGGGCAAGTAAAAGTGGTCTTATCCTGATCCTCTTTTGACACAGGTATTTGAGAAAAACAAGAATAACCATCTTGAAAGCAAAAATGGGTATGTTTAGATAATCTTTCTAGCATTTGATCAATAAAAGGTAAAGGGTAATGATCTTTTCTTGTAGCTTTATTTAATTTACAGAAATCAATTACCATCCTATAACCTGTAACAATTCTTTGTGGGATCAATTCATCTTTATCATTAGGAACAACAGTAATACCCCCCTTCTTAGAGACACAATGGACACGACTTACCCACTGACTATCAGCAACGGGATAAATTATACCTCTCTCCAGAAGCTTTATTAGTTCTTTTCTTATCACTTCTTTCATCTTAGGATTTAACAATCATTGGTGATCAACAACCTGTTTAGCATCTTTCTCCAATTTTATCTTGTGTTGGCATAGAGTGGGACCAATGCCCTTAAGGTCATCAAGAGTATATTCAATAGCAGCACGGTGCTTCTTCAGAGTTTTCAATAATTTCTCCTCTTCCTGCTCTGAAAGGTTAGCACTAATAATAACAGGATATATCTTCTTTTCATCAAGATAAATATATTTAAGAGTATCAGGTAATGGTTTAAGCTCAAACACGGGATCACCCTTGGGTGGTGGAGGAACCCCTAGGATTTCAATAGGCAAGTTGTGTTTCAAAATAGGTCCCTATTTAAAGAATACTTCATGTATTTCCATTCTTTCATTCATAAACATAACATTTTCATGGTCTAGAAAATATTGTTCTAAAGGATCATTAGGAGGCACGGCAATAGAAGCAAGACCAATAATTTCATCCTTACTAGGCAATTCTTTATCATAGGGTTGTCTATTTAGCAAAGTTAAAGTCATGAGACATATCCCCTAACCCAATCGTAACAATATCCTTTTCGCAATTTATCCTAGCATTAACAATATTCAAGAAGGGTCTACCAAATATAATGGGACAAAAGTCATCTTGTGGGGAACCAAGAAAAAGAAAATCAGCAGGATATTTAACTTTCCCACACAAGACTTCAACATCTCTAACAATCCCAACTAGTGAAATAGTATCTCTATTGGCAAGCTTAATTGTAATATCAATGCCTTCTAACTCAGCAGGTGCAATATCATGCATAAGTTCTTCGTATAAAGAATGAGGTATTGCACTCGCAGTAGCACCCATATCACATAAGCCATGATAGCAATGATCTCCTATTTTAACGGAAATAGCAGGCATGCCTACAACAGTTCTATGTTTATTTTTAGTATCGGGTCTAGCAATTCTAGCAGCTTCATCACAGAAGTAAATAACATGCCCATCAATATTATCGGCCAAGAGATCTTTAACCATAGCAATACTAGGTTCAAATTTAATTTGCTCGGGGGGTGTAGTTGTTCTAGTATTACTCTTATGAACCACAGTTGAAGCTTTAGCATGATCCTTTATTCTAACAGGGAAAGGTGGTTTCTCAATATAAGCGGTAGGAACAATAGGATCAACATTATAAGTGATAGTCTTTTCTTCAACTTTAATAGGTTCAACTACTTTTACTTTAATGGGAGGATGATATTTAAACCACTTCTCCTTAGGGAGATCGACATGAGTAGCAAATGATTCACAGAAAGAAGCTACTATCTCAGAGTCAAGTCCGTATTTAGTGCTAATTAAATTCATGGAAAACATCGGTATCCATAAAAGATTTAACACAATCAAACTTAGGTGTCATACTTGACTCCTTACCTTCGTCGAGATCCCAATCTTCAGAGTTGCGTTTAATTCTTTCCAATAAATCCCATCTGAATTCAATAGTCTTCATCATAAAAGAACCAGTATAAGAAGTATCGAGCATGGAGCGATTGTTTAGAGAAAGCCGAGCATAAATTTTTTGAATAATAATTTCTCTTGAGAGCTCATGATTAAGGCATGAATATAACATTGACTTAAGCCTCCCCAAATCTTGAGCGATACTTTCTCCTTTGCGAGGCCAAAAATTATATATATAACTATGATCATGATGAACCTCATGCATATGATAAAACTTCTGATGAAATTCCAATTTCAATCGGTTGTAGTTCCATGATCCCATATCATCACATAGCCTAAACCATGTCAATGCCTCTCCCTTCAAAGACAAAGGGAAGACCTTCTTCTTGATAACATCTTCGGGCATACCTGCAAGCTTAAATAATCCACAAACTTCATCCACATAGATTATGTGCAAATCGGGACGCAATGTTCCATCTCCTGTAAAGGGATTAGCTAGCAGTTTCTCTATCATACCCAAAGGAATTTCAAAGTAAACATTTTTAGTTGATTAAGTTGGTTGAGGAGAAACTCATTGCTCTATTGGTCAGGGTGAAGATCCCCCGAACAAGCCCCTCAAAGGATTACTTTCCATAGTAACAAGTGACAGTAAATTTCAGCACACTATAAATTTTTCCTTACCAATTTCCACTTACCAAAGGTGCTTCACTCCCCGGCAACGGCGCCAGAAAAGTGTCTTGATGACCCAAAAGTATAGGGGATCTATCGTAGTCCTTTTGATAAGTAAGAGTGTCGAACCCAACGAGGAGCAGAAGGAAATGACAAGCGGTTTTCAGTAAGGTATTCTCTGCAAGCACTGAAATTACTGGTGACAGATAGTTTTGTGATAAGGTAATTTGTGACGGGTAACAAGCAATAAAAGTAAATAAGGTGCAGCAAGGTGGCCCAATCCTTTTTGTAGAAAAGGACAAGCCTGGACAAACTCTTATATAAAGGAAAATGCTCTCGAGGACACATGGGAATTATCGTCAAGCTAGTTTTCATCACGCTCATATGATTCGCGTTTGTTACTTTGATAGTTTGATATGTGGGTGGACCAGTGCTTGGGTTCTGCCCTTCCTTGGACAAGCATCCCACTTATAATTTACTACTCTCGCAAGCATCTGCAACGACGAAAGAAGAATTAAGGTAAACCTAACCATAGCATGAAACATATGGATCCAAATCTGGCCCTTACGAAGCAATGCATAAACTAGGGTTTAAGCTTCTGTCACTCTAGCAACCCATCATCTACTTATTACTTCCCAATGCCTTCCCCTAGGCCCAAATAATGGTGAAGTGTCATGTAGTCGACGTTCACATAACACCACTAGAGGAAAGACAACATACATCTTATCAAAATATCGAACGAATACCAAATTCACATGACTACTTATAGCAAGACTTCTCACATGTCCTCAGTAACAAATGTAACTACTCAAAAATCATATTCAAGTTCATAATCAGAGGGGTATTAATATGCATTAAGGATCTGAACATATAATCTTCCACCGAATAAACCAACTAGCATCAACTACAAGGAGTAATCAACACTACTAGCAACCCACATGTACCAATATGAGGTTTTGAGACAAAGATCGGATACAAGAGATGAACTAGGGTTTGAGAGAAGATGGTGCTGGTGAAGATGTTGATGGAGATTGACCCCCTCCTGGTGAGAGGATTGATGCTGATGACGATGGTGACGATTTCCCCCTCCTGGAGGGATATTTCCCCGGCAGAACAGCTCCGCCGGAGCCCTAGATTTGTTCTGCCAAGGTTCCGCCTCGAGACGGCGGCGCTTCATCCCAAAAGCTTCCTTCTGATTTTTTTCAGGGCGAAAGACTTCATATA
Organism: Triticum timopheevii; assembly: GCA_963921465.1. Lineage (NCBI taxonomy): Eukaryota > Viridiplantae > Streptophyta > Magnoliopsida > Poales > Poaceae > Triticum > Triticum timopheevii. The sequence goes on from OY997268.1 coordinate 527,346,270, forward strand.
GCAAAAGATGGGCACCGGAGGCCTGCCAGGGGGCCCACAAGACAGGGGGCGCGCCCTGGTGGTAGGGCGCGCCCCCACCCTCGTGACCAGAGTGTGGGCCCCCTCTGGTTTATTCTTTTGCCAATATTTTTTTTATTAATTTCAAAACGTGCCTCCGTGAAGTTTCAGGACTTTTGGAGTTGTGTAGAATAGGTCTCTAATATTTGCTCCTTTTCCAGCCCAGAATTCAAGCTGCCGGTATTCTCCCTCTTCATGTAAACCTTGTAAAATAAGAGAGAAAAGGCATAAGTATTGTGACATAATGTGTAATAACAGCCCATAATGCAATAAATATCAATATCAAAGCATGACGCAAAATGGACGTATCAACCCCCGACGATATCGGAACTGTGTTCGGAATCTGGGGGTATGATCGGTTCTGGAATGGTGTTGCCGCTATTGTCCTGCCACACAACAGATGGCTTGAAGAGCCTCTCCACGAATGTGTTAGGCGGGACGGGGTCGCGCTTGGTTCCCATGCAGGCAAGTATGTCCGCTGCTTGATTACTCTCACGAGCCACATGATGAAACTCGCGCCCTTCCAACCGAGCTGATATTTTGAGTATGGCGTTGCGGTAAGCCGCCATCTTCGAATCTTTTGCGTCGAAGTCTCCGTTTATCTGAGATATTGCGAGTTTTAAGTCCCGGCGTACTTCGAGGCATTGTATGCCCATGGAAACGGCCATCCCGAGACTGTCCAATAGGGCCTCGTATTCAGCTACATTGTTAGAGTCTGTATACAGTATTTGGAGCACATAACGGACCGTGTCTCCTGTGGGATATGTCAAGACGACACCAGCCCCCAATCCAGCTAGCATTTTAGAGTTGTCGAAGTCCATTACCCAGTTGGAATATGTGTCGTATTCTTTAGGGAGTTCAGCCTCTGTCCATTCGGCGACGAAGTCAGCCAACACCTGAGATTTGATAGCTCGGCGTGGCTTGTAAATTATTTGAAATGGTAAGAGCTCAATGGCCCATTTGGCAATTGGGCCGGTGGCATCCCAGTTGTTTATAATATCGTTAAGTGGTACTTCGGAAGCCATTGTGATCAAGCAGTCTTGAAAATAGTGCCGCAGCTTGCGGGATGCCATAAAACCGCATATGCTATCTTTTCATAATGCGGGTATCGGGATTTGCATGGTGTAAGGACCGTTGATACATAATATACTGGTTTTTGAAGTGGGAATTTATGTCCCTCCTCATCTCGTTCGACAACGAGCACCGCACTCACCACCTGGTGTGTTGCAGATATGTAGAGCAGCATCGGTTCACCGATGTTTGGTGCACCCAGGATTGGGTTACTTGCTAACAGAGCTTTTATTTCTTCCAGTCCGGCTGTGGCAGCATCCGTCCACACGAAGTGGTTAGTGTGACGGAGCAAGCGATATAAAGGCAACGCCTTCTCCCCTAGTCTGGAGATAAAATGGCTTAAAGCTGCCATACACCCAGCTAATGGTTTGCTTCGATTCCTCTATTGGAGACAATGAACCCAAGCAGCTTTCCGGCTGGGACGCCGAAAACGCATTTTTTCAGATTGAGCTGTATATCATATGCTCGGAGGTTGTCAAATGTAAGGCGTAAGTCATCCACCATGAATCGACATGTTTGGTTTTGATGACTACGTCATCTACATATGCCTCCACGGTTTTGCTAATCTGCTTTTCTAGGCATGTTTGAATCATGCGTTGGTAGGTTGCACCGGCATTCTTGAGCCCGAAAGGCATAGTGTTGAAGCAAAAGGGCCCATACGGAGTGATGAATGCCGTTGCGGCTTGGTCGGATTCTTTCATCTTAATTTCATGGTATCCGGAGTATGCGTCAAGGAAGCCTAAGGAATCGTGTCCTGCGGTTGCATCAATAATCTGGTCAATTCGAGGTAGTGGGAAGGGGTCCTTAAGGTAAGCCTTATTAAGGTCTTTGAAATCAACACACATGCGCCAGGATTTATCCTTCTTAGGTACCATGATCAGGTTTGCTAGCCAGTCTGGATGTTTGATCTCCCTTATAAACTCGGCTTTGAGTAGCCTGGCTAGCTCCTCCGCCATAGCCTGTCGTTTGGGTTCGGAGAATCGGCGCAGAGTTTGCTTGACTAGTTTGTATCCTTTCAGTATATTGAGACTATGCTCGGCCAGTCTTCGTGGGATACCTGGCATATCCAAAGGGTGCCAGGCAAAAATGTCCCAGTTCTCATGCAGGAATGCGCGTAATGCGGCGTCCACCATCGGATCCAGTTGTGCCCCAATGGAAGTTGTATTCTTGGGGTCCGTCGGGTGGACTTGAAATTTGACTATTTCGTCTGCTGGCTTGAAAGAAGTAGATTTGGGTCTCTTATCAAAGATTACATCGTCCCTCTCTACTATAGAACGTAGAGTGGTCAATTCTTCGGCCGCGAGGGCCTCGGATAATGCCTCAAGGGCTAGAGAGGCGGTTTTGTTTTCGGCGCGGAGTGCTATGTCCAGATCACTGGTGATAGTGATAATTCCATTGGGCCCGGGCATTTTGAGCTTCATATACCCGTAATGGGGTACGGCTTGGAAGCGCGTGAATGCGTCTCGCCCCAGCAAGGCATGATACCCGCTATTGAAAGGTGCCACATAGAAGAGTAACTCTTTGTACCTGTAGTTCTCCGGCATGCCGAATACCACGTCGAGTGTGATTTTTCCCGAGAATTTGGCTTCCCAACTAGGGATAATACTGTGAAAGGTTGTGTTACTTTGCACAATGTGACTCCTGTCCATTTGCATTTTATTGAGCGTGTCCTCGTAGATGAGGTTCAGTCTGCTACCGCCATCCATGAGCAATTTAGTGAGCCGAAAGCCATCTACGATTGGGTTTAAGACCAAAGCGGCTGGTGCCCGGACTGAGCGAGATCTTGGTTCGTCATCGGTGTTGAAAGTGATCGCCGTATCGTTCCAAGGATTTACTGTTGTCACCTGGCAGACTTCGGCGAGGTCGCGTGATAATCCCGAAGTGCAGGGAATCATCATAGCAATTTCCAAAGGTGGAAGTGATAAGCATGGAGTGTCAAACTCACAAGGAGCAAAAGGTAAGATCAATATTCTCTCAAGTCCTATCTGCCATTGGTACGACTCTACGCACACCGAACGTTTGCTTCCAACTAGAAACGAGAAATAAAATTATGTTGTGGGTATGAAGAGGATAACTTTGCATGATATCAGAGAGCTAAAATGTGAAAGTAGGTGATGTTATCATAAAGTTAGAATATATTACTAAATGTTATAAATAGCGAGTGTGGAATAATGATGGGTCGGTGTGCGGAATTGTCCTAGGCAATTGTTAACAAGACCGATAGTCGTCATTGCAATTTCATATGAGGGAGAGGCATAAGCTAACATACTTTCTCTTCTTGGATCATATGCACTTATGATTGGAACTCTAGCAAGCATCCACAACTACTAAAGATCATTAAGGTAAAACCCAACCATAGCATTAACATATCAAGTCCCCTTTATCCCATACGCAACAACCCCTTACTCGGGTTTATGCTTCTGTCACTCAAGCAACCCACTATAAGCGAATCATGAACGTATTGCAACACCCTACAACGGGAATCCCTCACGCTTGCGCGACACGGAGGGCACAATAGGACATCACCAAAATAAAACATACAACTCATACCAATCTAGATCATCAATCAACCCAAAGACAAAAGATATCTACTCAAAACATCATAGGATGGCAACACATCATTGGATCATAATATGTGACATAAAGCACCATGTTCAAGTAGGGATTACATCGGGGTGGGGGAGAGTGGACCGCGTAAAATAGATGAGGATGGTGATGTTGATGAAGACGATCACCATGGTGATGATTCCCCTCCCGATGGCACTCCGGCGCCACCGAGAGAGAGGCGGAGAGGTTCTCCCCCTTGTGCTTCCTCCTCCATGGCCTCCCCCTTGTATGGGGAGAGGTTCCCCCTCTGGTCCTTGGCCTTCATGGCGATGATGGCCCCTCTGAGATCCTTCCCAATGGCCTCCAGTGATGATGGCCCCCTCTAGCAGGGTGCCAGAGAGGGCCTAGATTAATTTCTCGTGGCTATAGAGGCTTGCGGCGGCGGAACTCCCGATCTAGGTTTCTTTCTGGATGTTTGGGTATTTGTAGGAGGGTTTGGCGTTGAGAACAAGTTAGGGGGACCCACGAGGAGTCCACGAGGCACAGGGGCGCACCCCCACCCTCGTGGGCGCCACGGGACCCCTCTCCGATAACTTTTTATTCCACTATTTTGTATATTTTCCAGAAAAAATCTCCGTTGATTTTCAGCACATTCCGAGAACTTCTATTTCTGCACAAAAACAACACCACGGTAGTTCTTCTGAAAACAGCGTCAGTCCTGGTTAGTTCTAATATAATCATACCAAAATCATATAAAACTATTGTAAACATGGCATGAATACTTCATAAATTATAGATACATTGGAGACATATCTTCATCCCCAAGCTTAATTCCCGCTCGTCCTCGAGTAGGTAAATGATAAAAGAAATAATTTATGAAGTATGAATGCTAGCAAGTGCTTAAGTTTTATCAATGATAGTTTCAATCACTTGTTCCAGCATCATTATATATCATGACAGTAGCTCAACTCATAAAACTTCTCATGATCAAGTCACAAGCTATTCACATGTTAAAGTATAGATCATAAACTTTCTTGGAAACTAACAAGCCATGCTCTTAGTCATCAAACAATTACAATTCATGTTATTTTCGGGAAGGGTCTATGTAAGAGCTTTGATTCAGCAAACTCCACATACTCAACTATCATTTAATCTTTCACAATTGCTAACACTCCTGTGATATTTATAGGTTCAAAGTTTTAGTCGGACACAAAGAAAGATAGGGGCTTATAGTTTCGCCTCCCAACCTTTTATCTCAAGGGTAATGTGAACAATAATAATTTATGAAAACCTACATCCAAGTGGATATATATATCCGGATCGCTCGAACACAAAGTGCTTGCCAAAGGAAAAAGTGTAAAAAGGAAAGGTGATGATCACCATGACTCTTGTATAAGGGTAGAAGATAAAAGTAAAAGATAGGCCCTTCGTAGAGGAAAGCAAAGGTTGTCATGCGCTTTTATGGTTGGATTCACAAAATCTTAATGCAAAAGAATGTCACTTTTTTTTGAAAAGACAGTAGGAGAGGCTCCTACTAGTTGTATATATTACTTTCTTTGTAACTGGTTACAATGTTACATAGAAGAATACATGGTGGTGTTCTATTATCCCTCCATCCCCAGGGGGAGTGGAGTTATAGATGATCACTAGAACAAGTGTTCGCTATACAAAGATCAGGGAGGTAGTTTAGGCTAGTGAGTCACAGAAATTAGTTACAAAAGACCTTTGTGTCTCCTTCGCCCTGTATTGGAGTAGGCCAAAGTCTGTCTTGAAACGTGCCAACCAGGAATCAGTGCTGGGGTTGACCCCTCTGAAGTGTTTATTATTGCGCTCCTTCCATAAACTCCAAGCTGCTATGAGAAAAATTTCCATGAAGAGATGTCGACGACCAGACTCATTTATTTGTGTGAGCATATCAAGCCTGGAGTCAAACTCCGGCCATGCAATGTCAATTTTCTGCCAGCAAGCTTTACTGAATGGGCATGTGAAGATCATATGGTCCACTGTCTCCTCAATTCCTTGTCCACAGAGAAGGCAGTCGAAAATGGCACCAATGTTGTAGTGACAACGCTTCAGCATGTTCCTTGTGTTCAGGCGATCGAGAAGTAATAGCCAGCAGAAAATATGATTTTCATGGTGCTTTTAGATTGCCACAGGAGCCCAAAGGCTGGGTGTCTTGGTGCCAGCCTAAAGCAAAATTTGTTGTAATCAGCAGCTTTGAACTCAGATTGTCCCCAGGTATAGTGCCACATGTCAGTTGTAGTCGTGGACGGGCACATGTGTGTGGTTAGGGATTGCATATCCCGGACTTCCAACAGTGCCTCAGGAGAGAGCGGCAGGTGGAAAAGGCCATGCAGCGACGTGCTCTCCAAGAAATCCTTGACGGACGTGTCTTCATGCAGGGCAAAGGAAAAGGCCCGGGGGTGCGAGGTCTCCAAGGTGTTATCAAGCCAGAGATCTTTCCATACAAGAGAAGTTGTCCCGTCTACCACTTGGACGCACGGAATTCCGCGGTATTTAGGGGTAAGTTTAAGCACGTCCCGCCACCAGAACGAGCCCACTACGTCCACGGCGTGTGGAATCTTGCCTGCATAGTAGGTGTCCCAAAGCAGGTGCACCCAAGGGACATCTTTCTTGTTATAAAACTTGTGGAGAAATTTCATGAGCAAAGCTTCATTTTGAAGTTTCAGATTAATCACTCCATGGCCTCCATTTTTCTTGGGCCGGCAGACCAAGCTCCAGGCGGCTAGCGAGTTACATTTATCCCCGTGCTCGGTCTTCTTATTCCAAAGGCAGTGGCGCCGGATCTTATCCAACATCTCAATGATTTGTAGGTGTAACTTTAGAGTGCACATGGCATAAATAAGCAGGGACGTCACGGTTGCATTAAGCCATGAAAGCTTCCCCCCATACGACATCATAGAGATCATGGCAGTGAGGCGTCGTTCAACACTACAAACAAGAGGCATGAGGTCTTGCACCGTAGGTTTTGAGGTACCCATGGGAAGTCCAAGGTACGTAAAAGGCATGGTGCCAACCGAACAGCCAAAGATGGCAGCGAGCTCAGCAGTGGAAGTATCATCCAGGTTTATAGGGATCAGGGTGGACTTGTTGAAGTTGATCTTAAGACCAATGGACAGTGCATAATCCGAAAGAATTTGCTTGATAGTTGCAGCTTGACGTGGGCATGTAGGGAGAGCCAAGATGGTATCGTCGGTGTACTGGACGATAGGGTATTCAGATTGTCCTGGGCAAGGAAAAGGCAGATCGATCCTCCCCTGTCTAAATGCATTGTTGATGGCAACTTGAAGCAGATCAGCCGTAATGACAAATAGCAGAGGGGACAGAGGATCACCCTGGCATACGCCACTTTTACAATGGAATTGGCGGCCCGGTACGCCATTTAGCAGAATGGATGAACGTCCAGACGAAAAGATGCAGCAAATCCAGGTGAGCCACTTGTCAGAGAAACCCATATGCCGCATGATGTTGATCATAGGTTCATGGCCAATAGTGTCAAATGCTTTTGCGAAGTCCAGCTTCAGCAAAATGATTTTTCTTATTGATGCATGACATTGGTGGATATATTGGAAGGCCCAAGCCAGGCAATCTTGGATGGTCTTGCCCTTTAGGAAGCCATACTGATTGCGATGGACTATATTCAGGATGATCTTTTATAGGCGATTAGCCAAGAGTTTGGTGATCAACTTAAGGCAATAGTTCAGCAGTGTAATCGGTCTATAGTCATTGACTGTTTCAGGTGAGTGTACTTTTGGGATGAGAGTAATAAGACCATCATTGATGCTTGTTAGATCAAGATCACCCGCGTGGAATTGGGAGCATTGGGTGTAAAAATCATACTTGATCAGATGCCAGCAGGCCTTGAGGAATGCTCCACTAAATCCGTCCGGGCCAGGTGCTCGGTCAGAAGGCATCTCTTTCACCACAACATCTATCTCGTCATGTGTGAATGGATCTGTTAAGTGATCAAGATCATTGGAACGTCGCAATAAAGAAGGTAAGTCGAATTTCATTTCAGCAAGTGATGTAGAGCCCAGGCGATTTTTGTATGTCTGGAAGAGGAGGGCCTCTTTGCTCGTGTGATCCTCCACTTGATTGCCCTCATGGTCCAGGAAGCTAGCGATATTGTCATTACGGTAGCGTTCTGTGGCCACTGCCTGAAAAAACCTCGTGTTCCCATCACCGAATTTGATCCAACGGATTGTGCACCATTTCTTCCAGTATAACTTTTGATATTGTAAGAGCCTCGGAATATGATTCTTGAGGATGGTACGAAAATTGCTTTCAGGGATGGTGAGGGGACTTTTGTTTTCCAGCTCGTCAAGATGAGCCAAGGTTTGGTTGTAGTTGTCAATGGCGATCGTCAAGCGAGAAATGTTTTTACTCCAAGTCTTGAGGGCGTGTCTGAGCCTTTTGAATTTAGCACAAAGGACAGTGGCTGCGTTAGGCGAATTCACCGGTTTGTTCTAGGAGGTATGCACCACATCCAAGAAACCAGGGTGTAGAAGCCAATAAGACTCGAACCTGAAAACCTTACTGCGTGGTATACACGTTTTGATTGAGATAACGCAGGGTATGTGGTCGGAGACAGGCTTACCGAGCGGCTTAACCAGAGTTTTGGGGTAAACGTTGGTCCAATGCAGTGAAGTAAAAAACCAATCTAACTGCTCGAGTAGGGGATCAAGTTTCATGTTACTCCATGTATAGGCTCGGCCTTTAACAGGAAGCTCGATAAGGTTTTGCGCACGGATAATATCATTGAATGTGAACATGTTAGTGGTACTACCGCCAGGTTTATTGCGATTATTAGGCGCTCGAATATAGTTGAAATCACCCAGCAAAAGCCAGTCCTGTGAGGCAGGAATGTCTAACTCATATAACCAATTTGTGTAGGTCACCCGTTCATCCCCAGTACAGGGCCCATAAATATTAGCTAGCGTCCAAGTTCGCCGAGATTGCGTGCTAGTGAAGGTGACAACAAGTGCAAAATGATCAGAGAATAAAACCGAGCCCGTAAACATTGAGCTCTTCCAGATCATAATAATACCACCCGAGGCGCCACGAGAAGGCACAAAAGCAAAACGATGAAATTTCTTGGGACAACATGATTTGATAAAAGCAAGATCGAATGAGGTCTTTTTGTTTCTTGCAAACAAACGATCTCACAACCACTAGCGATGATAGCATTATGGAGCGCTAACTGCTTAGGTTCAGACTTCAGACCACGAATATTCCATGAAAGGACATTCCAAGAGCGGAAAGAGACATAGAATGCAGGTAAATTAGGCATAAGTTGAAGTACCACTGCCTCCAGCAGCTGCAACGTCAGGAGCAGCATCTGAATCTTCAACAGGCGTCGCAGTAGTTGGTGTTGCCAAGAGAGCTTCTTCAGTAAATTCTGCAGCTGGGATAGTGCACCTGTTGACTTCGACAGCTTGCAGTGTAGCAATGGGAGTTGGGGGAGGGATATCATCCGAATCCTGCACATGTGTGAAGGAGGAGGAGGAGTCCACCTCAGGTACGATTCCGGGCTTAACCTTGGAAGTGGCTGGGCGGGTATCAGTGGGCATGTTGACCTTGAAACCATTGTATTTGTTGGTCCTGGTGCTGCGGCGAACTTCAACAGTGTAGATTGGCGCAAAAGCAGCTTTGGAGCGACGACCACGGGTCACCAAGGGTCCAGAGGGTAGTTCAATGCTGACAGTTGCCAGGCCCAAACCATCGTGTGGGGGTTCAATCAGCTGCGAGGAGGAGGAGCCAGGGCCCTGGAGGCTAGTCTGAGCATCAGTGCTTAACAGCAGTTGGTTTACAGGCAAAGCTTCAGAAACAGCAGAGTGGGGGTCTGCAGTGCAATTGTGCAGAAGAAGGCAGCTGCTCGAAGTGAACTCCAGTGTGCAGACGGTGGAGCTGGCAGTGCAATTGATGACACAATATCATTAGGTTGCAGCTCCTGAATGACCATAGACAAGGAAGGCAGCTGCTCGAAGTGAACTCCAGTGTGGTCCAAGGAAACCAAAACAGAAACTGCAGCATTGACAGTCCTCATACCGAAAGCATTGCGCCAAGGCCCAATGGTTGCAAACATGGGCCGTAGAGCATCAAATATAAATGTATTGAGCCATTGCCCGGGAATTGGGTCTTCAATCAGTAGAGATAGAAGAGTAGAGCCTTGGGTCGAAAGACCAAACTGAATTCCATGATCATGCAGAACCACAGACACAGCAAATGAATCAGTTGGCATAGGAGGGTTCGGCGGCTGTAGAGTTTGCTGCGGGAAAATGATCATATCAGTGGTAGCAGAGCTGTTGTCTTCATCAGAAGTGGAAAAGGAATCATTCCAGGCTTGTGTTGGGCTGTCAGTCAGGTTGTTTTTAGGGAGAATGCCATCTTGGAATGTAAGACCTTAAGCAGCCAGCCAAGCTTGGTAATTGACCAAATGCGGAGGGAGGGGTGGAAGGGGAGGTGCAGGCGGCTGCGGCCACGTACCCCAAGCAGCATTGGCACCACCATTGTTACCATTGTCAACAGCCTCGTCAGGTTCAGCAGGAGTAGCATTCTGCACAAGCCAGTTATGAACCTGCTGCTGATACAGTTGCTCTGCAGTGAGTTCAGGGCCAAATTGCGGATGTGGGTTACCATCAGGCGGCGGGGTTTCTTCACCAGCAGGTTGAACTTCAGGGAGCAATCCATTCCAGTCATTGCTTCGAAGAATGGTAACTTGGACAGTCCAGCAATCTCTGGCTCCCCCAAGCTGCCAGACAACGAAGCTCTTTGGGATCAGACGCATGCGAAGACCACGGGCTTTGATCAGCATGTAGCATCGGTCTTGCCTATGATTGTACCAGGACACCAGAGATCCATAGCCACCAAGAGCCTTGGTAATGTACTAATCGGTCTGATAATCATATGGAAAACCAAAAAACATCAACCAAACCTCGGGGCCAAAAGTTGTGGTGCGGCAATTCAGAGCTTCATTGTGTGGCACAAAATTGATAAGAAGATCTTCATCCTCGAGTTCAATGGGTGTGTTGACAGCAGTGTCACGCAAGAAAGAATCCGCAAAACTGAAGATCCCAATACCAAGTCGATGGTCACTGACTTCAGTGGGAAAGAGCTGAGAGGCATGGAGCTGACCTACAATGGCATTGCAAACGGTAGCCCGGCGATGCAGAGGGACGTACTCACTGTCCTCCGCGATGGCCAAGAACTCATGGCTGAGCGGAGGAATTGGACCAACGATCATCCCGCTGCGCACCACACGATCCGCCGGACCAGGCTCGACGGCAAACCCCGGAGGAAGGAACGGCACTGGATTCAGAGGGTAGTTCGCCATTGCCAAGGGCTGCGGGGGTGGATGGGTTTGGCTAGTGAGCAAGACTGGTGATGGGACTAGGCATGGGCGCGTCGGTTGAGAACTCGAGGAGGGAGACGACGCATGAGCGGTAGGAATGGAAAGCAGAGCAGATTTGGGAATCCATTTCCATCTTTGGGCGCGGATGCGTTTGTGACAGGATCGTGCCACGTGTCCATAAAACCCACAGGCAGTGCAACAGACGGTGCGTTTGTTATCTCTGGGGGGCCGGCTATGGAATTAACAGGAGCAGAGGATCCAGTCGCGCCCAGATTCTTAGTCACCAAACTAAGTTCATCAATTAGAGGAGACTTACCAATGCTGCGGCAGTCACTTGCCTTGTGGTCAGGTGCGGAGCATTGAATGCAAATCAATCTGGCCTGGCAAGCAATCTTGCAGTGGCCCCATTGCAGGCGAGAACAAAGAGATGCCTAATTAGAGGACAAAGAAATAATATCCGGTAGCGTATAATGGGCTTGGGCCAAATCTGCTTTGTGCTTAGCACTGAGAGAGGGAGGCCACGTAGTATGTTCCGGTGCATAGCTAAGAGCAGATGTCAAAAAACAGCGTGGTAAGGGCGGGTATGGGGCATTTAAAGGCCCCGAAAATAATGTCATTGGGTGATTGCTTAGCCTCCAATTCCGCCTCAGACAAGAGAAGTTCCATTAATGCAATACAATCAATGCTGCCCGAGGAAATAGCGTTGATGTCGCCGTGCTGAGTTGTCGGTTGGATCAAATCAACTTGAATTTGGATATTGTCTGTGTTCTTCACCAACGAAGATGTAGAAGCTTCATGATCATTCGAGCTAGAAAAATTCCATTGCTTCAAATTAACAAGATTAAATTTGCTGAGCTCTTTGGCTGATGAATGATCGAGAGATTGCCCCTTCCGCAAGAAATCCAGAGAAGCAGAGATGGCCACGGGCTGTCGATCCAAAACCTCAACCAATTCTTGATCAGCATGCCAATGTGAGGCAGAGAAACGCTTAGCAAAATGGCCACTGAACAGATGGAAGTGGCATACAAAGTCGGGCCAAACACGATATTAATCCATAAATGAAATGCCCCACTTTGTTGTTGGCCACAGAAAAACGAAATGATCGTGAGGAAAGGGCCACAACCTTGAAACCAGAGCAAATCCCTCAAATGCAACATTGCAAAGCCAATCCCACCGAATCATTTATGAGAGGGAATGAAGCCGAAGAGAAGGAAACGACCAAAAAGAACTCCTTGGCGTCTCGGGAGGGAGAGAAGTGCACCGTAGAACCAAACTTACGTCTCACCTGATCTGCTAGGGACAAACCAGGAGCCAAATCCCAATGTAGAAGGCCCTCCATGGTGGTGGAATCTAGAGATCTCCATTGTTGGTGGACAGCAGGTGGGAGAGGGGAGAGGTGGGAGAGGAGAGGGAGGGAGAGAGAGCCATCCGAATTGCATAATGTCACTTTATATTGCCGCTTGTGATAAAGACCTTTATTATGCAGTCCGTCGCTTTTATTTCTTTCCTATCACAAGTTCATATAAAGCTTATTTTCTTCGCACTAATAGATCATACATATTTAAGGAGCATTTTTTATTGCATGCACGATGACAACTTACGTGAAGGATCTTACTCAATCCATAGGTAGGTATGATGGACTCTCATGGCAAAGCTGGTTTAAGGGATGTTTGGAAGCACAAGTAGTATCTCTACTTGGTGCAAAGAATTTGGCTAGCATGAGAGGGAAAGGCAAGCTCAACATGTTGGATGATCCAATACAATATAACATTTCAGATATAGGAAAACATAACCCATCAAGTTGTCTTGTCCAACATCAACTTTTTAGCATGTCATATTTTAATGAGTGCTCACAATTACAAAAGATGTCCAAGATAGTATATTTATATGTAAAATCTCTCTTCCTTCAATATTCTTTCATGAATTGTTCAAGTGACCAATACTATGTTCGCTAACTTTCAATAAGTTTACTACCTATACTTATTATGTGTGAAGTCATTACTCCCCATGTTATAAGCATATGAAACATATATAAATTCATATTTATGATATTCAATTCATTCAACCATTTACTCATAGGATATACTTGAAGCACGTGAGTAAATGACAAATTACTCCAAAAAGATATAAGTGAAGAACACTAAGTAGTCAAATAATTGACTAGCCATGGGAGGATTCTTTTTCATTCAAGATTTCAGATCCATTGATTTTATTCAAACAACAAGTAAAATTGAAAATACGCTCCAAGCAAAACACATATCATGTGACGAATAAAAATATAGCTCCGAGTAAGGTATACTGATACATCTACAACATATCTATAATTTTTGATTGTTCCATGCTATTATATTACCCGTTTTGGATGTTTATGGGCTTTACTTTACACATTTATATCATTTTTGGGACTAACCTACTAACCGGAGGCCCAGCCCGTATTGCTATTTTTTTTTCTATTTTAGTTTTCGAAGAAAAGGAATATCAAACGGAGTCCAAACGGAATGGAACCTTCGGGAGCGTGATTTTTGGAACAAACGTGATCCAGAGGACTTGGAGTGGAAGTCAGGTAACAATCGAGGCGGCCACGAGGGTGGAGGGGGCGCCCTCCTACTGGGCGCGCCCCCTATCTAGTGGGCCCCTCGGGAGTCCCCCGACCAACTTCTTTCGCCTATATATTCCCATATACCCTAAAACATCGAAGACAACAATAGATCGGGAGTTCCGCCGCCGCAAGCCTCTGTAGCCACTAAAAACCTCTCAGGAGCCCGTTCCGGCACCCTGCCGGAGGGGGAATCCCTCACCGGTGGCCATCTTCATCATCCCGGCGCTCTCCATGACGAGGAGGGAGTAGTTCACCCTTGGGGCTGAGGGTATGTACCAATAGCTATGTGTTTGATCTCTCTCTCTCTCTCTCTCTCTCTCTCTCTCTCGATTATCTTGAGGTGATACGATCTTGATGTATCGCGAGCTTTGCTATTATAGTTGGATCTTATGATGTTTCTCCCCCTCTACTCTCTTGTATTGGATTGAGTTTTCCTCTCAAAGTTATCTTATCGGATTGAGTCTTTAAGGATTTGAGAACAATTGATGTATGTCTTGTCGTGCTTATCTGTGGTGACAGTGGGATATCACATGATCCACTTGATGTATGTTTTGGTGATCAACTTGCGGGTTCCGCCCATGAACCTATGCATAGGGGTTGGCACACGTTTTCATCTTGACTCTCCGGTAGAAACTTTGGGGCACTCTTTGAAGTACTTTGTGTTGGTTGAATAGATGAATCTGAGATTGTGTGATGCATATCGTATAATCATACCCACGGATACTTGAGGTGACAATGGAGTATCTAGGTGACATTAGGGTTTTGGTTGATTTGTGTTTTAAGGTGTTATTCTAGTACAAACTCTATGATAGATCGAACAGAAAGAATAGCTTCATGTTATTTTACTATGGACTCTTGAATAGATAGAACAGAAAGGATAACTTTGAGGTGGTTTCGTATCCTACCATAATCTCTTCATTTGTTCTCCGCTATTAGTGGCTTTGGAGTGACTCCTTGTTGCATGTTGTGGGATAGTTATGTGATCCAAGTATGTTATTATTGTTTAGAGAACTTGCACTAGTGAAAGTATGAACCTTAGGCCTTGTTTCCTAGCATTGCAATACTGTTTACGCTCACTATTATCATTAGTTACCTTGCTGTTTTTATATTTTCAAATTACAAATACCTATATCTACCATCCATGTTGCACTTGTATTACCATCTCTTTGCCGAACCAGTGCACCTATACAATTTACCATTGTATTGGGTGTGTTGGGGACACAAGAGACTCTTTGTTATTTGGTTGCAGGCTTGTTTGAGAGAGACCATCTTCATCCTACACCTCCCACGGATTGATAATCCTTAGGTCATCCACTTGAGGGAAATTTGCTACTGTCCTACAAAGCTCTGCACTTGGAGGCCCAACAACGTCTAGAAGAAGAAGGTTGTGTAGTAGACATCAAGCTCTTTTCTGGCGTCGTTGCCGGGGAGGTGAGTGCTTGAAGGTATATATTTAGATCTTGTAATCGAATCTTTTTGTTTCTTGTTTTATCACTAGTTTATTCTATAAAAGAAAACTACAAAAAAATGGAATTGAGTTTGTCTCATATGCTTCATCTTTTTAATATCTTTCGTGAGAATGATGGAAAGGAAAATTGTGCTCAATTGCTAGAGGAAGAATGCATTAGAATGTATGGCACTAAATATTTGAATGATGAGCATGATTGCAATGTTATTAGTATGAATTCCTTGAATATCCATGGTGCTAATGATATGCAAAGCCACAAGCTTGGGGAAGCTATGTTTGATGAAGATCATATTTTTTGTCCCCCAAGTTTTGATGGGAATATTTATTATGATGAAAGCATGCCTCCTATTTATGATGATTATATTGATGAAAGTGGATTTGGAGAGGTCATGACTTTAGTTAGTGATGAATCCACTATTTCGGAAGAGGTTACAATTGATTATGAGAACAAAGTTTTTTTTGACTGGAAACTGTGAGGCAACAACCCCACAATATTTTATTAAAACTCAACCACCAAACATACAAAAAGGTTCTGAGAAAGAAACAAACTATGGGGGAGGGAAAGCTACTTACCTAGTTAGCTATTTACATAATTACAGGCACATGTACAAAGATACATACAGCCAACTATGGCAAAGAATTGACCCAGGCTAACATAAAAGGTTTTAAACTAGGCTTGAATCTGTGAGAGTGCAGAGTAACATCACGAATGAAGTTTCTCTTCCAAGCAGCAAATGTTGGCCTTTCATATATGAAGATTCTGCCACTTCTTAAGATCCACATATTCCAGGCTGCAAGATAAACAATCTCCCTGAAGAAAGGTTGCCCAAAGCTCCTCCTTGTAGCAACTAAACACTGAGATGTGGTTAAACCAGCTAACCACTGGATGTGCAAGTAATTCCATACTCTTGTGCTGAATTGACATGTGAAGAAAAGGTGATATCTGTCCTCATAAGTATGGGCATAGCATAATGGGCAGGTGTCATCTTCCTGAGGTGATCGCCAGTGCCTCCTCACCAGCAAATCTCTAGTATTTATCCTGTCATTTAGCATTAACCACGCAAACACCTGTATCTTCATTGTCGCCTTACTTTCCCAAATCCATTTGGATGGAGTATCAGTGGCCATGTGGGCATGCATCACTGTATAATAACTATTTGCAGAGAAGATACCTTTGCCAGGTGTCCAAGACCAAGAATTATGAATCTCTTCATCAGCATGAAGGTCAAGGAGACCAGACTGGACAATGATCATCTCAGCCATTGCTTTTGGTGACAAGGGTAGATGAAAAAGCTCAGACATATCCACTGTGTTAATCACCTTGCGTACAGACACCTTATCATCGATGACGAAAGAGAACAACCTTGGAAACCTCTCTCTGAGCGGAACCGATGATTCTAGGAATACCCAAGCATCAAACCAAAAAAGAACAGAGTCGCCCATGTTAATGATGACCTGAGAGTATAGTCTGAAAACTTCATTGAGTTTAAGGATGTCTCTCCACCAATAAGAACCACATAAAACTGTGCCATGAGGAACAACACCATCATAGTAGGTATTCCAAATAAGAGAAACCCAAGGGATGTCAGCTTTGTTATAAAACTTGGAAAGGTTCTTGGAAAGGAGAGCTCTGTTTTGGATGGTTAGGTTTACTATTCCCATACCACCTTTGTCTTTGGGTCTGCAGACAAGAGGCTGAAAGTGCGTTATATCGACTAGAGGGGCGGGGGGTGAATAGGCGATTTTTATGAATTCTTCACTAAGGAATTTGCCGGTGAGGAAATTCCTTAGCGAAGAACTACTTGCAGCGAAATAAGTACTCAGAAGTATGCGTAATAGGATACAAGCATGGTCATCATGATGAAATGAAGACAAGCACAGAGTACAGAAAGCGTAATCACAGGATAACAAGATGAAGACAAACAGACTGAAGAAATTGAACTGAGGAAATTGAGAAAGTCTTCAGTCAAAGTCTTCAAACACAGATATGAACAACATTCAACACAGTAATGAGGAAATGAAAGGGTTGAGGAAATAGAACCAGTTAGTTGGTGAAGACAATGATATGGTAAACCAGTTCCAACTGCTGTCTTAGTTGTACGTCTGGTTGGAGCCGCTGAGTATTTAAACTTGAGGACACGCAGTCCCGGACACCCAGTCACTGAGCCGCAACTCAGGACACCCAGTCCTCACCATATTCTCCTTGAACTAAGACCACGCAGGCCTCGTCCAATCACTCGTGGTAAGTCTTCAGGTGACTTCCAAACCTTCACAGACTTGGTCACTCGGCGATCCACAATTCATCTTGGATGCTCTAGATCTTGACGCCTAACCGTCTGGAAGAAGCACAGTCTTCAAAGGTAACAAGCGTCAGATCCACGTAGGATCAATTTCTTCAGTGATGCTCAATCACTTTGGGTTTGTGGGGGTTTGGTTTTGGGATTTTCCTCACTTGATGATTTTCGCTCAAATTCCTCGGAGGATGGGTTGCTCTCAAATGACAAGTGTCATGTTCTCCTGGAGCAGCCAACCAGCTAGTGGTTGTAGGGGGCGGCTATTTATAGCCTTGGGAGCAGCCCGGCATGATAAGACATAAATTCCCTTCAATGATATGACCGTTAGGTGGATAAGATATTTTGGGACAGCCGGCGCGCAGCACAGCAACGGTCGGAAATTTGACTCTCAAATTCCTCAGGGCTATGATGTTCCTCACTGTGTAGGCAATTCGCACTGGCGAATTCCTAACTCCTCAGTCAGAGCAAAGTCATCAGTGACCAGAAGAACTGCGTCTCTGGTACTGAGGAAATTGACTGAACTGTATGAGATTTCCAATGGCTTCACTCGAAGGGATTGGTAGGTGTAGGATTTTGAGTTGAGCATCACATGGAAAATTTTCCTTAGTATTTCCTCGACCCCCTTTAACAGTACGGTGTTTCCTATGACTCAAGAAAGAGAAAATGAAACTACGAAAACAAAAGTCTTCACGCTTCATGTTCCTCAAATGAATATTAAGTCTTCAAGGTCACACCAATTTCTTCACTTTCAAAGTCTTCAGAAAGTCTTCAGAATATCAAAGTCTTCAGTCGAAGAACTTCATTTTTAGGGGTCGACTTTCTCTATAAATATCAAACTCCTCATAGACTTATAGACCTGTGTACACTCACAAACGCATCAGTCCCTTAACCTATAAGTCTTCGATACACCAAAATCACTAAGGGGCACTAGATGCACTTACAATCTCCCCCTTTTTGGTGATTGATGACAACATAGGTTAAGTTTTCAACGGGGATAAACATATGAAGTGTAAACACTGATATTGAGGAATTTGATTGCAAGATATAGAAGAACTCCCCCTGAAGATGTGCATAGTGAGGAATTTTGCTTTTGAGGCAATGCACATTTGAAGAGTTGAATCATGGAGATCTCCCCCTATATCTTGTAATTCATACACGCATTTGATATATAATATGAAGAATTTGAAATGCATGATGAAATATGGTGACTGATGAGATTCAGCATGCGTGCAATAATATTAACGAGGAATAAGCATGCAGAATAGCACATCAAAAGTATCAGAGCTCAGTGCATCAAAAGCATCAGAGCACCATCCAAAAGTATCAAGGCACCATCGGGTTTAAGATTACAACTCGATCCAATAAAAGTTTCGGAAGAACGAGAGTTGTAACTTAAAAAACGCCCTTAGTGTAGACCCGCTTGAAGACTAACTCAGATTTCTCCCCCTTTGTCATCAAATGACCAAAAGGCTCGAAACTGAGGACTAACGCCCCTGAAGAATTTCAAGTCGATGGAGGAGCGCCAGTGTTGTCGGGGTTGTTTGTTGTAGTAGGGCCTGCCGCAGTGTCGTCCAAATCTTCATACTCATCAGTGTCGCGCGATGAAGAATAAGAGCTGGCCACCAGTGGAGGAACTTTGACCCTCTTGAATTTCTTCGGAGGAGGTGCAGACCAGTCAAATTCTTCCTTGAGACCCATAGTCTTCAGTTCTTCAGCGCTATAAACATGAGTGAGAACAGCCCAGGTATGGTTGAGAGTTTCATGAAGGTAGTAGTGGTTTTTCTTCACGGCATTATGTGTTGAGGTCATGTTGTGAAGAATTGCACCAAACTGAGGCTTCACCCATTTGTTATTGCGATCAACCTTCTGATGAAGACTGAGGAGTAACTCACGGTCAGTCATCACCCTGGGTGCTGTGGCTTGAGGATTTTGCTTAGCTGAGGTATTTGCGGCAGTGTGTGTGTGGCAGAGTCATCATTGGTAGAGTAAGATGTAGCCAGACGAAATTGACCATCCAATGGACGAGTGCCTTCATCGATCACCGCAGTTGCCTTGCCCTTATCATCAGATGATGAAACTAGTCGTTTGAGGACTTCAATGGGAGGCAAGTAGCTACCGTGGTTCAGAGTGTCAGCTTTGTAATTCAGTGAAGACCTTGCCCTTATGAATCTCATAATCCAAGGCGCATAGGGCTTCAGCTCGAATGGTGACATGGCAACATTTGCCAGAGTCCTCATGAAGAAATCATGGAAGTTGACGGGAACGCCATGAATGATTTTGAAAAGCATATTCTTCATGATGCCAACGGCTTCTTCATCATTTGAGTCGTGGCCCTTGATAGGACTCATTGTCTTTGTCAGAATGCGATAGACAGTCCGAGGCACATAGAGCAATTCCTTGACGAGGAACTTGGTTCCTGGGGCCTGCCCTGGCTTCAAAGGCTTCATGAGCACTTGCATATAATGATTTGTTAGTTCAGGGTCATTGTAGATGCAACATGCACTGTCATGGGGTGGATCAAGAGGAAGGACACGAAGCAATTCAGTTGACGGTGCCTTATAATGAGTGTTTTCAGTCATCCAGTCTAGTACCCATGAATTGACATCTTCAGTGTCTCCGGTGATATGCAGTGTAGCGTAGAATTGAAGAATGAGTTCTTCATTCCAATCACAGATGTCAGTGCTGAAATTGAGTAATCCTGCATCGTGAATAACACTGAGGACTGGCTCAAGGCATGGCAGAGATTCCATATCCACGTGAGGAATATGTTCATGATCGAAGATTTTGTCCTTGTCAAACAACACTGAGGAATAGAAGTTGGCTTGACTAGCAGTCCAGAAACGCCTCTTCCTTATGTGAGCAGAGTCATATGGATTATAGTCAGTGAAGAACACATGCTCCGAAAAGAAGTCTTCAGCCTTGAATTTTTGGTTGCTTGAGAACGGATTCTTCGGCCTGGGCAGTGGAGTGTCAGTGATTTGCAGCACAACCTCAGGAATCGCGATGTCAGGTTCTTCAGGCTGAGGAATTTCTGGTTCCTCTTCTTGTGCAGCTTGGGGATCAGCAGCAGCAGGTTCTTCAGCACTAGCGGCTGGAATTTCTTCATGAACAGAAGGAGTGGGATGAGTTTCTTCAGAGCCCATCTGAACTGTGGTTGCCGGGACTGAGGAATCTATTGGATAGGTGTGAATGGAGGAGTATTGGGATGCTGACTTTCCCAAAAGTCATCATTCATCATTGGTGTAGTGCATCCAATATCCACATCTTCATCTTCATTTTCAATTTCCTCAACACCAGCCTCTTCAGCTGTGAACTGAGGCATAGGTGAGGAAATGACTGGCGTTGAAGGGATTGCGTCCACTTCAATTTCATCATCAAGCTGCTCTGATGCAGCAGCAGACTGATTTTCTTCATCAGATCCACTTGGGATCTTGTAGTCTTCTCCATAAGGAACAATTTCCTTTGATGACATGGAGGAAATTGGAACAACATCAATCGGATTTTCAAGTGAGCTGGTCATTGGCTTCATTTTCTTCGCAGCCGAAGAATTTGACGCAGCTGATGCCTTCCTTTTCTTCACTGCAGCTCGCTCTACAGCCTTGGTCTTCTTCACTTCATAGGCAGAAGGAAGAATTGGAGTTGGTGTAGGCCCGGGAGGAGCTGAGGACTTTGGTTGATTTTCTTCAGGCGCAACTGGTGCAGTTGCCCTGATCTCTTCAGTTTCTTCAGGCGCACCACTAGTGGATGCCCTGGCAATTTCTTCAGCGGCTGGAATGGAGTCATCAACCCTGGAACTTGTATTTTCATCAGCAGGATGAAAGTCATCAGCGGTGCTGGCATGTTCTTCAGCAGGCTGAGCAGAGTCTGCAGCCTGAGGGTTTTCTTGTTGTGATGGGGCTGCAACAGTTGTCATTTTCTTCGTCAAGTTGACGAATCTCAATTTGGCTCCTTGCCAATCAGCATTGTATGCATCGAAGTCTTTGCTGAGGGCTTGGATTTCAGACTGAGCCTGGAGAAGTTCCTCAGGTGTCATTCTGACAACCTTTTTCTTCAGGAGCTTCTCCTTCCTGTATTGAGCCTTCTTGATCTCACGTGCCTTCTCAAATTTCCATTTCTCTTGAGTGATGAAATGGGTCAGCATGTGACTTTGACCGGGAGTCAGAGGCAGATCAGGCATTGGAGTGTTTGGATCCTTGTGCCAGAGATCAATGTAATCGAGGATCTTCTTCGGATCCAAAAGCAGTGGCACAAATGTGCCTTTGTCTCTAGCGGCCTTCACTTGCCTGTATCTGATGATTTCTGCAAGTTCTTCATCAGAAGCTTCATCATCAGAGGGCACTTGGAATGCAACCTGTTTCTTCCTTGGACTTGGCCGAGGACCGCGTCCAGCTGTTGCTTTAGTCTTCAACAGTGTGGGGCCTGATGAGGACATTGGTGCATCTGAGGAACTTGCTGAGAC
This sequence comes from Triticum timopheevii, assembly GCA_963921465.1. Lineage (NCBI taxonomy): Eukaryota > Viridiplantae > Streptophyta > Magnoliopsida > Poales > Poaceae > Triticum > Triticum timopheevii. The sequence continues at coordinate 527,368,137 of OY997268.1, forward strand.
ACCAGAAGCAATTGAAAAACCAGTAGTCCTTTCGCATGTAGCCAGATGCACAGGAGTTGAGGACTTTGGTGGAGCAGTAGCAGTGTGAGGAATTTGCCGTGAGGGCATAGCTGAGGAACTTGGCCGTGAGGGAACTGTTGGTGAAGCACTTGGCTTGCGAGCAGGCTTCTTCAGCATTGATTTTCTCGGTCTGATCGAGGTCTCAGCAGCAGCAGAATCCTCATTGAATTTCCTCACTGCCTCCTTGGCTTGTCTTGCCAATTTAGCTTGGCGCCTAGCCCATTCTTCAGGAAAGTCTTCACCACGCTTGATGCTGGTGGGATCAGCTACTTGGCTAGGTGCCAATGGAGCTATTGGGCATGGAGGATTTAAAGCGAATTTCTTCATGTACTTTGGAGTAACATATCGATATTCCCTCCATTCTCTTTCCCATCTTCGTTCAATCCTCTGAATGCGCACTTTGCGCTGATTTTTGTTCTCTTTGCCAAATTTGGCTTCATCAGGTGTGCAATAATCCTTGTATATGTCATCAGGGATTTTGAAACCAGTCATGACCTCAGGTTTCTTTCCTCCTTTCTGTGGTCTCTTTCCTTCAGCCATATTCTTCAGATGAGGAATTTGAACAATTGAACACTCTGAAGAAGTATGCAGTTTTTCTTCGAGGAACGTTGCAAATGAGTTAAGTTGATGAGAACCTAGTGATTCAGCAGCGGACATGAGTACCTGTGAACAGAGTGTAGGTGCGAGGAATTTGGAGAGGTCATATGCGTTCTCAGAAGATTTTTCGAAAAGACACGTTTTGAGGAATTTGACCAGTTAAGCCTTGAGGAATTTCACTAAGCGTTCTTTGTCTTAGGTTCCAGAGTTGTACAGATCGAAAATCCACACAATTGAGGAATCTTGAAGAAAATGAGAGCTTAGAGAAATGGATCAAGAGCATACAGTGTGTGAGGTGTTCATATGTGAAGATTTGAAGAATAAAACACCTTTGAAGATTTTCAGGAAAGCTTGAGAATCAAAGTGAGTAACAAAAGTAACTTTTAATTACCCAAAACGAAGAACACGACGAACTGAGATGAACAGAGGTGAAGTTCGTCATGTTAGATTTCCCACGCCCTAACTTGGCAAAGGGAAACAACTACGGCGGCGGCGGAGTGAAGATTTCCGCAACCGGTGCGAGTACGACGTCGACGAGGTCGAGGCAGCGAAGCTCTTCCTCACCGGCGACGATGGAGTAGCGGCGGCGCTAGGGTTTGAGGAGCTCGAGCGAGAGACAGCGGCCGAGCGGAGTAAATGAAGTGAGGAAGGGGATAGGGGTATTTATAGCCACGGTAAAAACTGTTCGCCCGAAGATTTTGGGACGAACATGCCCCTTCCCTTCCTCCTTCAGGCGACATGTGTCATCCACGTACTGTGCAGATGAGATCGTTTAAGATCGTGGGTGAATATAATAATGCATCGTGGGATGCGGAACGGTTTGAGTGGTAAAACCGAAAATCTGGATAAGATTTGTTTTAAAGTTTCGTTCGCAATTTCTTCAGCTGACAAGGACACAGTGAAGACTTTGAACGAGTTTCAAATAGAACGCACATGAAGATTTTGTGAATAGATTGGGTTGAGTATAGCATAGAGGGGGAAGGGTCCGATCACATTCACTTAGCAGAAAAAGCAACTTGAAGAATTAGCCATAAGTGAATGCTGTAGAGGACATAAACTCATATATATGTATAGCCAATGAAGAAAAACGACGGAACCAGTGAAGATTTTGCAAAGTTGAAGAATTTGAAAAACTGAAGAATTTCAAAAAAAATGAAGAAAAACTCAAATTGAAGATTTTCAGCTTTTTGTGGTGGCGTGACCCACCGTATAAGAATGATGATTTCAGACACCGCGTACAATTGTCGTAGGGTTCTGAGTATCAAATTCTTCATTGATTTCTTCACACTTAGTGTGTTATTCTTCATTGATTGAAGAAAAACGTTTCTTCATGTGTTGCACATCTAAGTCATCAATTTTGCATAAGTGTTAGGATGTGTGTCCTTTTCAAAGAACATTCGAAGATTCTAAGATATTTAGCTCACACCGCAACTTGCTAAATCTCTTCTCATCCAAGGGCTTAGTGAAAATATCAGCTAGCTGTTCTTCAGTCTTCACGTGCTCGATGGAGATGTCGCCCTTCAACACATGATCACGAAGAAAATGATGACGAATCTGAATGTGCTTTGTCTTCGAGTGCTGAACTGGGTTGTGAGCAATCTTGATGGCACTCTCATTGTCGCAGAGGAGAAGCACATTCTTCACGTTGATGCCATAGTCCTTGAGGGTTTGCTTCATCCAAAGCAGTTGAGCACAGCATGAGCCAGCAGCAATGTATTCAGCTTTAGCAGTAGACAGTGATACACAGTTCTGTTTCTTCGAGGACCAACAGACCAAAGATCGTCCGAGGAAATGACAAGTGCCAGAGGTTGACTTGCAGTCCACACGATCACAAGCATAGTCAGAGTCAGAATATCCAATGAGATCAAAAGCAGAGCCCTTGGGGTACCATAATCCTAGTGTTGGTGTGTGAGATAGATATCGAAGAATATGCTTCACAGCCTTATGGTGTGATTCCTTCGGTGCAGCTTGAAATCAGGCAGACATGCAAACACTAAGCATTATATCTGGCCTAGATGCACATAAGTACAATAAAGAGCCAATCATGGAGCGGTATACCTTGTGATCGAAGTCAATACTATTTTCATCAGTGCATAGATGGCCATTTGTGGGCATAGGAATTTTGACGCCTTTGCAATCTTGCATGCGAATTTCCTCAATACATCTTTGAGGTATTTCTCCTAAGATATGAATATGCCGTTGCGCTGCTGACGAATTTGAAGACCTAAGAAGAATTTCAACTCTCTCATCATAGACATTTTATATTCTTCACTCATCATATAGGCAAATTCATCACTATAACGTTGGTCAGTACAGCCAAAGATAATATCATCAACATATATTTGGCACACAAACAGTTCACCATCATAAGATTTAGTAAAGAGAGTAGGGTCGAGTGAACCGGGTGTGAAGCCATTCTTCATGAAGAATTCCTTCAATGTATCATACCACGCCCGAGGGGCTTGCTTGAGGCCATACAGGGCCTTATTGAGTTTGAAGACTTTGTCAGGATTCTTTGGATCTTCAAAACCTGGGGGTTGAGCAACATATACTTCTTCCTCAAGCTTACCATTGAGGAATGCACTTTTCACATCCATTTGATATAAGATGATATCATGATGGTTAGCTTAAGCAAGTAATATGCGAATAGCCTCAAGTCTAGCAACAGGTGCAAAAGTTTCATCGAAATCAATTCCTTCAACCTGTGTGTAGCCTTGAGCTACTAGTCATGCCTTATTCCTCACCACAAGGCCATTTTCTTCTTGCTTGTTGCGGTAGATCCACTTTGTGCCAATGATATTATGCTTGCAAGGATCTGGGTGATTGACCAATTCCCAGACATTGTTAAGCTCGAACTGATGTAATTCTTCTTGCATAGCCTGAATCCACTCCGGCTCCAGAAATGCTTCATCTACCTTAGTGGGCTCTGTGATAGAGACAAAAGCATAGTGCCCACAAAAGTTAGATAAATGTGAAGCTTTTGAGCGTGTGAGAGGACCTGGTGCGCTAATGTCATCGATGATCTTCTCCACTTGCACTTCTTTTGCAACGCGAGGATGAGCTGGTTGTCGCTGAGGAATTTGATCAACATTTTCTTTAGCACCATTTTCCTCAGGATTTTCTTCAGGTGCATCAGCTCGACGTTCTTCATGAACTGGAATGAATTCTTCAGCAGATTCTTCAGTAGGAATGACATCCTCAGTTGCCTTGAACTTGATGGAATCCTCAGGTGCTGGTTCATCTAACACAGAAGGTAGGTGCTCTCTTTGCGAGCCATTAGTTTCATCGAACCACACATCTACAGTGTCAACAATCTTGTGAAGAACGATGTTGAAGACTCTGTAGGTGTGCGAGTCCTTTCTGTAACCAAGCATAAAACCTTCATGTGCTTTCGGTGCAAATTTAGAGTTGTGGTGAGGATCTCTAATCCAACATTTAGCACCGAAGACTTTGAAATAACTCACATTGGGTTTCTTGTCAGTGAGGAGTTCATAGGCCGTCTTCTTGAAGAATTTGTGAAGATATACTCTGTTGATGATGTGGCACGCAGTATCAATTGCATCAATCCAAAAACGCTGAGGCGTTTTGTATTCATCAAGCATAGTGCAAGCCATCTCAACAAGAGTTCTGTTCTTGCGCTCCACGACGCCATTTTGCTGAGGAGTATAGGGAGCAGATAACTCATGAGTAATACCAAGTTCATAAAGATAGGCATCAATACCGGAATTCTTGAACTCAGTTCCATTGTCACTTCTGATGTGCTTGATCTTCACACCAAAGTTGGTTGAAGCCCTCAAGGAAAATCGTTTGAAGACTTCCTGCACTTCATGTTTGTAAGTAACAATGTGTACCCATGTATATCGAGAATAATCATCAACAATGACAAAACCATATAAAGATGCATCATTAGTGACTGCTGAGTAATGATTAGGTCCGAAGAGGTCCATGTGGAGCAATTCGAATGGACAAGTAGTGGTCATGATAGTCTTCGCTGGATGCTTGGCCTTGGTCATTTTTCCAGCTTCACAGGCTCCGCATAAGTGATCCTTGAGGAATTTGACATTCTCAATGCCAATGACATGCTTCTTCTTCACAAGCGTGTTCAAATTCCTCATGCCTGCGTGACCAAGTCGTCGATGCCATAGCCAGCCTTCTGAAGCTTTTGCAAGTAGGCACACGGCTGGTTGTGGTCCTGTAGAGAAATCAACAACATACAGATCTCCTCTCCTAAAGCCTTCGAAGACTTTGGAATTGTCAGCTTCCATAATCACAACACAGCGATACTTGCCAAAGACAACAACCATATCAAGATCACAGAGCATTGAGACTGACATGAGATTGTATCCTAAGGACTCAACAAGCATGACTTTGTCCATGTGTTTATCCTTAGAGATTGCAACCTTACCAAGACCCAATACCTGACTTTTGCCTTTGTCAGCAAAGATGATATGCTTTAGAGGTGACGGTGATAAGGGAGCATCCATCAATAGATTCTTGTCACCAGTCATGTAATTTGTACATCCACTATCGAGGACCCATTTAGTAGTTTTGGGTTGATCATCCTGCAGATGAATTAGTGTAGCTTACAATCTCATATGCTTCATCAGTGAAGAATATGATATCAAATTCATCAGATGAATTTCATCAAGCAGTAAACAGATATAGCAGTATTAGGACGTGTGAAATGAAAGTTCATTTCATCATGATTCGCCTGCGTCCTTTCAGGCAATTTCGTCAGGTCCCCAGCAAATTCTTCAGACGTTAAAGCACGCCTGGAGACCTGACCCTGCAGAAGAGATTAGTTCTTTTTCTTCACCACCCACATCTGAAGGGGTGGCAAAGAGTTCATCATTCTGCGAGCACCATGTGAGAATGGTGGCAAAGATGCCAAACCATTTCGTTTCACATAAGAGGGGTTAGGGTAAGCATATGAATAAGCAGAGAAATTCTTCGAGGACTTATGAACATAATGGTTTGAAGAATAATGCACATATTCATAGCCCTTAGCTCTACCCTGCGAGACAGAGTTGTTAGCATGATGATAATCATATGAGGACTTTGATCCATGTGAGGAATTTGGTCCGTATGAGGACTTGGATCCATATGAAGCATTTGATCTGGGGTTCCTGTTCTTCACAGGTGGTGTCATGAGGACATTCACCTGAAGCCTTTCAACATAACTTTTGGGAACCCAGATTTTCTTCATAGGGGAACCGTTCCTGCAGTTAGTGCCAACATATCTAGCAAATACTTCACCATTCTGATTTTTGAACAGTTTATAGTTGGAGTCAAATGACTCATCAGAAGAATGAGGAGATTCACATGTAAAGCCAGATAAGTTAGATGGATCAACTGGAGTTCCCTTTGCAGCAACCCATGAGGTTTTGGGGTACTGCTCAGGCTTCCAATATGTTCCATCAACATTAAGTTTCCTCTCAAAGGAAATACCCTCTTTTCTAGGGTTTCTGTTGAGGATCTGCTTTTTAAGCACATCACATATAGTCTGATGCCCTTTGAGGCTTTTGTACATGCCTGTCATGTACAATTCCTTCAGCCCTGCATTGTCAGTGATACTAGCAATGTCCTCAGATGAGGAATTAGTGATAGCAGAGGCAGATGAAGAATTTGTAACAGTTGAAGCATTTGAACATTCAGGTGAAGAATTAGCAGATTCACGTTAAATGCACTTTAAGCATGGAGGAACAAATTCTTCCTGAGAAGCGCTGATTTGTTGAGCTAGTAATGAGTCGCGCTCCTTCTGAAGATCTTCATAACACACTCTTAGCTTTTCAAGATCTTCCTTTCTTTGAAGAGATTCAGAAGAAAGCTTCGCGTGATCTTGCTTTTCTTGAAGAAATTCATAAGAAAGTTTCTCATGATAAGATAAGAGAGTGTTATGATGACTTTGAAGGTTATCAAACCTAGACTGAAGTCTCTAAAGATTTTCAGTCAGGGCTTTAGTGCGATCCATTTCTTCACCCAACATATCATCACTTTTGTCTAGCATGTTTTGAACTTTTTCAAAAGCCCGTTGTTGTTTTACAGCAATCTTAGCAAGTTTAGAGTAGCTGGGCTTGAGATCCTCATCAGATTCATTTTCACTAGATTCAAAGGAGTTGTATTTGAGTACCTTCGCACCTTTCGCCATGAAGCAATAGGTGGGAGCGTAGCCATCATTATCTTCATCAGGCTTGTCGGTGGAGTCAATTTCTTTAGTGTTGAAGATGGACTTGCTGACGAAAGCAGTAGCGATGGCCAGACTCGCCACACCAGATTCAGATTCTTCAGACGCCTCCTCTTCCTCATTTTCCTTAGATTCAGCTTCAGAGTCCATCTCCTTGCCAATGAATGCCCGAGCCTTCTTGGAGCTGCTCTTCTTGTGAGATGAAGACTTCGAGGATTTTGATGACGAAGATTTTGACGATTTCTTCTTCTTCTTTGCATCGTTAGAACTGTAATCCTTGTATTTCTTCTTCTTCATTTCCTTTTCCCACTGAGGACAATCTTGGATATAGTGACCAGGTTTCTTGCATTTGTGACACAACCTTCTCTTATAGTCACTGGATGAGGAATCACTGCTTCTTGAGGATTTTCCAAAGCGACCACGTCTTGAGAACTTCTGGAATTTCTTCACGAGCAGTGCTAGCTCCTGGGTCAATTCTTCAGGATCACCAAGGCTACTACCAGAATCCTCATATTCAGAGTCAGACACAACCTTGGCCTTCAGGGCACGTGGTTTGCCATAGTTTGAACCATAGAGATCTCTCTTTTCAGCAAGCTGGAACTCGTGAGTATTTAGCCTTTCGAGGATATCGGTAGGATCAAGAGACTTGTAATCAACACGTTCTTGTATCATCAGTCCCAGAGTATCAAATGAGGAATCAAGCGATCTCAACAGTTTCTTCACTACTTCATGATCAGTGATGTCAGTGGCACTGAGGGCTTGAAGCTAATTTGAGATGTCAGTGAGGCGATCAAAGGTTTGTTGGACATTTTCATTGTCGAGTCTTTTGAAGCGGTTGAAGAGATTCCGAAGAACATCAACTCGAGAGTCACGCTGTGTTGAGACTCCTTCATTCACTTTGGACAGCCTATCCCAGATAAGCTTAGCAGTTTCCAAAGCACTCACTCTTTCATACTGTCCTTTGCTCACATGGCCACATATGATATTCTTCGCTTGAGAATCGAGTTGCTTGAATCTCTTCACATCGGTAGCGTTCAGTGAGGGTGAGACAAAGGGAACACCATTTTCCACAACATACCAGAGATCGTTATCAATTGCCTCAAGATGCATTCGCATCTTGTTCTTCCAGTAGGGGTAGTCTGTCCCATCAAAGGTAGGACACCCAGCCGAGACCTTGATCATACCTGCGGTCGACATAACTAAAACTCCAGGCGGTTAAAGCAAAATCACACAGAACAAGGGAGTACCTTGCTCTCATACCAATTGAAAGTGCGTTATATCGACTAGAGGGGGGGGGGTGAATAGGCAATTTTTATGAATTCTTCACTGAGGAATTTGCCGGTGAGGAAATTCCTTAGCGAAGAACTACTTGCAGCGGAATAAGTACTCAGAAGTATGCGTAACAGGATACAAGCATGGTCATCATGATGAAATGAAGACAAGCACAAAGTACAGAAAGCGTAATCATAGGATAACAAGATAAAGACAAACAGACTGAAGAAATTGAAGTGAGGAAATTGAGAAAGTCTTCAGTCAAAGTCTTCAAACACAGATATGAACAACATTCAACACAGTAATGAGGAAATGAAAGGGTTGAGGAAATAGAAAGAGTTAGTTGGTGAAGACAATGATTTGGTAAACCAGTTCCAACTGTTGTCTTAGTTGTACGTCTGGTTGGAGCAGCTGAGTATTTAAACTCGAGGACACGCAGTCCCGGACACCCAATCACTGAGCCGCAACTCAGGACACCCAGTCCTCACCGTATTCTCCTTGAACTAAGACCACGCAGGCCTCGTCCAATCACTTGTGGTAAGTCTTCAGGTGACTTCCAAACCTTCACAGACTTGGTCACTCGGCGATCCACAATTCCTCTTGGATGCTCTAGACCTTGACGCCTAACCATTTGGAAGAAGCACAGTCTTCAAAGGTAACAAGCGTCGGATCCATGCAGGATCAATTTCTTCAGTGCTGCTCAATCACTTTGGGTTTGTGGGGGTTTGGTTTTGAGATTTTCCTCACTTGATGATTTTCGCTCAAAGTCCTCGGAGGATGGGTTGCTCTCAAATGACAAGTGTCATGTTCTCTCGGAGCAGCCAACCAGCTAGTGGTTGTAAGGGGTGGCTATTTATAGCCTTGGGAGCAGCCCGGCATGATAAGACATAAATGCCCTTCAATGATATGACCATTAGGTGGATAAGATATTTTGGGACAGCCAGCACGCAGCACAACAACGGTCGGAAATTTGACTCTCAAATTCCTCAGGGCTATCATGTTCCTCACTGTGTAGGCAATTCGCACTGACGAATTCCTAACTCCTCAGTCAGAGCAAAGTCATCAGTGACCAGAAGAACTGCGTCTCTGTCACTGAGGAAATTGACTGAACTGTATGAGATTTCCAATGGCTTCACTCGAAGGGATTGGTAGGTGTAGGATTTTGAGTTGAGCATCACATGGAAATTTTTCCTTAGTATTTCCTCGACCCCCTTTAACAGTACGGTGTTTCCTATGACTCAAGAAAGAGAAAATAAAACTATGAAAACAAAAGTCTTCACGCTTCATGTTCCTCAAATGAATATTAAGTCTTCAAGGTCACACCAATTTCTTCACTTTCAAAGTCTTCAGAAAGTCTTTAGAATATCAAAGTCTTCAGTCGAAGAACATCATTTTTAGGGGTCGACTTTCTCTGTAAATATCAAACTCCTCATAGAATTATAGACCTGTGTACACTCACAAACGCGTCAGTCCCTTAACCTATAAGTCTTCAATACACCAAAATCACTAAGGGGCACTAGATGCACTTATAGAGGCCATGCTGCAAGTGATTGCCTAGGAGTATCAGAATTTCCTCTCCATAAGCATTACCTCATAATCCTTTCAATTTGCTTGATAATACCAGCTGGCAAACATAAACTGCAAATAAAATAGATGGGCAAAGAGGACAAAACTGATTGGAGTAGTTGCAATCTGGCACTTTGGTTAAGAAGGCTGGAACTAGCAGACAACCTTCTTTCAACTCTATCAACCATAGGAAATAAATCTTGAATCCTGGGTTTAGTTGTACCCACAGGTAGCCCCAGATAGGTGAAGGGAAGGGTCCCAACTTGGCAGCGAAAAACAAAAGCTAACCTGGCAGTTTCTGCCTCATCCATATTAATAGGCAATATGCAAGATTTATGGAAGTTTACTCTGAGGCCTGTGGAGGCATGTAAATCTTGCAACATCTCCTTGAGAGCTACAAGTTGTGAATCCACAGCAGACACAATGAGGAGAGTGTCATTAGCATATTGCACTATAGGGAAATCAGGATCATGAGTTTCAATAGGCAGAGAGATCTCTCCATTTCTGAGCATATTAGTTACCAAAGTTTGTAACAGATCAGCTGCAAGAACAAACAAGAGGGGTGACAGTGGTTCACCCTGCCTAACTCCCATTTTCCAAGTAAATTGTTTTCTAGGCACACCATTTAAAATGACAGAAGAAGTCCCAGAGGATAAAAGCTCTCTAATCCAACCAATCCACTTGTTATCAAAACCCTTGTGATGTAGATGCTTGAGAATTAGGTCATGCTCAACAGTATCAAAAGCTTTGGCAAAGTCCAACTTAAGAATCAAGATAGGCTTCTTGGACTTGTGACACTGATGAATATATTCCAAAGTCCAAGCAATACAATCTTGGATAGACCTACACTTAAGGAACCCATATTGGTTTTTGTGAATGCACTTTAGGATTACCTTTTGCAATCTATTAGCCAACAGCTTAGTCAGGAACTTCAGACAAGTATTTGTCAAGGAAATAGGCCTAAAATCATTAGGACTCTCAGGTGAGAGTTTCTTTGGAATTAAGGTGATTAAAGACCCATTGATGCTTCTAATAGTGACCTTTCCATCATAAAAGTCTTGGAATAATTGCAAAAAATCATCCTTAATGATGTGCCAACACCGTTTGACAAACAATCCAGTAAAACCATCAGGGCCAAGGGCCCTATCTGTAGGCAGAGACTTAAGAACCTCATTTATTTCCTCCTCAGAAAAAGGAGCAGACAAATTATCAAGACCATCCACTAAGTCAATTAATGAAGCTAGGTCAAACTTCATTTCAGTCCCCTCAGAGACTCCCATTCTATCCTTAGCGATTTTTATTGGTGACAGCCATTTGTTGGTGATCAGAGACAACATCACCATTTTCATTCTGCAAAGAGGAACTTGAGATAATCCTAAATCGTCCAGTCGCCATTGCTTGGAAAAACTTAGAGTTCTCCTCCCCAACTTTTATCCACCGAATGGTACATCTCTATTTCCAATACAGAAACTGCAGGTGTAGGATTTCCTCAATGTGAAGTTTCACAATTTTCCTGAAATTAAATTTAGGTCTTGTTAAAGGCCTTAACTCTTCAAGATTATCAAGGAATATGATCACCTTGTTGCAAGCTTGGATGGCCTTCTTAAGCTTGGACAGGCTAATGTACCAGTGCTTAAGAGCATTTCTAAGTCTTTTGAACTTTTCAGTCAAGCGAGTTGCAGAATTTGTTCTTTTTGTTGCAGCATTCCAAGATTGTTCCACACAGTCAAAGAAACCAGGGAGATCCACCCAATAATTTTCAAACCTAAAGATCTTTGACTTGGGAATCAAAGCTGCAATGGAGACTGCACAGGGTACATGATCTGATGATGTTCTTGCAAGAGGATGAACCATCGTGTTGGGATAATCATTTATCCAAGTGGAGGAAGTGAAGAACCAATCTAGTTGCTCCAGCAACGGATTATCCTGCATATTGGATCATGTGTAGGATCTACCTTTTAATGGCAACTCAAGAAGACCAAGGTGGCCAATGACCTCATTGAAGAGAAAAGTATCATTTATATCACCTCCTGGCAAGTTTATGTTCTCAAGAGATCTAATGAAGTTAAAATCTCCCACAAGGAGCCACTTATCATCTATTGGAATTTCCAGGTCATACAGCCATTGGACAAAATCATCTCTGAGCTGCCCTTGACAAGGCCCATAATCATTTACCAAGGTCCATCGACTTGCATTATGGGTAGATGTGAAGGAGACTATAATACCAAACTGTTTAATATCCACTAGAGTGCCAATGAACATGTTAGAGCACCACAGCACAAGGATGCCACCAGAGGCACTAACAGAAGGTGAATAAACAAAATTGTCAAATCTTCTAGGGCAAAACTTTCTAATCGCACGCTGGTCAAAGAAGTCACATTTAGTTTCTTGCAAACAAATGATAGAGCACTGGCTTTCCTCAATTTTCACTTAACACTTGTTTGCCTATCTTCAGAGTTTAAACCTCTCACATTCTAGCAGAGAACCTTCCAATCTCTAGTTTGGTGTGCATTCATGAGGAAACAATAAAATGAGGCAGAGATAATAGTTCACTACATAACAATGAAACAAAAGCCCATAGATAAAACCATCAATGCAGACCAAAGTGCAGGTAGTAGGCAAAAGAGAAACAAAGTTCAGACAACTGGCATGACAAGGGACATGCCTCCCTGTATAACAATTAAAAGGCTTAGTCATCATGTGGAACTACAGGCTTGGGTGCAGTATCTGAAGAAGCCATAAGCTTCTCCATAGTCATCTTCTCAGTAGGGACACCAAGAGCTGCTCCAATCATCGAAGTGTGGCAATTGGAGTTGGAGGGGGAGGCTGCTCCTGGGTATCATCATTCTCTGGCTGGGCCTGCCTGTTTGGAGTGGATGCTTGACTGTCAGCCTTCAAATTCTTGGCTCTAGACTGCCTGAGGGGTCTGGGCTTTGGCGACAAAGGAGATATAGGCTTAAAACCTTTAGATTTGGCTCCACTCCTGGTCATCCTTCTGTCAGAAAAGTCTAAAACAGCCTGAACAACTAAAGTTTTGGGTTTTCTGGCATGGGATTTCCTGGTTTGCTTGACTGTAGCTGAGAAGGTGCAGTTCATACTGTCAGAAACTTCAATAACCTGGGTCATAATGATGAATATTGTGATGACTTGTATGCTATTAGGAATATGATAACCATGAAACTTTTCATCATGATTTTAGTTTTCAATTGGATTATGCCTCACATGATAATTATTTTTTTGAGTTTTCTCCCACTACTATTCATTAGAAGAAATTTGCTTATGTGGAGAGTAGTAAATTTTCTATGCTTCTAGATCATGAAAAGAATGCTTTACGTGTTGGTTATATTGTTTAATTCATTCATGATGCTACTGAAAATTATTATGAGGGAGGAACATATGCTTTTAGGAATTGCAATAATATCAAGTTTCCTCTCTATGTGCTTAAAATCTTGAAGTTATGCTTGTTTTGCTTTCCTATGCTAGTTGATTATTGTTCCCATAAGTTGTTTGATCACAAAATCCCCATGCATAGGAAGTGGGTTAGACTTAAATGTGCTAGTCATATGCTTCATGATGCTCCCGTTATGTTTCAATTCTTATCTTTTATGTGAGCATCATTGTCATCATCATGCCTAGCTAAAAGGCATTAAAGAAAAGCGCTTGTCGGGAGACAACCCAATATTCAACTTTACTGTTTTTGTGTGTTCACATGATTATGCTACTGTAGTAATCATGTTTTATAGCTTTTGTTTCAATAAAGTGCCAAGTAAGACCTTTAGGATAGCTTACGGTGATAGTTGTGTTGATCCTGCTGAAAATCAGAAACTTTTGCACCCAGTAAATTAGTTTTGATAATTATCAGAAACGTGATTATGATATGAATATTTTTTCTCTGGATTGGTACATAAATTCCTTAGGACTTACTAATTTGGTAGGATTTTGGGACTTCCAGAAGTATACGTTTGATACAGATTACTACAGACTGTTCTGTTTTTGACAGATTCTGTTTTCTATGTGTTGTTTGCTTATTTTGATGAATCTATGAGTAGTATAGGAGGGTATGAACCATAGATAAGTTGGAATACATTAGATATTACACCAATATGAATTTAGAATGAGTTCATTACAGTACCTAAGTGGTGGTTTTATTTTTCTTATACTAATGGAGCTTACGAGTTTTCTGTTGAGTTTTGTGTTGTGAAGTTTTCAAGTTTTGGGTAAAGATTCGATGGAGTATGGAATAAGGAGTGGCAATAGCCTAAGATTGTGGATTCCCAAGGCACCCCAAGGTAATAGTCAAGGACAACCAAGAGCCTAAGCTTGGGGATGCCCCGGAAGGCACCCTCTCTTTTGTCTTCATTCATCGGTAACTTTACTTGGAGCTATATTTTTATTCACCACATGATATGTGTTTTGCTTGGAGCGTCATTTTATTTTGTTAGTTTTGCTTGCTGTTATTTAGAATAATGTTTTGCATCTTTATTTTCAATAAAAATGTCAAGGATAGCCTTTACCATGCTTATTTTGCAAGTATACATGTTGCTGTTTGAAAACAGAAAGTTTACCGCTGTTGCAAAAATTCCCTAGAAAAGTCAGAGAACGATATAATGTTGAAACCTTTGGAATAATTAGCTCTGATAAATATTCTAGAGTTAGGTATTTTTCTCATAATTTTTGGAGTTAGGGAAGTATGATAAATCTTGCATTCTTTACAGACTATACTGTTCTGGCAGATTGCTGTTATGGTTGCATAGTTTGCATATGTTTGCTTGTTTAATGATTCTATTTGAGGATAGGAGTATTAAATATGCAGAGGAATTTAGTATGCAATGTTGAATAATAATTTTAGTGATTTATTACAGTAGAAAATGATAAGGTTTTTGCATTGGTTTATACTAACTTATCTCACAAGTTCTTGCTGAGTTTGGTGTGGATGAAGCTTTCGAGATTTAGGAAACCGAGATATAAAAGGAATTAAGGAGACACCAAATCTCAAGCTTGGGGATGCCCAAGGAACCCCAAGATAATATTTCAAGAAGTCTCAAGAATCTAAGCATGGGGATGCCCCGGTAGGCATCCCACCTTTCTTCTTCAACAATTATCGGTTAGTATCGGTTGAACCTAAGTTTTTGCTTCTTCACATGAGTTGTGCTATCCTTGCAATGCCATTTTGGTTGTTTTGCTTGCTTTTTGAATAAAATACATTAGTTATGAAATTCGTAAATGTTAGAGAGTCTTCACTTAGTTACATAATTATTCGACTACTCATTGATCTTCACTTATATCTTTCGGAGTAGATTGTCATTTGCTCTAGTGCTTCACTTATATCTTTTAGAGCACGGCAGTGGCTTAATTTTGAAGAAATTGTTGATCTCTCATGCTTCAGTTATATTATTTTGAGAGTCTCTTAGAACAGCATGGTATTTGCTATGGTTATAAAATTGGGCCTAGAATGATGAGCATCCAAGTTGGGTATTGTCGTGGGAAACGAACACCTATGGGGCAGGGCCCCTTCTCGGTCCGGCAGGGAGCGGAGGGCGCATGAAGAGCAGATCGAGGCGAAGCATGCGAGGGATTTTACCCAGCTTCGGAGCTCTCCGGAGAGATAAAACTCCTACTGCTGCTTTGTGTTTGTATTGTGTTCTTGCTCGAAGGAGTGAGCGTTCGGTAGTTTCAAATGAGTCGAACCCCCTCTACGTTGCGCATGGGCCTCCTTTTATAGGCTAAAGGGGTCACCGACAGGTGGCAACGCAGACAGGGGTACAAATGTAAAAAAGGTAGTTGGTACAACTGCTATCTACAGTGCACCCTACCTAACTCTAACGGCAGGGGACAAGCGCATTTAATGCCTGTCCGCCTCGCCCAACAGTGCAGAGAAGCGACCGTTAGGGGCGCCACCGCCTGCCACGATGGCCTTCTTGTCATCTCCACTTGCCACCTCGCACCGCTTGGCTGCACAGCGCCCCGCCACGTGCTCCTGGGATGGTCCTGGGGCGACACGTCGTCAGATGAGCTGGAGCGTGGGCGCAGAGTGGTGGCTTCGCCGCGGCAGGCGCCTTGCCGCGGTCGTTGTCTTGTCGCACCCGAAAGCTTGTCGCTCGTCGGGTCTTGCCGGGACGCGCGGCGCGTCGCAGCAAGTTTCTTGAAATGCCTTGGTTGGCCTTCCCGGCAAGCTCCTCTTGCCGGAGTCTTGTCTTCTCAGCCAAAACACTTTGCTTTTGAATGGCACAAATATGAGCTATGGAGGATCTTGGCGGATGCCCGGCAAGCCTTGCCGCTGGGCGCTGCGACTGCCCGTGCACAAGTTCGGGATACTAAGGTACCCCTACTTTAGTACACCGACAGGAGCCCCCGGGCCTGGGCCACACACGGTGCCGAGCGCTGTTAGCCCAGGCCCAAAACAGGGCACGGGCACGCGCGGCCTGGGTCCATACCAAATCTAGCTCTGTATCCACCGCGCCCTCCCGTAATGGCACGCGGCAAACGCGGCGTCGTGGGAGAGATCGTGGGAAATTCTTTAATCAAGAAAGGCGTAACGTTCACCTCTCCTCTTTATAAGCAGAGGAAACAGGGGCCGTTCCCCCACCTTCGGCACTTGCGGTTCCTTCCTCAGAAAGCTCCGCCGCTCCCCTCCGCTTTCCAAGCCGAAAGAGAGCAGCACACCGCCCTCGCCGCCGTCGTCGCCACCGTCGCCGCCAACGCCCTCGCTCTCCTCCACCGCCTCCGCCATGGCTCCGAAGACCGGGAAGAGCGCGAAGTCTGCCGAGGTGCTGCGGCTTGAGGCGCTGCGCAAGGAACGAGCACTCCCCCCCCCCCCCCCCCGAGCTCACCCCGAAGGCGCTGCAGGAGGAGTTCTATCTCTTCTGGTCGACGGAGACGCGGGCGCATCCGCGCACGCAGACACTCTCCGCCGAAGCTTCTACTTCGAAGCGGTGCCCAAAAGGGTACTACTTCTTACCATTGTTCTTCTATTGCGGGCTCTGCCCGCCCTTTTCCGATTTCTTCTGCGACATTATGAACACGTACGGGCTCCATCTCCTCGACTTCACCCCCAACGCCGTTCTGACCATGGCGGTTTACGCGCATCTTTGCGAGAACTTCGTCGGAATCCACCCCAACATTGCCCTTTTCCGCCACTATTTCATGCCCCGGGTCGAGAAAGGAGAGCCCTTGGCTGGCGGGGTCTCCTGGATCTCGAGGGCCGGCAAGAAGGAGGTGTATCTGGAGGGGGAGCTCCGCAGCAAATGGTGTTGGATTGTTGACTCAGATCTGCAGCCATTCACCAATTTGCGCCAAACCCGGGTAGTGCGCGGCGGCGATTGGAGCGCCCTGGCGGCGGATGATGCCAAGCTGAAGATCGCCACCACCAGGATCCTGTGGCTCAGGCTTGCCGGGCTCACTGTAGGGGCTGTTGGCGCGGACTTTCTTCGCCGCCGCATCGCCCCTCTGCAGGAGAGGGGAAGGCCCGCCTGGCTGTTCGGGGGCCCGGCGGATATCATGAGGCTGTGCCCAGGCCTCAATTTTAACTTCACTGTTTTGGAGTTGGACGGGATGCTCAAGGAGCTGTTCAAGCACGACTCCAACCATCCGGAGTGGTTCAGGCTGCCGCAGGGCGTCGTCCCATTGTGCAACAACTCCGCGCTCGATCGCATCCGCGCCATGATGCCGGAGTGCGACTCGCATGGGATCATCCCAACTTGGCCGGAGCCCTCCGACGACGTCGTGCGGCAATTCTTTGACGGCCTGGTGGAGGTGGCAGTCCGTGCCGACGAGCAGAGGCTCCTCACCTGCGACACCACCGATGACGAGATGCGGTACATCGCCACCAGGGCTGAAGAGGCGGCGGCAGCCGCCGCCGCGGGCGAGTTCGGGTTTACTTTGGAGGAGGCAGAGGCAGCCGAGGCGGCAAGCCTTGCCGACCGAGAGGACCTTGGCGGGGAGGTTGTTGGCGAGGGGGAGCCCGAAGCCGAAGCAAGCGAGCCTGCCGGGGGCGCAAGTGGGCAGCCATCTTCAAGGAACTTGCCGCAGACGGGGCCCTCAGTGCAGCCCCCAGCTCAACCAAGAAGGCGCCTCCACAGGACTGGAGACACAGCAGGGCGGCAGGCAGGCCAACAGCCGCAGCACCGTGGGACACGCTCTACCGCGACAAGCACCCTTGCCGCGGGAGCGTCTCACGCCGCGCCGGCAACTGGAGCGGGATCTTCTCGAGCCGCTACTCCTGGTCCTGCCGCAGCTCCCGCCAAGCGTCCAAGGGAGCCTAGTCCTCCACCTCATCGCGCGGAAAGGGTGCCGGACTTCGACCTCTCCGCACTGAGCTCGGACGAGGAGGAAGAAGAAGAGGAGGAGTACAACTTTCATCTTGTTGTACTTATGTTTCTTCGATTCTTTCTATTTCTTATCTTGTATCTGATCTGCTTCCCTCTGAACCTCGTTCCTTCTTAGGACTCTAGCCGAGAGAGCGGCAAAGAGGGCCAAGGTCCCCGTGGTTGTCATCGAGGATGATCCTACTATGGCAACAGAGGATGCATCCGAGACTACCTTGACGGATCCGGCAACCTCTCCCCGAAGCAGCCCCAGTGCAGCCCCCAGTGCAGCCCCCAGCGTAAGTATTTGTTCACTCCTTGTTGTGGGGCGCACATGGGTGCTCTTTCCTTGCTGATATCTTGACTGTTGATTTGATTTTGCAGGAGCAGAACAGGCCCATCAGGAACAACCAGAAGCTGCTCCTGAGGTGCTATCTGCTTCAACTACGCCGCCAAGGGATGACTCTCCGGCAAGGGAGGAGTCCCAGGCAAGGGGCAGCGCCAGCGACCCTCCGGTGGTGGAGCCCATGACCGTGGATCCCAGCGTAGGTAATTTCCCTTGCTTGAAACTTCCCTTGGGTTCTTCTTCTTCTGACATTCTTTTTTGGATATTTGCTTGACTTTTTCTCCCCTTTTCCTGCCTTCAGATCCTCCCTCCGCGGAGCCAATGGAGACCGAGGCCACCGGCGAGGAGAACTTGCACGGCGATACTGGCGATGCCGCTGCTACTGAGGAGGAGGCCGGCGCTGATGACCCCGCCGACAAAGAGGCCGCCAAGGCTGCTGGCGCTGGAGCCGGCGAGGGGTCCGGCAACCGTACTGACGACCCGAGGACCGCAGGAGCGCAAGGCGCTACGCCGACCACCGACCCCTCCGCCGCTGACGCAGCGCCAGGCTCCGAAGAGCCCCAGCCCGGCGCCTATTTGAAGGCCGGCGAAGGTATCTTCATCAGGCTCCCCTGGGCGTCAAGCTCCAGGGCGCCGGTCGAGGGAGAGACTTTTGATGGAGAAGTACTCGCCTCCGCTGGGTTGGCGGTGGTTGACGCGCCAAGCAGCAGCAGTGGCGAGTCTGAAGAGGAGCAGCTGCTCCAGAAGTTGGTGTCGCTCTACCGCGCCCGGCAAGCGCTTGTCGCGCAGGCGGGAGTTGACATAGAGAAGCATGTGGAGGAGATCCAGAGCCGCAACCAAGAGGCCCTCCGGTCTATTGCTGAGGAGAGGGCGCAGCTTGTCGAGGCGAAGAAGGCGTTCATCCTTGAGAAGGCTGAAGCCGAGGAGCATCAGAGGCTTGCCGCTGAAGAGCTATCCACCCGGGAAGGTGAACTGACACAGCGGAAAGTCAATCTGGACAGTTACGAGGAGGAGCTCGCCGCACACGAGCAATCACTTGGCGGGGCACTCAAAGAAGCGAAGGACGCTGCTGCAGCTGCCGAGGCCGCCAAGAAGGAATTAGAGGTGAAGATGACGCAGATGGAGGCTGATCTGAAAGGGAAAGATGAGGAGCTTGCCGCGCTCCAGCGCGAATGCGAGAAGGATGCCCTCGCTCATGGTGATCTGCAAGTTCAACTTGCCGATAAGGTGAAGGAACTGAATGCTGTCAAAGATTCAAATGCTGATCTGGAGCTGAAGCTGGTCACGCTGACTGGGACACTGGACGGCGCCAAGAAGCGAGAAGATGACTTGAAGAAAGAGATCAAGGCCAACGAGGAGCTGCTAACGAGGGCTGCCGAGACTCAAAATACCTTCAGGGCTACGGTGGAGCTCTGGACGGAGGGCCTCGTCAACATCGCTGCAGTTATCGATGAGGAGCTGGCGCAACTGAACTTGGCGGGCTTCGGGTACTCCTCCGACGAGAACCTCCAGCCCAGCGCCAAGCTTACTTTGTTCTTCAAGGGCGTGGCGACAGCTCTCCAGCAACTCCGGGAAAGGATCCCAAGGCAGCTGGCTGACGAGTCGCGCGCAATCTTTGCAAGGGTCTTGGAGAAGGTGTTGGTGAAGGTACTCTTCCGCAATCCGGGCCTCAACCTCACCCACGTCCTCAAGAAGCTGCCGGTGGGTGCTGATCTTGAAGAGCTCAAGGCCCTTGTCGCACCCATTGTGGACAATGTGAATGAAGTCAGGAGGATTGACATCGAGCGCGTGGATTAGGCCACCCTTTTTCTCCCTTCCTTGCCGCTGTTATTTAAGTTATGAGAACAATTTAGTCAGTGCCACAACAAGTTACCTTTGTAATATAACTTTATTCTGGGTAATGCTTGCTACGTTATCTCCTTTACTTGATTCCTTCCTTTGTATGTTTTTACCCTACACTTTTAGGGAACTTTTCAGCGCAGGCACCCTTGCCGCGAGCGCTGAGTGCAGAACATCAGCGGCCTGCTGGCGGTGCCGGCTCCGGCAAGAAACCTTGTCGCAACTAGTTGCAGCACACTTAAGTTGTTGAGCGGACTCGAAACAAAGTAAGGGCGCAACTAGCTACGAGTTGGTTCCTCCGCGCACAGGTTTTCCATACAAAACAAGATCGTTCAAGGAAGATAACTTATAATTTTAAAAACTGATCATGCTCAAGCTTTGGCGACTTAGCTTTTTCTTTTCGTCGTCTGCGTCCCGGCAAGGCTATTCTTCTTTGAACAACGCCTAGTCCACACCATTATCTTCTTATCTTCTCCTCCCCCCCGGTGAACTTGTGGGCGAAGGAACCTTCTCTTTGAGAAAAAGAAAGAAGAGAAAATAATGATATGGAGCCTCAAGGCTCGTTATTGCTTACCGGGGCAAGTGCTGCACAAAGTGTCAGATAAAGCATGCAAAAAAGAAAGAATGCATGAAATTTGACAAGATGTGCGAAGCACATGAACTTTATTTATGCACGGGATCTGCGCCCGGCTTTGTACAAAGGGTTACATGCAACAGCGGCAAGGCTTGTACAAAAGGTGGTTGCCGGAACGGGTTTCGGCAACCGCGCCTTATGGGTAAAATTTACGAAGATGCTCAATGTTCCAGGAGTTGCTCACCAGAAAGCCATCTTCGGTCTCAAGGCGGACAGCGCCAGGCCTAGTGACTCGTTTCACCCGATAAGGGCCTTCCCACTTCGGCGTCAACTTGTCGGAATTCTTGGCGGATTGAACGCGCCGAAGAACAAGGTCGCCTTCCTCGAGACTTCTGGCCTTAACTTTGCGGCTATGGTAGCGGCGCAAAGCTTGCTGGTATCGAGCAGCTCGTACAGTAGCCTGAAGACGATCTTCCTCAAGGAGCAGCGCGTCATCTTGTCGCAGCTGCTCTTGCTCGAGCTCATCATAAGCGAGCACTCGAGGCGATCCGTATACGAGTTCCGCGGGGAGAACTGCCTCTGCTCCATAGACTAGAGCAAAAGGTGTCTGGCCAGTGGCTCGATTTGGTGTCGTCCTGATCGACCAAAGAACCACTGGCAGCCCCTCGATCCAATTCCTTCCGCACTTGTGCAGCCTGTCGAAAGTTCTGGTCTTGAGCCCGTGCAGCACTTCAGCGTTCGCCCTCTCCGCTTGACCGTTGCTTCTCGGGTGAGCAACAGAAGCGAAGCAGATCTTGGCGCCAAGATCTTGGATGTACTGCATGAAGGTGCGGCTCGTGAATTGTGTGCCATTGTCGGTGATGATCCTGTTAGGGACCCCGAAATGGCAAATAATTGACCTGAAGAACTTGACTGCTGATTGTGCTGTCACCTTCCTCACTGCTTCCACTTCCGGCCACTTTGTAAACTTGTCGATAGGCACGTACAAGTACTCAAAGCCCCCGACAGCTCGGGGAAAGGGGCCGAGGATGTCGAGCCCCCAGACCGGAAATGGCCAGGATAAAGGGATTGTTTGGAGAGCTTGAGCTGGTTGATGTATCTGTTTGGAGTGGAACTGGCACGCTTCACACTTGGTTACTTGTGCAGTTGCATCCTGGAGGGCTGTTGGCCAAAAGAAACCTTGCCGGAAAGCTTTGCCGGCAAGTGCTCTCGCGCCAATGTGATGACCACATATGCCTCCATGTATCTTTGCCAACAGCTTCTGTCCATCTTCCCGGGGAATGCACTTCAATTTCACTCCGTTGAATCTTCTTCTGTATAGTATGTCGTCGACAAACTGGTACATACTCGATTGCCGGGCTACTCTCTCCGCCTCTTCTTGCTCTTAGGGAAGTTCTCCTGTCTGAAGGAAACAGACAATCTGCTGTGCCCATGTTGGAGCTTGTGGCTCGACAACAAGGACTAAAGGCACAAATGCTGCTGAGAACATCAGCTTCTACGGTAAGAACCTGAGGTTCAGCTGGAGCTTGATGTTCCCCAGCAAGCTTGCCGGAGCAAAACTTGTCAGGAGCGTCTGCTTCAACGGAGCAAACCCTTGGGCTTGTCAGAGCAGACTGCCCCTCAGCGTTGTTTGTGTCAATCCTGGGAACTTTCTTGGCGGTGGCTTCGGGGAGCTCTGCCGGAAAGTAGTCACCAGAAACCAACTTCCTCTTCTTGTTCTGTCCAGTTGACGGTGTTACAGATGGTTGAGTCATCTTGAGCACAAAAATTCCTGGTTCCACAGGTAACTTGAGTGCGGCGCACTTTGACAAGCCATCTACAATGTCGTTCTGAGCTCTCGGAACATGTCCCATCTGTAGGCCGTCAAAATGCTCTTCTAGTTTTCTCACTTCATCAATGTAGGCTTCCATCAACGGACTCTGATAATCTTTGTTCACTTGGCGGACGACAAGCTGCGAGTCACCCCTGACAATAAGCTTTTTGATCCCAAGGTCTGCCGCGATCCTGAGTCCGGCAAGCAAGCCTTCATACTCTGCAGTATTGTTTGTCGCCTGCTCCTTGGGAAAGTGCATCTGGACCACGTACTTGAGGTGCTCTCCGGTGGGTGCGACAAGTAGTACGCCCGCACCGGCGCCTTGCAGCGAGAAGGCACCATCAAAGTACATGATCCATTCTTTGCTTGCTTCCTTGACAGGGATGCTCGTCTCCGGAGTTTCTTCATCAGGTGTTGGCGTCCATTCTACTATGAATTCTGCCAGTGCTCGGCTCTGGATAGTTGAGGTACTCCCAAACTTGAGGCCAAAGCTTGACAATTCCAGTGCCCACTCGACAATCCTGCCTGTTGCTTCTGGATTCTGCAGTATCCTCTTCAACAGAAAGCGAGTGACAACTGTTATCTCATGTGCTTGAAAGTAATGGCACAGCTTCCTCGAGGCCATGAGAAGGCCGAAAAGCAACTTCTGCACTCCAGAGTACCTTGACCTTGCCCCCTGTAGAAGGGAACTGACAAAATAAACTGGGCGCTGCACCATCTTCATTTGTCTCTCTTCTTGCGGCTGCACAGATCCATCCTTGTTGGGACCAGAGCTTGTCGGGGAAGCCCCCTGCTTGTCGCTGGATTCGCTTGCCGTGGCCGCTGGCTCATCATCTACCTCTCTTTCCGCTACTAATGCAGCACTAACCACTTGATTGGTTGCCGCTAGATACAGAAGCAACTTCTCTTGTGGCTTAGGTGCGACAAGTATTGGAGTGGAGGACAGGTATCTCTTCAAGTCCTGCAGCGCAACCTCCGCTTCCGGAGTCCATTTCATTGGACCTGCCTTTTTCAAAATTTTGAAAAATGGCAGGGCGCGCTCAGCAGACTTAGAGATGAACCTACTGAGAGCAGCAACGCAGCTGGCAAGCCTTCGCACATCCTTGACGCGCTTCGGTGCTTCGATCTGCTCAATGGCCTTGATCTTGTCGGGATTGGCTTCAATCCCCCTCTGGGATACAAAGAACCCGAGAAGCTTGCCGGAAGGAACTCCAAACACGCACTTCTCGGGGTTCAACTTGAGATTGATCTTGCGCAAATTTGCAAAGGTCTCGTCCAAATCTTGGATCAGAATTGCTCTGTCTTTGCTCTTGACCACTATGTCATCCATGTAGGCTTCTACATTTCTGTGCAACTGTGGCTCAAAAGCTTCATGAACTACCCTTGCAAATGTTGAACCAGCATTCTTTAGTCCGAAAGGCATTCGTACAAAGCAGTACGTGCCACATGGAGTAATGAATGCGGTTTTCCCTTCATCTTCTTCTGCCATGAAGATCTGATGATATCCTGAGTATGCATCAAGAAACGAAAGCAGATCACATCCTGCCGTGGAGTCAACAATCTGGTCAATGCCCGGCAAGGGAAATGGATCTTTGGGACAAGCTTTATTAACATCTGTGAAGTCAATACAAAGCCTCCATTTCCCATTCACTTTGCGCACGACTACTGGATTGGCCAACCACGTAGGATGGAGCACTCCTCTGACCAGGCCTGCCGCTTCCAACTTCTTGATCTCTTCAGCCATGAATTCTTGACGCTCCACTGCTTGCTTCCTAACTTTCTGCTTGACGGGCCACGCGTGGGGACAGACGGCAAGGTGGTGCTCAATTACTTTCCTGGGAACACCGGGGATGTCAGATGGTTGCCATGCAAACACATCGACATTCGCCCGCAGGAAAGCAACGAGCGCGCTTTCCTATTTAGGGTCAAGCGTGGCACTGATGGTGAAGGTACCACCAGTGCCGTCCTCCTTGGCGGCCACTTTCTTGGTCTCTGGCGGAGCTGCCTTCGCCTTCTTACACTTGCCGGTGGAGCTCGATGGTGCGTCCTCGACGGTAGCGCAGCACTCCGAAGAGGTGCGCTTGCCGGAGTGGGCATCAGAGCTCTTGCTGGACTTGGTCTTCTTCTTCCCTCCGGGAGCTTCAGCGGCAAGTGTCTTGCGATCTGCTGCGGCTGCTGCTTCCCGGTAGATCTTGTCGGTACAGATAAGGGCATCTTTCTTGTCGCCAGGGACAGAAATGACACTTATCGGACCAGGCATCTTGAGCACATTGTAGGCATAGTGAGAGGCTGCCATGAACTTGGCGAGTGCTAGACGGCCGAGTATCCCATTGTAGGGCAATGGGAAATCGGCAACGTCAAAGGTGACCTTCTCTGTCCTGAAGTTCAGCTCGCTGCCAAATGTCACTGGCAGTGTGATCTTCCCCTTCGGCTTGCTCCTTCCCGGATTGATTCCTTGGAAGGTACCAGTCTCTTCGAGCTCGCTGTCGGGGATCTGGAGCTTCTTGAGTACCATGGAGGAAATCAGGTTCAAGCCAGCCCCGCCGTCAACCAGCATCTTTGTGACCTTGAGGTTGCGGATAGTTGGTGAAACCAACATCGGCAAGCACCCGACCGCAGTTATGCGATCAGGGTGATCCTCAACATCAAAGATGATGGGCGTGCTGGACCACTTCAGAGGCTTGCGTGACTCAACTGATGGTTCTGCTGCATTAACTTCCCGCACCCATTGTTTGAGCTGGCGGTGCGAAGTATGCAGAGAAGCACCACCGTCAACGCAAAGAACCTCTGTTGCTTTCTGAAATTCCTGCTCGTCGGCGTCATCGTCCTCCATGTCCT
The DNA here is from genome assembly GCA_963921465.1 of Triticum timopheevii. Taxonomy (NCBI): domain Eukaryota; kingdom Viridiplantae; phylum Streptophyta; class Magnoliopsida; order Poales; family Poaceae; genus Triticum; species Triticum timopheevii. The sequence continues at coordinate 527,393,529 of OY997268.1, forward strand.
CATCTTCATCTTCATCTTCATCCTTGTCGCGGCCGCGGGGAGGTCTATCTCCTTGCCGCTGCTTGGCCTTGCCGCGGCGCCCTCCCCGGCTGGGATGCTTCTTGCCGGATCCTCCTCCACCTTCTTGAGCCTTCTCCTTGTCGCGACGCTCGTATTAAGCTTTCTGCAGTTCAACAAGCTGCTCCACTTTCTTGCAGGTCTGGAGATCATGGCCCTTGGTGCGATGGATCTTGTAGTACTGCTTGCCGGAGCCGTCCTACTTGTCGGCGGCCACCACAGCCTCCCCGGAGCTACCAGCTTTGGCCTTCTCGGCGCCACCTCCGTTGCCGGATTGCTCGACGACTAGCACATCCTTAGCTTTCCTCTTCCGATTGTTCCGCCTCCGTTTTTTCCTTGCCGGGGCGGCATCTTCACTGTCAGACCCTTCTGCTCCTGCATTCTCTCCAGGGAGTTTCCTCCCCTCCTCAGCACGTGCACATCTGTCGGCCAGGGCATATAGCTCGCTGACATCTCTGATTTTGCACATCGCCATCTCCTCCCTCATCCTGCGATTACGCACGTTATGATGGAACGCGCTAATAACCGTGGCAGGGTGGACGTCTGGGATGTTGCGCTGCACCTGGCCGAATCTTTGAATGTACTTGCGCAGGGGTTCTCCTTCCTTCTGGGCGAGTAGATGAAGATCGCTCTCCTGGCCATGGGGCTTGTGGCCGCCTGTGAAGGCGGCGACAAACTGATGGCACAAATCTGCCCACGAGGAGATGGAGTTGTCCGGCAAGTGCATGAGCCAAGATCTGATGTATGGCTTGAGCACCAATGGGAAGTAGTTGGCGAGGATCTTCTCGTCGCGCCCCCTGGCAGCCTGCACCGCGATGGTGTAGATGCTGAGGAACTCCGACGGATGTATCCTGCCATCGTACTTCTCGGGTACGTCTGGCTTGAAGTTCTTGGTACTGGGCCACTGGACTTGCCGCAGCTCACGGGTAAATGCAGGACAACCTGCCACGTATGGCAAGTCGCCTGGTTCCCCTGGCGCATGCATGTCGACAGTGGGCCTAGCACGCTGGTCTGATTGATGCCGCGCTTCTCTCCGACACTCGATGCGGGTACGAGCGTCCTCTTACTGTCGTTCTTGAAGAACTTGGCGTTGATCACGACGAACCCGCGGATCTGATGACGCCGTGGAGTCGGTGTCGAGGTTGACCCGGCGAGTCGGCGATCTTGGCCTTCGGGGCGGGGAGTGCACGGTTGTCGCGCCCCCACCAGTCTTGTCGCCGTCGGCTTGCGCTTGGACGTCTTGCCGCGGCTTCGACGTAGTCGGTTGCCGGGGAGTGTCGCTGTTGGCGAAGCCGATGAGGCTCTAAATGGTGGCCCTCCAGTCGTCAATCTTGTCTGGCGCTGGAGGGTAATCTAGAAGCAGTTGGGCTCGGGCCAACGCTTCTTCTGGAGTCTTGGGTGGCGGCGGCGAACGGCGCGAGGAGTGGGATATGCTTGCACTTCTAACAGTGTTAGAAGGAGCAGCATCCCATCCAGGCGACCGTGCCGCGCTCGTGCCAGCATGTTGACGTGCATGCTGATCTTGAGCATCCCGAGATCCACCAGCTTGGCCTTGACCCAACGAACGTATGGTATTGCGCGTAGCATGACGTTGTCGGTCCCGCGCCTCCTGAGAGGGGCGCGGTGCATGTACGGACGCCGAAGTCTATGCAGCCTTGTCCTTGGACTTGGCAGCATCGTAAGCTCCTTCGTCGGCGCCCGTTCCTCCGCCGGCGTCTACCGCACCGCTCGTTTGCTCCGGTGGCGGTGGAATCGATGCGGACGGTCCAGCCACCTCCGAAGCCTTCTTCTTCGGTGGCATGTCGATGAAGATGTTGATGTAGCGCGCGCGAACGCCGGATCAGGTTCGTACAACCTCGACGCCCCCTACCTGGCGCGCCAAAGATGTCGTGGGAAACGAACACCTATGGGGCATGGCCCCTTCTCGGTCCGGCAGGGAGCGGAGGGCGCATGAAGAGCAGATCGAGGCGAAGCATGTGAGGGATTTTACCTAGCTTTGGAGCTCTCCGGAGAGATAAAACTCCTACTGCTGGTTTGTGTTTGTATTGTGTTCTTGCTCGAAGGAGTGAGCGTTCGGTAGTTTCGAATGAGTCGAACCCCATCTACGTTGCGCATGGGCCTCCTTTTATAGGCTAAAGGGGTCACCGACAGGTGGCAACACAGACAGGGGTGCAAATGTAAAAAAGGTGGTTGGTACAACTGCTATCTACAGTGCACCCTACCTAACTCTGACGGCAGGGGACAAGCGCATTTAATGCCTGTCCGCCTCGCCCAACAGTGCAGAGAAGCAACCGTTAGGGGCGCCACCGCCTGCCACGATGGCCTTATCGTCATCTCCACTTGCCACCTCGCACCGCTTGGCTGCACAGCGCCCCGCCACGTGCTCCTGGGATGGTCCTGGGGCGACACGTCGTCGGATGTGCTGGAGCGTGGGCGCAGAGTGGTGGCTTCGCCGCGGCAGGTGCCTTGCCGCGGTCGTTGTCTTGTCGCACCCGAAAGCTTGTCGCTCGTCGGGTCTTGCCGGGACGCGCGGCGCGTCGCGGCAAGTTTCTTGAAATGCCTTGGTTGGCCTTCCCGGCAAGCTCCTCTTGCCCGGGCCTTGCCCTTCCCGGCAAGCTCCTCTTGCTGGAGTCTTGTCTTCTCAGTCAAAACACTTTGTTCTTGAATGGCACAAATATGAGCTACGGAGGATCTTGGCGGATGCCCGGCAAGCCTTGCCGCTGGGCGCTGCGACTGCCCGTGCACAAGTTCGGGATACTAAGGTACCCCTACTTTAGTACACCGACAGGTATAATAAAAACTATCACATAAAGTGAATTGGATGCTATGATCAATTTGATGCTTGATAATTCTTTTGAGATATAGAGGTGGTAATATTAAAGTCATGCTAGTTGGGTGATTATGAATTTAAAGAATACTTGTGTTGAAGTTTGTGATTCCCGTAGCATGCCTACTGTACTGTCAAAGAGTAAACCATTCACTTTGGTACTGTCAATGACAAGATTCATAATTTTTCTCACACAATGCCTACTGTACCATATCATTTCTATAATTTATATTGAGAAATATAAGCCATAGAAACTAGAAAACAAGCAAACTATGCAATGAAAACAGAATCTGTCATAAACAGAACAGTCTGTAATGATCTGAACAGAAACCATACTTCTTATACTCCAAAAATTATGAAATAAGTAGGTGGACGTGAGGAATTTCTCTATTAATCTTCTGCAAAAAGAATCAACTCAAAATCTCTCTTCTGTAAAAAACGACAGCTAATCTCGTGAGCGCAAAGCTTCTGTTTTTTACAGCAAGATCAAAATAACTTTCACCCAAGTCTTCCCAAAGGTCTTACTTGGCACTTTATTGAAACAAAAGCTATAAAACATGATTACTATAGTAGCTTAGTCATGTGAACACACAAAAACAGTAAGGGTAAATATTGGGTTGTCTCCCAACGAGCGCTTTTCTTTAATGCCTTTTAGCTAGGCATGATGATCTCAATGATGCTCATATAAAAGATAAGAATTGAAACATAAAGAGAGCATCACAAAGAATATGACTAGCAAATTTAAACCTAACCCACTTCCTATGCCAAGGTATTTAGTGAGCACACAACTTATGAAAAAGGAATCAACTATCATAGGAAGGCAAAACAAGTATAACTTCATAACTTTAAGCACATAGAGAGGAAACGTGATATTATTGCAACTCCTACAAGCATATATTCCTCCCTCATAATAATTTTCAGTAGCATCATGAATTAATTTAACAGTAAAACCATCACATAAAGAATTATTTTCATGATCTACAAGCATACAAATTTTTCTACTCTCCACATAAGCAAAATTCTTCTCATTCGGAATAGTGGGAGCAAACTCAACAAAATAACTGTCATTGGAGGCATAATCTAATTGAAATTAAAATCATGATGACAAGTTTCATGGTTAACATTATTCTTTTTAGCATACATGTCATCACAACAATCATCATAGATAGCAACTTTGTTCTCATAATCAATTGGAATCTCTTCCGAAATAGTGGAATCATTACTAACTAAAGTTGACACTCTTTCAAATCCACTTTCATAAATATCACACTAGGATTCAACACCCTCCAAGATAGTGGGATCACTAATTCCTAATGTTGACACTCGTCCAAACCAACTTTATATGATAGTATTATTCATACTCCAAAAGATATAAGCGAAGTTCATGGAGCATTCTACAATTAATATAGACTAACCAATATCCAAGCTCAAAATATATAAGTGAAGCACACGAAGCATTCTATAAAACGATACTCAAAAGATTTAAGTGAAGCACAAAGAGCAATTCTATAAGATCATTGAAGGGCGATCTTATACTAGCATGGTTCCTATAGAAAAAGAAAAACACAAAGGACACAAATCATGTGAACAAAACAAAAACCGAGGTATACCAATAATTGTTGAAGAAGAAAGATGGGATGCCAACAAGGGCATCCCCAAGCTTAGATGCTTGAGTATCCTTGAAATATTTACTTGGGGTGCCTTGGGCATCCTAATCTTGAACTCTTGCCTCTCATTATTCTTCTCACATTGGTAACTCCTCGTTCTTCGAACACTTCATCCACACAAAACTTAACAAAAACTTTGTGAGATCCGTTAGTATAATAAAGTAAATCACTACCTTTAGGTACTGTTGCAAACTCATTCTTAATTTATATTCGTGTAATATCTACTGTATTCCAACTTATCTATGGTTCATACCCCCCGATACTACTCGTAGATTCATCAAAATAAGAAAACAACACGCGAAAAACAGAATCTGTCAAAAACAGGATAGTCTATAGTAATCCGGAAATTTAGTAAACTTCTATAACTCCAACAATTATAAATAAAATATGAAAAATTTAAAAATTTGTACATAAATAATGCGAAAAAGTTTCAGACCCATTTGTCTTTCCAGTAAAAAATGTAAATTCACGCGCTACAGCCAAAGTTTCTGTTTTTGTACTGCACATAGTAAACAAGCAATCTAATCATCCTAAAACCAAAGCTTGGCACAATATTTTTATAATACAATGGATATATACAAGGGATAATTATCTACAGAGAAACTTCCATGAAAAATTCTACATTGTTTCCATGAGCATGAACACAAGTGCTCAAGGTCGACCCTCACTTCTCCAATGCATAACTTTCCAATCACTTCTCTTTTTGAAAAACTTTTTAGGCATATGAGGCAAGTGCATCTTTTTGTGTTTTCATTTTTTTAATTTTTTTGTATGTTTCACCCACAACTAAGGAAAACTAAAAGGAAAAAAACTACTTAGTGAAGAAACCAAACAAGCACACACGAGAATGTCAACGCCACGCTATTGCTCCCCGGCAACGGCGCCAGAAAAAAGCTTGATGATCCCCAAGTGCAGGGAATCATCGTAGCAATTTCCAAAGGTGGAAGTGATAAGCATGGAGTGTCGAACCCACAAGGATCTAAAAGTAAGATCAATATTCTCTCAAGTCCTATCTTCCACTGATACGACTCTACGTACACCAAACGTTTGCTTCCAACTAGAAATGAGAAATAAAAATACATTCTGGGTATGAAGAGGATAACTTTGCATGATATCGGAGAGCTAAAATATGAAAGTAGGTGATGTTATCATAAAGTTAGAATATACTACTAAATATTATAAATAGCGAGTGTGGAATAATGATGGGTCGGTGTGCGGAATTGCCACAGGCAATTGTTAACAAGACCGGTAGTCGTCATTGCAATTTCATATGAGGGAGAGGCATAAGCTAACATACTTTCTCTTCTTGGATTATATGCCTTATGATTGGAACTCTAGCAAGCATCCGCAACTACTAAAGATCATTAAGGTAAAACCCAACCATAACATTAACATGTCAAGCCCCCTTTATCCCATATGCAACAACCCCCTTACTTGGATTTATGCTTCTGTCACTCAAGTAACCTACTATAAGAACCATACAATGGGAATCCCTCACGCTTTCGCGACATGGAGGGAACAATAGGACAGCACCAAAATAAAACATACAACTCATACAATCTATATCATCTATCAACCCAAAGACAAAAGATATCTACTCAAAACATATAGGATGGCAACACATCATTGGATCATAATATGTGGCATAAAGCATCATGTTCAAGTAGTGATTATAGTGGGCTTCGCGAGAGTAGACCGCGTAAAAGAGATGAGGGTGGTGATGATGATGAATACGATCACCGCGTCGATGATTCCCCTCCCGATGGCACTCCGGCGCCACCGAGGGAGAGGAGGAGAGGTTCTCCCCCTTGTGCTTCCTCCTCCATGGCCTCCCCCTTGATGGGGAAAGGTTCCCCCTCTGGTTCTTGGCCTTCATGGCGATGTGGCCCCTCTGAGTTCCTTTCCCATGGCCTCCAGTGATGATGACCTCCGACGGCAGGGTGCCAAAGAGGGTGTATATTGATTTCTCGTGGCTAGAGGCTTGCGGCAGCAGAACTCCCGATCTAGGTTTCTTTCTGGAAGTTTGGGTATTTATAGGAGGGTTTGGCGTCGAGAACAAGTTAGGAGGACCCACGAGGAGTCCACGAGGCATAGGGGCGCGCCCCCACCCTCATGGGCCCCATGGGACTCCTCTCCGATAACTTTTTGTTCCGCTATTTTTTATATTTTCCAGAAAAATTCTCCATTGATTTTCAGCGCATTTCAAGAACTTTTATTTCTGCACAAAAACAACACCGCGGTAGTTCTGCTGAAAACAGCATCAATCTGGGTTAGTTCTAATCAAATCATACCAAAATCGTATAAAACTATTGTAAACATTGCATGAATACTTCATAAATTATAGATATGTTGGAGACGTATCATCGTGGAGCGCCCTTTTGCGCCGATTATTTTTATGAAAGGGTCTCGAAGAACGTGAATACCTTGAGATCATTGTCCTCCGAAGAGTAGTTCTCTGAGGTGTTGTTGGTGAGGATACCCTCGCTGCTCTTGGCCACTTGCCGGAGTATCCAACATGCTCGAAGGCTATGTGTTGGTTCGTTGTTCGGCATTATGTGAATTTTACCGGGCTTGTCGAGCCATTCCTCGAGGACATTTCTATGCCCCGTAACGGGTTTGATTTTCTTGTCCACGTGATGATGATTAGGTGCTCTGCAGGGGTGCATCCTCTTTGCCCATCTGGGAGATGGCCTAAAGGCCTGCGGTTCCCAGCGGGTTGTCTGGATTTTCCAGGCGCTTTCCATTGCGCAGTACTTCTGTACTATATGTGCCAAATCGGCAAAGTGCATTACGCGATGGCGGTTGAGGGCATTAAGGATTCCCTGTGCAATTGTTGCAAAATACCGAGATCGCGTCGTCATCACAACAATCCTTGATCTTGTTTTTAACAAGTAGAAATCTAGCCCAAAAGTGGTGGACTATTTCCTGAGGCTACTGCAGCACAAACATTAAGTTGCATATATCTGGAGAACCTGAGTTGCTTGGGGAATATTGCATGTGGTGGGTGGGCGGGTTCAAATCCGAACCCTGACCCATTGAGAAGTCCGTATTCTAAAGATTTTCCATGGTTACAGGCTTGGGCTCCGGAGCATCCGGTTCGTTTTTAGGCTCGACGCCCGATTCCATGTTCGAAGGACAAGAAGTGTCTTCGAGAAGACGGGAGTCCGGTTCTCTGAGCTTGGAAACCTGAACATACTTTGTTCTCGATGTAGAGAAGATTCATTGTCGGCTTGTTCCTCCACGATTGCTACATGATGGGTGATCGACGAAGATCTGATTTCTCTCTGATCGGGTTTAAGCCCAATCCAATCATAGTCGGTTGCATCCCCAGGGAAGCGATACAATCTAGCAGTTCGTTTAAGGCCGATACATCTGCCGGATCCATCTTGTCGGAGTATTCAGGTCCGACGCAGAGGCAGTTTTTGGCGACGAGTTGGGCTGCTTCTGGCTTAAAGGTCGGGCGAGCGCCCATGATGAAGCTGCCGAGCCGAAGGGTTTGCCCTAAAGCTAGGGCTCCTCTGGAAGTGATGTTGTCCTTGTTTACAAGGCGAGCCATCAATCCTTCTGTCGACGACATAGAGGAACTCTCAATGAAAGCACCAATGTCGGTGTCAAATCCGGCAAATCTCGGGTAGGGGGTCCCAAACTGTACGTCTAAGGATCAAAGGTAACATGAGGTGGGGACACGATGTTTACCCAGGTTCGGGCCCTCTTAATGGAGGTAATACCCTACTTCCTGCTTGATTGACTTTGATGAGTATAGGGGTTACAAGTGTTGATCTACCTTGAGATCGTAATGGCTAAACCCTAGATGTCTAGCCTGTATGATTGTGATTGCCTCTACGGACTAAACCCTCTGGTTTATATAGACACGGAGGATGCTAGGGTTATATAAACTCGGTTAACAGAGGAAGGAAACTACACATCTTGCCGTCCACGCAAAGGAGAGTCCCATCTAGACATGAGAGAAGGCCTTCGGTTCTGTATCTTCATGGCCCTTCAGTCTGGCCCATGTCACATAGGCCGGCTCTTCGAGGACCCCATTATCCATGACTCCCTCAATAGCCTCCACAAAAAATCTAACCGTTACACATAATTTGCCAAACTCGATGGTACCGAATAGTGAAACTCGATGAGACCGACTTGGTCAAAAATGTGAACGTTAGGCTTTTGGGACCGACAACATCAACTCGGTGAGACCGATGCACTTAGGGCAAAACCTCATCTCGGTGAGACTGATTTCAGTAATAAGCAAATAAAGACTTGGTCAGGCAAACTCGGTGGGACCAATCGCTCATCTTGGTTAGACCAAAACGTCACAAAAAGGAAACAGAGAGTTTGCACTTCGAACTCGGTGGGACCGATCGCTCATCTCGGTTAGACCGAAACGTTACGAAGGGAAACAGAGAGTTTGCAATCCCATCTCAGCAAGACCGAGATCCCTATTGGTGAGACCGTACTGATTATGGTTTCTAGCTATGGCTATGTCAAGTGAACTCGGTGGCGCCAGATAGATCATGTCATTGGGGCCGAGTTTGAATTTAGATTTAGGACATATGTGGAAATGAGAAAGTGGTTGAGGGCTTTTGGAGCATATAACTAAGCATTTTGAGCAAGCAAGCCATTAAGCAACAACTCATCCCTTTTTAATAGTATTGGCTTTTCCTATGGACTCCATGTGATCTAGGATCACTAAAATGAAAATGAAGAGTCTTGAGCTTTCGCCAATATGTGTCCTTAGCATTTTGAGGGGTCCACATCTCTAGTCCATGCCATACCAATCATTGAACTTCCTGAAACATTAATCTTGAATGGATATTAGTTTAATGAGCTATATGTTGTTATGAATTACCAAAACTACCAGGGGATTAGTTGCACTTTCACCTACGTCCTGCTTGATTATATTCGATGAGTGTAGGGGTTACAAGAGTTGATCTACCTCAAGATCGCAATGGCTAAACCCTAGTTGTCTAGCCTATGAATTTTCTGATAGCTTCTATGGACTAAACCCTACGGTTTATACACACATTGGAGGGGTCTAGGGTTGTACAGAGCCGGTTTACAAGGGAAGAAATAATACATCCGGACACCATCTTGCCGCCCACGCATACAGGAGTCCTACCCGGACACGGGGGATGGCCTTATACTTTATCTTTACGGCCCATTAGTCTGGCCCACACCAAATAGGTCGGACACCTGAGGACCCCCGAATCGAGGACTCCCTCAGTAGACCCCGAACCTGCCTTCAATGACGATGTAGTTTCCGGCTTATGTCTTCGGCTTTGCAAGGTAGGTTCTCCATCATACTCCGAACTAACGATAGTTCGACATTGATCTCTGCGTCCTCTCTTTATGATTCCTTCCTGCCGTTGCCCCGATTTCCACGCGCTGGGTGAATGCGAACAGTCTGTAGTTTTTTTTACAAATAAGCCCCTTACCAGGCGCGGGTGGCATCTATATAATGAGGTTAGATCCCCAAACGCCACCTCGCATTGCACAAATAGCATCGGAGCAAACCACGAAAAAACTTCAAATGATGGCAAGTGCCCTGGCTCCTCCTCACTCCCCCATGGCCCTCAAGAGGGTGATTGGCAAAGCTGCTTAGTTTCCCACCTTCAGCTGAGTCGACTTCAGACACAAGGATATCTCCCTCCCGTAGATCTAGTCTCCGTGCTGGCGGGATTGGCTTCTATCGGCAATGATGTGCTAGCAGAGAACTTCCCCCAACACCAGTCAAGAGGAGACATGTGCTTCATCTCGTTCCTTTTGAGGGGCGTATGGTTCCCAATCGACCCCTTCCTCAGGGGTCTATTGGAATTCTATGGGATCCAGCTACACAACCTCACAGCAGGTTCTATTTTGCATATTTCTGGTTTTGTCGCTCTCTGCGAATTGTTCTTAGGTTGCGAGGCTCATTTCGAACTATGCAGAAAGTTAGTTTGCCTCGTCCCTCGCCATCAAGGTGGAGGTTCTATATTCGAAGTGGGTGGCGCCGAAGTTTGGCGCATTGCCGGATCAGGTTACCATGTTGAAACTCCCAAGAAGGGGTCCGATAAATGGTCTTCGGAATGGTTTTACATTGAGTATGTTCCCCTTTCGGACCCATTTCAGCACGGACTTCCTGAATTCTCCAGCACTCCTCTAAAGAAGCTACTTCACTGGCGCCCCCAGAGCCCCAAGCAAGAAGACAGTGCAGAAGTAATGAGGCTGGTTAGCAAGGTTAGACTACTTGCCCACTCCGGACTCTCAATAATTGAAGTTATGGCCATCGCGATAAAGCTATGCATCCAGCCCCTTCGGTCCAGAGTAGCCCCTTTATGGTGTTATAACAGGGAGGACGACGCATCTTGCTATAGGCAGGAGGGTCCGGATACCCATGCCGCTCTGGCTGCCATGCTAGCAGATCTTTACAAGGGGGAAGAAGAAGAGTTCATCTCGCTTAAATTGTCAGGAAAGTTTTTCCATGTACAACCCCATTGAATGGGTAAGTTGATTATTATCAGCATTTGCTTTTCCTTGTAATTGGGATGCACTAATCAAATTACTCTGGTTGTCTTAAATCAGATATGGAGGAAGGTATTCGAAAATGTCCATTGCCCCCCCCCCTCAGCCAGAGGACCATGCCCGCAACAAAGACCCCAACTTCCGCGAGGATCTGCATATATTCGTAGAGTTTGATGATGGAGTCTATTATCAAGCGAGCCTTGATGGCTCGAAGGTAGCCATTATGGCCGACTACCCAGACCTCCATCCTTTCGTTAAGGTAAGTACTAGGAAATTATTCTCAAAAAGAGAAACCCCCACTCGTGTCTCGCCCATCGCACTGAACTGTACTTTATAGGATTGGCACTCAGTGAGCTGTACCCAATCGAGGGCGGCCTCAAGGAAGGCGGCATCTTCGCAGAGAGGGCATTCAAAATGAAAGGAGAGTGGGAGCACCGCTGAACCCTCAAAGAGGTATAACCTTCAGTATGTGCCTATCCATAAGACCAAATTGTCATATTCCCCCTCTTCTATTATTCCAGGAGGAGCACACGGCAAACTATGTCCGAAATCCTGGCTAACCGAGCATCAGTGTAACACCCGAGATTGATGCGCCAGGTGTCTTCCAGTTATTCGGTGTTGTTGCCATGTCATTTGCTTGCGCATTGCATTTTGCCATGTCATCATCTGCATTTCATCTGCATGTTCTCAAAACTTGCATTGTTCGGGTTCCCCCTATTCTCTCTGTTGTCTGTTCTGAGCCCAACCACACTTGCACGCGCCCGCGGCACCTCCCATTTCTTGTTTTGCGAGCCACAGAAAAACATTCTCAGAATGGGCAGAGATTTGCCGAGTGGCCTTGGTATATCACCAGTAGACCGCCCGTCAAATTTCATTCCATTTGGAGGTTGTTTGATGCCCCAATGGTTAACTAGGTAGCCGCAAAAGACCCTCTCCCTTTGCATCCCAACACCCCTCCAAACAGCCCACTAACCATGTAAACCCCCTCCATGCTCTCCGCCGTTCGATCACGATCGTGTGGGTGAAAACCGCACGTTTTTTGGACACTCCTAGCTCCCTCTATATATATATGTGTGTGTGTGTGTGTGTGTGTGTGTGTGTGTGCTTCCCCGTCCAAAATACAGATAAACCGTAGCCCCGCTCCTCCGGGCCACCGGACGTGTCCGCCCGGCGCCGAACACAAACACTGCCACCTCACTTTGGCCAATCGCGTGCCGCCACCTCAGCAACCGCCACCCCGCGCCCAATCCCCGCCTGCCGCTGCCGCTGACCCGTACCGCGCCTCCACCTTGCCGCCGGCCGCCTCCCCGCTCCGTCCCTCCTCACTGACCTCGCTCGCGCCCTGGATCCATCCTCCGCCGCCGCCTGTTCGGAGCTCCGCGCCGGATCCAGCGAGATCCGGCCGGGCAACCATCGCCGCCGCCGGTGACCCGGTCTGCACGGACCTGTCCTGCTCTGTTCCGGCCCCCTATCCAAACAGGTCCTACCCGTTCGCTGCACGACCTCGTCCACCCCGTCCCAGGGTATAATTTCGTCCAAGTCCTTTTTTCTGCAGAATCAAGTGTGCATGTTTGCATGGTCCTAACTTCATGCATATAGCTCCGTTTTGGATGCATAATATGTAAAATGTTCACCTCAGAGTGCTCTTCATGATGATAGCATTTGCATGCATGTTACTTGTAATATTGATGCCTTAATCTTTGTTGCAAAACTGCTAAGTGATATAAACTGTTTTAATCTGCTGATTGTTAACATCATGTATGCATCTTGTGAGTGCCATAACTTTGTCCCTGTTGAGCCTATGATAATGATCCTGATATGCACATATTCTGCTCTTCATTCTCTACAAATTGGTGTGCTTTGCATTCACGTTAGGTGCATCTAGCATATTAATCCCTGTTGCAAAAGTGCATGTTGCTGTTAACTGCTGGAAACTATTATAACTTGCCCATATGTCATTTTTATATCTTTTTGTGTGACTCTATTTTGAGCATCATGTCCACATGTTTTAGGAGAATAATTATGCCATCGTTTCTGTGATGCAATCCTTGTATTTTGATATGCCCTGTAGTGAGTGCATCAAGCTTGTGAAGTGGGCTACTCGCTGTAATGTTCTGTCAATGCTGAATCTGTCATATCATGTTGCCATGTTTGCTTGATGCTACCAATTAATCCATGCATAATATGAGATGCTTAGTTGACATTTTATGTTTTCCATGTTATGCTCTATCATTCCATCCCATTTGTTGCCATATATATGTCCCTGTCGGGTGGTAGGTGCGACATATGCCAACGGATGGCTTATCATTGTGGGAGCCAGTAAGACATCGCCGGTGCCTGGAAACGGGACAAGGCGAAGACATGCACACCAGCGAATCTTACCCAGCTTCGGGGCTCTCCGTGGAGATAACACCCCTACTGTTGCTCTGCGGGGTCTCCGCATGATCACTAGATCAACAAGTAGCTACAAGATGCTCCTTGAGCTGTTCGATGGGAGGAGGAAGAAGGGCAAGGCTAGCTCTCTTCTTTCCATATGGCAGTGTCTAAAGCTCTATGAGATCAACCCTTTGCATGGGTGTCCCGGGGGGTTTATATAGGCCTACCCCCCAGGGGTACAATGGTAATCCGGCCTGGGCATGGGCCCACGCTGTCAGTGTCTGCGATCGCTGCCTTCTCCGCCAGCTTCTGGGGTCCGCCGACTGGTGGGTCCCGCCGGCTGTTGGCCTGTTGGTTGACAGGCTGGCCCCACCGCATGAGGGATCTTGTCGGGGGCTGGTTACTGTGGCCTTGCCTCTGATGAAGAGGGCTTTGTCGAGGTAAGTATGGATACAGTGCCGCCGCCTTGCGGGCTCCCACTGTAGCCTTACCGTCTCTTATCTGCTTAATGGTGCGCGCGCCCCGAGGGGGGAGCAAGCCGGCTATTGGAAGCCGGCTCGGCCTTGGGCCGGCTGGGGGAGGCCAGGCCGCCTTCGGATGTCTCTCTGACCGAAGGGGCCCGCCGCCCACGGGCCGTACTGGCAACCCGTCATGGATGGCGTCACAATTCGCATGGCAACAGTGCCACGCCGGACGGGGGATGGCTGTCCCGTACGGCGTACTATAGCCATGCTTGCACCGGGATTCGGGGGTGGCAGGGTTCGCTATAGCCACGACCCGTCCCGTCACCGTCATGGGTGATGGTTTTCGGGATGCGGCGTTCGTCCGCTTTCTCATGGAGTCGGCCCTTCGTGGGCCGCCTTCTGGGAGTCTGTTCTTCTTGGGCCACCTTCTGGGAGGTGGTCCTTCATGGACCAGCTTCTTGGAGTCGGCCCGATCGTGGCATCCTCCAAAGGTTATTTTATGGCTAGGCCGCCTTCCGCCAGCCGGCCTAGGTGATAGCTGGCCGAAGGAAAGCGGCCCCATGTCTTAGGTGCTTCGAGGTCCGATCGACCCGTTGTTTTTTCTGAGGGCCAAAGGGAGCCGGTTGGGCTACCCGTGGTCATTTACTCCGACAGTAGTCCCCGAAGCTAGTTGGGCTTCGCGGCTGAAGGGAAATCGAGAAGCTCGGCTAGCATCCTATCCAAGGAGCCGGCAGCTAGGAGCCGGCCTTTCTTGCGCTTGCCTTCCCGGCGAAGCCTCCTCAAAATTCGAAGGCGGGAACCCGCTGGCGCGGCAGTCGAGCGGCGGGCAGACCGCCCGCTTTCCGTGCGCCGCGTGGCGCCCTTCGGCTGGCAGGGCCTGCCAGCCCACGCGCGTGATGGGACATCGTCACAGGCCGGGGCCTGCCACTCCCGCGCCTCGGCCTGTGTGCGGATCTTCTGCGGCCCAAACCGACCGCACGTCTTACGGCAGCGGTTCCCACTCGCCATCAAGGCATGATAATCGCGGGGTGTGGGGGAGTGGGCGCAGTTAATCCCACGCCCCCCCCCCCCCCGTGCCTCGCCTCCTCGGCTTCGCTACGCGAAGCTATAAGTAGGGGCTGGGAGGGGGAGCAGCAGTAGTTCACACGCTCGCCCTCGCCCTGCCTCCTTCTTCTTCCGCCTCGCTGCGGTAACTCCTCGTCATGCTCCTGCTTTGACATCCATTCTTCCTCCCAGCGTGCCGCAGGCTTGCTGCCCCCGTGCCGGGCATTTCTCGTCGTCGTGCTCGCCGCCATGGCTCCGACGTCGAGCTCTTGGGACGGCTCCACCATCCGCGACCACCACATAGAGTTTCTCTGCAAGACGCAGCGGCTGCCGAGTGAGGATCTTGTGCAAGTCCGCCTCGCGCTAGCAAGGGAGATTTCGCCGGTGCCGGAGGAAGGCGAGCGAGTGATCTTCTACTCGCACTGCATGCGCGGCGTCGGCCTCCCCGCCAGTGGCTTCTTCCGCGTGTTCCTTGACTTCTACCAGCTCCAGCCGCACCACCTCACCCCCAACACGGTGGTGCTACTGTCGGCCTTCGTCTCTTTGTGCGAAGGCTTCCTCGGCGTCCTCCCCACCGTCGAGCTCTGGGGGAGTTTTTTCAATCCAAGCTCGGCACGGTTGTTGCCCGCGTGCCGGCTCCGTGCGGCGCCTTCATCGCCATGAGGAGATCCACCACCGACAACCCCTTCCCTTCAATCACGCTGATCCAGTCGGTGAAGCTCTGGCAATGGTCTTACTTTTATGTAAAGAACGTTGCCCCGAACGGCGAGTACGTCAACTTGTCGGCTTACGTAGCCGGCCCGCCGGCTGGGAGGCCGGCTTCATGGTCCTACCGGGCCAGATCGCTGACGCCGGCTGGAGCCGGAGCCGTCGCCCGACTTCGGGTGCTCATCCAGTCAGACCGCCTGACCGGGCCCGACTTGATCGCCGCCTTCGTCGAGCGCCGGGTCCTTCTGCTCCAAGGTCGCCCTCATCTGATCTGTCAGATGAGCGGCCGCTTCGACCCAAGCCGGCTCAGCACCAGGGAGATGCCTCACGACGACGTGTCTTATATGGTGAACTACATCGCCAACTGCAAGCTCAAGCTGGACTGGCAGTATGGCATGGCGCCATTTTCTCGCGCCAATCCTCCACCCATGGTAAGTTTTCTCTTTTTGTTTGTTGCCGAATCCTTTTCCAGGCCGACTCTTGATTAGTCAGTCTGTCCTCATTCAGAACTCCCTTCTTCATCCTCCGGCCGGGACCGCGGGGCCGGAGCACGAGTTCGCCCCCGACCGCGAGGCGGACGATCCTGATGACACCGACCTGGGGGCGACCGCCCTGGACGACGACGCCGCGTGGGGCGGCGGCGAGACAGGCGGCTCCGGCTTCACCGCCGGCTTCGAAGACTGGCCTGACAATGACGAGGCCGACCCAGCTCCGTGCCGCCATCCGGCGTCCGACCCCCAAGGTGCCGGCCCATCCGGCGGGCCGGCCGCACGAGGCGGCATACTGAAGTGCCGAGCGGCGCCGACTCCCTTCGGCGGCCGACCGAAGAGGCCTAAGGTGCCCGCAGTGGCAACCAAATGGGACGAGGCGGCCGTGAAGGCGGCCCGCTTCCGCAAGGTGGTAAAGCAGCCGCAGGAGGTCTCGGCATAAGTTCTGGTCTTTACGCAACTTTCTTTCTTTTCTTCGCTTGATGTTCTTCTAAGTCTTGTCTCCTGTTTTGTCAATCAGGGCCCCGCTCACTCTTGAGCGGACTACCGCCGCCTCCATAGTCGATGGAGCGGGAGGGTCTGCGGGCTTCCGTCGTATAGATCCCCGCACCGAGCTTCAGGCGGCGACGGAGCGGAATGCGCGGGAAGCACGGGAGGAACGGGAGGCGGAGGAGAGAAGGGCAGCCACCGCCGAGCCGGCCCTGGAGACAATGGCCTAAGGTGCCCGCGGCTCGTCATCCCCCTTCGTTCCGCGCCCCCGGACGTCCCGCAGCCCCCGCCGGAGGAGATCAGCCGCGACCCGCCGGTGACGGAGAGGGTGGAAGGCGACGTAGTCATCCTGTTGGGAGGAGTGGTGCCGCCTCCGTCGGCCGGGACCGGCCAAGGCGGCCAGCCCGAGGTGCTGCCTGAGCAGCCGATTGCGCAGGCCGATCTTGTGGTCCTGTCGCCGGCTCACCGGTGTGCGGCGAGGGCGGCTTCAAAGCCGTATCCGCAGAGGGCGGCCGCCTCCAGCTCGTTGTCGCATGAACTGGAGTCGGCCACCACTAGCTCGCCGGGGTGGACGCAAGGCGGTGGGACAGCCGCGCTGAACTTGGCGGCGCAAGACGTTCCCAGCCGGCTTCAGGCCCAGGCCATCGCGCTGCAGCAATGTACCCGAGAGTTTCTCGTGACGCGGGCGGTCGTTCGGGTGAGTTCTCATGTCCTTGATTTCTTTCCGTGGGGGCGCGTCAGCGCACCCACTGGGTGTAGTCCCCGAGTTCCGAGGCGGCTGCTGAGCAGGCGGCTTGGAACTTCTTCGAAGACTTGTTTTGCTGACTTGCTCTTTCTTGCCTCTTCGTCCTGTTTGCAGGATTACCACAACCTCCACGCCACTACCTTCAACTCCCAGGTCCGGGAGGCAGACAAGAGGGCCGCCGATCTGTCGGAGAGCCGGCGTGAGTGTTTTTGTCTTTTCATCTCATGTGGGGGTGCGTCAGCGCACCCACTGGGTGTAGTCCCCGAGATTCAGGCCGACTGCTGAGCAGACGGGTCGGATCTTTCTTGCCGAATTCTTTCTTAACTTCTTCTTTTTCGTGCTGTCAGGAGCCAACGCCGACTTGAGGCAGCAGCTGGGTGTCGCCCAGACCGCCCTTCACACCAAGGAGGGTGATCTCAATGCCTTGATCCAGGAGCGTGACCGCCTAGCCAAGAGGCTGGCCGACCAGGAGGAAAGCCACCAGGCGGCCCTGAATGCGGACCAGGACAGAGAGGCCACCCTCAAAACCGAATTTGAGACCGAGGCAAGGCAAGCTCTGAGCGAAGGCTACGACCGTGTCGAGGACCTTGTTGACGGTAGGCCGCCTTCTCCTTCACTCTTTGCTTGTTCTTGCAAGTCGGTTTATCTCCCGACTTGCTCTGTTTCTTCTTCTTTGTGAAGAGTACTTTCTTGGCCACTCTGTTGCCGCCAACCAAGCCATCGAAGCCCACCGAGAGGCCCGGCGGCAGGCTGGGGTTGAGATCGCGCCGGATGCCAACAGGTCGCTTGAGGAGCAGCTTCTGGCGATCGAGGCCCGCATCCAACCTACCTACCGCATGCTCCACCGGCTTCAGCATGCCGGGGCACAGGTGCTGGCCGCCCTTTGGCCTGGCGAGGTAATTCCTCGCACCCCCAGCCGTACTGCCGACTGGTTGGAGGTAGCTGTCGGCCGCCTTGAGGCCTGGAAGGCTTCAGCAGCCCGATCCGGCGCTCGAAGGGCGCTAGAGTTTGTCCGGGCTTGGTACCCTGGGCTGAACTTGGATCAGCTGCGCACCTGGCGGTAGGAGGCCGACGAGGAGCTGGAGGCGGTGCGGCCGGCTATCATCCAGCATGCTTCGGCGATCGTCGACTTCACCGACACCAGCGCCTTTGCTCCTGAGGTGAACGAGGACAGCGTCGTGCAGCCGGACGACTGGTTCGGGCTGAACCCGACCGACGGTGAGGACTCGGCGGAGGAGATTGACTCCAGCGACGAGGGCGAGGAGGAGGAGGGGGAAGACGGCAAAGATGCTGAGCCGGATGTCGGAGCAGCCGGCCAGCCTCAGCCTGACCGTGCCTCCAGCAACGAGGCACGCGCGAATGCTCCACCTGCCACCGGCGACGACCAGGCCGAGACACGCCAGCCGGCCACTCCTCCAGCCGACACCGCCGTATCCACCGTTCTTCCTGAAGCTCCAGGCGCTCCCTTGGCTTGATTTAGCATTTACTTCCCTGCTAGTTACTCTTTGGACAAAATTGTTATTTTGCGCAATTCCACCCACTGGGGTGTATTCAAACTTCGTTGAATGCTGGCCTTTCAAAGGCTTTTTGATGTAAATATTATTATCCATGTGTTTGGCTTCCATTCCGACTTGCTTTTTATCTTTCAGCTTTCTTCCTTTGCCGCCTTCCCTTGGTTGCCGCCTTCCCAGCCGGACAGCTGCTCTGCAGTCTGTGGCCGGGTAAGGAATTCGGCCTTCTAGGAAGGCAAAGGTTCGAGCTTTCTTTGAATTTGGCAGAGTAGGAAAGGAAGCCGACCAGCCGACTGCTTCGACAGTCAGTTGGCAAGGGGGGAAGCCGGCCTGTGTTATGTCAGTTCATTAGTCCTTAGCCATTTTTCTTGTGGGCATCCTTTCCGCCTTTAGCTCTTTCTAGTCGGGCAGCTGATTCTTCGAGCTGTGACTCGCAAGAGAGGGTTGGGTGCCGGCACATTACTTGTCTGACTGCAGGTAGAAGTTGGACATAATTCAAGGCGGCAAGTCCCCGGGCCGACTAGTCGAACCCGGTGCCGGACTGAGAAAGTAAATGCAGTAGGGTAACCATGGGTTTTATACCCGGCATACATAGATAAAATAGGGTAATCCCTGAGAACTCCTCGGGGGCCCATTGTCTCATACTTAATACAAAAGGTAGTGTGATACATACTGCATTTCAACTGTAAAATCTTTGAAGAAGATTGGCATTCCACGGGCACTCCGACTCCTTGCCGGATTCGTCTCTCTTGCGTGCCTTCGGCTTCTGTGCGTCGATTAGGTAATAGGAGTCGTTTCCCAGAGCCCGTATGATGACGAAGGGGCCGTTCCAAGGGGCCGAGAGCTTGTGCTGGCCGGCTGTGCGCCGAATTAGCCGGAGCACAAGGTCTCCCTCTTGGAAAGCTCTTGGCTTCACTCTCCAACTGTGGTAACGACGTAGCCCTTGCTGGTAGATGGTGGACCGGCTGAGGGCTAACAGCCAGCTTTCTTCCAGCAAGTCGACGCCGTCTTCTCTTGCATCCTTGGCCTCCGCCTCCGTGTACATGGTGACTCGAGATGAGTCGAACTCGATGTCAGTTGGGATGACAGCCTCAGCACCATATACAAGGAAGAAGGGGGTGAAGCCGGTCAACTTGTTTGGAGTAGTGTGCAGACTCCAGAGGACGGCCGGTAGCTCGTCGAGCCAGCAGCCGGCCGAACGCTCCAGTGGCACGACTAGTCAGGGCTTGATGCCGGAGAGGATGAGGCCGTTTGCTCGCTCGACTTGGCCGTTTGACTGCGGGTGGGCAACGGACGCTAAGTCCAGTCAGATGCCCTGTGTTGCGCAGGAACGTGCCAATGCTCGCTTGGCAAAATTTGTGCTGTTATCGGTGATGAGGCTGTGTGGTACGCCGTACCGGGTTGTAATGCCGGCAATGAATGTCACGACAGTCGGCCCATTCAGCTTCTTGATTGGCTTTGCTTCAATCCACTTGGTAAATTTGTCTACGGCGACAAGCAGATGTGTCATGCCACCGCGCGCCATCTTGAATGGTCCAACCATGTCCAGTCCCCAGACAGCAAAGGGCCAAGTGATGGGGATGGTCTTGAGTTCAGAAGCCGACAGGTGTTGCTTGGAGCCGAAGACTTGGCACCCTTTGCAGTGCTTGACTAGTTCCTTGGAATCCTCCAATGCAGTCGGCTAGAAGAATCCATGGCGGAAGGCCTTGGCGACAAGCGCCCTGGAGGCGGCATGGTGGCCGCACTCGCCTTGGTGGATGTCTTCGAGGATTGCTATGCCCTTCTCTTGCTCGACGCAGCGCTGGAAGACTCCGGTAACGCTGTGCCTAACTAGCTCTTGATTCATTATTGTGTAGGCTCCGGCTCGGCGTTGGACTTGTCTGGCCGAGATCTCTTCAGTTGGTAGTTCTCCATTCACTAGAAATCGGAGGATGGGCTGAGCCCATGATGGAGCTGTGATTTCTTCGACTGCCAAGATGGCTACTGCAACCAGGGTGGGCGGGCTGGGTTGTGAGGAGTTGGAGTCGGCCTCCGCCTGCAGTGCCACTGCAGTCCCCGGGCCGGGTTCGGCTATGGAAGTCCTCGGGCCGGGTTCGACTACGGAAGTCCCCGAGCCGACTGCCGAAGTCCCCGAGCCGCCTGCCTGGTCCCCGAAGTCGGATCCGACTGCGTCGGGGTCAGGCGGCACGAAGATGGAACTGGATTCCGGAGACGGCTTAACAGATGGCTTGAAGAGGCATTGGAGGGCGACGCCGGATGGTATAGCTTGTCTGGTGGAGCCAATTCGTGCGAGGCATCTGCTTGCTCATTATCGGCTCGTGGCACGTGAAGGAACTCGCACCCCTCGAAATATCCGCTGAGCTGCTGGACAAGGAAACGGTAGCTTGCCATGTTCGCGTCCTTGGCATCCCAGTCGCCAGATGATTGTTGAACCACTAAGTACGAGTCGCCATAACACAGGATCCGGCGGATGCCGAGTTCCTTGGCTAGCCGGAGCCCGTGTATGAGCGCCTCGTACTCGGCCATATTGTTGGAGGCGGCAAAGTGGATTTGCAATGTGTATTTGAGTTTGTCGCCCTTGGGAGAGGTGACGACGATGCCGGCTCCCAAGCCGGTGAGCATCTTGGATCCGTCGAAATGCATCCGCCAATGAGTGGAGTCCGGAGCCGGCGGCAGGTACTGGGTCTCGACCCAGTCGATGAGGAAGTTGGCCAGTGATTGGGACTTGATGGCGGCGCGGGGCTGATAGTAGAACGTGTATGGAGCCAGCGCAATGGCCCATTTCGCCACTCGGCTGGATGCGTCCCGGCTGCTTATGATCTCGGCAAGCGGGGCAGTGCATACGACCGTGATGGGATGCTCTTGAAAGTAGGGCTTGAGTTTCTTGGAGGCGAAGTACACACCATAGCACATTTTCTGATAGTGCGGGTAGTTCTGCTTTGAGGTGGATAACACTTCGCTCAAATAATACACCGGCCTCTGGACTAGCTGAGCTCGGCCTTCTTCGGGGCGCTGAATCACAATGACTGTGCTGACCACCCGGCTGGTGGCGGCGATGTAGAGGAGCATGGGCTCCTTCTTAGTTGGGTCCGCCAAGACAGGGGGCGTGGACATCATCTTCTTCAACTCGTGGAAAGCTTGATCCGCCTGATCATTCCACTCAAAGTGAGAGGACTTCTTCATAAGTCATTAGAGGGGGAGATCCTTCTCTCCGAGCTGGCTCATGAAGCGGTTCAAAGACGCCAGGCATCCGGTGAACTTCTGGACGTCTCGCAACTTGGTAGGGACCTTCATTCTCTCTACGGCCTTGATCTTCACTGGGTTGCACTCGATGCCACGTTCGGAGACCAGGAAACCTAGAAGCTGGCTGGCTGGTACTCCGTACATACATTTCTCTGGGTTGAGCTTGATCTGAAACCGGCGCAAGTTCTCAAAGGTTTCCTTGAGGTCTTCCAGCAGGGTGCCGCGTTTCTCCGTCTTCACCACAACATCGTCTACATAGACGTGGGCATTTCTGCCGAATTGCTCGAGGAGGCATTTCTGCATGCAACGCTGAAAAGTGGCACCAGCATTTCTCAAGCCGAATGTCATAGTCAGGTAACAGAAAGCTCTGAATGGGGTGATGAAGGCAGTCTTCAAGCGATCGGCCGGGTTCAACTTTATCTGGTGGTAGCCGGTATAAGCATCCAAGAAACTCAACAGCTTGCATCCGGCTGTGGAGTCTATCACTTGGTCAATCCTAGGTAGGGCGAATGGATCTTTGGGGCAGGCCTTGGTGAGGCTTGTGTAGTCGATGCACATACGCCACTGCTTGTTCTTCTTCAGCACGAGAACCGGGTTGGCAAGCCATTCTGGAAAGAACACCTCCATAATGAAGCCGGCTGCCAGAAGCCGGGCTATCTCTTCTCCGACTACTCTTCTCTTCTCTTCTGACAGGCGGCGCAAGGGCTGCCTGACCGGTTTTGCGTCAGATCAGACGTGTAGCTTGTGCTCGGCGAAATCCGTCGGGACACCCGGCATGTCTTTGGGAGACCATGCAAAGACGTCCCGATTCTCACGGAGGAAATCAACGAGCTCGCCTTCCTATTTGCTGTCAAGGCATGTGCCTACGACAGCGTGCCTCTGTAGGTGCTCCGGGTGTAGGGGTATCTTCTTTGTCTCCTTGGCCAGCTGGAAACAACCTTGAGCTTGACATTCTTTGGGGTCAGGAGACAAAGTCGGCTGCTTGCCAGCCAAGGCCACAACTCGGTCCAGCATCTTCTTTTCTTCAGCAATCACGAGGGACTCGGCTAGCCGACTACTGGCTGCTGCACACTCAGAAGACTTCTTGTAGTCGCCGGCTATGGTGATAATGCCCTTGGAACTCGGCATCCTCATCTTGAGGTAGGCATAGTGGGGCACAGCCATACACTTGGCCGATGCTGGTCGGCCAAGTAGTGCGTGGTACGGGCTCTCCAAATCCACTACCTCGAACCATATTGCCTCTCGGCGGAAATGATCCTTGTCTCCAAAGAGGACATCCATCTTGATCTTGCCGATTGGTGAGCATGACAGGCCGGGTATGATGCCATGGAACACAACGGCTAGGCATGAGTTGCTTCGGCTTGATGTTGAGCTTGTCCATTGTGTCTCGGTACAGTATGTTGATACTGCTCCCGCCTTCTATCAGCACGCGGGAGAAATGAGCGGTGTGCCTCTCCGTCGCTAGGGTAGCATCTAGAACAAGGGCATATGAGCCAGGAGACGGCATCACCTCTGGGTGGTCATCCCGGCTCCAGCTGATGGGCTTCTCCGACCAGTGCATAAACTCAGGGTTACTGGAGGCGACCGCGTTGACTTCTTGGTGTTATCGGCCCCGACTTCGTCGATCGTCTGGTTGGCTTGTGAAGACGATGTAGGCGGCATGCTCATCAGGGAACTCGTCGTGGATGGCTCCGACTGCTGGCCGAGCTGCCGGCTGCTGGGCGGCAGGAGGCGGCTGGCCTGCAGGCGGAGGTGGCAACAGCCCCTCGCCCTTGGAGATTCGGGTGAGCCAATGGCACTTCCGGGTCGTATGGTTGGACGGCTTCGCGCCGCTGTGGAACTTGCAGGGGGCGTCGAGAGTATGCTCGTAGGAGAAAGCCGGCTGCCAAGCCGGCCTGCCGCCCTTCTGTTTCTTGGGAGCCGGCCGTCCCTCAGGTTGCTCTTCTTCGACCGTAGCCACCTGCCGACTAGTGGAAGCCGACATCGGGGCCTTGCACTTGTTGTCGTTCTTGTACGGATGCCGAGTGGACTCTCCAGCCGGCATCTCGGGAGCCGGCGCGAGCACTTTCCCAGAGGCGTCGACTTGGAGCTTGGTCTTCATGGAGGAGTCGGCCGTGGTGTATTTGTCAACGATGATCAGCAGCTCGTCAAGGGTAGTCGGCTCGTCGCAAAGGAGTCGGTGCTTGAGGAGGGTGCCTTCTCAGCACCCGGCCGTGAAGTACTCGATTGCCTGAACCTCGTGCACCCCTTTGCAGGAGTTTCCGAGCTTGGCCCAAGGCGTGAGGTAATCGTGAGTCGACTCCTTGGGTCCTTGTATGCACAAGGAGAGCTGTCGTGGTTTGGGTGCCCGCTTGTAGGTGCTGGTGAAGTTGCGGATAAAGGCTTCCGTGAAGTCGAGCCAGCTGTTGATGCTGTAAGGCTTGAGGCTGTTGAGCCAGGTGTGTGTCGTGCCTTGGAGCATCAGGGGGACATACTTCACGGCAACGCGTCAGTTGCCGTTTGCTATGCGAACCGAAGTGGAGTAGTCGATCAACCAGTCCTCCGGCTTCACGGAGCCGTTTTACTTGGGCGCGTCTCTTGGAAGTGAGAACCCTTTGGGAAAGGGCTCATCACGGATGCGGGGGCCGAAACAAGGCGGGCCGATATCATCTTCTTCTTCTTGGGCCAGGGATCGCGCAAGGCAGTCGATCCAATGGCGGGCGTCATTTTCATCGACTCCTTCGCGGCGACCAAATCGGCCGCTGAGAGTCGGATGCTTGATAGGCGGCGGGGTGGGATATCTTTACCCATGATGCGGAGAAGGGGGCAGGTCGCCTCGTCTCTCCACGCCTCGGGGACGGCCTTCCGCGTTGCGCTCGATGATGATTCGTGTCCAGCTGCGGCTAGCAGCCGACTCATTCTCCTGTCTCGCACGGGCGCCACCCGCAGTCGGCGTACGCGAAGTCGCGCCGTGCTCTCGGCGAGGGGGGCTTCCAGCTCGGACGCCGGCTTCGTGCCGCGCTGCGGCCGCGCCGACAGCTGCTGGATGCGTCTGGTCATGTAGGGGAGCTCGTCGGCCCCCAGTCCATTGAGCTTGTCAACGATCGACTGGGTGGCGCGTAGATTCTCGAGGGGCGTGGCGTAGATCGGGCGGTCCGCACCCAGCATGCTGGCGATGGCCGCGCCGTGTTGCTTGACGGCGCCGACTCGGCTTGGCCCTTCTAGGGGCGGCGTGGCAAAGATGGCACGGTCGACTTCGCGCTGGTGGGCTTCTGTGAGGCGTCTCATGGTGTTTATCTTCTGGCCCTCCGCAATGAGGGCAAGGCGGCGAGCCTCCAGCGCCTCGGCGTCGGCGTTGGTCGGGATGGTGACGGACAAGTCCTGCAGCACCGCTTGCAGGGCGTCGTGGGTGTTCTCGCCGGAGGTGGCTCCGTGGCTGATGACTAGCACCTCGGTGACGGTGCTGCCGCCACTGTCAGCTCGCGGGAGAGGGTCGTCGAAGACGATCATGTCGGTGGGGAAGGCGTCGAGCGATGCTGTGTCGGAGTCGACAAGCATCGGGTCGGTAGAGCCAACCGACTCCAAGTCCGCAGTAGGCTCGCCGGAGACGTGGAGTTGGTCGAGGAGGCTGACGAGGCGGCTCTCGAGGCAGCCGGTGCCCGCGTCGGATGCGGGCTCATCCGAGATGCAAACCTCGCCAAAGAGATCGGCGAGGCAGCTCGCCGTGCAGGCGTCGTCGACGCCTTGCAGCGCGTTGGGGGAAGCACCCTCGGGCGTGCCGGGCTGGCTACGCTCGCTAGGGAGGAAAAGGGTTCCCATCCAGAGCAGGTCTCCGGACGACGGTGCACCTGGCCCCATGGTGGTCGCCAAATGTTGGGTGGTAGGTGCGACATATACCAATGGATGGCTTATCATTGTGGGAGCCGGTAAGACATCGCCGGTGCCTGGAAACGGGATAAGGCGAAGACATGCACGCCGGCGAATCTTACCCAGCTTCGGGGCTCTCCGTGGAGATAATACCCCTACTGCTGCTCTGCGGGGTCTCCGCATGATCACTAGATCAACAAGTAGCTACAAGATGCTCCTTGAGCTGTTCGGTGGGAGGAGGAAGAAGGGCAAGGCTAGCTCTCTTCTCTCCCTATGGCAGTGTCTAAAGCTCTATGAGATCAACCCTTTGCATGGGTGTCCCGGGGGGGTTTATATAGGCCTACCCCCAGGGGGTACAATGGTAATCCGGCCCGGGCGTGGGCCCAGGCCGTCAGTGTCTGCAACCGCCGCCTTCTCCGCCGGCTTCTGGGGTCCGCCGACTGGTGGGTCCCACCGGCTATCGCCCCGTTGGTCGACAGGCTGGCCCCACCGCATGAGGGATCTTATCGGGGGCCGGTTACTGTGGCCTCGCCTCTGATGACGAGGGCTTTGTCAAGGTAAGTATGGCTACATTGCCGCCGCCTTGCGGGCTCCCACTGTAGCCTTACCGTGTCTTATCTGCTTAATGGTGCATGCGCCCCGAGGGGGGAGGAACCCGGCTATTGGAAGCCGGCTCGGCCTTGGGCTGGCTGGGGGAGGCCGGGCCGCCTTCGGATGTCTCTCTGACCGAAGGGGCCCGCCGCCCGCGGGCCGTACTGGCAACCCGTCATGGATGGCGTCACAATTCACATGGCAATAGTGCCACGCCGGACGGGGGATGGCTGTCCCGTGCGGCGTACTGTAGCCATCCATGCACCGGGATTCGGGGGTGGCAGGGGTTCGCTGTAGCCACGCCCCATCCCGTCACCGTCATGGGTGATGGTTTTCGGGATGCGGAGTTCGGCCGCTTGCTCTTGGAGTCGGCCCTTCGTGGGCCGCCTTCTGGGAGTCGGTTCTTCTTGGGCCGGCTTTTGGGAGGCGGTCCTTCATGGGCCGGCTTCTTGGAGTCGGCCCGATCGTGGCGTCCTCCAAAGGTTGTTTTATGGCTAGGCCGCCTTCCGCCAGCCGGCCTAGGTGATAGCCGGCCGAAGGAAAGCGGCCCCATGTCTTAGGTGCTTCAAGGTCCGATCGGCCCGTTGTTTTTTCTGAGGTCCAAAGGGAGCCGGTTGGGCTACCCCGTGGTCATTTACTCCGACAGTCCCGTAGCATATGGTGTCATTGCCATGAAGATGACTACATGCTGTTCAAGATTTCTGTCAACTTCATGATGCCTTGTTGTGAGCTTGATATTAGTTGATACATGCCTATTCTGGAGATGCTCCAGTTATATGTTTTGAAGTACGCTATGAGTAATTTGTTCAGATGCCATGGTTGTTAATTTTGGATGTTATATGCCTCTATTCCATGCTTGCAAACATGCTGTCATAATGTTGCTGTTTCACACTTGCTGAAACTATTTCAACATTCAATTTTGTCTTGCTGGTTCCCACTAATACATGGGCCATATGTATATGATGCCATGATGTTATTTTCTATTTGTTATGTTTACTTTGATTCCTTGCCCTTGGTTGCTAGATATACTTGATGTAGCATCTTTGTTTCATGCCCCCAACATGACATCATATTAACTCTTCTCATGCATATGCTCCTGTGTTATAAAGTTGCTTTTTACATTGATCATGTTGGTTTAATATTGATGCCTATGAATCTTAACCTTAATGATATATTAAGTATGTTATCTATACATGAAGTGCATGTCAAGTTTGTTCTTATATGATTCCTGTAGCATGTTGTTTTGATGATTGCAAAGTGCCTACTTGTTATTTTGGTCAGTTTGTCCTTTAAATTTGTTTGGAGTGTATGTGTTGCACCATTGCTCCGTTTTGAGCATGCCCTATATGAAACTTGCTTAGAATTGCATGTAGTTTCATATTATCATGTTACATCCATGTTTTGAGAGTGTTTTGTTGATGTTGGAATGCCTTATTCATCAACGCCATGTTTGACTTGTTTTGCTCATATCTTCTAAGTTGTAGCTCCGAACTAAATGAACTTTATATGTAACTTGACAAGATTTTCGTGTAGATCATCTTGGTGCTCTTTAACTTGCTGTTTAACAACTTCAACTTAATGTTTGTCCAGATCTGGACCAATTTCGAAATTTTCATATGAGGACTTACCGGATTTGTTATATGTTGTTTCCGGCCTCATTTAAACTTGCTTTGATGTGTTGTTCTTGTATGCATCATCTATTGCCATGAGTAGCATCATATAGCCTTTGTCATACATCATACTTGGTTGAGCATCATGTCATGTTTATGTGTTGTGTGTTCACCATGTTGTTTGCTTCTTTCCGGTTGTGCTTCTTCTCAATAGTTCCTGTCCCGTTGCGATCGTGAGGATTCGTTCGACTACGCTTGGTTCATCTACGCCCATTCGTCTTCTTCATGAACACGTTCTTCTTCCTAGTGGGATTTCAGGCAAGATGACCGTTACCCTGGATCTCACTACTATCATTGCTATGCTAGTTGCTTCGTTTTATTGCTATGCTGCACTACCTATAACTTGTTTATCAAACCTCCCAAATTGCCATGTCAGCCTCTAAACTTTTCACCCATCCTAGCAAACCGTTGTTTGGCTATGTTACCGCTTTTGCTCAGCCCCACTTATAGCGTTGTTAGTTGCAGGTGAAGTTGAAGATTGCACCATGTTGGAACATGATTATGTTGGGATATCACAATATCTCCTATTTTAATTAATGCATCTATATATGTCACGCCCAATATGCGACCCTATCCAAAAGGAACTCGAAGGTCCCACCAAGGATAGACCCGCATATTGAAACGCTTTTGCAAGGTGGATATCATTACATCAACATTACATAATAGATGGGGATACATACAAAAGGGCATACAATGCCACATGAATACAACATCATGCATAAGATCAACATCCGACTACGAATGAAACACAAACAGAAACTCAAACGACATCCACCCTCCTAGCCCAGGCTGCCGACCTAGAAACTATCCCCTGATCAAAGAAGAAGCAGAAGAAGAACTCCAAAACAAGGAACATCGCTCTCGCGTCATGATCATCGTATAACCTATACCTGCAACTGTTGTTGTAGTAATCTGTGAGCCACTAGGACTCAGCAATCCCATTACCATGGGTATCAAGACTAGCAAAGCTTAATGGGAAAGGAAGGGGTAAAGTGGTGAGGTTGCAGCATCGGCTAAGCATATATGGTGGCTAACATACGCAAAAGAGAGCGAGAAGAGAGCAAACGGAACGGTCGTGAAGCTAGCAATGATCAAGAGGTGATCCTGATCTCCTACCTAGGTCAAACATAACTCAAAGACCGTGTTCACTTCCCGGACTCCGCCGAGAAGAGACCATCACGACTACACATGCGGTTGATGCGTTTTAATTCGGATCTGGTGTCAAGTTATCTACAACCGGACATCAACAAATTCCCATCTGCCACATAACCGTGGGCACGACTCTCGAAAGTTTATACCCTGCAGGGGTATCCCAACTTAGCCCATGATAAGCTCTCGTGATCAACGAAGGATATTCCTTCTCCCAGGAAGACCCGATCAGTCTCGGAATCCCGGTTTTACAAGACATTTCGACAATGGTAAAACAAGACCAGCAAAGCCGCCCGATGTGCCGACAAATCCCGATAGGAGCTGCACATATCTCGATCTCAGGGCACACCGGATGAGCCAGACATCGGGTTGGCATAGACCCAGGTTGCCCAGGGGGCGCCGGACATCGCTCAGGTTGGACCAACACTCAAAGGAGCACTGGCCCGGGGGGGTAAAATAAAGATGACTCTCGGGCTCCGGAAACCCAAGGGAAAAAGGGCTAGGGGAGGCAAATGGTAAAACCAAGCTTGGGCCTTGCTGGAGGAGTTTTATTCAAAGCGAACTGTCAAGGGGGTCCCATAAATCACCCGACCGTGTAAGGAACGCAAAATCCGGGAACGTAACACCGGTATGACGGAAACTAGGGTGGCAAGAGTGGAACAAAACAACAGGCATAAGGCCGAGCCTTCCACCCTTTACCAAATATATGGATGCATTAATTACATAAGAGATATTGTGATATCCCAACAAAAATCCTGTCCACCGTGGAGCAATCTTCAACTTCACCTACAACTAACAATGCTATAAGAGGGGCTGAGCAAAGCGGTAACATAGCCAAGCAATGGTTTGCTAGGAAGGGTGTCAAAGGTTATAGGTTCATGGCAATTTGGGAGGCTTGAAGAGCAAATGATAGGTAGCGCAGCAAAGCGATAGAACGAAGCAACTAGCATAGCAATGATAGTAGTGAGATCTAGGGTAGCAGTCATATTGCCTGAAATCCCGCAAGAAAGAAGAACGAGTCCATGAAGAAGATGAAGCCACGTAGACGAACCAAGCGTAGACAAACGAATCCTCACGATCGCAACGTAACGGGAACTATCAAGAAGAAGCACACAACAAGGTAAACACACCACACATGACGAGACATGATGCTCAACCAAGCATGATGCATGACAAAGCTAGATGAGGCTACTCATGGCAAGAGATGATGCTAACAATAAAAACACATCAAGGCAAGTTTAAATGAGGCCGGAACAACATCTAACAATTCCGGTAAGTCCTCATATGTAAATTTCGAAATTGGTCCAGATCTGAACAAACATTAAGTTGAAGTTGTTAAACAGCAAGTTAAGATGCACCAAGATGATCTACACGAGATTCTAGTCAAGTTACATATAAAGTTCATTAGATTTGGAGCTACGGCCTAGAAGATATGAGCAAAACAAGTTCAACATGACATTGATGCAAAATGCATACAACCCTCAAGCAAACACCTCAAAACAAGGATGCAACATGATAATATGAAACTACATACAAAATCAAGCAAGTTTCATATAGAGCACACTCAAAACGGAGCAACGGTTCAACACATACACTATATACAAGTTTAAAGGACAAGCTGTCCAAAACAGCAACTAGGCATATTGCAAGCATCAAAACAATATGCTACAACATCTCAACGTAATAACAAAAGGCGTGGGCATGAAGTCCAGGTAAAGCATGAGAAAACATGAACACTGAGCTATCTCCAGAAACTAATAGAACATGCTCAAAAACACATGGCAAGATTGCATATATTAACAGTTTTAGACTTTGCAGAAATAACATCAGGTTGCAATGTTTAGAGCTATCAAACAACATGCTACATGAACTTATCATGACAAACAAAGGCATGGAATGAATCTACTAAATTTATAGAACAAAAGTCCTTTACTGACCATGAGCCAAAAAGGATCAGAAGATATGATGGCACACATGTAAACATGGCAAGTTATAAGACAGATTCAGACATGGCAGGAACAACAATAAGTAGGCATGTTGGTGAGCTTGAACCACTCACCACAGAGCAATACATGGCATGGCAAGGCAACAAACAATAATAATACATGTTTATGAAGCTAAGCACGGCAAGAGAAAGTTCATAGGGTGCATGGATCACTAACAACAATCATGGCAACATTGAACTTAATGTTAACAGGCTGACAGCAACATTATTTAGCAAGTTTGGAGCAAGATTACAACAAGCTATAGTAGGCTATAAATGCAACCAGGGGCATGAGTGGATAGAGCATGACATGTATAACAAAGCATCCTTAGTGAACATCTCCAGGTTATGCATAGAATGACTTGTAGCAGCAGGTTTACATAGCAACAAAATATAACAGAATCAGCCTAGCAAAACAGCAACAGCAAGTAACCTACTTAACAAGCTTGATGCACTCACTACAAGACACAAAAAATACATGTATGGCACCACTGTGAAGATGGCATGATGTAGTACAAAACACATGTAGATCTCATTCTCATAGGATGCACACATCAAATACAACAAAAATGACAAAACAGCAAGTTATAACAGTTTCAGTAGATTAACATCATATAACACTCTTGCAACGACGATTCAGGCATCAAGATGGACTCAAATAAACATGATGCAATGGAATGAAATGAAGCACTCGTCGAGACGAACAATTTGACATATTACACGCACGAAACGGAGCAGTATACAACAAGTTATGATGCGATGAACATGGCATGATAATGTAAATAATTTTGGGACAGGAATTTCGGGGTCAACCTCTAGGTTTTCCAGATCTAGATCTGGCGCGCGGGCTCGCCGGAGAGCACGCCGGAGTTGGAGGAGACGGTGGCCGGAGGAGCTAGGAGGGCAGGGCCGGCGGATCCGGGGCCGGGGAAGGTCGCCGGCGCCGGGGACGGATTCCTCGGGCGCGGGGTGCGCGTGCACGGGCGCAGACGCCGAGGCGGCGACGCCAGCCAGCGAGGTCCGAGGGGCGGCGCGGGGAGGCGGCTCGGGCAGCGGCACGCGCGGGCGGCGCGGCCCTGCGATGAGGCGGCGGGGACAAGGCGCGCCGGCGAGGAGCTCGGGAAGCTCCGCGCGGGAGGCGGCGGCGGGCACCACGGGCGGCGGCGGAGCGGGCCACCGTGGCGGCAGCAGAGGCGGGCGGCCGCGGGGCGTGGCGGCGGCGGCGCGCCCGCGGGTCGCGGCGGCGGCGGGACGGGCCGAGCGGGCCGGCCTCGGGCTTGGCAGGCCCGCGGCGGCGCGCGGTGGAGAGAGGAGGGCCGCGGGGACACGTGGCCGGCGCTGGTTGGAGGAGCCGGCGGCGGAGGCGACGTGGCGCTCCACGATTGGCCAGGGCGACGTGGCCGGCGGACATGTCCGGCGCGGGCGGACGTGTCCGGCGGCGCGAGGAGGGAGACTCTAGGGTTTCGGGGGAATTCATCCGCGAATTTCGACGGGAGGCACATATTTATAGTTTCTGGGAGCTAGGAGAGTCCAAACGAGGCACGGTTTTCGGCCACGCGATCATGATCGAACGACCGAGAGCATGAAGGGGGTTTGGAAGGGTTTTGGGACACTTTAGAGGGGTGTTGGGCTGCAAGACGAAAGGGGCTTTTACGGTTCCCCGGTTAACTGTTGGAGTACCAAACGACCTCCAAATGGCACGAAACTTGACAGGCGGTCTACGAGTGCTATACCAAGGCCGCTTGCCAAACCTCGGTCCATTCCGAGAATGTTTAACTCCCGCACAAGAGAAGAGACAAAAAGGGGACGCCGGATGACATAGGAGTGCCGGATTGCAAAACGGACAACGGGGAAAATGCTCGGATGCATGAGATGAACACGTATGCAATGCAATGCACATGATGACATGATATGAAATGCATATGATGACATGGAAAAGTGCAACACGCAAGCAAATGACATGGCAATGACGGCGAATAACTGGCGACACCTGGCACATCGAATCCGGGGCGTTACAACACTCCTCCACTAACAAGAGATCTCGTCCCGAGATCTTAGGACCGAGACGGAGGGGAAAAGGGATGAGGTGAAACAAGAACTCTAGAGAAGAAGCAAAGAATTGAGAGCACTCAAGAAGAAGAGAGGACCAACGAGAATGACGAGAATCCAATTCTCATGGAAACAAGATAGACACTGAAACCACTCCAGTTAGACCAAGATAGAAAAAGAATAAGCACGAAAGAATTTAGGCAGCACTCCGGCTGAAAATGGAAGGAATGGAGACATGAACTTGAGAGGATGAAATTATACTTGATGGAGACATGACACAAAACCACCGGAAGAATTGAAAGAGTTGAATGAAAAGAACGGAGAAGAAAAATGACAACTTGTGCCACAAATGAAATAGAAAGCGTCTTTAGAAGGAAGGTTTGAACGGAGTTGTTGAGAAAATCAACAACAAAAAGAATAAGCTTGTTTTGGACTTATGGATAAGATCCCGAAATCATAAGGTGATAACTGGCCACAAACGGAAATGATTCGATAGCTGAGAAGACCGAAGAAATGCAAAACTCCACTTCAAAATAAAACAGAGAATTAATTGCACTTCGAGATGCAAGAAGAAAAGATACTTGAACTCCACCAACAAGATCTTGATGAACTCTTGAAGAATGAATTAGATCATGAAGAACCACCATGAAGAACTCCGTTGACAAAAGGATGATGAGATAGAATGAAGGAAGAAAGAATAAAGATTCAAGCCTTGCGTTTGTTTAGATGGAGGTTCCAATGAAATGGCCGAGGAAATTTGAACTCCAGAAAAGAAAAGATGAAAACACTTGGAACTAGAATTTATTCATCAAGAACAAACTCCGAAGGAAGGGATTACTCACTTGGACGAAATAAGAATAAGATTTATTGTATGCTTATCCTTCATCAAATTAAATTGATGACAAGCAATGGATTTTTCATACCACTTATTCTTCTTGAAAAGGATAGAGAAGTGGCATATCGTGAACTTGAGAAGGTCTTCATGAACCACCGGTAGGATTGAAAAGAACGAATGAATTAATATGATAAACAAGGAAAATTATCTTGAACGAACCACCGTGAGAATTCGAAAATGACTGATGAAAGAGACTTAATCACCGGGAAGAATTAGAAGAACAAATATGCTTGATGGGGATTTAGATGCAAAAGAACAAAGAGATCATGAGCTGATTAAAGAACACTTGAGCGAAGCACCGGAAGAATATTGAGACGAACGAAGGGGCACGGATATAGAATAATTGGAGAACGAATCTGAAAACTTAGAATGAAGAAATCTCCCGAAAAGATGGCCTCTGGATGATCGAGAGAGAAAGCAACTCCTAAAATGCTCCGGATGGATGAAAAGAATTTGCATGACTAGAAACAATTTGATAGCATAACATCGAGCTAGGACCGCGAATCTCCGGGGAACGGACAAGATTTACGAGGAACTCTTCTTCGATCTTCAAATGATGACGAGAAACACCACCAAAATTACTGAGATACTCTAGGGAAATGAAAAGCGAAGGGGTTTGAACCAACAATGAAAATGATTTGAAATCGATCTTGGAGAAGGCATGTGACTGATGTGATCCATTCTTACATCACACTTGAAAAGAATTGAGAATAACTCCGGGGAAAAGAAAAGAGTCAGGTAAAATCCTGGGAAAAGACCTGTGGGTTAGGGCCCACTAAAAGAAAACACCGTTGAAAAGGATTGTTGAAGAGATAGATGATGCACCGAAACAATTGAAATATTTGAATGAGCTGACACCCTCGAATTAATTCAAACACAGACGAATCTCCTGAGATTTCTTCCGAACTCCGGAATGATAAACCGGTGAGAGGTGAACGAGAAGGGAAAACACTTGATCCGAGGAAAAGAATATGATCAACACCGAAAAACTTGAATTGAGAGCATCGGAAAAAGAAAAAGAGATGAAGAATGTCAAACGAGACGAGAATTCACCAGTTGAGATAATTTACGAAAGACTGAAGAGGCTCTGCACGAATGAAATTGATGGTCGAAACAGACTCAAACTCCGGAAAGAATATGGTGGGAGGGCGGGAAAACAAAGGCACCTGGAAGGGGGAATCGACGAATATCTTGAAGAGAAAAACACCGGTTGAAAACAATGAGGATAGAAAGCAAAGACTTCGCACGAGTAGGAAGGATACTCGATTACAGACTCCGGTTCTGAGGAGAAAAAGGGGAGGGCGGGTGGGAAAATAAAACAACTGAGGATTGAACTTGGCAAAGAAGAAGAGGCGCGAGTCAACTTGATGAGAAATGCACCGGATGAAAGGCGCTAAGAACCAACGATCGGAAAACCAACTGCGTGATCCTAAAGAAAAATTTGAAAGGAAGAGAAGTAGTCCAAAACACCTACGTCAAGATTCCTCACAAGAGCGACGAAGAGGCTGAGGAGTAAAAAGAATTCCTACTCTCCGATATAACTAGACTCCAAAAAGTTTTCTTCTAGACTCGACAGCGGCCAAACTACACGATCAATCAAGGGGGGCTCCTAAGGTCGGTCGAGGCTCTGATACCAACTTGTCACGCCCAATATGCGACCCTATCCAAAAGAAACTCGAAGGTCCCACCAAGGATAGACCCGCATATTGAAACGCTTTTGCAAGGTGGATATCATTACATCAACATTACATAATAGATGGGGATACATACAAAAGGGCATACAATGCCACATGAATACAACATCATACATAAGATCAACATCCGACTACGGATGAAACACAAACAGAAACTCAAACGACATCCACCCTACTAGCCCAGGCTGCCGACCTGGAACCTATCCCCTGATCGAAGAAGAAGCAGAAGAAGAACTCCAAAACAAGGAACATCGCTCTCGCGTCATGATCATCGTATAACCTGTACCTGCAACTGTTGTTGTAGTAATCCGTGAGGCACGAGGACTCATCAATCCCATTACCATGGGTATCAAGACTAGCAAAGCTTAATGGGAAAGGAAGGGGTAAAGTGGTGAGGTTGCAGCAGCGGCTAAGCATATATGGTGGCTAACATACGCAAAAGAGAGAGAGAAGAGAGCAACCGGAACGGTCGTGAAGCTTGCAATGATCAAGAGGTGATCCTGAACTCCTATTTAGGTCAAACACAACTCAAAGACCATGTTCACTTCCCGGACTCTGCCGAGAAGAGACCATCACGGCTACACACGCGGTTGATGCGTTTTAATTCGGATCTGGTGTCAAGTTATCTACAACCGGACATTAACAAATTCCCATCTGCCACATAACCGCGGGCACGGCTCTCGAATGTTTATACCCTGCAGGGCTGTCCCAACTTAGCGCATGATAAGCTCTCGCGATCAACGAAGGATATTCCTTCTCCCAGGAAGACCCGATCAGTCTCGGAATCCCGGTTTACAAGACATTTCGACAATGGTAAAACAAGACCAGCAAAGCCGCCCGATGTGCCGACAAATCCCGATAGGAGCTGCACATATCTCGTTCTCAGGGCACACCGGATGAGCCAGACGTCGGGTTGGCATAGATCCTGGTTGCCTAGGGGGCGACGGACATCGCTCAGGTTGGACCAACACTCGAAGGAGCACTAGCCCGGGGGGTAAAATAAAGATGACCCTCGAGCTCCGGTAACCCAAGGGAAAAAGGGCTAGGTGAGGAAAATGGTAAAACCAAGGTTGGGCCTTGCTGGAGGAGTTTTATTCAAAGCGAACTGTCAAGGGGGTCCCATAAATCACCCGACCGCGTAAGGAACACAAAATCCGGGAACATAACACCGGTATGATGGAAACTAGGGCGGCAAGAGTGGAACAAAACACCAGGCATAAGTCCGAGCCTTCCACCCTTTACCAAATATATAGATGCATTAATTAAATAAGAGATATTGTGATATCCCAACAAAAATCCTGTCCACCATGGGGAAATCTTCAACTTCACTTGCAACTAACAATGCTATAAGAGGGGCTGAGCAAAGCGGTAAGATAGCCAAGCAATGGTTTGCTAGGAAGGGTGTCAAAGGTTAGAGGTTCATGGCAATTTGGGAGGCTTGAAGAGTAAATGATAGGTAGCGCAGCAAAGCGATAGAACGAAGCAACTAGCATAGCAATGATAGTAGTGAGATCCAGGGTAGCAGTCATCTTGCCTGAAATCCCGCAAGGAAGAAGAACGATTCCATGAAGAAGATGAAGCCAAGTGGACGAACCAAGCGTAGACGAACGAATCCTCACGATCGCAACGTAACGGGAACTATCGAGAAGAATCACACAGCAAGGTAAACACACCACACATGACAAGACATGATGCTCAACCAAGCATGATGCATGACAAATCTAGATGAGGCTACTCATGGCAAGAGATGATGCTAACAAGAACAACACATCAAGGCAAGTTTAAATGAGGCCGGAACAACATCTAACAATTCCGGTAAGTCCTCATATGTAAATTTCGAAATTGGTCCAGATCTGAACAAACATTTAGTTGAAGTTGTTAAAAAGCAAGTTAAGATGCACCAAGATGATCTACACGAGATTCTAGTCAAGTTACATATAAAGTTCATTAGATTTGGAGCTACGGCCTAGAAGATATGAGCAAAACAAGTTCAACATGACATTGATGCAAAATGCATACAAACCTCAAGCAAACACCTCAAAACAAGGATGCAACATGATAATATGAAACTACATGCAAAATCAAGCAAGTTTCATATAGAGCACACTCAAAACGGAGCAACGGTTCAACACATACACTCTATACAAGTTTAAAGGACAACCTGTCCAAAACAGCAACTAGGCATATTGCAAGCATCAAAACAATATGCTACATCATTTCAACGTAATAACAAAAGGCATGGGAATGAATTATAGGTAAAGCATGACAAAACATGAACACTGAGCTATCTCCAGAAACTAATAGAACATGCTCAAAAACACATGGCAAGATTGCATATATTAACAGTTTTAGACTTTGCAGAAATAACATCAGGTTGCAATGTTTAGAGCTATCAAACAACATGCTACATGAACTTATCATGACAAACAAAGGCATGGAATGAATCTACTAAATTTATAGAACAAAAGTCCTTTACTGACCATGAGCCAAAAAGGATCAGAAGATATGATGGCACACATGTAAACATGGCAAGTTATAAGACAGATACAGAGATGGCAGGAACAACAATAAGTAGGCATGTTGGTGAGCTTGAACCACTCACCACAGAGCAAAACATGGCATCGCAAGGCAACCAACAGTAAGAATACATGTTTATGAAGCTAAGCACGACAAGAGCAAGTTCATAGGGTGCATGGATCACTAACAACAATCATGGCAACATTGAACTTAATGTTAACAGGCTGACAGCAACATTATTTAGCAAGTTGGGAGCAAGATTACAACAAGCTACACTAGGCTATAAATGCAACCAGGGGCATGAATGGATAGATCTTGACATGTATAACAAAACATCTTTAGTGAACATCTCCCGGTTATGCATAGAATGACTTGTAGCAGTAGGTTTACATAGCAACAAAATATAACAGAATCAGCCTAGCAAAACAGCAACAGCAAGTAACCTACTTAACAAGCTTGATGCACTCACTACAGGACACACAAAATACATGGATGGCGCCATTGTGAAGATGGCATGATGTAGTACAAAAGACATGCAGAGCTCATTCTCATAGGATGCACATATCAAATGCAATAAAAATGACAAAACAGCAAGTTATAACAGTTTCAGCAGATTAACATCATATAGCACTCTTTCAACGATGATTCAGGCATCAAGATGTACTCAAATGAACATGATGCAATGGAATGAAATGAATCACTCGTCAAGATGAACAATTCGACATATTACACGCACGAAACGGAGCAGTATACAGCAAGTTATGATGCGATGAACATGGCATGATAATGTAAATAATTTCGGGACTTAGGATTTTCGGGGTCAACCTCTAGGTTTTCCAGATCCAGATCTGGCACGCGGGCTCGCCGGAGAGCACGCCGGAGTTGGAGGAGACGGTAGCCGGAGGAGCTACGAGGGCGGGGCCGATGGATCCGGTGCCGGGGAAGGTCGCCGGCGCCAGGGACGGAGTCCTCGGGCGCGGGGTGCGCGCGCACGGGCGCGGACGCCGAGGCGGCGACGCCGGCCGGCGAGGTCCGAGGGGCGGCGCGGGGAGGCGGCGCGGGCAGCGACGCGCGCGGGCGGCGCGGCCCTGCGGTGAGGTGGCGGGGACAAGGCGCGCCAGCGAGGAGCTCGGGGAAGCTCCGCGCGGGAGGCGGCGGCGGAGCGGAGCGCCGCGGCGGCGGAGGAGGCGGGCGGCCACGGGGCGTGGCGGCGGCGGCGCGCCCGCGGGGCGCGGCAGCGGCGGGACGGGCCGAGCGGGCCGGCCTCGGGCTCGGCGAGCCCGCGGCGGCGTGCGGTGGAGAGAGGAGGGCCGCGGGGACACGTGGCCGGCGCTGGTTGGAGGAGCCGGTGGCGGAGGCGACGTGGCGCTCCATGATTGGCCGGGGCGACGTGGCCGGCGGACATGTCCGGCGCGGGCAGACGTGTCCGGCGGTGCGAGGAGGGAGACGCTAGGGTTTCGGGGGAATTCATCCGCGAATTTGGACGGGAGGCACATATTTATAGTTTCTGGGAGCTAGGAGAGTCCAAACGAGGCACGGTTTTCGGCCACACGATCATGATCGAACGACCGAGAGCATGAAGGGGGTTTGGAAGGGTTTTGGGCCACTTTGGAGGGGTGTTGGGCTGCAAGACGAAAGGGGCTTTTACGGTTCCCCGGTTAACCGTTGGAGTACCAAACGACCTCCAAATGGCACGAAACTTGACAGGCGGTCTACCGGTGCTATACCAAGGCCACTTGGCAAACCTTGGTCCATTTCGAGAATGTTTAACGCCTGCACAAGAGGAGAGACAAAAAGGGGACGCCGGATGACATAGGAGTGCCGGATTGCAAAACGGACAACGGGGAAAATGCTCGGATGCATGAGACGAACACGTATGCAATGCAATGCACGTGATGACATGATATGAAATGCATATGATGACATGGAAAAGTGCAATACGCAAGCAAATGACATGGCAATGACGGCGTATAACTGGCGACACCTGGCGCATCGAATCCGGGGCGTTACAATATACTTGGTAAAGGGTGGAAGGCTCGTCCTTATGCCTGGTGTTTTGTTCCGCTCTTGCCGCCTTAGTTTTCATCATACCGGTGTTATGTTCCTTGATTTTGCGTTCCTTACGCGGCTGGGTTTATGGGAACCCCTTGACAGTTTGCTTTGAATAAATCTCCTCCAGCAAGGCCCAACCTTGGTTATACATTTGCCTAACAACCTATAACCTTTCCCTTGGGAGTAATTAACCCGAGGGTCATCTTTATTTTAAACCCCCCCGAGCCAGTGCTTCTCTAAGTGTTGGTCTGAACCGAGCATTCTGCGGGGCCACCTCAGGGAAACTTGAGGGTTGGTTTTACTCGTAGCTTGTCTTATCCATTGTGCCCTGAGAACGAGATATGTGAAGCTCCTATCAGGATTTGTCGGCACATTCGGGCGGTCTTGCTGGTCTTGCTTTACCATTGCCAAAATGTCTTGTAATCGGGATTCCGAGGTTGACCGGGTCTTCCCGGGAGAAGGAATACCCTTCGTTGGTCGTGAGAGCTTATAATGGGCTAAGTTGGGACACCCCTGCAAGGTATAAACTTTCGAGAGTCGTGCCCGCGGTTATGTGGCAGATGGGAATTTGTTAATATCCGGTTGCAGAGAACTTGGCACTTGACTTAACTAAAACGCATCAATCGCGTGTGTAGCCGTGATGGTCTCTTCTTAGCGGAGTCCGGGAAGTGAACACGGTTTGGGTTATGTTTGGTCGTAAGTAGTTTCAGGATCACTTCTTGATCATCACTAGTTTGCGACCGTTTGCCTAGCTTCTCATCTTATTCTTGTATTCCTAAGTTAGCCACCATTTCATGCTTAGTCGCTGCTGCAACCTCACCACTTATCCATTCCATACCCATTAAGCTTTGCTAGTCTGGATACCCATGGTAATGGGATTGATGAGTCCTCGTGGCTCACAGATTACTACAACAACAGTTGCAGGTATAGGTAATGTGATGATCATGATGTGATAGTTATGTTTGCTTGTTTTGGAGTTCTTCTTTTGCTTCTTCTTCGATCAGGGGATAGGTTCTAGGTCGGCAGCCTGGGCTAGCAAGGTGGATGTCGTTTGAGTTTCTGTTTGTGTTTCATACGTAGACAGATGTTGCTCTTATGTATGAGGTTATTGTATTCATGTGACATTGTATGCCTATTGTATGTATCCCCAACTATTATGTAATGGTATGTTGTAATGATATCCACCTTGCAAAAGTGTCTCCAATATGCGCTTCTATCCTTGGTGGGACCTTCGAGTTCCTTTAGGATAGGGTCGCATATTGGGCGTGACAATCAGCCAATCTGGCACCGGGATCGTTGACCAGGACGAGAGCCAATACAGAAGCGGCGCCGGCTCATCCGCCTCCTGAGGATTCGGATGACGTATCCATCACAAATTCCGAAGTGCAGAGCGCGATGAATCATTGATGACTAAAAGAGAGCATGCGTGCTTCAGCTTTTACTGAGCAGGAATTCACCGCCCTTAACACGGTGGACGTGTATATCCGAGCTGCCTAGGATGGGCTTACTGGAGTTGCTCACCTGTTTTCGAAATATATGCTGGTAATAGTTTGTGTAAATTTAATAGATATGTGCCAGTAGCCCTCGGGACTTGAAGTGGTATAGAATAACTGATTTAAGGATCATTATGACCGTAGGTTCTAAAGGAAAAGAACAACACACTGTCCCAGGAGCTTGAAACAAGCTGGACACAGCTAAACGCTGCCGCCTCAGAGCTGGAGGAAATGAAGAAAGTCCCAATGACCAGTGGTGAAATGAAAAAAACTGGAGGAGGAAATGAATAAGCAAGCCGAAGAGATAAGGAGCTTAAAGGCTCAATTATCGGCTGCACCAAAAGAGAACACAAGGTTGAAAGGCGACATATGGTATGACCTTTGAACCATCCTGGGGACTCATGTAATCCCATAATATAGAATGTTACAATGATGTTCTTGCAGGTCTGTTAATAGGCCGTCCCAAAGAAGAAGTTTCCAGATTCGAAGGTGACGTTCTAAAAGAGCTGTCTAAAGTGCACGAGCGGGCCCGGAAAGCCATGAAGAGTATTGTCAAAGCCCTATGGCCATTCGATGCCTCTCCAGAAAGTATGAGGGGTTGGCAAACTTGTTCAAAGGTGTCCGACGTCGTTTTGAGCTATGGAAGACGTCCGCATGCCGGGAAGGTGCGCGAGAGGCATGGGCGATGGTGAAAACACGCTACACCAGACTCGATCCGAATCATATGGCCCGAGTTGGACCTCAAGGACCGGATGGAAAAGAGATTCTTGTAAACTTGGTATATGACCAAGTGATGATAGTTATGAAATATTCTCAAGAAGATTATCACTTAGACAGTCTTATAGATGGCATAGAGAAAGAGTAGGCGTTCTATTCTATGTAGCAATGTACTTTATCACCAAACTTATCTCCAATCCGAACTTGTAAATATTTTGTCATCGCGGGCCTTCGGCTTCAACCTCCAAACTAAAAAGTTGGAGTGTTTCCGGATTCTATGTTAGAATGTAATAAACATTCAGTATGTCCGGAAACCAGGCAATCCGGTCATATTGCTCAAATAGACAAAATTTGTTTGGGGTGGTATGTTATATTACTATTTAATGTAAGAAACATCTTCCAAGGAAAATAGTTCCATTAGGGGCTCCTTGGGCTGGCATGCTGAATCATGAATGCCTAGGCTTGAATCCGAATTATGGGCAGCCTATCCCATATTTTTCTAAAGAACTACGTAAACGTAAACAGTCTGTCGTTGCTTGCCGACCAATTAGTCCCTTAAGAATGCTAGCTTTTGGCTTCACCCATCTGAGGCACAGGTCCGAATTACCCGGTTGTAGCAATCGCAGAGGTACTCCCTTTACACCCTAGCCAAACAATCGGGAATGTAGGGTATAATCACAGGAGCGAGGCAACCTAGCTTAGCAAAAACTTATGTCATAGAGGTGCATATAATGGCAAGAGATGTATAGAACAAACAACGTAGACAATGTAAGCCACAAGCTTTTTAATAATAAGCTTCATTAAAAAAAGCCCCCAGTTATAGTGGGGTGTATACATTTAAAGATGTGTACCCCGAACAGTTCGGTAGATCCAAACACACCCTGGGATAAAGAAACAAAAACAAAAAGGAGAGGAGAAGGAGAAACCTAGTCAAAATAAAAAACAAAAAGGAGTGCGACCGAACT
The DNA here is from genome assembly GCA_963921465.1 of Triticum timopheevii. Classification (NCBI taxonomy): domain Eukaryota; kingdom Viridiplantae; phylum Streptophyta; class Magnoliopsida; order Poales; family Poaceae; genus Triticum; species Triticum timopheevii. Next base: position 527,437,274 of record OY997268.1, read on the forward strand.
ATCAATAGAATCTTCGGAGCCGAGCAGCGTTCCATGGATTCGGCTCAAGGCGATTATCCGATGCATTTCGAAGGTGATAGGCTCCTCCTGTGAGAACTTCATCTATGATGAAGGGGACCTCCCATTTTGGCTTGACCCTATCCTTCTTCTTCTCCGGGAGACGTAAGACAAGGTCGCTGACGTTATATTTCTTTGCCCACACTTCTTTGATTTGGTATCACCTGGCATGTTGTCGATAAAATGCGGAACGGGCCTTTGCAACATTGCGCTCCTCTTCGAGTCCGTCTAGGTCATCCTACTGATCGAGCTCGTCTTCTAGCTCTTCATACATGCGCACTCGAGGTGAGTCCTGAATGATGTCGTAGGGCAGGACAGCTTCTGCACCGTACACGATGAAAAAAGGTGTGTATCCGGTCGTTCCATTACGCATAGTCCGCAACCCCCAGAGTACGGAATTGAGTTCCTCAATCCAGTGCTTGTGTGACTCTCATAAGGAGCGCACCAGTCTGGGCTTAATGCCGGCCATTATCAGGCCATTATCCCATTCAACCTGACCATTTGTTTGAGGGTGGTAGACGGATGCATGGTTGAGTTTAATGCCCAACTTAGCACACCAGTTTTTCATCTCACCAGCTGTAAAATTGGAGCCATTATCGGTGATGATGCTGTGCGGGACACCGTAGCGGTGTACCACACCAGGTATAAAGTCAATTACCGGCCCTGCTTCAGCTGTTTTTACTGCTTTGGCCTCTATCCATTTAGTAAATTTATCTACATCACTAGTAAATATTTCTTTTTGTGGCTTCCCCCTTTAAGGGGTCCGACCATATCAAGCCGCCAGACCATGAAAGGCCAAGTGATGGGTGAGGAAGTCCTGGACTAGGGGGTGTCCGGATAGCCGAACTATCATCATTGTCCAGACTCCAAGACTATGAAGATACAAGATTGAAGACTTCGTCCCGTGTCCGGATGGGACTTTCCTTAGCGTGGAAGGCAAGCTTGGCGATACGGATATGTAGATCTCCTACCATTGTAACCGACTCTGTGTAACCCTAGCCCTCTCTGGTGTCTATATAAACCGGAGGGTTTTAGTCCATAGGACGAACAACAATCATACCATAGGCTAGCTTCTAGGGTTTAGCCTCCTTGATCTCATGGTAGATCTACTCTTGTACTACCCATATCATCAATATCAATCAAGCAGGAGTAGGGTTTTATCTCCATCGAGAGGGCCCGAACCTGGGTAAAAACATAGTGTCCCTTGTCTCGTGTTACCATCCGCCTAGACGCATAGTTCGGGACCCCCTACCCGAGATCCGCCGGTTTTGACACTAACATTGGTGCTTTCATTGAGAGTTCCTCTGTGTCGTCACCTATAGGCCCGATGGCTCCTTCGATCATCAACAATGACGCGGTCCAGGGTGAGACTTTTCTCCCCGGACAGATCTTCGTATTCGGAGGCTTTGCACTGCGGGCCAATTTGCTTGGCCATCTGGAGCAGATTGAAAGCTACGCCCCTGGCCATCATGTCAGATTTGGAAGCTCGAACTTCACGGCCGACATCCGCGGAGACTTGATCTTCGATGGATTCGAGCCACAACCGAGCATGCCGCACTGTCACGATGGGCATGATCTAGCTCTGCCGCCGGATAGTGCCCTGGAGGTCGCGTGAGTCCGCTCCGACCCTTCACTCGGAGCCAACTGCGCCGATCGAGGATGGGTGGCTAGACACCGCCTCAGGGGCTGCTACCTCTACGGCGATGGAGCCGAATAACGACCCTGTCCCTTGTGAAGCTCGTGACTCCGGGGTGCCGGACTCCGAACCTCCCGTGCCCCTACCAATCGAATCCGATTGGGCGCCGATCACGGAGTTCACCGCTGTGGACATCTTTCAGCACTCACCTTTTGGCGACAACCTGAATTTGCTAAAGTATCTCTCGTTATCAGGAGAGCCCTGGCCGGACCGCGGTTAGGACGGTTGGGATGCGGACGACGAAGAAATTCAATGCCCACCCACCACCCACTTTGTAGCCACTGTCGACGACCTAATCCACATGCTAGACTTCGACTCCGAAGACATCGACGGTATGGACGGCGATGCCGGAGACGACCAAGAACCAGCACCCACAGGGCACCGGAAAGCCACCTCAACGAAAGGAAGCGACAACGAGGAACAACGGGACGCGGCGAAGGATTATTCCCCTGAAAAATAGCCAAAACAGCGACGCAAGCGCCGCCCGAAGTCCCGCCTCGATAACAACAGCACTCATACAGACCTAGCCGTAGACCAGGGTGAACCAGTGGACGACGAACATGCCACCAAGCAACCGTCCGAACAGGACAAATTGGACGAGCAACCGATCTCCGGCGAAAACAACAGTCCAGATGATCTCACGCCGGACACATCACTGAAGCATAAGAACCTCCACAAAAGGCTCGTCGCCACTGCAAGAAGTTTGAAGAAGCAGAAGCGGAAGCTCAAAATAGCGGAAGACATACTCAGAATGAGATGGAGCAAAGTACTCAAGACCACAGATAAATACGGCGATAGTCACCAAGCAAAGAGCTACCCGAAGCGCAAGCTATTGCCCAAATTTGACGAGGAGGCCGTAGAGCCCCCACAATCAAAGAACAAAGAGGCCGCCTGGTCGGATATACGACCGCATGACAAGCAAAGAGCGGCAAGCGGCGCCGTACACAAGCCGGCACACGATCCAGATAAGAATCCTCGCAAAAAGGATGGCCCGGTCAGGTCCATCTATGGGCCAAGAAAGAAGGCTCCAGGGAGCAACACGACACGTCGAGTGTTCGAAAATAATGGTACACCTAAATACAGGGGCGCCGCACACCCCCTATGTTTCACCGATGAGGTACTGGATCATGAATTTCCAGCGGGATTCAAGCCCATAAGCATAGAGGCATACGACGGAACAACAGACCCCGGAGTCTGGATCGAGGATTATATCCTACACATACATTTGGCTAGAGGAGATGATCTCCATGACATAAAACACCTACCCCTCAAGCTCAAAGGGCCAGCTCGGCATTGGCTCAAAAGCCTCCCAGAAAATACCATTGGAAGTTGCGAGGAGCTCGAGGATGCATTTCGAGCAAATTTTCAGGGGACTTATGTCCGCCCTCCGGATGCAGACGATTTAAGTCACATAACTCAACAACCCGGAGAGTCAGCCCGCAAATTCTGGAACAGGTTCCTCACCAAAAAGAACCAAATAGTCGACTGTCCGGATGCCGAAGCCTTAGCAGCCTTCAGACATAACGTCCGAGATGAATGGCTCTCCAGACACCTCGGCCAGGAAAAGCCAAGGACAATGGCCGCATTAACAAGCCTTATGAGCCGCTTCTGCGCGAGAGAAGATAGCTGGCTGGCAAGATGCAGCGCCAGCGACCCAAGTACATCCGTGGGAAGCCACGACGCAGAAAAGACCAGCGCCGGACTAAAGAAAATGGCCCAAAGAACACGGCGGTCAACACCGGGTTCAAAAGCTCTCGGTCGAACAACAAAACACTGCCTCTTAAAGACAACAGTGACGAGCTATCCAACCTAAACAAAATCTTGGACAGGATATGTCAAATCCACAGAACCCCCGGGAAGCCTGCAAACCATACCCACAGAGATTGTTGGGTCTTCAAGCAGTCCGGCCGACTTAACACCGAACACAAGGGGCTCAGCACACCAAGCGAGGACGATGAAAAACCCCACAAGCAGAGCGCCGGCAACCAAAAGAACTTCCCACAAGAAGTCAAAACAGTGAATTCACTTCAAGTGATAACAAGAAAAAACAGGGCGGCACCTACTAAAGTACGCGCCACACGGTCCACCCCAGCGGAATCCTGAAACTGGATGTCAAAACCAATTACTTTCGACCATCAGGATTACTCCAGAAGTATTCGAAACGCAGGACGGACTGCTTTGATACTGGATCCTATAATTGGCGGACTACAATTTACACAAGTCCTAATGGATGGCGGCAGCGACATAAACCTTCTATACCAGGACACAATCCGCAGAATGGGGATAGACCCTACCAAAATTTGCCATAGCAACACTTCCTTTAAAGGAGTAACGCCAGGCCCTTATGCCAATTATACGGGCTACTTACTACTAGAAGTCGTGTTCGGTTCATCCGACAACTGCCATCGCGAAAAGCTAATCTTCCATGTCGCCCCATTCAAAAGTAGCCATCAAGCACTATTGGGACGCGAAGCTTTCGCCCGCTTTAACGCAATACCGCATTACGCGTCTCTCACACTTAAAATGCCCGATCCACGCGGTATCATCTCATTGAAGGGAATCTTCGAGTGTTCCTCAACAGCGGAAGAACGTGAGACTGCCTTGATAGCCACACACTAATCCGGCCTTGCTGATCAAAACCCCTAAAACAGGTCATTCAGACCCCGGACACGGTTAGGCGAGTTCGGTATAAATAAACAAGGGGCTTCCTACCCGCTTACCCCTTCACAAGGGGCTGCACGAACGAAGAATGAGAACCAATAAAGCTCAATTTTATTCATTTCTTAAATCATACTCTGTTCTAAATACATTTTTTCGCACGATCTTTTTTCAAACTAAGTTCTTCTCTTTTACACATGAACAACATGCTACACCCGTCCAGGATATAGCACAACGGAGAAACAGGCACAGACGTGCAGCAGGGACCCGTTGCAAGGATTCTTTTCAGATTAAGACCCTGCGTAAACCTTTTTTACTGTCTCTTGTTGATACACATCCCCCGGTTTCTTACAATAACCGAGGAGGAGGCTAACGTTTTGGCATCGGCCGCGTCAGAAGATTTCGCGCGTACCTGGGCACTAGGGGCTTAGGGCATCGTTCTGCCCGTTTCCATAAAGTCCGAATACCTTAGGGAGTGTTCGGCGTCTCGAGTTAGGTCTTATATGCATCAGCTCCGAATCATGTCTTTGGTCAAATGTTGGGTTTGCCCGGCTCCTGTGTTTTGCTACCTTACGTTCCGTTTTATCGGCTAACGCGGCACCAGGAGAACTACTGCGATTGTGCCCCGGTTAGGCCTGGCGAGCACCTCAGTAGAGAAAGCTGAAAACTGACTGTCATGATATAGCGAGAGACTGGTCAACCACTCGATCGACTACCGGAATGTCTAGAATTCCTCCGCTTTGACAAAGGACCGTTTCCCGGTCAGGCACACACGCGCCCCGAATTCGGAGAGCGCGGTGCCCCTAGGTGCTATATCGTAGCCCCACCTTCGAACTCCTATGGCTAAGTGAAAGTGATAAAGCATTATAGTCCGGTTGCCTGGTTTGCTACGCTACCACCTCCTTCACAGGACCAAGGCGTTGGATTAAGTGTGAAAATGCGCCTTTTTGCAAACACCCCCGCACCATGTGCGTGGGGGCTGAAGCCGAAGACTGCCATCTTTCAGGTTATATATACATATACATTAACGGCCGCACAGGAGAAATTTCAATACTTTAACACACAAGTATAAAAAGCCCTTATATTATAAATATGGTTTTACAAATCATACATGTCATTTGAACATAATGTTTTTCGAGCACTGCGACTCTACTAAACGAGTGCCCCGTAGGACTTCCTCAAAATAGTGCTCGACGTGTAATCGGCTTCTGTCCGAATCCCGGGATGCAACATCGGTGGCATCCATCTCTGCCCAGTACGTTTTGACACGGGCGAGAGCCATCCGTGCACCCTCTATGCATGCCGACCGCTTCATCGCCTTGATATGCGGCAGCGCATCAAGGAATTGCTGCACTAAACCTAAATAACTCTTCGGCTTGGTCCTTTCTGGCCACAGATGAGCCACGACGTCCTTCATGGCAAGTACGGACAGCCTATTCAGCTCAACACACTCAGCCAACCGATCGGTTAACGGAAGGGGACGCTCCGGACTATGGAATTGAGACCAAAAAAGCTCTTCCATTTCGTGATCCTTTTGGCTTCAGAAGTGCACGACTGCGTCCGCCGCACTCGCCGCCAAATCCAGATAAGGATCCTCCGCACCCCACAACTGGTCCAACTGAGCATACTTCGGATCCGTGAATTTCCTACGCAGCAGAAAGGGCTTTCCAGCCGCAATGTCTCCGGCCTGACGCAGCTCCTCCTTTATAGCCCTCATTGCAGAACGGGCATCCTTGGCTTCGGCGGTGGCCTTCTTCAGGTCCTCTTGCCCCGCTCGGCGTTCTCTTTCAAGAACCTCATAGCGGTTGGTAGCATCCTTCAGCTTCACGGCCATTCCGGCCATCTCCTCCCTACTTCGGCAGTGAGCAGCCTTTTCGGCTTTTAGCTCTTCGGCTGCCTTCGAGGCAGCCGCATCACTCCTTCTGGCTTGCTCCTTGGCTCAAGCAAGCTCTGCCTGAAGGCCCTCCATAGCAGTAGCGCCATCTGCATCAAGCATACATGTTGTAAGGCGTGGGCATCAGCTCCCTTACCAGGTGACCATGGAGAAACCACCCACCTTGTGACTCGTCAAATCGCTTATTGACCAGCGCGATGTCCGCATCCGCAACGTCCAGTTGCCGCTTCAGTTCGGCAACTCTATCAGTCCGGCTGGCCACCGAACGCTCCGCCCCCTGAATAGGAACGACGACATCTTAACACTGAGATTATGATCCTCGGCCCACCGTCACTTCTGACAACGTACCGAGTCTCAGGGGCTACTATCTATACAGGGCACACTCTATGTGCAAAACTGTCAAAAGGTATGTCATTTTTACGTACCTCAAACCCCGTCAGCAAACTTCCGATGGCCTCATGCAACCCGCTCTCAGCGGATGAAATCCTTTCAATCACCATACTCATTAATGTACGGGGACCTTCTGAGATAGACGCCCTCTCGAGCAGATCCTTCAGCTCCTCCGGCCGTACACCAGTTCGTGCCGAACTCTCCGGCCCCGCCGGACTCGAGGAGACCCTCCACGACGACACCTCTGGGTCATCCGCCCCGCCTGACGGCGCGGCAGATGGAGGCGTCTCGCTGTCCATCATCTCCGGACGAAGATCCCCCGAAGATGAGCTCAGCTGAGAAGTGCTGAGATCCGAACTACATGGTAAAAACTCCGGTTATCCTCAGAAATAAAAATAGGGATGTCACTTATTATAAAACTCCCCTTTTTCTACTTACGGCTCGCTGGAGGGCTGATTCCCTTGGGGAGACAGTGTGGCCGGGGCTTCTCCTGGCACAGGACCTTCCGGTGCAGATTTCTTCCCCCGCTTTAAGGCCTTAGCCTCCGGGTCTTCGGAAGCGGTCCTCTTCTCCCCCTGGAGGGAGGGATTCTCGATCCCCCCTTCTTGAGAGCCTCCTTAGCAGAGGTGGTAGTTTTCCTGTTCTCCCCTTCGCCCTCTTCCGAAGGCGCAACCTCCAACATCTTGACTAACACGGGATCCGACGTGATCTCAGGGAGGGGGGCCGGACACCGTATCAGTTTTGCTCTCGCTGTCCACTCCTGTTCAAGGGATAGCTGGTTAAAAGGCAAATCTATGATAAATAAACGGACGGTATGTCCGGACACAAGACTACTTACTTGAGTATCCGGGCGATTGCAGCTTAGGCCAGCGTCCTCGGTCAAGTCCGGACACATCTCTTGTGATCCGAAGAACAGTTTATATATCTCCACGGGTGTCGTACCCATGAAGTGTTGAAGAGCTCGCGGTCCCTCCGGATTAAATTCCCACAGGCGGAGGGGGCGACGTTTGCAGGGCAGAAGGCGCCGAATCAGCATAACCTGCACCACTACGATCAGATTCATCTCCCTTTCTTGGAGGTCTCAAATGCGGCCCTACAAAAGTGGCACGTCCTTGGACGGCCCCCAGTCAAGCCCTTTGTTAACCCACGACGCCAGCTGTTGTGGAGGGCCCGAGCGAAAGGCGGGTGGCGCCACCTGCCTGGAGCCCCTAGGAGCGGTGATGTAGAACCACTCCTGCTACCACAACCCAAGCTCCTCTTGAAAGGAGCCCTCGGGCCATGGAGCATCGGCCCTCTTGCTTATAACTGCCCCTCCGCACTATGGCAGTCGCCCCTCGATCATCTTCGGCTCCACGTCGAAGGTCTTGAGCCACAATCCGAAGTGAGGGGTAGTGCGGAGGAAGGCTTCGCAGACAGCAATAAACGATGAGATATGGAGGATGGACTCCGGAGCCAAGTCATGGAATTCCAGCCCATAGTAAAACATGAGCCCTCTCCTGAAGGGATTAATCGGGAAGCCTAAACCCCGACGGAGGTGAGATACGAACACGATGCTCTCACCAGGCTCGGGAGTGGGAATGACTTGCCCTTGGGCGGGCAACCTATGCGAAATCTCGTAGGTTAGGTACCCGGCATCTCTCAGCTTTAGCACGTCCTCTTCCGTGACGGAAGAGGACATCCACCGGCCCTGTAGGTCGGAGCCGGACATTGTCGAAGGTCCGAAGCGCCTGAATCTAGAGATGTGGGTGTTGGAACTCGGGGCGAGGGGCGGATTCGATTGAGGATCAAAGAAAAGGAACAGGCCTTGGTCTCATTATAAAGGGGGAGAATACCAAGAGCCGTCCCCGTGACCGTTTGGAACTCGCCTTCGATGGAGGGGGCATGGCAACGGGCGCGGTTAGGTTACCCACGTCCGTATTGATGAGAATCCTGGAATAAGGGGACACGATCTCTGCTTCGACAAGACGTGCCAAGGAAACCGCTTCCCTAAACACGCTGAGGTGGAATAATAAAAACGATTCGAATAAAGGCTTGGCCTCGGCGTGATGTCATGCCATAAAATACGTCAGCAGATTGAACTTGTGTAAATATTATTCTCTCTACAGTGGTATGTGGGATTTATTTTGCAGAGCCGGACATTATCCTGGTGTTCACAATCTTCTATGAATTATTCGGAGGAGGAACCCGCCTTGCAATGCTGAAGACAATATGCGCGGCGGACTCGTCGTCATTGAAGCCTGGTTCAGGGGCTACTGAGGGAGTCCTGGACTAGGGGTGTCCGGATAGCCGAACTATCATCATTGGCCGGACTCCAAGACTATGAAGACTTCGTCCCGTGTCCGGATGGGACTTTCCTTGGCGTGGAAGGCAAGCTAGGCGATACGGATATGTAGATCGACTACCATTGTAACCGACTCTGTGTAACCCTAGCCCTCTCCGTTGTCTATATAAACCGGAGGGTTTTAGTCCATAGGACGAACAACAATCATACCATAGGCTAGCTTCTAGGGTTTAGCCTCCTTGATCTCGTGGTATATCTACTCTTGTACTACCCATATCATCAATATCAATCAAGCAGGAGTAGGGTTTTTACCTCCATCGAGAGGGCCCGAACGTGGGTAAAAACATCGTGTCCCTTGTCTCCTATTACCATCCGCCTAGATGCATAGTTCGGGACCCCACAATGTTGTTCTTAAGGCAGTGGGAGGCATATGGCTTTGATTGGCAAAAAGCTGACAGACCACACAATGTTGGACAAGTGCCTGTGCGTCTGCTCGATCCATTGGCCAGAAGAAACCTGACCGAAAAGCTTTACTTATGAGGGCCTGAGCTATGGCATGATGATTGCCTAGACCAGCATGTACAGTTCACCTTCGGATATGCACCTTTGGAGAACTCCGGTAGTGCTCTTCTTGTAAAGTGCACCTTCGTGAACTTTGTAGGCTTTAGAACGCCGAACTATGCGACGGGCCTCATTTTGATCACCAGGAAGCTCTTGCCTATTAAGATAAGCCAAGAAAGGTTCGGTCCATGGGGCTATAAAGGCCATGATCTCATGAGTAGAGGGCGTTATTTCGGCGTCCGAACCTCTGATAATATCAATATTGTGTTAGGCTACCGGGGGTGTGACCAGGTCCGTACTGGCATCTCCGCTCTCGCCCTACCACACTACGGATGGCTTAAAAATCCTTTCCACAAAGGTATTAGGTGGGACGGGGTCGCGCTTGGCGCCCATGCGAGCGAGGATGTCGGCTGCCTGGTTACTGTCTCTAGTGATGTCATGTAATTCAAGTCCTCAAACCAAGCCGATATTTTTAATATGGTGTTTCGATATGCCACCATTTTTTGGATCTTTTGCATCAAAATCTCCATTTACCTGAGATATTGCAAGGTTTGAATCGCCGCGCACCTCTAGGCGTTGTATAGCCATGGAGATGGCCATGCGGAGACCATGTAGAAGCGCCTCATATCAGCTGCATTATTAGAGTCCGTATACATGATTTGCAACAGGTAGAGGACTATGTCCCCTGTAGGGGATGTCAGAATGATGCCAGCCCCCAGTCCGGCTAGCATTTTAGAGCCGTCAAAGTACATGATCCACTTGGAGTATGAACTGTAATCTTTTCCGTCCATTCGGCGACGAAGTCGCCCAACACTTGAGATTTAATAGCTTGGCGTGGCTCGTATGTTATTTCGAACGGTAAGAGCTCGATGGCCATTTAGCTATGCGGCCAGTGGCATCCCTGTTGTTGATAATGTCATTAAGTGATACCTCAGATGTCACCATGATCAAACACTCTTGAAAATAGACTGGCTTTTGGACAGGGAATCTATGTCCCTCTTCCTCTCGTTCAACGATGAGTACAATGCTTACTACCCGGTGACTTGCAGAGATATAGAGAAACATAGGCTCGCCAACACCTAGGGCAGCTAGGATTGGGTTGCCTGCTAGTAAGGCTTTTATTTCTTCCAATCCGGCTGTGGCGGCATCCTTCCATTCAAAGTTGTCGGTGCGTCTAAGCAGTCTCTAAAGTGGTAATGTTTTTCCTCCTAATCTGGAGATAAAGCGGCTTAGAGCCGCTATGGACCCTGCTAGTTTTCGGACCTTCTTTAGGTCTGTTGGTATAGCCAATTGTGAAAAGGCTCAGATCTTAGCTGGGTTTGCTTCAATTCCTCTATGGGAAACAATGAACCCGAGCAGTTTTCCGGCAGGGACACCGAAGACACACTTTTCTGGATTGAGCCGTATATCGTATGTTTGGAGGTTGTCGAAGGTGAGGTGGAGATCGTCCACCAGTGATTCTACGTGTTTGGTTTTGATGACCACGTCATCCACATATGCTTCAACTGTCTTGCTGATTTGTTTTTCCAAACATGTTTGAATCATGCGTTGGTAAGTGGCACCGGCGTTTTTAAGCCCGAAAGGCATAGTGTTGAAACAGAAAGGGCCATACGGGGTGATGAATGCCATTGCAGCCTAATTGCACTCCTTCATTTTAATCTGATGGTATCCGGAGTAAGCATCGAGGAAACACAGTGAGTCATGTCCTGCGGTCGCATCAATGATCTGGTCAATGCGGGGCAACTAGAAAGGATCCTTAGGGAAAGTGAGGGAGTCCTGGATTAAGGGGTCCTTGGCCGTCCGGCCTATGTGACGTGAGCCGGACTGATGGGTTATGAAGATACAAGACGGAAGACTTCTTCCCGTGTTCGGATGGGACTCTCCTTTGCGTGGATGGCAAGCTTGGCGTTCAGATATGTATATTCCTTTCTCTGTAACCGACTTTGTACAACCCTAGTCCCCTCATGTGTCTATATAATCCGGAGGGCTTAGTCCATAGAGGCAATGATAATCATACATGCTAGACTTATAGGGTTTTAGCCATCACGATCTCGTGGTAGATCAACACTTGTAATACTCATATTCATCAAGATCAATCAAGCAGGAAGTAGGGTATTACCTCCATAGAGAGGGCCCGAACCTGGGTAAACATCGTGTCCCCCGCCTCCTGTTACCATCAACCTTAGACGCACAGTTCGGGACCCCCTACCCGAGATCCGCCGGTTTTGAAACCGGCATTGGTGCTATCATTGAGAGTTCCGCTGCGTCATCACCAAAAGGTTTGATGGCTCCGTCAAACATTTACAACAATGCAGTCCAGGGGGGAGGTTTTTCTCCCCGAACAGATCTTCGTATTTGACGGCTTCGCAATGCGGGCCAACTCGCTTGGCCATCTAGAGCAGATCGACAGCTACGCCCCTGGCCATCAGGTCAGGTTTGGAAGCTTGAATTATGTTGCCGATATCCGTGGAGACTTGATCTTCAACGGATTCGAGCCCATGGCAGCCGCTCCCTGCCACCATGATGAACATGACCTAAATCTGTCATCGGACCGTGCACAGGAGATAGCGCCTGTAACTGCTCTGGCCCTGGATCCAGAGCAGATTGCGCCGTCCGAGGACAGGAAGCTCAACCCCTCCGTGGAAGCCGTAGACTCAGCTATGTTAGAGCCGCACATAGATCCAACCTCAAGAGGGGCATGTGTTACCGGAACCTCGGATTCGTCTCTGGCCATAGGTTCTGAACTGCGTGCATCCGCGCCCATCGAACCTGATCAGGCGCCGATCGTTGAATTCAGCTCCGCGGACATCTTTTGGCACTCACCTTTAGGCGATGTGCTAAACACATTAAAAGCCCTCTCCTTATCAGGGGACCCTCAGCCGAACTATATCCGGTTTGGATTGGAAGCTGATGACGGAGAATTCCGCTTCCCACCCACCACCCACTTCATAGCCACTGTCGAAGACTTAACCAACATGCTCGATTACGGCTTCGAAGACATCAACGGTATGGACGACGATGCCGGAAAGGAGCAGGCACAAAAACCACCCCTTATAGGGAGCTGGACAGCCACCTCCTCATATGACGTATACATGGTGGATACGCCTAAAGAGAACAACGGCGACAATGAGAAGGATCCAGTCGAGGATAAGCCTCCTGAGATACAGCCAAAGCACCAATGTCAGTGTCGCCGTTCTAAACCACGCCATGAAAAAAACAGCAATACCGACATAGGAGAAAATAATACTCAGGACGACGCCGAAGACAAGGAAGACCCCACTGAGCTAACTTCCTAACATGATAAATGGGAGGATGGGCGAGTCAGCCCTAATGAACAGGCCATTAACAAAGACTCAGAGGACAGTAATTATCTTCCACCCTCCGAGGATGAGGCGAGCATTGGCGGCGAAGACTTTATCGTGCCTGAGGAGCCCGTCGATCAGGAGCACTTTAAGCGCCGGCTAATAGCCACTGCAAGGAGCCTAAAAAAGAAGCAGCAGTAGCTTCAAGCTGATCAAGATCTATTCAATGACAGATGGACTAATGTCCTGGAAGCCGAGGAATATGGCCTCGAGCGCCCAAACAAAAGTTACCCGAAACGCAAATTGTTACCCCAATTCGATGACGAGGTGCTGGAGCCTGTCCTACCAGCGCATAATGCGGCTGACCGACCACCACGTGGCCGGGACAAAGCGGCAACTGAAGCCGAACACCAGCCCGCACTACCTCGCCGTAAAAACAGAGACACAACAGCTCGGGGATACACATATGACCTTCGGCATGACCTGGAAATCAGAGCAGGCCAGACCAGATCGATCTATGGATCACGGGGGCGTGCCCCGATGCACGACGATGGCCATCCGGCCGGACGTGACAAACATAACCACGCCCGGGCCGAAAACCGCAGACGAACTCCATCCGAGCTACGTCGCGACTTGGCCCGATATAGAGGTGCCGCATACCCACTCTATTTCACTGATGAAGTAATGGAACATGAGTTCCTGGAAGGGTTTAAACCCCTGAACATCGAATCATATGATGGGACAATAGACCCCGCAGTATGGATTGAGGATTTTCTCCTCCATATTCATATGGCCCGCGGTGATGATATTCACACCATCAAATACCTCCCGCTAAAACTCAAGGGACCTGCTCGGCACTGGTTGAACAGTTTTCCCAAAAGCTCAATTGTTAGTTGGGAAGACCTGGAAGACGCCTTGCTCAACAACTTCCAAGGTACATATGTCCGACCTCCAGATGCCGACAACTTAAGTCACATAGTTCAACAGCCCGGAGAGTCAGCCAGGAAATTCTTGACTAGGTTCTTAACTAAAAAGAACCAGATCATCGACTGTCCGGATGTCGAAGCCCTAGTGGCCTTTAAACATAGCAACCGTGATGAATGGCTTGCCCGACACCTCGGCCAAGAAAAAGCCGAAGTCTATGGCAGCCCTCCCGGCGCTTATGACCCGCTTCTGCATGGGCGAGGACAGCTGGCTAGCCCGTAGCAATAACAATACAAGCGAACCTGGCACTTCTGAAGCCAGAAATAGCAATGGCAAGCCCCGACGCAATAGACACAAGCGTCGAAGCAACGGTGACAACATTGAGGACACAACGGTCAATGCCATATTCAGTGGCTCTAAGTCCGCTCAACGGAAGAACCATATAAAAAAACAATCCGTTCTCGTCTAGCTTGGACCGCATACGCAATCGTCCATGTCAAATCCATGACACTCCTGATAAACCAGCCAATCATACCAACAGAGACTGTTGGGTTTTTAGACAGGCCGGCAAGTTAAATGTTGAGAACAAGGAGAAAGGGTCGCAAAGCAAGGACGATGAGGAGGAGCCCCGGCCACCGAACACAGGGGGACAGAAGAAGTTTCCCCCCAAGTTAAAATGGTGAACATGATATACGCTACCCATATCCCCAAGAGGGAGCGCAAGCGCACACTCAGGGACGTCTATGCGATGGAGCCAGTCGCCCCAAAGTTCAACCCATGGTCGTCCTGCCCAATCACCTTCAATCACAGGGACCATCCGACCAGTATCCGTCATGGCGGTTCAGCCGCATTGGTCCTCGACCCAATCATTGATGGATTCCACCTCACACAAGTCCTCATGGACGGTGGCAGCAGCCTGAACCTGTTATATCAGGATACAGTGCCCAAAATGGGCATCAATTCATCCAGGATCAAGCCCACAAAGACTACCTTTAAAGGAGTTATACCAGGTGTAGAGGCCCGCTGCACGGGCTCAATCACATTAGAAGTTGTATTCGGATCTCCGGACAACTTCCAAAGCGAAGAGTTGGTCTTTGACATCGTCCCCTTCCACAGTGGCTATCACGCCCTGCTCGGACGAACTGCATTTGGTCGATTGAATGCGGTGCCACACTATGCTTATCTCAAACTTAAGATTCCCGGACCACGCGGTGTCATAACAGTCAATGGAAACACAGAGTGCTCCTTCCATACTGAGGAGCACACCGCCGCTCTGGCAGCAGAGGTTCAAAGCGGCCTTATCATGCAGAACTTTAATTCAGCGGCCAAGCTCCCGGACACTGTCAAACAAGTCTGGACTACTCTGCAACAGGACAGTCCAGCTCGTCAAGAGCTCGACTAGCAATTTGGCCTCCGTCTCAATCCTGACCAAATGGCGGCGTACGTACCGCGCGTACATAACTACGCACTCAAAATACCTTGGGCATAGACGGAGGCGTAACGTTATTGTGGACCATCATACGGCTCACACACATACCTTTTCCTTTTACTTCTTATCATTTTTTATGTCTATTTCACAGGCCCCTCCCGACGGCCTGGTCATCGGTCCTTTCAAAGGATATATACATACCAAGGCGGGAAGCAGTATGGACGTGTGAGGGAATCTCTAGATGTTCTTCTTGATGATCATTCTACTTGTCTTCGGGACCCGCATGCAGCTCCCCCTGGTCTTGGCAGGTTAAACAACCATATTGTTTATCGCACTATTTGTACAAATACGCTTTGACATATTAATCAAATTACAATAAAAACAGTTTGCGGCCCAACTTATGTGGCATTAACTTGCTATTTCATTTTATTTCGTTATTCTTATCGATGGCACCCGTACACTTTGGTATGCTTTAAATTCGCCAGGGGCTTCATTATGCTCCATACTACGGCAACAAAGTCCAAACGCTTTTACAGTACAGTTCGGCACCCCGAATTGTAGCATTATATGCATTGGCTCTGAATCATGTCTTTGGTCAATAGTTGGGTTGCCCGGCTCCTGTGCTTACTACCTTACATTCCGCTCTATCGGCTAGGGTAGTAAAGGGAGAACTACCGCGATTGTGTCTCTAGTTTATCCGAGCAAACACCTCAGTAAAGAAATCCAAAAACTGACTGTCATGATGCGGCGAGAGCTGGACAGCTATTCGGAGGTTCAAAATCTTTTGTGATTTCTTCCGCCTCGTGCGACGAATCGGCCTTTACCTGATCAGGCGTCTACAACACCCTAGTCTGGATTAAATACTAACTAGGGGTTGTGCCTACATTTCTATTTGTCAAACTCCTATGGCTAAGTGAGGGCGATAAAGCCACATAGTCCGATTGCCTGGTTCGTTGCGCTAAATACCTCCTTTAAGGACCAAACTTTGGGATAAAGAGTGTTTAGATACATCCCGAACACCCCCGTACTACCTACATGGGGGCTGAAGCCGACGACTGGCCAACTCTAAGATTTAACAAAACGTCCGCACATGAGGTAAAAATTTAAATAACAGACATTATATTACATAACGTCTCTGTTTCATAATACAAGAGGGGACAATATGAATGACTTCATTCAAAGATAATGTCTTTTGAACACTGCCCCTCTACAATCCCTTCAGGACATCTTCAAAATACCGCTCGAGCGTGCGGTGCTCCTTGCCCGCAGGCGGTCCCTCGGTCACAAGCTTCATGGCGTCCATCTTCGCACACTGCATCTTGACTCGGGCGAAGGCCATTTGCACGCTTTCAATGCGGACGGACTGCTTGATGGCATCAAGTCGAGGGCAGGCATTGACCAGCCGCTTCACGAGCCTGAAGTAGCTGCTGGGTATGGCTTCGGCAGGCCATAGCCGGATTATTAAATCCTTCATAGCTAGTTCGGCCACCCTATGCAGTTCGACCAGCTGTTTTAGTTGATCGCTAAAGGGCACCGGATGTTCTGGCGCAAGGTATTACGACCAAAACAGCTTCTCCGTGGAGCACCTCTCTTCGGCTCGGAAGAACTCCGCAGCGTTTGAAATGCTGTGCGGCAGATCCGCAAATGGCCCTTGAGAACTCTAAATTCGGGTCAGTAAGAGGAACCTTTTCTTCACATATTTGCTCTGCGTAATAAAGGCCTTACCCGCCGTGACTCTTCTGGCCTCCTGGACTTCCTGGAGGGTGCCCTGGGCTTCAACCCAGGCATCGTGTGCGCTTTGGCGGGTGTTGGCAAGTTCGGACTCTTGATCCGCAATGTTGCGCTCCAAGGACTCGCATTTCTTCATGGCGTCCTGGAGCTCCTGCTAGACCTCAACGACCCTGGCCTCATGCTTTTCACGGGCGGCTTGTTCCTTGGCCGCTCTCTCCTTGGCCTCGGCCAGTGCCTTGTTGAGGGTCTCCACCTCGTTCGCCGCTCCTAATAAATATCATGGCACTTTAGTCAGCACAAATCATTCATCCTTCCTGAATATAGACAAGGTTATTGCATACCTTGATTGTCTTCCAGCTGTTTCTTCACACGGCCGAGCTCTTCCTCGATCCGCTCCAGACTATGATTCAGTCCAGAGACCTCAGTAGCATGAGAGGTTGCAGCCAGCAACGACACCTGCTTATGCACATAGACATGTCAGGTTAGTCTCCTGCAAAAATTATTTGATCCTCTGTTCGGTTTTTCTTTCTGAACACTGGACAGAGTCTCAGGGGTTACTGTCTATACTATGACATTATTTTTGTATAATTGTGTCGCTCACCTCAAAACCTATTATAAGGCTGGTACAGGCGTCGGTCAGTCCGCTCTTACGCACCCTCTCAACCACCGTACCCATAAGGATATGGTGTTCCTCAACAATGGAAGCGCCTTGCAGCGCTTCCAGCAAATTATCCGGTGCCTCTGGATGGACAGATGTCACTGGTGGAATAGGCGCACCTCCTTCTTTCGAAAGAGGCTGCTTGCCTGACTCTGGAGCCGTATAGGTCTCCGGAATTGTATTTGGCTGGTGGCCAAATTGGATATGGCCCCCATCGCCAGTATCCATGGGGATTTGCTCCCCCATGTGTCCGGTGGCCAAGGTTTCACCCTCTGGTGCCGCCTTGACGGCCTCCTATGTCTCTCCCTGGCCTAGGGTCCTTCGAGACAACACCTCGGTGTCATCCATGGCCTTGGGAGAGGAGGCCGCCAGAAGGGACCCGCTGTCCATCACCTTCGGGTCCAGCGAATTCCCCGTTGATGAGGATCACTGGAGGATGAAACGGGACGGGCTGCAGCACATGATTTGACATGTAAAAACCATGAAGGAAAAGGGTCGTATATATGAGTGCATCTTCGAGTACTTATGATTCGGCCAGGGGCTTATCCCTGGGGCGCCATTTCGAGCTGCTGTTTGTGTCCGCTGTGGAGTTGTCCGGACAGACGGGTGGTGAGCAAATCCCAACCCACGGACAAAGTGGGGGATGAATACTACCCTCTCATGGGGCTCCAGGGTGGGGACGATCTGTCCCTTGGCCGGTGTCGGATTTAGGGATCCGGCAACCCTTGAGAGGTTTGAACTCTGGGGTGCATGCGGAGATCTCAACATGCCCAGCCTGCCTACTTGCGATCCTCCTAGCCTAGCGCGTCGAGCTCAAAGAGACACAAAGACACAGAGATTCATACTAGTTGAGGTGTAATACCCTAATCCAGTGTGGCTTGGTGGATTGCCTCGAGGGGCTATGGATGAACTAGTACAAACGATGAACAAGCCTCAGGAGGTGAGGTGCTCTTGAGCTGGTGTGGTTCTCTACTTATTTTGATTCTGGTCCTCTTCTATGGTGGTGGCTAAGTCCTATATATAGTGGCCTTGGTCCTCTTCCCAAATATGAGCGGGAAGGGATTCCACAATGGCGGAATTTGAAAGGGGACAAGTAGTACAGTCTATCCTGACAAAAGTAGTCTTCGCCTGTGAAAAGCCTATGGTCGTGATGCTGCGGTGGGCTCGGTGATGACCTCCGTACTGTCGTCCTAGCGGTCTTGGTCTTGTTGCACCAGAATGGAAACCTTTGGTTGATTCCTCGGGACTTCGCGCATGTTACTTGCCTCCCTTGCACCAAAGAGGAAACCTGCGCTCTGCGCCCGCCTGGCGCCCGCCTGGCCTTGGTCGTCATGGCTCCCATCAACTGAGCCTCATGAGGTAGCTGCATAGAACTCTCCGCCCCTCAAGAGCCCTCCTGAGGAGGCCAACTCCTTCGGGGGTATTGGCTTGGCCCCTTGCGAGGGTCTTGTGGTGTTGGTGTTGAAGCTGGGCCGCACTAGGCCATCGATGAAGCCACGTGGTGGGCCGCAGGCAGGCGGGATTGTAAGTGCATCTAGTGCCACCCCTAGTTGGTTTTGGAGTATTTACGACAAACCTGGTTGAGGGACTAATGTGTTTGTGAGAATTGCGGGATAACACAGGTAGTAGTCCCTCATTGATTCCGTTTACCTACCGGAGATGACCCCTAAAAATGTGTGAAGACATTGAAGACAATGGTGGTCTGTGAAGCTATTCACGTTGAAGACTATGACATGAGAAGACATCGAGTGAAGACTATGGAGCGTGAAGACTTAGTTGTTTTTTTTCCTTTTCTTCTTTATTGAGTCATAGGAACCACTGCACTGTTAAGTGGGGTCCAAGTGAACAAAGTCAGAGTGAGTGAAGTGATGCTCAACCAAATCCTATGTCTTCGAGCGAAGACAATGAGAGCAAATCTTATCCAGAGTCGGATGAGTCAGCTTTACTTGTAGTCCAAGTCAAGCTGCCGCGTGTATTTGAAATCTGGCCGTTGTGACACATGTAAGTTCCTTAGTGACCCAGGGTCATTTCGGACAAATCAGGTCGGGTTGCCCAGTGACTATAAATATCCCACGCCCTACACCATCAATTGGTGGCTGCTCAGAGTTAGTACACGGCTTTTGTCGTTTGAGAGCAACCCACCGCCGAAGCTTTTGAGAGAGAATCCTTGCAAAGACAAAGCCCAAACCACCCAGAGCCTAACGAGTGTTTGGCATCACTGAAGTCTTTCTATCCGCGTGATCTGAAGACTTGTTACACTTGAGGACTATGAATCCTCCAGCCGGTTAGGCGTCATGTTCTGAGCATCCAAGAGTAATTGTGGATTGTCGGTGAACAAAGTCTGTGAAGGTTCAGAAGTCTACCATGAAGACTTACCAGAGTGATTGGGAGGGGACTAGGTGTCCTTAGCTCAAGGGGAATAAGGTGAAGACGCGGTCTTCTGAGTTGAATCTCAACCTCCCTAACCAGACATACAGTTGTCACAGCAACTGGAACTGGTCGAACAAATCCCTGTCTTCCTGAAGCTACTAGTTCTATGACTTACTTCTCTCTACTTACAGTTTGTCTTCGTGAAGTCTTTGCCTGCTTGCATTATCTGTTTGACTTCACTGTGTGACTACCTATTCTGATTGGCTTCATACAATCTTCCATCTTGATCTTTACTACCTAGCTGCTAATAGTCTTCATGCTTTCACTTCATCGAATATTTGACTATGGCTTGTCTAGTGTAGTCTACCTTCCGCTGCATACGAATGGTGTCGTTTCTATTGTTTCTCTTCGAAACCCCCATGTTTTGAAGACTTCCATAAAAATCGCCTATTCACCCCCCCCCCCTAGTTGATTACTAGCCCTTTCAATTGGTATAAGAGCAAGGTACTCCCTTGTTCTGTGTGATTCGGTTTAACCACCTGGAGTTTGAGCAATGTCGACTGCAGGGATAATCAAAGTTTTCATTGCATGCCCCATCTTCGATGGCACTGAATATCCCTACTAGAAGAATAGGATGCGCATGCATCTTGAAGCCATTGATGTCGATCTATGGTATGTCATCAAGAACGGAGTTCCCAAGACTGGTGAAGGTGTCACCCCTGCTGACGTCAGGAAGTTTATTCAATTGGACTCTACCGCCAAGAACATCATATGTGGTCATATGACCAAAGGACAGTATGGCCGTGTGAGTGCTCTAGAAACATCGAAGCTAGTCTGGGACTAGCTCTCCAAGGTCAATAAAGGCGTCTCAACTCAGCGAGATCAACGGATTAGTACTCTCTGCAACCTCTTCAACTGCTTCAAGAGACACGACAATGAGAATGTCCATCTCACATTTGATCGCCTCACTGATATCACAAATGAGCTCCAAGCACTCGGTGCCACTGAGATTACTAAGCATGAGATAGTGAAGATGCTACTGAGATCTCTTGACAGCTCATTTGACACCTTATCCCTGATGATACAAGAACACCCTGGCTTCAAGTCTCTCGATCTGTCTGACATACTTGAGAGGCTCAACACACATGAGTACCAGCTATCTGAGAAACGAGATATCTATGGCCCCAACTATGGCCGAACTCGCGCCTTGAAGGCAAAGGCTGTTGCTTCCTCATCTGAAGAAGAATCTAACTGCAGTTCTGGTGATCCTGAAGACATTGGAAAGGAGCTTGCTATGCTTGTGAAGAAGTTTCAGAAATTCAACAAGAAGAATGGCTTCAAAAAGTATTCATGATCCAGCTCAAGGAATGATGAAGCTTCTGCCTATGACCACAAGAAGAGAACCTACCACAAGTGCCAGAAACCTGGTCACTACATCTCTGAGAGTCCACAGTGGGACAATGAGAAGAAGAAGAAATCCTCAAAGTCTTCTTCCAAGTCTTCAACACACAAGAAGAGCTCATCTGGCAAGGATCGTGCTTTTGTAGGCAAGGAAATGGATTCAGAGGAGGAGTATACTTCTAAGGAGGCGGAGGTGGAGTTTGAGGAGGAGTCTGACTTTGGTGTTGTGAGTCTAGCTCTAGCTACAGCCTACGTCGCCAAGTCCATCTTCAACACTAAAGACAATGGCTCCATCACCAATGCTGATGATAATGACAAGGACGACTCGCCTCCAACCTACTCCTTCATGGCACGTGGTGCCATGGTAAAATCACGTGATGCTTACTTTCAAACATCACGTGAAGATGACTCTGATGGTGAATCCAAACCTAGTTACAAAACACTTGCTAAAATTGCAACTGGACAACAGAAAGCTATGGAACATACTCAAAAACTATTAGACAAAAGCGATGACCTGTTGGACGCGGAAATGACCAAGTCTCAGTCCTTAATTGAAGACATCAAAAATCTTCATGTTAAGTACCAGGAACTTGAAGGTCGATATCAATCGCTCTCAACTTCTCATGAAAAGCTTTCCTATGATTATCTTCAGAGGAAGCAGGAACTTGAGAAATTGAGATCGGCTCATGAAGATCTTCAAAAGGAGAACGAGTCACTTCGCGCTCAACAGATCAGTCCCGCTCAGGAAGGATTTGAACCACCATGTCTAAAATGTATTGAGCGTGATAATGCTGCCTCTGTTACTGAATGCTCCACTGCTACTACTGTTGCAATATCTTCAACTGCTGATGTGGTAACTAACCCCTCTGTTGAGGATACCACTACTATTGCTGATGAGAATGCTAGGTTGAAGACACTGCTTGAGACAGGGATGTACAAAAGTCTCAAAGGGTATCAGACATTATGTGATGTCCTCAAAAAGTAGATTCTAAACCGAAACCCTAGGAAAGAGGGTGTTGGGTTCGAGAGGAAAATGAATGTTGATGGGTCATACTGGAAGCCTGAGCAGTACCCCAAAACCACATGGGTTGTTGCAAAGGAACCTTCAGTAGATCCATCCACCTTGTATGGTTTCACTTGTGCTAACCCCATTATCATTGATGAATCCTTTGATGCAAACTATAAGCTGTTTAAGAATCAGAATGGCGAAGTGTTTGCCAGGTATATAGGTACTAACTGCAGGAATGGGCCACATATGAAGAAGATATGGGTACCCAAAAGCTGTCTTGAGAATCTTCTAGTGAATGTCATTGTCGGTGTCAAAACCGGTGGATCTCGGGTAGGGGGTCCCGAACTGTGCGTCTAGGCGGATGGTAACAGGAGACGAGGGACACGATATTTTACCCAGGTTCGGGCCCTCTCGATGGAGGTAAAACCCTACGTCCTACTTGATTAATATTGATGATATGGGTAGTACAAGAGTGGATCTACCATGAGATCAAGGAGGCTAAACCCTAGAAGCTAGCCTATGGTATGATTGTTGTAATGTATGTTGTCCTACGGACTAAAGCCCTCCGGTTTATATAAACACCGGAGGAGGCTAGGGTTACACAGAGTCGGTTACAATGGTAGGAGATCTACAGATCCGTATCGCCAAGCTTGCCTTCCACGCCAAGGAAAGTCCCATCCGGACACGGGACGGAGTCTTCAATCTTGTATCTTCGTAGTCTTGGAGTCCGGCGGACGATGATAGTCCGGCTGTCCGGACACCCCCTAGTCCAGGACTCCCTCAGTAGCCCCTGAACCAGGCTTCAATGACGATAAGTCCGACGCGCATAATGTTCGGCATTGCAAGGCGGGTTCCTCCTTTGAATAATCCAGAGAAGATCGTGAACACCAGGATAGTGTCCGGCTCTGCAAAATAAATTCCACATTCCACCGTAGAGAGAATAAAATATACACTTAGTTCAATCTGCTGACGTATTGTGCGGCGTGACATCACACCGCTACCAAGCCTTTGTTTGAATCGTTTTTTACTATACCACCTCAGCACGTTTAGCGAAGCGGTTTCCTTGGCACGTCTTGTCGAAGCAGAGATCGTGTTCCCCTTATTCCGGGATTCTCATCAATACGGACGTGGGTCACCCAACCGCGCCATTGATGGTGGAGCTTGGGAGATAAGCGAGTTTTATCAGGCCAGCGGGACGCACAGTTTTCGTCCGCCTATATATAAGGGATAAGGATTTACCTTCTCACCTACGCCTTCTTCCTCCTTTGCTTATACATCTCTGCGCACTCAAGCTCCAACGCCCAAGCTCAAGCATCTCGCCTCGACCTTCTCCGAATATGTCCGGAGGGGGAGGCAAGTGGTTGGCCTCCACCGTTAAGGAGGAGCACATCACCAAGCTGGGCAAGGCCGGATATCTCTCCGGCGATATCGCGCATCGGCTGCCCGACGAGGGGCAGCTCGTCCCTACCCCTGGGCCTCACGAGAGGGTCGTCTTCCTTCCCCACTTCCTCCGCGGACTGGGCTTTCCGCTCCATCCATTCGTCCGGGGGCTCATGTTCTATTACGGCCTGGATTTCCACGATCTGGCGCCGAACTTCATCCTCAACATCTCGGCGTTCATCATCGTGTGTGATGCCTTCCTCTGCATCCGGCCCCACTTCGGCCTGTGGCTCAAGACCTTCAACGTCAAGCCGAAGGTTGTGAAGGGCATGCAAGCGGAATGCGGAGACGCCATGTTGGGTAAATTACCCAACGTCCTTTGGCTCGAAGGG
This sequence comes from Triticum timopheevii, assembly GCA_963921465.1. Lineage (NCBI taxonomy): Eukaryota > Viridiplantae > Streptophyta > Magnoliopsida > Poales > Poaceae > Triticum > Triticum timopheevii. Next base: position 527,461,407 of record OY997268.1, read on the forward strand.
GCCTTTGTGGACTCCGTCAAGGGGTGGCAATCGGGGTGGTTCTACATCACTGAGACGCACAAGCCCACATGGGCGGCAGCCCCCGAGTTCAGATCTGGCGTCCCCACGCAGCTCACCTCCTGGAAAGAGAAGGGCTTGCTGTGGGGCGACCCGAAGGAGGTGACTGGACTCTGAACCTGCATCCAGAAGCTGGTGAGCAATAAGCTCAGGCTCGTCGATGTGGTCCAAGTCATGCTCATCCGCCGGATTCTCCCATGCCAAGAACGGGCATTCAATCTGTGGAGTTCAATCCGGAACAGCACCAGGCGCTGAGCGGGCTCTTCGATACGACATACGAAGGCACCTGGAGGGTGCTGTTTAAGGGCGCCGAAGCCCCCGCATCCGCGACGGAAGATCGCGGATTCAGCTCGCAGTATCCAACTGACGAGGTAAGTGATTCAACCCCATTACGGGACACTTTGTAGTAATCGAATTGATTATAAGACGGTTTCATCCCTTCCTTTCCTTTGACAGGAATGGATGGAGAAGGCCAGGCAGCTTATCAGCCCGGCTCCCATGCCAGAAGATCCAGTGGACGCCCGCTTAGCAGGGCTGCTGGTTCCGGCACCGCACGTGGTGCCGGAGAAGAAGGCCAAGAAGGTGGCCACGGGGACTCGAAAGAGCTCCCGCAATTAGGCGTCTGACGACGACGCGGACTCCTCCCCCGAAGACGAGGAGGAGGAGGAGTACTCTCTCCCTGAGGGGAGAGAGAAGAAGAGGAAGGCTTCCCCAATAGGGGAGGCCGAAGGGTCCAAGAGGGGGAGAACTATCCCCCCGGACAGTTTCGCCAACACCAGCGTTGGCGAGGATGAGTGGCCTCCAAGGGCCAGGCGTCTGCCGAGATCGTAAGTATCCGGATCCTTGATATGCAATATCTTTTATGTCACGTAGTGTCCTTCTAACGCCGCATTCTGTCCGTAGTCCGGCCGATGATGATCTCCCCGCTTCATCAAGCGGGTCCTTGGCCTCATCGGATGTGAATTCACTTCCGACTGCCTCTACCCCACGCGCCGACGAGGATGCCGAGGTGGGATCCCAGAGAGGGACCCATCAGGAGGAGGCTCTGGAGGCGCCGTCAGGCAGCCTCCCGGACTTTGCGCCGGACTCTACATCGGAACCCGCAATGGTTCCAGAGTCCGGCAAGCGGCCCCTTCGAAAGAAGGGCAAGACCGTGACACCGGCGGCCTCCGTCCAACCGGAGGCGCCGGATAACTTGTTGAAAGCGCTTAAAGGCGCTTCCATCGAGGAAGAACACCGCACTATCATGAGTATGGTGATTCAAAAGGTTCAGCTCGCCAAAAGCGGGCTGACCGAAGCCTGCAGCAGCCTGCTAACAGGCTTTGAGGTAAGAAGTTAAAATTATGTAATGTAATACCGCATAGACAGTAGCCCCTGATGCTTAGTTCGGTGTTCGAAAAGAAAAAGCCGGACTGAGGATCTAACAAGATATACGCAGGGTTGCTTAAAATATGTCAATATGGGTTTGCAGGCTGCGCTGCTGACCTCTGCCGCACTAACGGCGGAGGTCGATGTGCTGAAAAAGGATCTCGAGCAGTCCAAGCAAGAGCTCGGCCATGCCAAGAAACAGCTCGAGGACAAAGAAGGTGAGTCACACCGCTTTGAATGGTTACCTTACAGAAAAGGATTTTGGTTGCAATAAAATTAACAAGGATAATATGTGTATAGCAGGGGCCACTAACGAGGTGGCAGACCTGAAGGAGGCTGTGTCCGCGGCTGAACGCAGTGCGGCTGCGGAACGGGCAGAGAGAGAAAAGCAGGAGGCGCGGGTGGCGGAAGTACGGCAAGAGCTCTAGGATCTCATGGAGAAACATGAGAGGTTGGAGCGTGACTCCAAGCCTCGAGAGTCCGAGCTTGCCTCAGCTCTCGAAAGTGCCAAGTCCGCCAAGGCCGAAGCCCATAAGGCCCTTCAAGAGGTGGAAGATGTAAAGAAAATAGCGGCGGGTAAGGCATTTTTCATGCAAAGCAAGCATGTTAATGTAAAATACCTGACACTTACCCGCATTCGGAGCTCTCCAGGGGCGTTTGCAGATCTGTCGCGTAGTGCGTCTGATGCCGCCGCATTCTATCGTGGCGAGGAGGGGAGCTCAATGGAAAAAGTCTTCTGGTCTCAGTATGCTGAGGCCGGACACCCGGTGCCCCCAAGCGACCAGCTGAAGCAGCTGGTCGAACTCCACAAGGTAGCTGATGAGGCCATGAAGGGCCTTATAGTCCGGCTGTGGCCTGGACAGGCCATGCCTGGGAGCTACTTTGGCCTCGTGCGGCGGCTGGTGGATGCATGCCCCTGGGTGGATGTCATCAAGCGCTCCGCCTGTATTGAAGGTGCTCGTCGGGCCCTCGCCCGCACGAAGGTGCAATGGGGCAAGTTGGATGCAGAGAAGCTTCTCATGGACCCACCGCCACCGGGCAAGGAATATCGCACGGCCGTAATGTATTATAAATCTGTCCTGAAGGGAGCCCGCGATATTGCGGATGAGTGCCCCAGAAATGTAATCTTTGAGTGAATTTGCTATGTATTATCCTGTGCGCTGAAACTTTGTTCATGTGCGCTTTGAGCAACACTTTTTTAATTTAAAATATTACCTTCTGTGCGGCCGTTTATAAAATCTGAGAGATGGCAAGTCGTTGGCTTCAGCCCCCAAGCCACGAGTGCTAGGGTGTTCGGGATAAACTTGAGCACTCTTGTTCCCATTGTTGGGTCCATCGAGGGAGGCGCTCAACACAACGAACAAGGCAACCGGACTTATAATGCTTGAACACTCTCACTTAGCCATAGAATTCTATAATTTTAAATTTCGGCGAAGCCCCTGGTATTCGGAAGACCGAATCCGGGGCGCTATCCACGCCTTCGTCGGACATTGTCCGAAACTTCGCTCGAAGCGGCGTGAGTCTTTAAGGACCCGAAAAAACCTCTCGAACAGCGACCAGTCTCTCGCCTTATCATGCCAGTCAGTTTTAGCTTTCTCCACTGAGGCGCTCGCCTGGCTCAACCGGGGCGCAATCGCAGTGGTTCTCCCAGTGCCACCTTAGCCGACAGAATGGAACGTAAGGCACCAAAACGTGGGAGCCGGGCAAACCCAACTATTGACCCAAGACATGATTCGGAGCCGATTCATATAATGCTATAAGTTCGGGGTGCCGCACTTGTGAAAGTGTTCGGACTTATCACACCATAGAGTGGGGAACATAATCCCCTGGCGTATTAGGCCGTACCAAAATATACGGGCGCAAAATGTCATATAATGAACATATATATATAAAAGTTAATGCAATTGCAATCAAAAAGGTGCTGCATTATTAATGAAAGAAAGTCTGCTAGTATAGCGGACTGATACAAATAGTGCGGTAAGCAAGGGATTTGGACTAAGTAAACATGTCCCCCTCTAGGGGTGAGCTGCGGACTTGGTGTATATAATCGAATTTAATGCTCGTAATTGAGACCACCTGAGTGTTCGTCGCAGCCTTCTTTCGTCCCTGACTGTTGCATCATGAGTTCGGCAGGTTCGCCGCCGGACAGGGCTTCTGGTTAACAGAGTCCTGTGTACATAAAAGAAGAAAAATAAAAGATATATGTAAAAAAGGGGGGCACACTTGCGAGCCCCCGGTGTGGTCGAACCGCACTCTGGGTCCATTGCGATCGTGCCCCCTCCCCTGTGCTCATGGTATCTCCAAAGCGTAATTATGTACGCGGAGTGTTATTATTGTGATCATGCGCGGCGAGGGTTGGGGCCACATTGCTACACATGCTCTGATCACGCCAGGTGGTCTTGGTTGGTATTGCTTCGGGCGCGTTTTGCTGTCTCCGGCCTTTTAGCGGCCGGACTCGAGAATTGCCTTAAAAGGCTTCTCTGTACTTCTGCCGCGAGAGCCGCTGTATGTTCCTCCGTTTGGAGGGAGCGTTCCGTATTCCCATTGACCGTGATGACTCCGCGAGGGCCTGGCATCTTGAGCTTTAGGTATGCATAATGCGGCACCGCATTGAATTTTGCAAACGCGGTTCGTCCGAGCAGAGCGTGATAGCCGCTGCAAAACGGGACTATGTCGAAGATTAACTCTTCGCTCTGGAAATTATCCGGGAATCCGAAGACCACTTCCAGTGTTACTGAGCCTATACAGTTGGCTTCCACTCCTGGTATGACACCTTTAAAGGTTGTCTTTGTAGGTTTAATCCTTGATGGGTCTATGCCCATTTTGCGCACTATATCCTGATAAAGCAGGTTCAGGCTACTGCCGCCGTCCATCAAGACTCTCGTGAGGTGAAATCCATCGACGATTGGGTCTAAAACCAATGCGGCGAATCCGCCATGGCGTATGCTGGTCGGATGGTCTCTTCGATCGAAAGTGATCTGACAAGAGGACCATGGATTGAACTTCGGGGCGACTGGCTCCATCGCGTAGACGTCCCTTAGTGCGCGTTTCCTCTCCCTCTTGGGTATATGGGTCACGTATATCATATTCACCGTCCGCACTTGTGGGGGAAAACCCTTCTGTCCTCTATTGTTCGGCGGTCGGGTCTCTTCCTCGTCGTCGCTGTTTAGCCCCTTGTCATTGTTTTCGGCAATTAACTTGCCGGCCTTCTTGAACACCCAACAATCTCTATTAGTGTGGTTAGCTGGCTTTTCAGAGGTGCCATGTATCTGGCATAAGCGGTCGAGTATTCGGTCTAGATTGGACGGACCCGGAGTGGTTCTTTTGAATGGCTTCTTCCGCTGACCGGGTTTAGAGCCTCGGAATCCGGCGTTGACTGCCGTATCCTCCTTATCGTCGCCATTAATGCGGCGTCTGTTTTTGTTTCGACGTGACCTGCCGTTGTTGTCCTTAGTATACGGACTGCCAGAATTTTTACGGAGATTGTTGCTACGAGCTAGCTAGCTGTCCTCTCCCGCGCAAAAGCGAGTCATTAACGATGTGAGGGCTGCCATGGATTTCGGCTTTTCCTGCCCCAGGTGCCGGGCTAGCCATTCGTCCCGGATGTTATGTTTGAAGGCTGTAAGGGCCTCTGCATCCGGACAGTCGACGATTTGGTTTTTCTTTGTCAAGAACCGTGTCCAGAATTGTCTGGCCTATTCGTTTGGCTGCTGAATGATGTGGCTTAGGTCATCGGCGTCTGGTGCTCGCACATACTGCCTTGGAAGTTATCAAGGAATGCGGCCTCCAGGTCTTCCCAACACCCAATTGACTCTGCGGGCAGGCTGTTAAGCCAATGCCGAGCTGGTCCTTTAAGCTTGAGTGGGAGGTACTTGATGGCGTGGAGATCATCGCCGCGGGCCATATGGATGTGGAGAAGATAATCTTCTATCCAAACCACGGGGTCTGTTGTGCCATCGTAGGATTCAATGTTTACGGGTTTAAACCCTTTAGGGATTTGATGATCCATTACTTCGTCAGTGAAGCATACTGGGTGTGCGGCGCCTCTGTATTGAGCAATATCGCGACGCAGCTCGAGGGAGCGCTGTCTGCTGTGCTCGGCCCGGCCGGGGTTATTGTATCCGGCGTGACGGTATTCGTCGTGGGTCGTGGGGAGCCCACGTGATCCGTAGATGGATCTGGATTGCCTTGCTTTGTCCTCCAATATATCTCGCAAGTCCGGCGCGTTCCCTCTTGGCTTCGTACTTTTGGAGCGATGCCGGGGTACGGTCTTGGCTGGGGCCCTGGATGCCTCTCTGTCACGACCACAGGGTGGTCGGTCAGCCATATTGTGCGCTAGTGATGGAGGTATGAATGCTTCCTCCTCTAATCGGGGGAGCACCTTGCGTCTTGGGTAACTTTTGGAGGGGCGTTCGAGTTTATAATCTTCGGCCGCGAGGACCTCGGTCCATCGATCGGCCAGCAGGTCCTGATCAGCTTGAAGTTGTTGCCGCTTTTTTTAGGCTGTTTGCTGTGGCGATAAGCCTGCGCTTGAAGCGCTCTTGTTCGACGGGATCCTCAGGTACGATGAATTCATCATCGTTGAGGCTTGCTTCATCTTCGGAGGGAGGCATATAGTTATGATCCTCAACCTCTTCATCTGCCGCCCTCTCGTGAGGGCTTGCTTCTGCATCCTCCTGCGCTGAGTCTTGCTGGAGGGGATTATCTTCGGCACTCTCTGGAGTATTATTATCTCCTGTGCTGGAATCTCCATTCTTGCTGTGGCGGGATTTAGAGCAGCGCCGCTGACGCCGGCGTTTGGGCTGCTTCTTTAAAGAGTCTGCCTCCGCTGCTTCTTCGTCGTCCCCACCTTTTGGGGTATCCACCACGTATATATCATATGACGAGGTGGTTTTCCAGTGCCCTGTGGGCGCTGGTTCCAGTTCGTCTCCGGCATCGTCGTCCATAGCGTCGATGTCTTCGGAGTCATAGTCTAGCATGTCTGTTAGATCGTCGACAGTGGCTACAAAATGGGCGGTGGGTGGGCTCTGAATTTCTTCGTCGTTCGTACCCCAACCATCCTGGCCATAGTCTGGCCAGGACTCTCCTGATAATGAGAGATGCTTTAGTGAATTCAGGATATCGCCAAAAGGTGAGTATTGGAAGATGTCCGTGGCAGTGAATTCCATAACCGGCGCCCAATCCGAATCGATTGGTAGGGGCGCGGGAGGTTCGGAGTCCGGCAAGGAGTCCGGCGCCTCGGAATCACGAGTTTCGCAGGGGATAAGATTAGTGTTTGGCTCCATCGCCGTGGATGTTGAAGCCCCCGAGGCGGTGTCTATCCACCGATCCTCTATCCGGGCGATCGGCTCCAGACTAATGGCCGGAGCGGATTCGTGTGCGGCCACCAAGGCACTGTTCGGCGGCAGAGATAGATCATGCCCATCACAACAGTGCGGCGCGCTTGGCTGTGGCTCGGGTCCGTCGAAGATCAAGTCTTCGTGGACATCGGCCGTGAAGTTTAGGCTTCTGAATCTGACCTGACGGCCAGGGGCGTAGCTTTCGATCTGCTCCAGATGGCCAAGTGAATTAGCCCGCAGTGCAAAGCCGCCGAATATGAAGATCTGTCCGGGGAGAAAAGTCTCACCCTGGACAGCGTTGTTGGTTGAAGATGCCGTCGAGCCTATCGGTGACGACACAGAGGAACTCTCAATGAAAGCACCAATGTCGGTGTCAAAACCGGCGGATCTCGGGTAGGGGGTCCCGAACTGTGCGTCTAGGCGGATGGTAACAGGAGACGAGGGACACGGTGTTTTACCCAGGTTCGGGCCCTCTCGATGGAGGTAAAACCCTACGTCCTGCTTGATTAATATTGATGATATGGGTCGTACAAGAGTGGATCTACCACGAGATCAAGGAGGCTAAACCCTAGAAGCTAGCCTATGGCATGATTGTTGTAATGTATGTTGTCCTACGGACTAAAGCCCTCCGGATTATATAAACACCGGAGGAGGCTAGGGTTACACAGAGTCGGTTACAATGGTAGGAGATCTACATATCCGTATCGCCAAGCTTGCCTTCCAGGCCAAGGAAAGTCCCATCCGGACACGGGACGGAGTCTTCAATCTTGTATCTTCGTAGTCTTGGAGTCCGGCGGACGATGATAGTCCGGCTGTCCGGACACCCCCTAGTCCAGGACTCCCTCGGTCATCATGACACCACCTGTGAAGAAGACAAACCCCATACCAAAGGCTACATATGGTCCAAAAGCTTCATACAGATCGAGGACTCATCTGAATCACCCTAACGTCAATATTTTGCAGGGAAATCATACTCAGACCCCTGAATATGAGCGTGTTTCCTCAAACCACTATGTTCATAGATCTAAGAACTTTTCTGCTTATTCCTATGAGTATTATTCACCTCCTGCAAGGCTATTTACTAGGGCTCCAAAGCCGAAATTCTCATATGCTGCACTTAGACTCATTGGTTCTAAGCCACCCCTGAAAATGTGAGTGCTTAAGAAAACTTAACTCTCTTTTGCAGGGAAAGGTCTCCAGCCGGAAATCTAAGGCGTCCAAAACTAATGCTGGGGACCTTAAACATCTTGTGGGGCGCAAGATAAAATGCCCAAATGGTCTTACTATGTACTTCGTTCCGGGATTCCTTGACACTCATCCTATCTATCCTAACCAAGATCTGAATTTCCATGTTCCACTTGTTCGTCAAATGTTTATGCTTCACAACTCGCTTGGTGAAGCCTATCTCCCAAACTGCACTGTAGGCTATGACACCTCGTGCTTCAGAATGGATTATGGACAGTGGATGCACTACCACAAGACTGGCGATCGAAGTCTTTTGATGGATTCAACGCTACGACCATCAGACTAGAGTCACATCACTTTTGCTGACACTGGTAAAAGCAAGGTATTGGGTCTAGGTAGAGTTGCAATATCAAGGGATTAGCACATGGATAAAGTTATGCTTGTTGAATCCCTTGGTTTCAACTTAATGTTTGTCTCAATGCTTTGTGATTTAAACATGATTGTGCTATTTGGAAAATATCTATGCCTTCTGCTAATGGAATCTGACAAGTCTCTAGTCTTTGAAGGATATCGGAAAGATGATCTGTATATGGTAGATTTCTCAGCAGGACCACAGATGGCCGTATGTCATCTAGCAAAAGCTTCAGAATGCTGGCTTTGGCATCGAAGGCTAGGACATGCTGGCATGAAGAACTTGCACACTCTCGCGAAGAAGAAGCATGTCGTGGGTATCGAAGGTGTCAAGTTCAAGAAGGACCATCGGTGTGGCGCCTGCGAAGCTGGAAAGATGACCAGGGCCAAGCATCCCTCAAAGACAACCATGACTACATCTCAACCCTTCGAGCAGCTACACATGGACTTATTTGGCCCTACTCACTACTCTACACTCAATGCTACTGCTTGCCTCTATGGTTTTGTCATTGTTGATGATTACTCTAGATATACTTGGGTGCATATAATCCTCTACAAGACTGAAGTGCAGGATGTCTTCAGACGCTTTGCCAATCGTGCCATGACGAACTATGGCGTCAAGATCAAGCACATCAGAAGCGCCAATGGCACTGAGTTCAAGAACACTAGCCTCGACCTTTATCTAGATACTTTAGGCATTACTCATGAGTTCTCTGCTCCTTACACACCTCAGTAGAATGGCATCGCGGAACGCAAGAACAGAACTCTTATTGAGATGGCCCGAGCGATGCTTGATGAGTACAAGACTCCACGGAAGTTCTGGCCTGAAGCCATAGACACTGCATGCCACATGATCAACCGTGTTTATCTTCACAAGATTCTGAAGAAGACATCCTATGAACTCCTAACTGGTAAGAAGCCAAATGTAAGCTACTTCAGAGTATTTGGTGCTAGGTGCTGGATCAAGGATCCACATCACACGTCAAAATTTGTACCGAAAGCACATGAAGGTTTTATGCTTGGTTATGGAAAGGATTCGCACTCCTACAGAGTCTTCAACCTCTTTCACTATAAAGTGGTTGAAACTGTGGGTGTGCGGTTTGATGAGACTAACATCTTGCAAAGAGAGCACCTGCCAAATGTGCTAGAAGAAGTACCTCCAAGTGAATCAATCAAGCAGATGGGAATTGGAGAGATCATACCTTCTGAGAATCAGACTGAAGAAGAGCTTATCATTTCTGCACCTAATCAATCAGAAGACGATGCTCAGCCTGAAGACAATCCCCCAAATGATGACATTGATCAGCAAGAGCAAAATCTTCGTCCTGTTCATCCTCGTGTTGCAAATGAAGTTCAGATTGAGAAGATAATTGACAGCTTGAATGCACCTGGTCCACTCACTCGTTCAAGAGCAACTCAAAGAGCAACACGGCTAAATAATTTCTGTGGGCATTTTGCACTCGTCTCAATCTTTGAACCTAAGAAAGTCGATGAAGCCTTCATGGAATTTGAATGGATTCAAGCTATACAAGAAGAACTTCAACAGTTCGAGCTGAATAATGTGTGGGAATTGGTCAAGCGTCCTGATCCTCAGAAGCACAATATCATTGGCACCAAATGTATATATCGCAACAAGCAAGATAAGCATGGTCAAGTGGTCAGAAACAAGGCTCGTCTCGTTGCACAGGTTACACTCAAGTGGAAGGAATTGACTTCGATGAAACATTTGCTCCGGTGGCAAGGCTTGAAGCCTTTCGCATACTGCTAGCCTATGCAAATCATCACAACATCCTTCTGTATCAAATGGATGTTAAGAGTGCTTTTCTCAGTGGAAAGATAGAAGAAGAAGTATATGTCGCACAACCTCCTGGCTTTGAATATCCAAAACATCCTGAGATGGTATACAAGCTCAACAAGGCACTGTATGGCCTCAAACAAACCCCTTGTGCTTGGTATGATACGCTCAAAGACTTCCTGAAGAGCAAAGGCTTCAAACATGGTTCACTAGATCCTACACTCTTCACGAAGACATATGATGGTGAACTGTTTGTGTGCCAAATCTATGTGGATGACATTATGTTCGACTGCACCAACAAGAAATACTGTGATGAGTTTGGTCACATGATGCATGAGCAATATCAGATTTCCATGATGGGCGAGCTGAAGTTCTTTCTGGGTCTCCAAATCTGTCAGCAACGCAACGACATCTTCATATGTCAAGAAAAATACCTCAAAGATTGCCTGAAGAAGTTTGGAATGCAAGACTGCAAAGGATACACGACGCCAATGCCAACCAAAAGTCGTCTGGGTCCCGACGCCAATGGTAAAGAGTTCGATCAAAAGGTATACTGCTCCATGATTGGTTCTTTGCTTTATTTATGTGCTTCTAGACCAGATATAATGCTTAGTGTTTGCATGTGTGCTCGATTTCAAGCGGCACCAAAGGAGTTGCATCACTTAGTAGTGAAGCAAATTCTTCGATATTTGGCTTACACCCCAACACTAGGATTATGGTATCCAAAGGGCTCAGAGTTTGATCTAGTTGGATTCTCAGATGCTGATTATGCTGGTGAAAAGGTTGATCGCAAGTCCACATCAGGCACATGTCACTTTCTGGGATGATCTCTTGTCTGTTGGTCTTCAAAGAAGCGGAACTGTGTATCTCTCTCCACTGCTGAATCCGAATACATTGCTGCTGGATCTTGCTGTGCTCAGCTTCTCTGGATGAAGCAAACTCTCAAGGACTATGGCATCCACCTGAAGAATGTGCCTCTCTACTGCGACAATGAGAGTGCCATCAAGATTGCCGACAACCCAGTTCAGCACTTGAAGACAAAGCACATTGAAATTCGTCATCACTTTCTCAGAGATAATGTTATGAAGGAAGATATTGATATTATTCACGTCAAGACTGAAGAGCAATTGGCTGATATCTTCACAAAGCTCTTGGATGAGAAAAGGTTTTGCAAGTTGCGGTGTGAGCTAAATATCTTGGAATCCTCAAATGTCCTATGATTAGGCACACATCCTAACACTTATGCATTTTGATGACTTAGATGTGCAACACACGAAGTAATGTATATCTTCAATCAATGAAGACATACACTCTAAGTGTGAATACATTAATGCGGAATTTGACTTCGGAGCGCCACGATAATTATGCGCCATGTCTGGGTCTAATACTTCCTATACGGTGGGTAACGCCACCACCAAACTCTTGTTTGAAGTGTTTCCCCAGGCGTTATATTTGCAAAGTCTTCATATTTGATTTATCTTCATCCCTGGCTTATATTCAAGTTTATCTTCATCTGGTTGATTTGGCCTTATACTAGTTATATACATATTTATGTTCTGTCCTCAACAGCATTCACTTATAGCTATGACTTCGTGCTGAATCTTTTGATCTAAGTGAATGTGATCGTACCCTAACCTATCTATGCTTCTACATCAACTCTATCTGTCCAAATCATATGCATTCTATTGAAAACAGTCAATTGTCTTCACTAAGACCTTGTCAGCTGAAGTCAATCTGACAAACATTTATATTTGTTTTTAATGCTATATCCTTTTTGCCTGACAGCCGGAGAATTTGGAACGACCACCCCGACAATCCAGGCTTGTGTGGGAACATGGAAAAACTTCCAAGGTGTTGCATGCTTGCCACGTGCCCTTCAGATGTGAACCGCCAGGGGCACCTGCGTAATTGTGTTGTGCCGTCCCTTTCCTTATAAATACCCATCACATCTCGGTCAAAAATTCTTCTTCCACCTCGCCACCTCTCGCAAACCCTAGCGCCTCCGCTAGTGTCGGCGTTCTGGGAACGGGGGTCCCTAGACTTGCCTGCCTGCGGCCTGCGGCGTGGCTCAGGTGGTGGCCTAGTACGGCCCATCTTCATCAGCACAAGACTCAAGACCCTCGCGAGGGGCCAAGCCTCGCGGGGCGGACGATGCAAGGCTTCCTCAGGGACGGCCTCGCCAGGCAGGCTTGCGAGGAGGCGGAGAGATCAAGGGAGGGCACCTCGCGAAGTGCTCGTGACGCAAGCCATGACGATCGAGACCAGGCGGGCGCCAGGCGGGTGCCGGCCTGCGCAGTGTCCTTGTTTCCTCTTTGGTGCAAAGGGGGCAAGCCCAGAAGTGGAGTACCGAGGCATCAGACAAAGGTTGCCATTTCAATGTAACGAGACCAAGGCCAGCGGAGCGGCAAGGAAGGAGGTCACTGTGGAGCCCAAGACGGCGTCATCGCCTATGCTTTTGGCAGCCAAAGACCAACTTTAGTCAGGATAACTTGTACTAGATGTTCCCCTTCGAAATGGCCGTTGTTGGCGCCCTTCCCGCTCAATATTTGGGGAGAGGCCCAGGGCCTCTATAAATAGAGCTAGCCACCACAGAGTAGAGGCAACCAGATCCAGACTTTGGAAAGCCTAGAGAGAGAGAGAAAGGTGATAGAACTCACCGAGTAGTTCATCGCATCAGTCCAAGAACACCTCTCGCAAGGCTATTCAACCTTTGTACTGTTCATCATCAGCCCCTGAGGCAATCCACCACACCACACACTGGAGTAGGGTATTACACCACAACGGTGGCCCGAACCAGTATAAATCTCGCGTCCCTTGTGTTGTTCATTGTTTCCAGCTTAGATCTCACGAGGCGATCGGACGTGGATCGGTAGGGGAGAGATCTTCGTGCGCACCCGAGAGTTCGAACCTTCAGGGTCTGCCGAAACCCAACATCTGACATTTGGCACGCCAGGTAGGGGTGCACCGGAATCTTTCTTCCGCTGCTTCACGTTCGATCTTCCATCGTGTCCATGGTTGATGCTCGCCGAGCTCGCCCTGAGCATCAGGCTGCTCTTGCCACCCGCGTCACCCAGACGGCGCCCATCAGAGGGTGCCCCCGTCATTCCCCGTCGCCTGCCACCAACGCCACGACCGGCCTGGCGGGGAACGGGCAGCAGGCATCGTCTCTGCATCCTTTGGTGCGGCGGGAAGGCCGCACCGCCACCCCGTCGCTGACTCCAGCCGGTTTGTCGTCCCACGCCCGTCGCACCCCCACGGACGCGCACACCGTGCTGCTCCTGGCGCGTGAGCTCCTGCACTACCGTCTCGTCGACGACCTCTACAAGGACTGGCTCGCCCGCATCACCGATCTGTCAGTGCTGCAGGGGGCTCTCCTATGCCGTCCCTCTCACTGCCTCGCCCTCCATCCTGCGCAGGAGGCGTGGATCAGGAGGTGCCTCCTCCCCAAGAAGGCACCCTGGCTCCAAGGCGCGCGGCCCCAGGACAAGACCCACCGCGTCCGGCGCCTGCACGACAAGAAAGGAGCTGGCAAGAAATCCCTCGCCCCCAAGAAGGTGCTCCGTGCTCCCGGCACCAGTGCACCGTGACCGCATCCCTGCGCCACCACGTCAACACCCCGCGCTGCTCCAAGCAGCGGCGTGTGGGAACTTCCAGGAGCAAGCCCAGCACCAGCAAAGGGCTCCGGTGGCCACGGCAGGCTGCCGCGCCCTCACCCCCGAGCTACGCAGAGTCACCTGGCCAGGCAAGTTCAAGCCTGACTTGCCTCCTCAATACGACGACACTGCAGACCCTGCGGAGTTCCTACAGCTCTACAAGCTGGGCATCGAAGCCGCCAACGGGGACGAAAAGGTCATTGCGAACTGGTTTCCCATGGTGCTCAAGGACGGTGCCCGCACCTGGCTCCTGAACCTGGCTCCTGGCACGATCTCCTCCTGGGACGAGATGCGCACCCGCTTCATCGCCAACTTCCAGGGCACTCGCGACCGTCCACCGGCCGTGGGTGACCTACGCCGCATCAAGCAGCAGCCTGGAGAGACCTTGCAGAAGTACATCCAGCGCTTCAACAACGCTCGCCTCAAGATTCCCAGGGTGACTGAGGAGGCCATCATTTCAGCGTTCTCTGATGGCGTTCGCGACGTCAAGATGAAGGAGGAGCTGGCAATCCATGAAGATCTGTGCATGTCTCTGGAGCTGTTCAACCTGGCGACCAAGGCGCAAGGGCTAAGGAAGGGCGCCTCTCCCTTCTCGAGCTCCTAGAAGCAGACCCAGAAGAGAAGAAAGCCAAGGCCAAGGATGTGAAGCATAAGGGAGCAGCTGTACTTGCAGTGAAGCCAGACACAAAGCGCAGCAGGGACCATCCGGAGTCGTCCAAGGGCAGCCGGTACTGTGTGTACCACGATCTCCACACCCACAACACCAACGAGTGCCAAGAGCTCAGGGCCGTGCGAGAAGGCCGTGTCGGTCGACGTCCCGAGCGCAACGATCGGGGCTACGACCGTGGCGGAACAAGAGGTGGAAGATGATGGGACGACCGTGGCCCTCGCCAAGGGTGGCGTGACCGACCTCGCGAGGACTGGTGGCAGGACCAGCCTCACGAGGGAGCTTGGAGAGATCAGCCTCGCGAGGACCGCCCGCATGGCAACGCAGGCCTTCCTCCTCTGCCGCCACCACCAAGGAGGAATGAAGACCATCATCAGGATGAGGGGGCTGGGGGCTTCTAGGAGCCACGTGCAATCGCTTGCATCCTGGGCGGCGCTCAGGCCCCAGCCTCACAGCGCATCTTCAAGCAGTTTGCTCGCGAGCTGAATGTAGTCCTCCCCAAGCTTGAGGCCATGCGCCCTCTCAGGTGGTCTGCATTCGCCATCACGTTCAGCTCAGTGGATCAGCTCAAGTGCGCGGCAACGGCCAGTGTCCTCCCAGTGCTTTCTTCCCTAGTCATCAGCAATGTGCAAGTCACCAGGACCCTCATCGATGGCGGAGCAGGACTCAACGTTCTGTCCGTCGAGACGTTCAACAATCTCCAAGTGCCATATGATCAGCTTCAGCCAACCAAGCCTTTCTCAGGAGTCACTGATGGTTCCACTATCCCGATAGGGCAAGTACACCTTCCTGTCACATTTGGACAGTGCAGCAACTACCGCACCGAGCTCATTGACTTCGACGTCGCCCACATTCGCCTGCCATACAATGCCATCCTCAGGTACCCAGCCCTGGCCAAGTTCATGGCAGTGACTCACCATGGCTACAACGTCCTCAAGATGCCAGGAAGCGGTGGGGTCATCACGGTCCCCTGTGAAGAGAAGGATGCGGTGTGCTCCCTCGAGCGCGCCTTCCAGGCCGTGTCGATCGAGGACCCGGACAGCAAGAGTGGGAACCTCCCTGGAGCAGCTCCCAAGAAGAAGAAGACATCACCTGGCTCAAGGCCTCAGGAGGCAGGCACCTCCGGAGGCGCCGTGTCTGGACATGTGCCCGTCCAAGGGGCGCCACCCTCCATTGCATAACAAGGCGCGCCCGGCGCCCTCCTCGGGCAGGGCTCGAGGGCTCTCTCCTGGGGAGCCACCGACTTTGCCAAGGTCATGAGGGAGGCGCTTGGGCACAACTTGCAGGCGTGCTTCACGGCACATTTCCCTCGGGAAGGCGTAAGGAAAGAAGGACCCAACCCTCATGAGTTCATCACCAAGGCCGCTCAGGATGTGGAGGAATCGAGAGTCATGTGCGGCAACCGCCGTCTGCCCGGCGTAGCTCCCCATCCAGGCGAGGATGGCGGGCTGTGCGTCTGCATCGACTACCCAGGGCTCAATCGAGTCGCTTCTCAGGAATGCTTCTGGCCTTCACGCGTGGGGCGTTGCGCAGGCCCACCGCACAGCTTCATGCGCATGCCCTTTGGCTTGCCGAACGCGGCCGCAGCCCACCAACACTTGATGAGGAGCATTCTAGAAGCTCAGGTGGCCAAGCATCGCGCGTTCCTGGAGGAGATGGAGATGGACATCAACGGGCCGCCCGGACCTCCTGAGCCTCCCGAGGCTCAGAGTCCCGAGGGCTCGTGAGGATCAGCTCCTTCACCCTGCATCATCAACTACTCCGACAATCATTCTGCGACAGCATCAGGTGACTTCTTTTCAGCTTTCATTTCAGCTGGGAGCGCCCTCAGGGCTGCATCATTCCCAGGTCGCGTGGGTCCGTCCCTGCGGCATGTATCCGTTTTGCTTATACCTTCTGCTTATCTTGTTGGGGGCGCCCCGCGGGCTGCATCATCCCCAAGCCGCTCAGGCCTGACCCCATGGCGTTTGCTTTCCCTGCATCTATCTAAGCTGATTTGCTCCTTCATGCTTGACCTGTTCATGATTGTCGCTCACTGCCCACCACGAGCCTATTTCTCCTCATGTGAATCGCTTGCACGTTAAAAGGGGGGCGCCTGAGCATCGCAACTCATGGGCTCTTACTGGCTCTCCAGCCCTCACCCCCTGGCCTTGACCCACGGCATCGCGACCTGTCATACCAACGGCGGCTGAGCTTGTTCAAGAGCCGGGACCTGAGGACGTAGAGCATTTGCATTCTAAACACCTTGTAGGAACATACCATCCACAAAGGCCCAGAGCCAGGCGCAACCCGCCTCGAGGTAGGGCCTCGTGAGTCCCGCGCTGGCTCACGGGTGCCCAGATACACCTCTCCTAGCCCTACCGTGCCAGCCATGTGTCAGGGTGGGGCTGTACACGCCCCGGGGCTCCTCCCGGAGGGGAGCCCCCCTCCCAGGCACCAATGGAAGCACCATGCTCCTGCTACCCCTTGAGCACTACGTTCGATTTCCCCGAAGAGGAGAGGATGATGCAGCAAAGTAGCGTAAGTATTTCCCTCAGTTTTTGAGAACCAAGGTATCAATCCAGTAGGAGACCACGCACAAGTCCCTCGTACCTACACAAAACAATAGCAACTCGCAACCAACGCTTAGGGGTTGTCAATCCCTTCACGGTCACTTACGAGAGTGAGATCTGATAGAGATAATATTTTTGGTATTTTTGATAGATAGAAGCAAAGTAAAAGTAAAGGCAAATTAAAAACAAAGCAAGTAAATAAAGTGATATAGATTGATATGATGAGAATATACCCGGGGGCCATAGGTTTCACTAGTGGCTTATCTCAAGAGCATAAATATTCTACGGTGGGTGAACAAATTACTGTTGAGCAATTGACATAATTGAGCATAGTTATGAGTATATCTAGGCAATGATCATGTATATAGGCATCACGTCCAAAACAAGTAGATCGAAACGATTCTCCATCTACTACTATTACAACACTCATCGACCTCTATCCAGCATGCATCTAGAGTATTAAGTTAAAAATAGAGTAACGCCGTAAGCAAGATAACATGATGTAGAGGGATAAATTCATGCAATATGATAAAAACCCCATCTTGTTATCCTCGATGGCAACAATACAATACATGCCTTGCTGCCCCTTCTGTCACTGGGTAAGGACACCACAAGATTGAACCCAAAGCTAAGCACTTCTCCCATTGCAAGAACTACCAATCTAGTTAGCCAAACCAAAAAGGATAATTCGAAGAGACTTGCAAAGATAACTCAATCATACATAAAAGAATTCAGAGAAGAATAAAATATTTTCCATAGATAATACTGGATCATAAACCCACAATTCATCGGTCTCAACAAACACACCGCAAAAAGAAGATTACATCGAATAGATCTCCACAAGAGAGGGGGAGAACATTGTATTGAGATCCAAAAAGAGAGAGCAAGCCATCTAGCTACTAGCTATGGACTCGAAGGTCTGAAGTAAAGTACTCACACTTCGTCGGAGGGGCTATGGTGATGATGTAGAAGCCCTCCGTGGTGGATGCCCCCTCCGGCGGAGCTCCGGAACAGGCCCCAAGATGGGATCTCATGGATACAGTAGGTTGTGGTGGTGGAATTAGGTTTTTGGCTCTTGTTCTGATCGTTCGGGGATACGTAGGTATATATAGGAGGAAGGAGTACGTCGGTGGAGCTCCGAGGGGCCCACCTCCACCCTCGTGACCTCCTCGGGCACTGCTTGGAGTAGGGTCCAAGTCTCCTAGATCACGTTCGGTTGGAAAATCACGATCCCGAAGGTTTCATTCCGTTTGGACTCCGTTTGATATTCTGTTTCTTCAAATACTGAAAAAGGCAAAAAAACAGCAATTCTGGGTTGGGCCTCCGGTTAGTAGGTTAGTCCCAAAAGTAATATAAAAGTGGAAAATAAAGCCCAATATAGTCCAAAACAGTAGATAAAGTAGCATGGAGCAATCAAAAATTATAGATATGTTGGAGACGTATCAGGCATCCCCAAGCTTAATTCCTACTCGTCCTCGAGTAGGTAAATGATAAAAAAGAATTTTTGATGCGGAGTGATACTTTGGCATAATTTCAATGTAAATCTTCTTAATTGTGATATGAATATTCAGATCCGAAAGATTCAAGACAAAAGTTCATATTGACACAAAAATAATAATACTTCAAGCATACTAATCAAATCAATCATGTCTTCTCAAAATAACATGGCAAAAGAAAGTTCATCCCTACAAAATCATATAGTTAGGCTATGCTTCATTTTCGTCACACAAAGATGTTCCCAACTTCTATACCCCCGATGACAAGCCAAGCAATTGTTTCATACTTAAATAATCTCAAACTTTTTCAACCTTCACACAATACATGAGCGTGAGCCATGGATATAGCACTATGGGTGGAATAGAATATGATGATGGGGATTGTGTGGAGAAGACAAAAAAGGAGAAAGTCTCACATCAACTAGGCGTATCAACAGGCTATGGAGATGCCCATCAATAGATATCGATGTGAGTGAGTAGGGATTGCCATGCAACGGATGCACTAGGGCTATGAATGCTCAACAAAAGAAAAACTAGTGGGTGTGCATCCAACTCGCTTGCTCACGAAGACCTAGGGCATTTGAGGAAGCCCATCATAGGAATATACAAGCCAAGTTCTATAATGAAAAATTCCCACTAGTATAAAAACACAATTTATGAGACTCACTACATGAGGAACAAGGTGCTACTTTGAAGCACAATATATGAGACTCACTACATGAAGAACAAGGTGCTACTTTGAAGCACAAGTGTGGAAAAAGAGATAATAGCATTGCCCTTTTTTATTTTCTTTTTTTCTGGGCCTTTTTTTGCCTTTCTTCTTTTTTTAATTTGGGCAATGCTCTAATAATGATGATCATCACACTTCTATTGATTACAACACAAGGATTACAACTCAAAACATAGAACAAGATATGACTCTATATGAATGCCTCCGGCGGTGTACCGGGATGGTGCAATGAATCAAGAGTGACACGTATGGAAAATAATGCGTGGTGGCTTTGCCACAAATACGATGTAAACTACAAGATCATGCAATGGCAATATGACAAAAGTAATGTATGTCATGATGATGATGGTGAAGTTGCATGGCAATATATCTCGGAATGGCTATGGAAATGCCATGATAGGTAGGTATGGTGGCTGTTTTGAGGAAGATATAAGGATGTTTATGTGTGATAGAGTATATCGTATCACGGGGTTTGGATGCACTGGCGAAGTTTGCGCCAACTCTCAAAGTGAGAAAGGGCAATGCACGGTACCGAAGAGGCTAGCAAAGGTGGAAAGGTGAGAGTGCATATAATCCATGGACTCAACATTAGTCAAAAGAACTCATATACTTATTGAAAAATTTAGAAGTCATCAAAAATTCAAGTACTACGCGCATGCTCCTAGGGGGATATATTGGTAGGAAAAGACCATCGCTCGTCCCCGACCGCCACTCATAAGGATGCACAAGCAGGTACACTTCATGTTTCAAATTTGTTACACAACTTTAACCATACGTGCATGCTACGGGACTTGCAAACTTCAACACAAGTATTTCTCAAATTCATAATCACCCAACTAGCACGACTTTGATATTATCACCTCCATATCTCAAAACAATTATCAAGCATCAAACTTATCTTAGTATTCAATTCACTCAAAAGAAATTTTCACATATCTTGAACACCAAGTATATTAACATTAAGCAAATTACCATGCTATTAAAGACTCCCAAAATAATCTAAGTCAAGCATGAGAGATCAATAGTTTCTTTAAAAAAATCCACTACTGTGCTCTAAAAGATCTAAGTGAAGTACTAGAGCAAAAATTATCAAGCTCAAAAGATATAAGTGAAGCACTAGAGCAAAACTATCAAGCTCAAAAGATATAAGTGAAGCACATAGAGTATTCTAACAAATTCCAAATCATGTATGGCTCTCTAAAAAGATGTTTACAGCAAGGATGATTGTGGTAGACTAACAAGCAAAGACACAAATAATATAAGACGCTCCAAGCAAAAGACACATCATGTTGGTGAATAAAAATATAGCTCCAAGTAAATTACCGTTGGAAGTGGACGAAAGAGGGGATACCTTCCGGGGCATCCCCAAGCTTTGACTTTTTGGTGTCCTTGGATTATCTTTGGGGTGACATGGGCATCCCCAAGCTTAGGTTCTTGCCACTCCTTGTTCCACAATCCATCAAAAGAATTCACCCAAAACTTGAAAACTTCACAACACAAAACTCAACAGAAATCTCGTGAGCTCCGTTAGAGAAAGAAAACAAAAGGCTACTTCAAGGTACTGTAATGAACTCATTCTTTATTTATACTGATGTTAAACCTACTGTATTCCAACTTCTCTGTGGTTTATAAACTAATTTAGTAGCCATAGATTCAACAAAATAAGCAAACAACACCCGAAAAACAGAATCTGTCAAAAACAGAACAGTCTGTAGCAATATGTAACTAACGCAAACTTATGGAACTCTAAAAATTCTACCAAAATAGTAAGTCCTGGAAAATTAGTGTATTGATCAGCAGCAAAAATACTCAACGAAAAAGCATGTTCCTGTGATTTATCATAACTAAATTCGTGCGTGCAAAGTTTCTGTTTTTTAGCAGAATCAAGTCAACTATCATCGTAGGTTATCCTATAGGTTCTACTTGGCACAAACACTAATTAAAACATAAAACCACATCCAAACAGAAGGTAGATGGATTATTTATTCCTAAACAGAAGCAAAAACAAAGAAGACAAAATAAAATTGGGTTGCCTCCAACAAGCGCTATCGTTTAACGCCCCTAGCTAGGCATAAAAGCAAGGATAGATCTAGGTATTGCCATCTTTGATAGGCAATTCTTCAATGAGGCATATACCTCCTTTAGGATTTTCTTTCTTTCTAGTAATTGTCAAATTTTCAGGCAAAAGATCGAAAAATTCATCTATAGCAAAAGGTTCCTTAATGATGGAAAAAAGATTGGGATGAACGCTTATAGATTTAATATCCGCAGTTTCCTTACTAGATGATTCACCCTTATTCTTAGGAACATAAATGAGCTAAGTATTTTTAGTACATGAGTGGAGTATTTTGCACGGAAGAAAAAGCGGTTCCCAAGATGGTAATGATACCCTCAAGTTTATCGATTCTTGTGGAGTCTAGATTTATTTTCTCATTGACTATGGGATCTTTTTCTTTAATATTTTTCAAAGTCATTCCTACCTTAGCTCCATATTGGGTAATTTGATTGTGGATCTTTTTATCAAGATTTTCAATTGATTCAATGGTAGCAACTTTATTCTCAATAATTTCAAGTCTTTGCATAACATGCTCCAAAGTTAATGTAGTTCCATTAATCAAAAGAGGTGGTGAGCCAAATATATCTATTAAAGCATTATAAGAATCAAAAGTATGGCTACCCAAAAAATTCCCTCCGGTAGTTTGGTATCAAGGATATATCTATACCAAGGATTAGCACCTATGTAAAAATTGCGAAGAAGAACTGAAGTAGATTGCTTCCTGGTAGATTTATTTTGAGCATTGCAAATTCTATACCAAGCATCTTTTAGATTTTCTCCCTCCCTTTGTTTAAAATTTAGGACTTTATTCTTGGGAGATAACGGAGAAGATAAGAAACTAGTCATGACGACAAGCAAGCAAACGAGCTAGCACACGAGCAAACATAAAGGCAAAGGGAAAAAGGCAAACGGGAAAGAGAGGAGGAGATTGGGAAAGAGAGGGCAAATAAAACGGCAAGGGTGAAGTGGGGGAGAGGAAAACGAGAGGCAAATGGCAACTAATGTAATGCGAGAGATAGGGATTGCGATGGGTACTTGGTATGGTTGACTTGCTTGCGTGAGCCTCCCCGGCAACGGCGCCAGAAATTTTTCTTGCTACCTCTTGAGCACTGCGTTGGATTTCCCCGAAGAGGAGAGGATGATGCAGCAAAGTAGCGTAAGTATTTCCCTCAGTTTTTGAGACCAAGGTATCAATCCAATAGGAGACCATGCACAAGTCCCTCGTACCAACACAAAACGATAGCAACTCGCAACCAATGCTTTGGGGTTGTCAATCCCTTCACGGTCACTTACGAGAGTGAGATCTGATAGAGATAATATTTTTGGTATTTTTGATAGATAGATGCAAAGTAAAAGTAAAGGCAAAGTAAAAACAGAGCAAGTAAATAAAGTGATATAGATTGATATGATGAGAATAGACCCGGGGGCCATAGGTTTCACTAGTGGCTTCTCTCAAGAGCATAAGTATTCTACGGTGGGTGAACAAATTACTGTTGAGCAATTGACATAATTGAGCATAGTTATGAGTATATCTAGGCAATGATCATGTATATAGGCATCACGTCCAAAACAAGTAGATCGAAACGATTCTGCATCTACTACTATTACTCCACTCATCGACCGCTATCTAGCATGCATCTAGAGTATTAAGTTAAAAACAGAGTAACGCCGTAACAAGATGACATGATGTAGAGGGATAAATTCATGCAATATGATAAAAAACCCCATCTTGTTATCCTCGATGGCAACAATACAATACGTGCCTTGCTGCCCCTTCTGTCACTGGGTAAGGACACCGCAAGATTGAACCCAAAGCTAAGCACTTCTCCCAGTGCAAGAACTACCAATCTAGTTGGCCAAACCAAAAAGGATAATTCGAAGAGACTTGCAAAGATAACTCAATCATACATAAAAGAATTCAGAGAAGAATCAAATATTTTCCATAGATAATACTAGATCATAAACCCACAATTCATCGGTCTCAACAAACACACCGCAAAAAGAAGATTACATCGAATAGATCTCCACAAGAGAGGGGGAGAACATTGTATTGAGATCCAAAAAGAGAGAACAAGCCATATAGCTACTAGCTATGGACCCGAAGGTCTGAAGTAAACTACTCACACTTCATCGGAGGGGCTATGGTGATGATGTAGAAGCCCTCCATGGTGGATGCCCCCTCCGGAAAAGGCCCCAAGATGGGATCTCGTGGATATAGAAGGTTGCGGCGGTGGAATTAGGTTTTTGGCTCTTGTTCTGATCATTCGGGGATACCTAGGTATATATAGGAGGAAGGAGTACGTCGGTGGAGCTCCGAGGGGCCCACGAGGTAGGGGGGTGCGCCCAGGGGAGGGGGCGCACCCTCCACCATCGTGACCTCCTCGGGCACTGCTTGGAGTCGGTCCAAGTCTCCTGGATCACGTTCGGTTGAAAAGTCACGATCCCGAAGGTTTCATTCCGTTTCGACTCCGTTTGATATTCTGTTTCTTCGAAATACTGAAAAAGGCAAAAAACAGCAATTCTGGGCTGGGCCTCCGATTAGTAGGTTAGTCCCAAAAGTAATATAAAAGTGGAAAATAAAGCCCAATATAGTCCAAAACAGTAGATAAAGTAGCATGGAGCAATCAAAAATTATAGATACGTTGGAGACGTATCAGCTCCGCGCTGGCTGACGACACTGCCGAGGAGCGGCTATGCCCGTACACATACGGAAGCACTATGCTCCGCGCTGGTGATAAACAACTGAGGGCAGCTCACGGCTGTATCAACCTAAGGGAGCCCAGAGCTCAGTGTCTGGCAGAATCGCAAAACCTCGCCTTGGGAGTGCCGCGCGATGGGGCTGGACACGGGGGCTGCGCCCGGGCCACGCCCGAGCACATGCCACCTAGCCAGGTCCCTCGGACCTGGTCATCGCGCGCCCCTCCCCGAGCGGAGCCAAGGTATGAAGACTCGTTTGAGCATCAAGGGGGACTCCTGAGCATCGTGACTCAGGAGCCTAACTGGTCACGTAGCCCCTCACTCCTTAGTTCCAAAAGGCTAACGGTGGTTGAGGTATGCGCGGGGCCGGGCCCTGCCGACGTGGAACGACCAAAATCCTCTCCTCTGTCCCCTCCCTATTCGCTGTTTGCGCGTCAAGGGGGACTCCTGAGCATCATGACTCAGGAGCCTAACTTGCCACGTAGCCCCTCACTCCTTAGTTCCATCCTGGTGATCCGGTCGGGGCTAACGGCAGCTGAGGTATGCGCGGGGTCGGGCCCTGCCGACATAGAACACAAGCAAATAGGAAGGAAATCGCAAAATCTAGCAAATCCAGAAGCAAATATTATAGACCATAAGTTGTTCCCACAATACCAGACACAAATTTAAACGCCTCCACGAGGCACTGTGCATGTTACAGGAATCAAAGCAGGAAAAAGGCCGCGAGAAGATCAACCCTGAGCCGCGCCACCTCCCGTGGTAGAGTCGCGTTTGGCAGCCCCACCTCCTGGAGCTGTGGGGCCGGCAGCACCTCGCTTGGGCGCGGTGTTGAAGGCACGGAACTTCGACAGCAAGGCCTCTGCTCGACCCTTGATGGCTTCAGCAGCAGCGGCGGAGCGCTTTGCGTCCACGGGCTCCAGCAGGTCATCGAGGTTGGCGTCGGGGTCGCAGAGGTAGACGTGCCCGAGGATTCGCATCAGCGCTGCGGAGGAGAGGACGCGAGCCTCGACTTTAGCCATGGGGCCAATGCACATCACGACCTCCTCAAGTGCCTCGATGAGGAAGGGAACCAGCTTAGCGGGGCCTTCCTTGGCTCCGGCCAGTGGTTTCTCCAGGCCCCCGTCGTAGAGCGTTTTCACCGCTACGCGGGCCCTCTCCTCGTAGAGCGCGAAGGCCGTGCGGTCTTTGGCCAGGATCTTCACCCTGGCATCCAGCTCGACCCTCTCCACCTTCAGCGCCTGCTCCAGCGTCTTTAGTTGGTCGCAGTCGGCTGACAGTTCGGCGTCGCGCTCCTTGATAGCAGCCTCCCGAGCTTTCATCTCCTCCTCCTTCACCTGGCGGTCGCGAATCTCATTGGCGAGCTCATCGCGTAGCCCTTGCAATTCGCACTCCAGCGTCTTGCAATGGCCCTTGGCGGTGGAAGCGTCCTTCAGCGCCTCGTTGCAGGCGGCCATGGCCTGGGAGGTGGCTTGCTTCCCCTCCTCGGAAGCCGTCACATCCTGGCTCAGCGCCGCTCGGACGGAGGCGTCAGAGCGAACCTAGCTGGGGACCAACTCCAGGCGCCCGGCCACTAGGCGGGGGTCCACGCTCCGAAGATCCTCCCACAGCCGGCTCAGTTCGTCGGCGGCACGGTCCAAGGTGGCAGAGGAAGCAGAGGGGACGGGAGCCGGTGGAGTAGGAGGCAAGGACGGCAGCGTGATCATAACCTGGGTGGCAGGGACCTCCGGAGTCTTGGCAACCTCGGCGCCAGCGTCAAGCACGGGTGCCTCCGGAGTCAACGGGGCCATGGGGGCTAACTCCTCGCCAGAGCATTCCTGCTGGCCTCGCGAAGATGATCGGGCAGGGGACGCAGCCACGGCTGACGAGCCAGTTTCAGGCGGGGTCACCGTGCCTCCCTTCAGCCCCTTCGCCGCAGGTAGCAGCCTACCCAATAGAAGATGTCAGGCTTTGGTAGCAAAAAGACGGGGGCGAGGCGAAGTTCGGATACTTACTTGTTGACCGCCGTGGGATCCCACAGACTCCGACCAAGCTTGAAGCCCGAAAGCCTCTTGCGGGGCTAAGCCTCGGGAGGCCCAGTCGCAGGCGAAGGCGCGCCTGAAGGGCTGGAGCTGACTTCGGCCAATGTAGGGGTCGGGGTGGCCCCTCGGGAGATCAGCCCGGACCTGTCCTTCCTCGGGACCTGGGGCGCGTCCTCCCCTTCCCGCCTGGCGTCGGCCTCGTCGTCGTCAAGCATGGAGCGGAGGGTGCTCGCCCTACGCCGGGGAGAAGTCTCCCCAATCCCCTCGAAGGTTGCCTCCGAGTCGCGCTCCTCGTCATTGTTGTCGTCTCTTTCCTCTTCCCCACTGGATTCACCGGTGGATAGGTTCACCGTCGCCGTCGCCTGACCCTCAGGATCCTCCGCTGGCACCAGGCCGACCCCGTCGAAGGTGGGCATGGCATCCACCACCAGCTCCCAATCATCACGAAGGAACAAAGGGACCGGAGCACCCACCGGGCCTGCCACTTCCTCTCCAACCAAGCAGCGCAGAGCCGCGGTCAGGTCCTCGTCGCTTAGGGCGTCCAAGCTCAGGAGGAGGACGACATCCGCATACGCGAGCCTCCACAGCGGGCGCGAGTGCGCCTGAAGAGGGGCCACCCGGTGTGACAGAAACTCCCTCAGGAGCGAAGCCCCGGTCAGCTTCACCGCCCTCAGGCTGCCCCGCCTGAGGACGGCGTTCATCTTCTCCAACACCTGCTTCGCCCGCCGATCATCGAGCTTCGCACGGGACCATGCCTCAACGGCCTCGGGCCGCTTTGTTGGCAGCTCTAGTAGAGGGTTGTGGCACCCTGTGTTCACCATAACCCACTTGCTCCGGAAGCCCTCGGCCCTCTTCTCGGCCTTCGATATGGCGTTGGACTTGGAGTACGCGACGAAACTCGGGCACGCTGAGATATTGCCGCCAGAGACACGGAGGGAGAAGAAGTGGTGCAGCAAGGCCATGGAGGACGTCACCCCGACGTGCGCCTCGCAGTAGTAGGCGAAGATCGACAAGAGGAGGATGGAGTTGGGGTGGATGTGCCGAGCATGCAACTGATACTAGCGAAGGACAGCAAGGAAGAACTCAAAGAAGGGAGGAACCAGACCAGCGATGACGGCGTTCATGAACAAGGGATAGAAGGTGCTCCCCTTGTCCTCCAGCTGGGTGGAGCCAAGACGGAGCGCAGTCTCCCCAAACTCGTTGATCTGCGACGCTACCATTCGGCGCGTGAGGGCGAGATTCTTCCTCGTCATGTTGGGAGAGACCAGGGCCGGCGAGTACCTGGCTGATGCAGCCCCAGCCGGAGTCTTGCGGGGGGCCATAGTTCGCCGGAGGAGAAAGAATGCGGCAGATCTGGAGATTTTGGAGGCACGAAGGCGAAGAGCAAGAAAGGGGATCAGGAGCAAGGAGAACGAGGGTAATGAGGTAAGGCTAACCCAAAGCCAGCCTTTTGTCAATCGAGCGGTTGTCAAGGCACCATGGGGAAGCGGAGACGCCCACGTCCAATCAACCTCCATGCGGCACCCAAGGCCATAGGCTGATCGGTCCCGCGGCGCTCCGCACTTGCCCCTTCACTTCTCTGCTAAGCCAAGCCTGAGCGCGCCTTGGTCCAGGGGGCTACTGTCGGCATTCTGGGAACGGGGGTCCCCAGACTTTCCTGCCTGCGGCCTGTGGCGTAGCTCAGGTGGTGGCCCAATACGGCCCATCTTCATCAGCACAAGACTCAAGACCCTCGCGAGGGGCCAAGCCTCGCGGGGCAGACGATGCAAGGCTTCCTCAGGGACGGCCTCGCCAGGCAGGCTCGCGAGGAGGCGGAGAGATCAAGGCAGGGTACCTTGCGAGGTGCTCATGACGCAAGCCATGACGATCGAGACCAGGCGGGCGCCGGCCTGCGCAGTGTCCTTGTTTCCTCTTTGGTGCAAAGGGGGCAAGCCCAGACGTGGAGTACCGAGGCATCAGGCAAAGGTTGCCATTTCAGTGCAACGAGACCAAGGCCAGCGGAGCGGTAGGATGGAGGTCACCGTGGAGCCCAAGACGGCGTCATCGCCAGTGCTTTTGGCAGCCGAAGACCAACTTTAGTCAGGATAACTTGTACTAGATGTTCCCCTTCGAAATGGCCGTTGTTGGCGCCCTTCCCGCTCAATATTTGGGGAGAGGCCCAGGGCCTCTATAAATAGAGCTAGCCACCACAGAGTAGAGGCAACCGGATCCAGACTTTGGAAAGCCTAGAGAGAGAGAGAGGCAATCGAACTCACTCGAGCAGTTCATCGCATCAGTCCAAGTACACCTCTCGCGAGGCTATTCGCCCTTTGTACTGTTCATCATCAGCCCCTGAGGCAATCCACCACACCACACACTGGAGTAGGGTATTACACCACAACGGTGGCCCGAACTAGTATAAATCTCGCGTCCCTTGTGTTGTTCATCATTTCCAGCTTAGATCTCACGAGGCGATCGGACATGGATCGGTAGGGGAGAGATCTTCGTGCGCACCCCAGAGTTCGAACCTTAAGGGTCTGCCGGAACCCAACATCCGACAGCTAGCTCTCGATGATGCCGGCGACAAAGCGCTTAGCTGCCGCGACTTCTCCGACGTCGTCCTCACGCTGGCCGCGGACCTTGTCCTCTCCGCCGTCGCCGTAGGTGTCCTCCGTCGCCAAGTTAGGGCATAGAAGATCGAACTGCTCGGCCTCCAACTTCGCTCCGTCTAGCAGTTCCTTGTGTGGTAATTAAAATTCACTTTTTACCGTCTTTTCGATCTGATAGATTCATCCTTCTTTACCAAAAGTGATTTCTAGATCTCCAAAGTTGAATCTATCTTTTTTTGCATCTCATACTATGCCTAGTCTGTTCACTTATGCTTCTCTACAAGTTAGATTCCTCACTTGTACTTATTCTTGGATTCGTACAAATGTGGAACCAACTCTCATCAAATAAGTGAATGTCTTCGTGTTATGAGGTCAATGTTTTCAAACTGATTTATCTTCAAAATCTTCTGAGAATGCATATGACCTCTTCCCCTTCCCTCGCACCTCTAATGCTGTCACAGGTACATGTCCATGGGAGAATCCCTTGGTTCTCATAGTCTGCATTCGTTTGCAGAATTCTTACAGAGTCACATAAATTCTCCTGAAGCCAGTTCTTGTCTGACCAGCCGATGGAAGCCTTTGCAAGTATTGAAGCCTTTCAGGTTAAGCTTCATGGCTACTGAGAAGTCAGCAAGAAAGGGTGGCAGACAGCGCCATGGGAACACTTCCAAGGATTTGCCTCCAGATTTGCACGAGCTGTACAAGACAGACCCAGAGGAAACCTATGGAGAACACAAGAATCGAATCCAATGGATTCGAAGATATTGGGCAGAGGAATGGTTCAAGTACCGATTCTTCACAGAAGAGTATGTAGATAAGAATGCCATCAAGCGACCCTGGGGAGATATACTGTACAAAAATCTTCCTCCCAGGTCCCAATTGAAGCTATTGAGCAAGGCTTCTATCCGTGCATGGTTCACGGACCGCAGCTAGAGAATGCTGACCCCTCTTCTCTATTGTTGTGTCGCGAAGACAATCTATTCAAGCGCAACTACCAGTTCGCCACAGACTCTGCTGTGAAGAACAAGAAGGCATTCGGACTTGACTTCAACCCAGGTCCGTCTGCTCCTCGGGAAGATGGGACCCGTGAAGCCAATGAAAACAGGATCGGCCCCTTCTACAACCATGCAGGACTCATCACACACATTGCCATCCAAGGTGCAAAAGTGGATCATTCTGGTGATGATGCTAACACTAATGATGCACCAGCTCCTCCTCCTAAGCCGCAGAAGCAAAAGAAAGCTAAGGCTTCAAAACCAACTGCTGCACCAAAAGCTTCTCGAGTGAAGCCATTGGCAACTGCCCCTCCTGCTCCAAGTAACACTTCTGAATATCCCTCTCGCATCTCCAAGAATAAAGAGAAGACTCAGAAGAAAAATGTTCAAAGTTCTGGTCAAGCCCTAACACCTGCTGCCGTTCTGAGGAACGAGACTGAAGTCATTGATCTGTCAGTAGACGATGAGTGCGGTGATGATGCTCTTGAGCAGCTAATTAAGAGCAAGCAAGAGGCAGAGATCTTCAATGATCTGCCCCTCTTTGATGTGAACTTTTTGGACAACTTCATTGATGAGTGGTTTGACAACCCCAATCTCAGCTTTGATGATCTTCAGCTCCCAATTGGCATCAGCATCTCTTTCCAAGGCGCCATTGCTCCTGAGCTGGCTCTGGCTCAGCGGATTGTTGAATTGAAGAACAAGATTGACTATGAGAAGGAGTAGTTCAAGAAGCATGTGGCCAAGCTCAGCGTGGATGATGTTCAAAACTTCAAGGTGATGTTGCATGACCTCAAGGAGGCGTTTCGCAACAAGCGCGAAGAAGCCAAAGGTTCACGAGAGCGCATGAAAAATCTTGCTGCCATGTGTGTTCAAGCTTACAATGAAGCTGAGAAGCGCAAGGCGTTTGGGCGTCCTGGCATCGACCCCAAGCTGGCTACCAAGAAGAAGAAGAAGCCTACTGTGGCCCAAACTGAAGCACCAAGGCGGGAAGAACCTCACATTGTCTTCCCTGCCAGCATGACAAGCTCGAAGCCTAAGGTCCCCACAGTGGCTTCAGAACAGAAGAAAACCATGGCAGCTGAAGCCTAAGCCAGAAAGCGCAAACTCAAGAACACCACAGATGATGCACCACCCACCAAGAAGAGAAAGACTAAGAAGATAGATGGGGCTGCTCCCAAAGAGCCCCTTGTTGTCGAGCCCATTGCTTTTGCTCGTCCTGCATCTGAAAATCAAGAGCATCAGTTGATAGTTCATGAGCCTACTTCCACAGAGGCTCCTGAAGCTGAAGAAGATCCAGCCGTTGACCCCATCACGGTTGAAGACATTGGTCCCCAAGACAATGTAGAAGATGATGTAGTCCTTCCTCAGATTGAGCGCCCAATGGTATCATCGCATGTTCTCACAAACAGCAAACTCATCAATATTGGTTGTCCTTTGACGCCAATCTCCCAGGATGCCTCATGGGCTAATCGCCCCCAACCACCAACGCCAAGTCAAGACTCACCCAGTACACCCCGTCCTCCACCAGCGCAAGTCACCAGCCCAATGGTGAATGACGACAATTTCATGGAGACTACACCATCACCAAAGGCGTCACCCGTGTTCAAACAGCTTCGCAAAGGCCTAAAGCCATCAGTCTCCATGACAACCAATCCAGCTCAGTGGCACGTCAAGTGTTCCCTGAAGAAAATCCCTCTGTGACGGTTCCCACGTCCGAAGCCAATGTTGCTGAAGACAATCCGGCTACATCAGTCGATGAAAGACAATAAGAAGAGCGTGTTGCTACTCCCCCTACCAACCAAGAAGTTGTTCTCGAGGAGAACGTGTCTGTGACCGACCCTCTAGCTACTCAGGTGGAGGTTGAAAATCCTGAAGCAGCCACCAACAACACGACTGAAGCCAATGACGTTGTCATGGCTGAAGATAATGTGGTGTCTGCAATGAACACTATGCATGAAGCCAATGATGCACCTGCAACAAATGTGTAGCCTGGCGCCCTTGCTAATGCCACTGGTCCTGTTCCGCCACCAAGGCCACATACTATTGAGCAAGCATTTTACCAAGGCAAGCTTGTCACTGTCAGATGGACAATTCTGATTCCTCCGCCTACTCACGGACCACAGTTTGATTATCATGTGGAGCACAAGCCATAGGTTCAGAAGCCAAAAGCAAGGCTGCCAAGGTTTCCAGGTACTGCATCTGCGCGAGGATCGTTCAATGTCAATGGCTTCATTACACACAACACCTTCTTCAATAAAGCCAGGAACCCATATTCCAAGCCAAGAATATAATCTGATCGGTTCTGGAGTTCTCAGCAGAGCAGCTACTACTCATGTGTTCTATACAATCAAGGGCGCGTATTTCCTCATACGCGTCTGGATTTTGAAGCTATTGCTGGCCTGCCCTGCTTAAAAGAAGCCCTTGACTATTTTCGAGATGCTGGTCTTCTCCAGTTTGTGACAGATAAGGAGAATTGGAATGAAGACCTTCTACTGCAATTCTATGCAACCCTCCACATTCGAGGCTACAATAGGGATCTGAAGACATGGGTCCTTGAGTGGATGACAGGAAATGTCCATCATGAAGCCAAAGCTCTTGACCTCATTGAGCCTACTGGCCTGTCCACTCCAGGCGAACTCTATGAACCTGGTTGTCAACTTCACCGCAATGCATTGGAAAGCATCTTTCAGAAGCCAGAGCTCAACATGAGCCAAATGCTGAGCATAATGAAGCCACTGCCACAGGATGCTGAATATCCCAAGGAATTCTTTGTTGAAGACCTAGAGTATCTGCCCCGCACCATCTATCACATTATCAGGCGAACTCTATGGACCATCAAAGGACATTCTTCCTCAGCAAAGCTAGAAGGCGCAATGAAGACATTGGTCTTCTATATTTTCAATGGCATCAACTTCAATGCTCAGGATTTCT
Organism: Triticum timopheevii; assembly: GCA_963921465.1. NCBI lineage: Eukaryota > Viridiplantae > Streptophyta > Magnoliopsida > Poales > Poaceae > Triticum > Triticum timopheevii. Next base: position 527,493,945 of record OY997268.1, read on the forward strand.
TCATTCGCCAATTTGCTGCATCTGGCTCAGACATATTTGGTCTGAAATTCTATGCTCCTTGGATTATGCGACTGATCAAGCTTCAATCTGCTGTTGACTATCAGCCCTCTGCGCGCAATCATCTCATATTTCTGCCAAAGGTTGATATGTCCGTCGAAGCCATCTACCCAGAGCCTGCCAAGGAAGCAATTTATCTTCACAATGCAGATCATCAAAGTTTCTCTCAGCATGTTGAAGGTGTTCAGGCTGCTTCTCGTGTTTATCTGCTGGCCGGCAACACTCGCCGTGCACGTACTGAAGCCACAAAAAGCACTATTGCTCCAAGGCCTCGGAAGCGATCTCGTGTGCTTAATGACCGAGAGCTTCTCGTGGCCTTGCATCAGAAACATGACAAGCATCACTAGTGGCTAAAGCGTTAAATGCAAAGCATCTTCGTGGATGTCAATCACATTCACAACCTTGCCACCAAGAATGCCTTTGTCACTCATGAAACCTGTCAGAGGTCTTGGAAAAGTCTGACTTTGCTCAGTGCTGAAGCTGATCTTCAAGACGATGGCTTCACAGAAAGATTCAAGTTCGACACCACTCCTCCCCGGAATGTTGTCTTGCGTCGAACCCCGTCACTTGAAGATTCAGAGTACTCCTCCTCTGCGGCAACTGTTAATGCCAGAGTCCTTGATGACGCCGATGATGCTACTACATCACCTACAACCTCAGTGCGTCTTGACACTGCACCAAGCACGTCTGCACCACCAAACCTCAATGACGACCCTGCTGCTTCACCTACTCATGGGAATGAGTAGAGACTATGTCTTCAAACCTTTTTGGTCCTTACTAACAAAAGGGGGAGAAGCATATGTTGATAGTCTTCAAGCGGATCCATATGGGTTGTTGCTATACTTTTGCCTAGTGTTTACAACTCTCGCTTTTGATACATTTGGTTCTTTGAGTTGTAACACTTAAACTTGATGGTCGTCTGCTACTTTTTCTGCTATTCTGTCATGCGATGATAAATCCCGCATGAAGTCATTTCGCAGACGTCCATTTTTCATTATGCATGTCATTATTCCTGTATATTTGTTCAAGCATGATGTATTGTCTTCATATGGTGAAGAGGATCTCCACAAGTACAACCTGCCATGTGCATTTGCATTCCAACGCAAAACATTTATATGCACATTTTCAGGGGGAGCCTTTTTGCCACCTATGAAGACAATATCTTAATCCTTTACAGTTTCACATACTTTTATCCCCGTTGAAAACTTCAACCAGTTTGTCATCAATCACAAAAAGGGGGAGATTGTAAGTGCATCTAGTGCCACCCCTAGTTGGTTTTTGAGTATTGACGACAAACCTGGTTGAGGGACTAATGTGTTTGTGAGAATTGCAGGATAACACAGGTAGTAGTCCCTCATTGAGTCGGTTTACCTACCGGAGATGACCCCTAAAAATGTGTGAAGACATTGAAGACAACGGTGGTCTGTGAAGATATTCACATTGAAGACTATGACATGAGAAGACATCGAGTGAAGACTATGGAGCGCGAAGACTTAGTTGTTTCGTTGTTTCCTTTTCTTCTTTATTGAGTCATAAGAACCACTGCACTGTCAAGTGGGGTCCAAGTGAACAAAGTCAGAGTGACTGAAGTGATGCTCAACCAAATCCTATGTCTTCGAGCGAAGACAATGAGAGAAAATCTTATCCAGAGTCGGATGAGTCAGCTTTACTTGTAGCCCAAGTCAAGTTGTCGCGTGTGTTTGAAATCTGACCATTTTGACATGTGTAAGTTCCTTAGTGACCCAGGGTCATTTCGGACAAATCAGGTCAGGTTGCCCAGTGGCTATAAATAGCCCACCCCCTACACCATAAATTGGTGGTTGTTCAAAGTTAGTACACAGCTTTTGTCATTTGAGAGCAACCCACCGCCGAAGCTTTTGAGAGAGAATCCTTGCAAGGACAAAGCCCAAACCAGCCAGAGCCCAAAGAGTGTTTGGCATCACCGTAGTCTTTCTGTCCGCATGATCTGAAGACTTGTTACACTTGAGGGCTGTGAATCCTCCAGCCGGTTAGGCGTCATGTTCTGAGCATCCAAGAGTAATTGTGGATTGCCGGTGAACAAAGTCTGTGAAGGTTCGGAAGTCTACCTTGAAGACTTACCAGAGCGATTGGGCGGGGACTAGGTGTCCTTAGCTCAAGGGGAATAAGGTGAAGACGCGCTCTTCTGAGTTGAATCTCAGCCTCCCCAACCTGACGTACAGTTGTCACAGCAACTGGAACTGGTAGAACAAATCCATGTCTTCCTGAAGCTACTGGTTCTATCTCTTACTTCTCTCTACTTACAGTTTGTCTGTGTGAAGTCATTGCCTGCTTGCATCATCTGTTTGACTTCACTGTGTGACTACCTGTTCTGATTGGCTTCATACTATCTTCCATCTTGATCTTTACTACCTAGCTGCTAATAGTCTTCGTGCTTTTACTTCATTGAATATTTGACTATGGCTTGTCTAGTGTAGGCTACCTTCCGCTGCATACGAATAGTGTTGTTTCTATTGTTTGTCTTTGAAACCCCCATGTTTTCAAGACTTCCATAAAAATCGCCTATTCACCCCCCCCCCCCTCTAGTCGATAACTGGCCCTTTCAAACCTTGGGCAAGAAAACTAGATGGTTACATGCAGAAGGCTGATAGTTGACAGTTGAATGAAGCTTGATTAGGCGCATCACCCATGGAGCATAAAACTTCAAGCCAAAGAGATCAATCCCAGATGCAGCAAGCTGTCTGATGAAGAAATCCTGGGAGTTGAACTTGATGCCATTGACAATATAGAAAACCAAAGTCTTCATGGCGCCTTCAAGTTTGGCTTCAGAAGAATGTCCCTTGATTAACCATAGAGTACGCCTCAGGATATGATAAACTATGTGGGGCAAGTACTCGAAGTCCTGGACAAAGAATTCCTTTGGATATTCTGCATCTTGAGGCAATGGCTTCATCATGCTGAGCATCTGACTCATATTGGGTTCATGCCGCTGAAAAATGCTCTGCAGTCCTTCTGTGTGGAGCTGACAACCAGGCTCGTGCAATTCACCTGGAGTGGGCAGGGAGGTAAGCTCAATGATGTCCTGAGCTTTGGCTTCATGGTGCACATCACCTAACATCCACTCAAGGATCCATGTCTTCGGATCCCTGTTGTATCCACGTATGTGAAGAGTAGCATAGAACTGCAGCAGAAGCTCTTCATTCTAGTGCTCTTTGGCTATGACGAATTCCAGAAGGCCGGCATCACGAAAGCAATCCATAGCTTCTTCAAGACAGGGGAGCCCAGCCATAGCTTCACAATCAAGGCGCGTGTGAGGTGAGATTCTCTCTTGGTTGTAGAGAACACAAGAGTAGTAGCTACGTTGTTGATGGATCCAGAAGTGATCTGAGGAGATCCTTGGCTTCGAGTAGGGATTCTTATCAATGTCAAAGAAGGTGTTGTGTGCTCTGAAGCTATTGACACTAAAAGATCTAGGAGATGTAGCAGCGCCTGGAAGTCTTGGTAGTCTTGGCTTAGGATTCTGCACTTGTTGTCGCTCCTGCACATGATAGTCATATTGCAGTCAGGGACCAGTGGGAGGTACCAAGACAGGCCAGCGAACAGGGAACAACTCCATATCACGATTGTAAGCCAACTCCATTGTGTGAGGTCTTGGGGAGGAACAGCACCGTCAGTGGGGACCAACGTGACAGAAGCTTCAAGATTCTCATTTGCTTTAGGCACAACATTAGCTTCAGGCTCCACACGATCTTCAACCAAGACATGGTCATTGGCTTCAACAGTGTTTGTGGCAGCCTCAACATTCTCAACCTCCATATGGTCAACGACCGGAGGGTCTTGCACAGTCACATTCTCCTCGAGAATGACTTGATCTGGGGCAGGGGGTGTAGCAACTCTCTCTTCTCTTCTTGTTTCTTCATCGGCTGATGCAGCCAGCATGTCTTCAGAAGCTTTGGCTTCAGACTCAGGAAACATCGCAAAAGGATTCTCTTCAGGGAACACTTGACGTGCCACTGAGCTGGATTTTTGTGAATCTTCTTCTGGGATGGTTGAAATGGAGACTGATGGCCTGAGGCCTTTGCGAAGCCGTTGGAACATGGGCGACGCCTTTGGCGATGGAGTGGTCTCCATGTAGTCATCGTCATTCACCATTGGGTTGGTGACCTGCTCTGGTGGAGTACGGGGTGTTGCATCTCGAACTAGAGTTTCTTCTTGCGGGTGCTCAACCCATGAATCATCCGGAGCAATTGGCGTCAATGGACGACCAATGCTGATGTATTTGCTGCTTGTTGGAGCAGGCGGTGATACCAAGTGATGCTCTAGCCGAGGAAGGACTTCATCATCAACAACATTGTCTTCATGACCAATGTCTTCAGCTGCGTCGGGGTCAACAGCTGGAACTTGCTCTTTTTCATGAGCCTCTGTGGAAGCAGGCTGGTGGAGTGCAAGTCGATGTTCCTAGTTTGTGGCAGCAGGGGGAGCAACTGAGATGGGTTCAACGATGAGCGGCTGAGAGGCTATAGCATGCTCTTTCTTTGAAGACTTAGTTCCCTTAGTCTTCAGCTTCTTCTTAGAAGGAGCATCGTCAGATATGTCCTTGTGCTTGCGCTTCTTGGCTTCAACTTCAGCTGCTCTTGCCTTCTTTAGTTCAGAAGCTGCTGAGGGGACCTTAGGTTTCGAGCCTGTCATACTGGCGGGGAAGACAATGTGAGGTTCTTCCTGCCTTGGTGCAGTGTGGGTCTCAACAGACTTCTTCTTCTTGGCAACCATCCTGGGATCAATGCCAGGTCGCACAAGAGCTTTTTGCTTCTCAGCTTCATTGTGGGCTTGAACACATTTCTCAACAAGATACTTCAGGCGCTGCCTTGAGCCTTTACCTTCAGTGCGTTTCTTGTGAAACTCCTCTTTGAGGTCATGCAACATTTTCTTGAAGATTTGAACATCAGCCACGCTGAGCTTCTCCACGTTCTTCTTGAAGTGACCCTTCTCATAATCAATCTTGTTCTTCAGCTCGACAATCTTCTGAGCCAAGGCTAGTTCACTAGAGATGGCACCATGGAAGGTGACGCTGATGTCCACAGGGAGCTGAAGATCATCAATACTGATGTCCTGGTTGTCAAACCACTCATTGATGAAGTTATTCAGAATATCAACATCAAAGAGCAGCAGATCATTGAAGATTTCAGCTTCTTGCTTGCTCTTGATAAGCATTTCCAGAGCATCATCAGCAAGATCTTCATCACTGGACAGATCAATGGCTTCATCTTCGTTGCATAGCACAGTGAATGGTGTCAGTGGTTGCCTAGTGGCCTTCTTGGGCAATGGCTTCTTGGCCCTCTTGGACACGCGAGATAAGTCTTCAAACTGCACACTGGATTCAGGCGGTGCAATCTTCAGTGGCTTCCTAGCTGAAGTTTTTGGTGAAGAAGATGGCTTTGAAGCTTTTGCCTTCTTCTTCTTCTTTTCTTTGGAAGGTGAGGGAGCAGCTTCAGTATCAGCTTCACCAGCAGATTGCTCCACTACTGCTCTTTGAGCAGCAAGAAGCCCATCAAAATTGGCAAAGGGGCCAATTCTGTTTTCATTGGCTTCACGTGTCCCATCAGATCTGGGAGCAGAGGGGCCAGGGTTGAAGTTGAGGCCATAGTCCTTTGCGTTCTAGACAGCTGAATCTTTGGCAAAATAATAGTTGCGCTTGAAGAGATTGTCGTCACGACACCATAATAGGGAAGATGGGTCGGCATTTTCAGGTTGCGGTCCTCTGACCATGCAAGGATAGAATTCTTGCGCAATGGCTTCAGCCTTGTTTTTCGGCACCAAGCCACGATACAGACAGTCTCCCCATGGGTGCTTGATGGCGTTCTTCTCAGCATATTCAAGCGTGACGAATCTGTACTAGAACCATTCCTCAGCCCAATATCTTCGGTTCCACTAAATCCGGTTCGTGCGCTGGTTGTAGTTTTTGTTAGGGTCTGACTTGTATTGCTCATACAAGCCAGGAGGCAGATCAAGAGTTGTGTTGCCTCTGCGTTGCCTGCCACCCTTCCGAGCAGACTTTTCTGAAGACATAATAATCAAACTGATTGGCTTCAGTATAGTGAATGGCTTCCATCTGATTGGCTTCAGACAAGATCTGGCTTTAGGTAATTTAGTGTGATGCTGTAAGTATTCTGCAAATGAATACAGACTATGTGAACCAAGGGATTCTCCCACGGACATGTACCTGTGACAGCATTAGAGATGTGAGGGAAGGGGAAGAGGTCATACGCATTCTTAGAAGATTTTGAAGCTAAATCAGTTTAGAAGACATTGACCTCATAGTGCAAAGACATTCACTTATTTGGAGAGAGTTGGTTCGAGATTTGTACGAATCCACGAATAAGTACAAGTGAGGAATCTAACTAGTTATGAAGCATAAGTGAATATACTTACCATGGTATGAGATGCAAACGAGAACAAATCTAGATTTGGAAGTTCAGAAACCACTTTTGGATAAAGTGGACGGATTTGACAGATCTAAAAGGCAGTAAAAAGTAAGATTTATTTACCGAGACGAACTGCTAGACGGATGGGAAGAGAAGCCGAGCAGTTCAATATCCCACACCCTAACATGGCGGTGGAAGACACCTAAGGCGGCGGTGAAGAGGACGAGGTCCGCGGCCAGCGTGAGGACGACATCAAAGAGGTCGCGGCAGCTAAGCGCTTCGTCTCCGATGTCGACGCGAGCTAGCGGAGGCCCTAGGGTTTGTGAGAGGTGCCGAGGTGGAAGAAAGGATAATGACCGCACGGGTGTGTATTTATAAGAAGGACGAGGGCGGCGTAGCGCAATTACGCACGTGCCCCTGGCGGTTCACATCCGAGAGACTAGTGGCATGCATGCAACTCGTTGAGAGTTGTTCCATGTTCCCACACACGCCTGGATTGTCGGGTGGTCGTTCTGGCTTCTCTGGTTTTCAGGCAATAAGGATGCAGCATTAAAACAGATTAAATGTTTGTCAGGTTGTCCTCTGCTGACAAGGACTCAGAGAAGACAATCGACGGGTTTCAATAGAATGCATATGATTTGGACAGATAGAGTTGACGTACAAGCATAGAGTAGGTTAGGGTCCGATCACATTCACTTAGATCAAAATATTCAAGAGTGAAGACATAGCTATAAGTTAATGTTGTAGAGGACAGAACACAAATATATACATATGAACTAACTCAACATTGCAAAGATAAATCATGAAGACAAAACAATGTTGAAGACAATCCAAATGCAAAGACTTTGCAATTATAACGCCAAGAGAAACACTTCAATAAGAATTTGGTGGTGGCGTTACTCACCGTATAGGAAGTATTAGACCCAGACACGGTGCACAATTATCGTGCGCACCGAAGTCAAATTCCACATTAATGTATTCACACTCAGAGGGTAAGTCTTCATTGATTGAAGATATACGTTACTTTGTGTGTTGCACATCTAAGTCGTCAACATGCATAAGCGTTAGGATGTGTGTCCATTCATAGGACATTTGAGGATTCTAAGATATGTAGCTCACATCGTAACTTGCAAAACCTTTTCTCATCCAAGGGCTTAGTGAAGATATCTGCCAATTGCTCTTCAGTGTTGACGTGAATGATATCAATGTCTTCCTTATTGACATGATCTCTGAGAAAGTGATGACGGATCTGAATGTGCTTTGTCTTCGAGTGCTGAACTGGATTCTTGGAAAGCTTGATGGCGCTTTCATTGTCACAAAAGAGTGGTACATTCTTCATGTTGATGCCATAGTCCTTGAGAGTTTGCTTCATCCATAGAAGCTGAGCACAGCATGATCCACCAGCAGTGTATTCAGATTCAGCAGTGGAGAGTGACACACAGTTCTGTTTCTTTGAAGACCAACAGACAAGTGATCGACCGAGAAAGTGACATGTTCCTGAGGTGGATTTGCGATCAACTTTGTCACCAGCATAATCAACATCAGAATACCCAATCAGATCAAATATTGAGCTCTTTGGATACCATAATCCTATCGTTGGGGTGTAAGCCAAATATCAAAGTATTCGCTTCACCGCTTGGTGATGCGACTCCTTTGGTGCCGCTTGGAATCGGGCAAACATGCAAACGCTAAGCATTATATCTAGCCTAGATGCACATAAGTAAAGTAAGGAACCAATCATGGAGCGGTATACCTTTTGATCGAACTCTTTACCATTGTCATCAGGACCCAGATGACTTTTCGTTGGCATTGGCGTCGTGTATCCTTCGTAGTCTTGCATTCCAAACTTCTTCAGGCAATCTTTGAGGTATTTCTCTTGTGATATGAAGATGCCATTCCTCTGCTGACGGATTTGAAGACCAAGAAAGAACTTCAGCTCACCCATCATGGACATCTGATATTGCTCTTGCATCATGTGCCCAAACTCGTCACTGTATCTCTTGTCGGTGCAGCCGAAGATAATGTCATCCACATAGATTTGGCGCACAAACAGTTCACTGTCATATGACTTCGTGAAGGGTGTTGGATCTAGAGAACCAGGTTTGAAGCCTTTGCTCTTTAGGAAGTTTTTGAGCGTGTCATGCCAAGCGCGAGAAGCTTGTTTGAGGCCATATAGTGCCTTGTTGAGCTTGTACACCATATCAGGATGTTTTGGATCTTCAAAGCTAGGTGGTTGTGCAACATACACTTCTTCTTCAATCTTGCCATTGAGAAAGGCACTCTTCACATCCATTTGGTACAGAAGGATGTTGTGATGGTTGGCATATGCTAGAAGTATGCGAATGGCTTCAAGTCTTGCCACGGGACCAAATGTTTCATTGAAGTCAATCCCTTCTATTTGAGTGTAACCTTGAGCAACCAGATGAGCCTTGTTTCTGACAACTTCACCATGCTCATCTTGTTTGTTGCGATAGATCCATTTGGTGCCAATGATATTGTGCTTGCGAGGATCAGGACGCTTGACCAGTTCCCAGACATTATTCGGCTCGAACTGATGAAGCTCTTCTTGCATAGCTTGAATGCATTCAGGTTCCGTAAAGGCTTCAACAACTTTCTTGAGTTCAGATATAGAGACAAATGCAAAGTGCCCACAGAAATTTGCTAGTTGTGTTGGTCTTGAACGAGTGAGCGGGGTTCATTGATGCTGTCAATTATCTTCTCAATATGTACTTCATTTGCAACACGGGGATGTACTGGTCGAAGATTTTTCCCTTGCAGATCATTGTCTTCAGCTTCAGCACTGACTTCAGGTTGAGCATTGTCTTCAGGTTGACTTGGTGCAATGATGAGTTCATCTTCATCCTGAGCTTCAGAAGGTATGATTTCTCCAGTACCCATGAGCTTGATAGATTCACTAGGAGGGACTTCATCTAGCACATTTGGCAGGTGCTCTCTTTGCGAGCCGTTAGTCTCATCGAATTGCACATCCACTGTTTCAACCACTTTATAGTGAAAGAGGTTGAAGACTCTGTAGGAGTGTGAATCCTTTCCGTATACAAGCATAAAACCTTCATGTGCTTTCGGTGCAAATTTCGAAGTGTAATGTGGATCTTTGATCCAACACCTAGCACCAAATAGTCGAAAGTAACTGACATTTGGCTTCTTACCAGTTAGCAGCTCATATGATGTCTTCTTTAGAAGCTTGTGAAGATAAACTCGGTTGATGACGTGGCAAACAGTATCAATGGCTTCAGGCCAGAACTTTCTTGGAGTCTTGTACTCATCAAGCATCGTCCGAGCCATCACAATGAGGGTTCTATTCTTGCGCTCCATGATGCCATTCTGCTGAGGTGTGTAAGGAGCTGAAAACTCATGAGTGATGCCCAGTGTATCAAGATAAGTGTCAAGGCCGGTGTTCTTGAATTCTATGCCGTTGTCACTTCTGATGTGCTTGATCTTGACGCCATAGTTCGTCATGGCATGATTGCCGAATTGTCTGAAGGCATCCTGCACTTTAGTCTCATAGAGAATTATATGCACCCAGGTATATCTTGAGTAATCATCAACAATAAAGAAACCATAGAGACAAGATGTGGTAGTAAGAGTAGAGTAGTGAGTAGGGCTGAATAAGTCCATGTGAAGCAGCTCGAAGGGTTGAGATGTCATCATGATTGTCTTCGAGGGATTCTTGGCCCTAGTCATCTTCCCAGCTTCACAGGCACCACACAGATGGTCCTCCTTGAACTTGACGCCTTCGATGCCCATGACATGCTTCTTCTTCGCGAGAGTGTACAAGTTCCTGATGACTGCATGTCCTAGCCTCCGATGCCAGAGCCAGCACTCTAAAGCTTTTGCTAGAAGACATACGGCAAGTTGTGGTCCTGCTGAGGAATCTATCATATACAGATCATCTTTTTGATACCCTTCAAAGGCTAGAGATTTGTCAGATTCCATAAGGACAAGGCAACGATATTTTCCAAATATCACAATCATGTTCAAATCACATAGCATTGATACAAACATTAAGTTGAAACCAAGGGATTCAACAAGCATCACTTTATCCATGTGTTGATCCTTTGAGATTGCAACTCTACCAAGACCCAATACCTTCACTACAAAAAAATACACTTCTGTGATGATACGTGTTTGTCACAGTAGGTCGCATTTTCTGTCATGCATGTACATCCATGACGATTTTATGACACAATCAAGATAGTCATACCTGTGCTGTCGTAGAAGTGTTCCATGACATTACCAAAATTATCATCACGGAAGTGTCCACTTCCATGACAATAAATCCCGCGTCACATAAGTGCTTTCGTCAAGCATGACCGACACGTGGCAACCACCGTAACGGAACGCCGTTAAGCTATCGGGTCGGGTTTTGGATTTGATAACCCATTAACAGCCCCGACCAATGGGGATTTTCCACGTGTAAAATCATCATTGGCTGGAGGAAACACGTGTCGGCTCATCGTTGGGATAGATGTCATCCACACATTGGACAGAAGGCGCCTATGATACGTCGACACGTGGCAAGGCCCAACAGAGGCCCATTCCTGTGAAAAGGCCGGCCCGTTTGACTTGGTCAAAGGTGGCGGGCCGGCCCATGTAAAGCCTATTAACGGCTTGTTCGCATATAGCCCATTTACAGCCCGCTAACCCAAGGCCCGTTACGCCCTATCCGAATTAGGCCAAGTAGCATCATCTGGGCCACCCAATATGATTCCAGCCTGTTTTCACTTCTAGCCCATGACGTCTTTCGGCCCATATGAGGCCCTATGTAACTCTTGGCCTGTTAACGGCCCGTGGTGAAACTGGCCCGTAATGAACAGTGTATCACTTTACACCCATTAACGGCCCGTGGTGAAACTGGCCCGTAATGAACAGTGTATCACTTTATACCCATTAACGGCCCGTTATTCCGTTGGGCTGTTTCCAGCCCATGTTATCTTTCGGCCTTCTCAGAGCCCATTTATTCTTGGGCTCATTTCCAGCATTCGTTTACTTACGGCCCGTTACTGTCATTTTCTGCTTGTGGGCCAAATTCAGCCCGTGGTTACAGTAGGCCCGTTTGTGGTCCGTTAATACGTTGGGCCATTTTCATAGCGTCATGAAATACGGCCTATTAACGATGGCCCGTTATGGTTGGCCCATGAACGGACGATTCCAACTCTAGCCCGTTTACGGCCATAATGCGGCATGTTATTGGCCCACGTTATCATACTACTCGTATAAAGCCCATCGATGATACGGCCCGTAGAAGGCCCATTGTTTCTATGGCCCATAGAAGGCACATTGTTTCTACGGCCCGTAGAAGGCCCACTATTTCTATGGCCCGTAGAAGGCCCACTGTTTCTGCGGCCCGTATGACGCCCAGTGTCACTACAGTAAATATTAGCCCATGGTTATTGTAGCCTAGTTTTAAAAAATAGGTTATTGCAGCCACTAGCAAACCGCGGAAAAAGAACTGCAATGACTACAAGCAAACAAATAAACAAGACAACAAGGAAATAAATAAGCAACCAACTTACGCTAGGCTATCACAGCTATCACATATTACATCCACTGGGCATCAAAGTTCGCCACCAGTGCAAATAAACAAGCCGACAAAAGAATATACAAAACTGAGAGCACTTCAGAAGGCACTAGGCCTGGCTAGGTCGGGCCCCCCAAACAGCTGAAGAAGCTGAGTAGACCTCAGTTGTGTCAACGATAGATGCATCAACACTAGATTTAAGGCATGATGGTGCGCACGGTAGTCCTCTGACATCTTCATTGCATCTTTGACTTCAAGTCGGAGCTGAGCTAAAGCAAGCCTTTTCGCTTTAAGTTGAGACTGAAGAAGTCGAACTGATTGAGGCAGCGACTGCACAGAGGTTGTCTCACACCTGCTGGTGAGTAGCTTCAACTCACTGTCTTCATCAAGACAGGACCTTGGGGTCATCTCGCTGTCCTCAAGATGGTTTGGCTTACTATCATCCCTAAAGTTCTGCCTGGTGTAAGAGATACGACTCTGAAAGAGAAACAAGGAGACACGTAACAGGTTTCACAATTATATAAGCAAATAAATGGATCTGTTCTGCATAAGGAACATATTTTTACAACTACAATTTGAAACTGGTAGTTGTTGCAAACATCCAATCAGATGTAAATAGCAAAGCAAACAACAGTGGAGGAAATGATGTCTGTCCAAATCTATACTAGAACAAAGTTTGAAGGCTTGAGAAGGATGAACTTACATTACATGTTAACACGCGCTGGACAAAGCCCTTCTCCATGTTGATGGAAGGATAATTCAATAAATTTCCCAAAGAAAATTCTTTATAAGCGTTGCCATTATTCTACATTTTGCAAAGAGTAAATATAGATCAAATAATATTGGAAGAAGCAGAGGATAATGAAGCTCAGGTGCAGACTGATGATACATAATCAAATAGCAATTAATTAAGTACAGCGTGACAAGGCAAAAGGGAGAGAGGTACTGACAAGAGCAATTCAGAGCCCATTATTGTTTTGAGATCGTATGATCCTTTGAGCAAGGAGATTCATCTGAAATTAGTTTTCATACAAGAGAGAAGGTAAGGCACAGGCAAAAATTTAGGAGTTCAAATTTTGAATTGATATCATAGACAGTACCTGACGCTGGGCTCCCAGCAGTTCTAATAGGGGTTTGGCCACTGTAGTAGGGGTAAAGTGTGGTACAGTTGGGCCTGTGTTTTCTGTGGCTGCTGATCTATCTGATTTAACAGGTATCACTTCCTTTTCCAAATACCTAGTTTGTACTCCTTGAGGATCTGCACTCACCCTCTTCCTTTTGGACATCTATTACGAAAGAACAACATTTGACTGGAAAACATAGTGTGACGACACATGGAATAGGTACAGAAAATGGATAGGTATGGCATATAATCATATATGATGCTTAAACTAAGCAGATAGTGTAACAAAGTAGAAGTAATGCAAGAGGTCAGATGCAAAATATGTGTGACCAATACAACTTTGCAAAGTTAGAGCAAGCACCTTGATGGGTGAATAAGATAGGCCATCCTCCACCATGCCAAGTTTGTTAGCCAGTGGATCGTTCCACAATATTCCTCTCGTGCGCCCATTCTCATATTCATTTTGATAATGTTCAATATCTGACATGCATGAAAGCATAAAAACAAGTGAGATTTTCTTTGTAATGCAGAAGTGATTCTAATCCAATACTGCCTCCCTGTAAACCCCTTTGTGTTATCTCTGCAATTCTTTTAAAATATGCCATGCATGCTGTAATTTGTTGTGTGCATTAATATAATGTGGCCTACTACCCAAAATATGAGAGCTCCAGAAGTGATGACACTTTGCAGATGATAGCTTCAACATATAGTAAAGAAGAACAAGTCGACCTGACCTGACAGATTCAAAATATACTAAGGGAGAACAACTCGACCTGACCAGTCGACCGCAAGAGAAGAGTATCATCTCAAAGAAGAGCAGAAGAGCAAGCAGATTGAAGGTATTACACGTCTTTCAATACAATGTCAGTTGGCCACCCATGAAGAACCAGAGCGCACAGAGAAATACTATTCTTTCCGGTCTCTCCATATATGGCTCACATGCATTTCGAAACTAAAGTAGGAACATTTAGCTCACCAATTAAACATCTCTCAGTTTTACTAATATCATCAATAATATCAGATATGAATTTCTACAACTAAGCTTGTTTAGCTCGATGGGTGGAGCAGTGCTATTACGACACGAACCATGTAGGCTGATTGTGGTCATCATAAAATGGGGAAAACATAAGCATGATGAGTACAGTGTTGACTGTGGTAGTGGGATGGCAGATCTGAAGCTGCAAACCGCGCAAAGGGTAGTTAGCAACTGATTTTTGCTTTGAAATAACACCTAAGGTTTGGTATGGACAAGAAAGTATGGTCAACAAGTGCCAAAGAAATGCAATTATGCTGTCTCTCTATATGTCGCAACATGCATTTGGAAACTCAAGTGGGACCTTTAGCTAACCAATTAAATGTGTCGGTTAACTAATATCAGTATCATATCACAATCATATTTGAACAACTAAGCTTTCAAATTCTGAGTGTTGTGTTGTTTAGCTTGAAGGGTGGAGTAACGCTAGTACGACAGAAAGCACCTATGCAGATCATGTTAGACTAGATAAAAGGGGAAAACCCTAAGAATCAAGAGAAAAATCAGGAAAGTGGAACTAGCTGGACCAGTGGGTGGCGCACATGCTTTTCGAAACGAATATAGGAACATTAGGTGACCAATTAAACGTTCTCTGTTTTAGTGATATGAGCATCATATCAGATTCGTAATTCAACATGTAAGCTTTGGGTTGAGGTCTTGAGGAGCAGTGCTAGCACGACACGAAGCACCTACGATGATGGTAGTGAATATAAAGGGGGGAAACCATAAGCTACGAGTATAGTGCCCGTGCCATGGCAGATCTGAAGGTGCAAACCGGACAAAGCTACTTTGCAACCAATGTTTGCTTTCAACTAGCCACTACGATTTGGTACGGACGAGAAAAGTACAGTAAACAAATTACAATCTATTTTCCGGGTGAGATCAATAACTTAAGCACATATGGAAGAGTACCACCTCTCTTGCGACGCTGTGTAGGCCTGTGCTGATACGTTGAGGGTGTTGCGGGTGCGATGGCTGTTGGCGGCGGGGAAGAAGACTTTAGACGGCAGACGGCCGGGTTGGGGGATATATCCTGTTGCCGTGGACGAGGCGGTCGTAGGAGCGGCAATGGCAAGGTGGACGACGGCGCCGATGAAGCGAGAGGAGACGATGAAAGGATCCTGGTCCAGCGTCGTGGATGAGAGACGTCCATCTCTTGCAGTGGACGATGGGGTAGGGGTAGCGGCTCCAGCAAGGTGGAGGATGGGGTGGTGGACGGAGGAGGCTGGCCGCAGTGCAGAGGTTGTCGTGCCGCTGATGGTGTATGAATGGGGAAATGGAGGGGAGGGGGGATCTCAAACTTTGGAACGCGCTTCTCTGAAATGGGGGAAAGTTACGAACTTATCCCCCGTTTAAAATTTCGGACATCGCGTCATTTGGGGATAGGAAGGTAATCTCGCATCTCCCAAATATTTGCCGGTAACTATTTCGGGCGAGGAGAGGGTGTTTTGCCGCCCACAGTTGGTGCCCACGGTGTATGAACGGGGCTGACAGGTAGGGCGGTTGTGTCACGTCAGATGGAAGTTACACATCTGCCCTTGTTTAAAATATTAGCCTACATCAATTTCGGACGAGGAGAGTTTGTTTTGCCGCCCACCGTGTATGAATGGGGAAATGGAGGAAGAGACACATGTCTTTCGGACGAGCTTGAATCAAATGTGTTTTGCCTACATCAATTTCGGACGAGGAGAGTTTGTTTTGCCGCCCACCGTGTATGAATGGGGAAATGGAGGAAGAGACACATGTCTTTCGGACGAGCTTGAATCAAATGTGTTTTGCCGCCCACATTTGGTGCCTGTTCGCACACGAACACGTCACCGTGTACCTCCAACACCGAGGGTGATGCACCGCAGCTCACGTCGAAGGAGACCCGTCCGGAAGCGCGGTACGCAAGCAATCCGGCGGGCGCTTTTGAGCACCCGAAACCCCACGCACCCGGGAGGGACCCCGTCTGGACGCGCGGCGGCTATGGGCTGCCCTAGGTCAGTTCGCCCGCCCCTAGAGCCTCGAGGATCGCTTCCCTTCAACGAAGAACGAACGAAGAACGAGAGAGAAAGAACAAGGGAGAGATGTAAAACTAGGGTAAAAAGTAGATTGATTGTTCGATTGTGTGTTGTTATTCAATCGGCCGTCACCCCTTAGGTATATAAGAGGCGGCTGGACTTCCCGTGCAAGGAAAAGGCTTGGATTCACGTCCAAAACCCTAGTCAAATTCGGATTGGTCTTGTCCGAACTTTCCAAAACTGTTCGGTTTAAACTGGCTGCACCTTGCGGGTCTTTTTTGTGGTGGTAAACGGTCTCGGATGGAAATGAGTCCAAAAGCAATCTTGACCGTTTCGAAGATACGAACAACTTTCATGTTGAACGTTTTTCGATCAGAGGTCATCTTGAGGGTCAAATAGCTCGCGCAAAAGATCTCTTTACTCGCGCTACCAATCAGACATGGCGTCTGGTGGGGCGCGCCATATTTCGCCTCGTGATAGGGCTGCACTCCGATTGCTCTAACTTTTGCATACGAACTCGGATTTGGACGTTTTTATATAAAAATCGATCGTTTCGGCGAGACGAAGACAATACGTGTAGATCATTTTTTCATTTGAGGTCGTCCTGGTGGATTAATCGGACAAACTGTACTCTGAATATAAGATCTTATTACTTTGAGCATAGTTTCGGCCTTCGAGATGAAATCGGACGGCGATGACTCAAACTTCAAAGATGTTCGTATCAACAATACGGAAATCTTTCATGAAGGTCACTTCTCCATTTGAGGCCATCTTAAATAAGTTATTGACCGTGCCAAAATCTGGTGTCAACACGTGCCCCCCTGTTTTTCGGCAAAACTTGCGTGCCGAAAAATAATTTGCAATGTATTTCTTCTAAGGACGATGTCAACACTCCATCGGTCATTTATTTTTCTCAGGACGATAATTATTTATCGGCCATGTTTATGCTAAGGGCGATAGTTATATATCGGCCGTTGATTTTAACTTCTTGTTTACATCATACCTTGTAACTGATTACCGCCAATCGGCTTTAAAGAGATGGGAATGAACCCGTTTCTTGTAGCACTAAGGAAATCAAACTCCGAGAGGTCACGCCCTGTTAAGCAAGTTACATCGGGATGATTCCAATCCACCGATGCATCGGCCAAAGCAACACAAGCCGAATTATCCGCGTGAATGATTTCTACCTCATCATCGATCCATTGTATTAAAAATTGATGCATGGTAGACGGCACACATTGGTTAGCATGAACCCGATCACGACCTAATATAACATTATAGTTACCTTGCACCTCGGCGATGAAGAATGTGGTGGCCAAAGTTTTGCTTCCCACGGTGAGTTCCATGCACATCACACCTTTGGCCTCTGTCTTTTCTTTACCCTCGAATCCATTAAGTACCATATTGGTCTTCATCAATGCATCATCATCTAACCCCAACTTTTTGAAGACCGAGTAAGGCATAAGATTTACCACAGCACCACCATCAACGAGAATCCTAGCAACCGGCAATCCGTTAATATGACCTTTGAGGTACAATGGCTTCAAGTGTTTCACCGGTTCTCTTGGCTTCTCAAAAACAGCATTCTTAGGACCAAAATTCAGCTGGGCTACCTCCCCTTCTTCACCTATAGCACGAAACTCGGCAGGTAAGTAATATACCATATTAATATCCATACCTTCCCGAACCGGCGTAGATTCATAATCCACCATCTCATCTTCATCTCCCAATGTGTATATTGGGCTTAAAGATTCCTCAATTGAAGGGGATGTTTCAGGTAGTGTAGACGATGTAATAGGGGTCGCATCATCCTCTTTTGGTGGTGAAGGTGTTGCTGTAGCTAATGTAGAAGCATCTGTGTTTTGTTTTTGTTTAGGCCTCCACACTTGTTTTGTGAGTGCTATGGGCCGAATTTCACTAAACAATTTGTCCCTTTGCCTCTCCTCTTTGTGTTCTACCTTCTCGTGGTTCCTCATGCGTTGTAACCTCCTTTTCATGGTCTTAGTTAAACCGGGAGGACACCACTTAGGTTGAATATATTTGGGATCCCCTGGTTTGGCCTTGCTTGTGCTCGCCTCATGATCATCAACCATGGAACCCTACTGAACAATAACAATATCACCATTAGTAGTAGCCAGATTACCAACAACCGGCTTTTTGATCTCCTTTTGCTTGTCGCATTCTGAAATTTCCGCATTAGGTCACTTAACATGCCACACTTTTTTATTGGCCTTACTTGGAGAATTTTTTGTTGGCCGATTAGCACCATAACTCAAACGGCCTTGGGTGGGATAATAAAACCTCTCGCGAGCAGGCCTTCTAGGTGTTGTCCACCCCATATGGAAAGCATAAGGAGCCATTGGGGGCTGCCCCCATCCTCCATTAAAGTCTCTCATGTAATATGGTGCATAGGAGGGTTGTGACATCCATGGTGTCGGTGCCCATGACCCATATGGCCTTGCATAGCGTCGAAACTCTTGCTCCGGAAGTAATCTTGAACGCTTCGAATGTGATGGCCGATTAGAGCTAGAACCGGCCGCTTGACTTGCATATTTGGATAGCAGCATATCAAAAGTTGGCTTGATTCGCTTGCACTTAGCTTCACTCTTTCCCCACTTGCCAACTTCTGAATTCTTGGGCTTGATAAATTTAACATGAGTATCTTCTTGTACTTGTGGTTGCCCCCCGAGTACGGGAATTTTTATGGTGATCTTCAATACTTCCTTGCCATCGGGTTGCTTATCAAGCACAACCTCTCTTCCCAAGACTTTGTCGCCCTCCTTGCCTTTCCTGGGTTCACCAATAACAACATTATCTTTATTAGCAGATTCGGCTATGCTAGGCCGAGTTAACATTTTCTTTCCCTCCAAGTCCATGGTGTTCATCGGAAAGGGCTGTTTATCAACTTGCATCTCAGCAAAATTCAATCGTCCATCATTAATGGCCGATTGTATCTGTCGTCGAAAAACATTGCAATCGTTAGTAGCATGAGAAAATGAATTATGGTATTTGCAATAAGCACGCCGTTTCAGCTCATCAAACGGCGGTATAGTGTGTGATATTCTAATCATCTTATCCTGCAAGAGAGCATCAAATATCTTATCACACTTAGATATATCAAATGTAAACCTCATCTCCTCATCACTATTCTTGCGAATCGGCTTAAGAGCATTGCATGTATAGGGTTTGGCCTTTGAGGACCAAACAAACTCAGTAGTATAAACATCAACCTCATCATCCGAATTATCATCATTGTGTTCAACCATATGCATTCTAGGACGATCGGTTGTAGACCTATGAATCTCTTTACTTCGACTCTCTTGAGCCAAAGCTTTTTGTAAGACTTGATTAATGTTCAAAAACTCATAACTTTCTAGCCTCTCTTTAATGTGAGTTTTCAAACCATTAAGAACAAGATCTGCCAAGTCTCTCTCAGTTATCACTAAGCTATAACATCGGTTTTTTATGTCTCTAAATCTCTTGACATAATCGGTGACCGATTCATCATATTTTTGCCTAACTGATGTAAGATGTGACAACTTTAGCTCATTATCACCGCTATAAAAGTGATCATAAAACTTTTGCTCTAATTGCGAGCATAAGAGAATTGAGCCATGTGGTAAAGCAGCAAACCATGAAAATGCGGTGTAAAGATAAGGGAAATAAACGCACTTTCAACTCTTCTATGGAACCTGCTTCACCCAACTGTGCTAGATACTGACTTACATGCTCCCAAGTTGTTTTCGTACCTTCACCACTAAATTTAACAAAATTAGGAACCTTATAACCTTGAGGGTAAGAAATTGCATCGAAGTGTTCAGGATAAGGCTTTTGATACACACGACTCTTTACTTTCGGCTCGTTTCCAAAAGTTCCTAGAAACATCTTATGCAAATCCTCCCTTAATTTAGCTAAAATTGGATCCGATGTAGATGAAGATGTTTGTGGCAATGACATAGGAGCAACCTGAGTACTAGCTATTGGTGCAACTTGTGGGATGGGCGCCGAACCATAATTCGGCGGAAGACCAAACATGCTTGCACCTATGGGTGGTGTGACAAAGTGATTCGGCGTTGACGCCGAATTGGCCACACTCATAATATGATTAGGGTATGTAGGTGCAGCCACAAGCTGGTTGGTTTGAGTAGGGTAAAAATTCAACGGCATATTATATTGTTGTTGCATAGGTGGTGCCGATGAAATAGGTAAAATTGGACTAGGGTTTTCAGATATACCAACAGTACCACTAGATGATGGAGGCATATTTTTCTAAGCATTAGCACTAGCCACAAAAGAATTGTATGCCATCACATTACCCTTACTAACAAGACTTTCAATCACAGCCACTTGATCTGGAGAAAAAACTTTACTCACAGTGATTGCATCTTGTTCATCGATGAGGGAAGGAAAATCGACGTTTCCAACCGTAGTGATGTTGCCTTGACGGTCCTTCTTGAAACTTGACAGAAACGCTTCCAAATCCTCCTCCTCGCGCTTCTTCTTGAGCGCCTCAAAAGCCTCTTCACTCTGCTTCTTGCGCGCTTCATAGGCTTGGCGATGTTCATCCGATAGTTCATCAAGACCGGGCTTAATGATGTTATCGGCGTCAACTTCCGAGGGCTTGGGGAGATTAGACATAGTTGATTATGATTCTTGATCTTTCTTCCCCAGCGGAGTCACCAAAAAGTGTGTTCGCACACGAACACGTCACTGTGTACCTCCAATGCCGAGGGTGATGCACTGCAGCTCACGTCAAAGGCGACCCATCCGGAAGCGCGGTACGCAAGCAATCCGGCGGGCGCTTTTGAGCACCCGAAACCCCACGCGCCCGGGAGGGACCCCGTCTGGACGCGCGGCGGCTATGGGCTGCCCTAGGTCGGTTCGCCTGCCCCTAGAGCCTCGAGGATCTCTGCCCTTCAACGAAGAACGAACGAAGAACGAGAGAGAAAGAACAAGGGAGAGATGTAAAACTAGGGTAAAAAGTAGATTGATTGTTCGATTGTGTGTTGTTATTCAATCGGCCATCACCCCTTAGGTATATAAGAGGCGGCTGGACTTCCCGTGCAAGGAAAAGGCTTGGATTCACGGCCAAAACCCTAGTCAAATTCGGATTGGTCTTGTCGAACTTTCCAAAACTGTTCGGTTTAAACTGGCTGCACCTTGCGGGTCTTTTTTGTGGTGGTAAACGGTCTCGGATGGAAACGAGTCCAAAAGCAATCTTGACCGTTTCGACGATACGAACAACTTTCATGTTGAACGTTTTTCGATCAGAGGTCATCTTGAGGGTCAAATAGCTCGCGCAAAAGATCTCTTTACTCGCGCTACCAATCAGACATGGCGTCTAGTGGGGCGCGCCATATTTCGCCTCGTGACAGGGCTGCACTCCAATTGCTCTAACTTTTGCATACGAACTCTGATTTGGACGATTTTTATATCAAAATCGATCGTTTCGACGAGATGAAGACAATCCATGTAGATCATTTTTTCATTTGATGTCGTCCTGGTGGATTAATCGGCCAAACTGTACTCTAAATATAAGATCTTATTACTTTGAGCATAGTTTCGGCCTTCGAGATAAAATCGGACGGCGACGACCCAAACTTCAAAGATGTTCATATCAACAATACGGAAATCTTTCATGAAGGTCACTTCTCCATTTGAGGTCATCTTAAATAAGTTATTGACCGTGCCAAAATCTGGTGTCAACAGCGCCCACCGTGTCTGAATGGGCTCAGAGGCCGTCGTGTCACGTCTGATTGAAGTTACTAGTCTATCCCTATCGACAGCAGTGTAAAACCGGTCGATAAGGATGTCAAGTATCAAGGGTAGACAGTAATTTCCATCTCGCAAACACTTGCTTCGGGCAGCCCACAAATTAAAGTGGGTGTTTAGCCGCTTCGTTCAAAACTTGGGAGAATTAGCATTCACATTTGCACTGGGACCTGGCAAACTAAATTCAAATCCAATTTGTATTCGATTACGAATATCCACAGATAATTATACGTTTTGTTATTTATTTCTTCAAAACCACAACAAAGATGTATTCCACCTTTATATATGATTATGATTTAGAAATGCCGTGATCTTCGAATTCAGTAGGTTGGATACACTCTGATTCAAACAGTTATTTCATCCAATACGATATGCTCACACGAAAAACAGTTCACCTTATGTCAATCATACAAGTACTGAGGATTTCCTCGCCTAAAAAATTCGGAACATTACAACACATGGACAACATAGGGGGTCTTGCAACATAATCCATTCACATACATGACACAACATGCAAGTACAATAATCTAATGACAATTTCAACTGGTATCTAAAGAAGAACCGGGATTACCTTAGGCTTCAGATAGCAGAAACAGCAGGACCTCCTCCGTCTTCAAATGCAACATTCTTACTTCATCTAATTCTTGGGTTGCTTGCATAATGCGTGCCGCTAATTCCGTAATTTCCAGCCTCATGATAAAGATTACCTCATTCATGGCAGCCACACCATCTCTTTCTGCCTCTAGTAGAGCCTCAAGCACTATAATATCTATGCTCAGACTGCTCTCCAGCGGTGTTGCCTCTGAACTGCTACCATCTGGTAACATGGATGGCGCACTGCTTCCACAAATAGATTCTGGGGTTGTACATTGTGTCCTAGTGTGAACGGCATCATGAAAGGTTTCCGCTGGACATAAGTAAGAGATAGTTATCGTATGATCCAGGCAGTAAGCTTACATGGTAAACGACGGACGAATTATTGCTGAGCATGGCAAACTATATTTAAATGGTTCGAAGCAGCATCAGCCGAAAAGAAATTAAAATGGTAAGATGAAACTAGGGACGTAAGTGGCAAATAAACGACATCCGCCAGTCCCATCTAGTTAGTTTTTGCAACCTCCCTAGTTCATTTTCCTCAAAAAACAAAAACTCTTTTGAACTATCATACCACTAGTGGACTTTAATCGGGATTAAACGGGACCCAGTTGACATCCCTAGTTGAAAGGGAGTGTACAACCGCTATATTTATGTTGCCAAGGCATCTAAGCAATTGAAATAATCTGAGAAAGCACTTAACAGTGTGGCCTCATATAAACTACGAAGACAGTCTTGTGATGAAATTGAGAGGAAAAGTTAAGGACTCAAATGAAATAGGCATGCATTTCTTTACGATAGTACAGCAGGCACTGCTGACATATTGGCCAACTCAGGTATAGCGTAACAACAAACAAGCATTCGAATCAAGCAATACACAGCGAAGCAGACAACTGAACTATTTGTAATTCGGTAGGATTACACATTGAGGGAACAAGCCAAGAAAGTAGCCCACTCGCATTACATTTCGCATGTACTAAAACACACTGGCTTACCATATGTTGATGTGAAGCCTAGCTATTGTTGCAATGTTCTTTGAAGATATCGCAAGCATCCCGTGGTTGCAAATCTACATGTTGTAGTTTATTCTGCACCATCTATTTAGGTAAAATTAATTTTAATCGCATGCACTGGTCCGAATTGATCATCAATGGTTCATCTAAAGTAATGAAAGAAGGGTGTGTGCATACACGACAATATATCTGCTTCCCTCTATTTTTATGCTTGTTCGAGGTGCCAGCCCCAAAAGAACAAATATTTTGCTTGATGGGGTTGGCAGCTGTCGGTGTCAAAACCGGCGGATCTCGGGTAGGGGGTCCCGAACTGTGCGTCTAGGCGGATGGTAACAGAAGACAAGGGACACGATGCTTTACCCAAGTTCGGGCCCTCTCGATGGAGGTAAAACCCTACTCTTGCTTGATTGATATTGATGTATGGGTAATACAAGAGTGTATCTACCATGAGATCAAGGAGGCTAAACCCTAGAAGCTAGCCTATGGTATGATTGTTGTAATGGTTGTTCGTCCTACGGACTAAAACCCTCCGGTTTATATAGACACCGGAGAGGGCTAGGGTTACACAGAGTCGGTTACAATGGTAGGAGATCTACATATCCATATTGCCAAGCTTGCCTTCCACGCCAAGGAAAGTCCCATCCGGACACGGGACGAAGTCTTCAATCTTGTATCTTCATAGTCTTGGAGTCCGGCCGATGATGATAGTCCGGCTATCCGGACACCCCCTAGTCCAGGACTTCCTCAGTAGCCCCTGAACCAGGCTTCAATGACGATGAGTCCGGCGCGCATATTGTTCGGCATTGCAAGGCGGGTTCCTCCTCCGAATTAATTCATAGAAGATTGTGAACACCAGGATAGTGTTCGGCTCTGCAAAATAAATTCCACATACCATCGTACAGAGAATAATATGTACACAAGTTCAATCTGCTGACGTATTTTGGGGCGTGATGTCACACCACTACCAAGCCTTTACTTGAATCGTTTTTATTATACCACCTCAGCGCGTTTAGCGAAGCGGTTTCCTTGGCACGTCTTGTCGAAGCAGAGATCGTGTTCCCCTTATTCTGGGATTCCCATCAATACGGACGTGGGTAACCCAACCGCGCCATTGACTGCGGCGCTTGGGAGATAGGCGAGTTTTACTAGGCTGGTGGGGACGCATAGTCTTCGTCCGCCCATATATAAGGGGATAAGGATCCACCCTTTTCACCTACGCCTTCTTCCTCCTTTGCCTATCCATCTCCGCGCACTCGAGCTCCAGCGCCCAAGTCCGCATATCTCGCCTCAACCTTCTCCAGCCATGTCCGGAGCGGGAGGCAAGTGGATGGCCTCCTCCGTTACGGAGGGGCACATCGAGAAACTGCGCGGTGCCGGATACCTATCCAGCGACATCGCGCACAGGCTGCCCAACGAGGGGCAGCTCATCCCCACCCCCAGGCCCCATGAGAGGGTCGTATTTCTTCCCCACTTCCTCCGCGGACTGGGCTTCCCACTGCATCGCTTCGTCCGGGGGCTCATGTACTACTACGGCCTAGACTTCCACGATCTGGCGCCAAACTTCATCCTCAACATCTCGGCGTTTATCGTCGTGTGCGAGGCCTTCCTCTGCATCCAGCCCCACTTCGGCTTGTGGCTAAAGACCTTCAATGTCAAGCCTAAGGTGGTGAAGGGCGTTCAAGCGGAGTGCGGAGGCGCCATGGTGGGCAAAATGCCCAACGTCACTTGGCTCGAGGGCGCCTTTGTGGACTCCATCAAGGGGTGGCAATCGGGGTGGTTCTACATCACCGAGCCCCGTGACCCTAAATGGGCAGCGGCCCCGAGTTCAGATCTGGTATCCCCATGCAGCTCACCTCCTGGAAAGAGAAGGGCTTGCTATGGGGCAGTTCGGAGGAGCTAACCGGACTCCAGTCCTGTCTCCAGACCCTGGTGAACAAGAAACTTAAGCTTGTCAACGTGATCCAGGTCATGCTCGTCCGCCGGATTCTCCCCTGCCAACAGCGGGCCTTCAATCTGTGGGAGTTTGATCCAGCACAGCACCGGACCCTTAGCGGGCTCATTGACACAACGTACCAAGCTTCCTGGAGGGTGCTGTTCAAGGGCGGAGAAGCCCCCGCATCCGCAATTGAAGATCGCGGATTCAGCACGCAGCGCCCGGCCGGTGCGGTAAGCTATGTTATCCTTTATGGGACATTCATTTCTTTCATAGTTTGACTCTATGTGGGATCTAAAACTCCCAATGTCTTTAACAGGACTGGCAGAGGACGTCCGGACAGGTTAACTGTCCGGCTCCCCTCCCCGAAGACCCAGCGGATACCCGTTTGACGGGGCTGCTAGTCCCGGCACTTTACGTGGTGCCGGAGAAGAAGGCCAAGAAGAATGCCACGGGAACCCAAAGAAGTTCCCGGCGCCAGGTGGTATCGGACTCGTCGTCCGATGGCTCTGAGGAGGACTCCTCCCCCGAAGACGAGGAGGAGAAAGAGGACTCTCCCCAAGAGGGGGGAGAGAAGAAAAGGAAGGCTTCCCCAACGGGGGAGGCCGAAGGGTCCAAGAAGGGAAGGACCCTTCCTCCGGACTACTCCACCAACGCCGGCGACGGCGATGGGGAGTGGCCCTCAAGGGCCACGCCCCCGGCAAGATCGTAAGTATCCGGACTCCTGAATGATTTATAATTTCTCTTTGTGCCACGTAGTGTCCTTCTAATGCCGCATACTGCGTGTAGTCCGGTCGAGGATGATCTTCCCGCTTCATCGAGCGGGTCCTTGGCTCAGTCGGATGTGGATTCCATTCCGACCGCCTCGACTCCCCGTGACGCTGACGACGTCGAGGTGGGATCCCGGGAGGGGACCCATCAGGCGGAGGCTCCGGAGGCGCCGCAAGGATGCCTCCCGGACTTTGTGCCGGACTCCGCAGCGGAACCTATAGTGGTTCCGGAGTCCGGCAGGCGGCCCCTTCATAAGAAGGGCAAGACCGTGACACCGGCGGCCTCCGTCCAACCAGAGGCGCCGGACAACTTGTTGGAGGCGCTCAACGGTGCTTCCATCGAGGAAGAACACCGCACTATTATGAGTGTGGTGATTCAAAAGGTTCAGCTCGCCAAGAGCGGGCTGACCGAAGCCTGCAGCAGCCTTCTAACGGGCTTTGAGGTAAGAAATTTAAAATATGTAATGTAATACCGCATAGACAGTAGCCCCTGATGCTCGGTTCAGTGTTCGGAAAGAAAAGCCGGACTAAGGATCTAAAAAGATATACGCATGAGGTCTAAAAATTATGTCAATATGGGATTGCAGCCTGCGCTGCTGACCTCCGCCGCACTGACTGAGGAGGTCGATGCTTTGAAGCAGAACCTCGAGCGGTCTGAGAATGAGCTCGGCCGTGCCAAGAAGCAGCTCGAGGACAGGGAAGGTGAGTAACACCATATTGAATTTGTACCTTATAGAAAAGGATTTTGGTTGCAAGAAAAATAGCAAGGATAGCGTGGGTGCTCTAGGGGCCACGAACGAGGTGGCGACCCTGAAGGAGGTGGTGTCTACGGCCGAACACAAGGTGGCCGTGGAGCTAGCCGAGCGGGAGAAGCAGGAGGCGAGGGTGGTGGAGGTGTAGCAAGAGCTCCAGGCTCTCATTAAAAAACATGAGGGTTTGGAGCGCGACTCGAGGACTCGAGAGTCCGAGCTTGCATCGGCTCTTGAGGGCGCAAAAGCCGCAAAGGCTGAAGCCCACAAGGCCCTCCAGGAGGTCGAGGATTTGAAGAAAATAGCAGCGGGTAAGGCTTTTTTTTCATGCAAATCAAGCATGTGAAAGTGAATTACCTGTTACTTACCCGAATTCGGAGCTCTCCAGGAGCGTTTGCAGATCTGCCTCGCAGCGTGTCCGATGCTGCCGCATTCTACCGGGCCGAGGAGGGGAGCTCAATGGAGAAGGTATTCTGGTCTCGGTATGCCGAGGCCGGACATCCGGTGCCCCTTAGCGACCAGCTAAAGCAGCCTGTCGAGCTCCACAAGGTAGCCGAACAGGCCATGAAGGGCCTCGTAGTTTGGCTGTGGCCCGAGGGGGCCATGCCTGGGAGCTACTTCGGCCTAGTGCGGCGGCTGGTGGATGCGTGTCCCTGGGTGGAAGTCGTCAAGCGCTCCGCCTGCATTGAAGGTGCCCGTCGGGCCCTTGCCCGTGCAAAAGTGCACTGGGGCAGGCTGGATGCTGAGAAGCTTCTAACGGACGCGCCGCTAGCGGGCAAGGAGTATCGCACGCCCGAAATGTACTATTAGAGTGTTCTGAAGGGTGCCCGCAAGATTGCGGATGAGTGCTCCAAAGATGTAATATTTGAGTAGACTCGCAATGTGTTATCCTGTGCGCTGAAAACTTTGTTCATATGCGCTAAGCAATGCTTATTGATTTAAAATATTATCTTCTGTGCGGCCGTTTATCAAATCTAAGAGATGGCAAGTCGTCAGCTTCAGCCCCCATGCCACGAGTGCTGGGGTATTCGGGATAAACTTGAGCGCTCTTGTTCCCATTTTTGGGTCCATCTAGGGAGGCGCTCAAGACAACGAACAAGGCAACCGGACTTATAATGCTTGAACACTCTCACTTAGCCATAGAATTCTACAATTTAAATTTCGGCGAAGCCCCTAGTATTCAGAAGACCGAGTTCGGGGCGCTATCCACGCCTGGGCCGGACTAAGCCGGTTCCTCGCTCTAAGCGGCATAAGTCTTTAGGGACTCGAAAAGACCTCTCGAACAGCGACCAGCTCTCGCCTTATTATGACGGTCAGTTTTAGCTTTCTCCACTGAGGCGCTCGCCCAGCTCAATCGGGGCGCAATCGCAGTGGTTCTCCCAGTGCTACCTTAGCCAATATAACGGAACGTAAGGTACCAAAACATGGGAGCCGGGCAAACCCAACTATTGACCCAAGACATGATTCGGAGCCGATGCATATAGTGCTATAAGTTCGAGGTGCCGCACTTGGGAAAGTGTTCGGACTTATCACACCATAATGCGGGGAACATAAGCCCCTGGTGTATTCGGCCGTACCAAAGTGTACGGATGCAAAATGTCATAAGCGAACATATATAAAAAGGTGATGCAATTATAAGCGATAAGCGATGCATTGTTTATTCAGAAATACCGCTATGAATGCAGAGCGATACAAATAGTGCGGTAGGCAAGGGATTGGACTATTTAAATATGTCCCCCTCCAGGGGTAGGCTGCGGAATGGTGTATGAAACAGATTTAATGCTCGTAATGGAGACCACCTGAGTGTTCGTCGTAGCCTTTCTCCTTTCCTGGCTGTTGCATCGTTAGTTCGGCAGGTCTGCTGCCGGACAGGGCCTCTGGTGAATGGAGTCCTGTGGGTAAGAAAAATAAAAAAATAAAAAGAGCGACACACTTGGGAGCCCCTGGTGTGGTTGAGCCGCACTCCGGGCCTGTTGTGGTCGTGCCCCTCCCCCTATGCCCATGGTATCTCCAAAGCGTAATGATGTATGCGAGGGACTAGTCTTGCAATCATGCAAGGGCTGGGGTTGGGGCCGCATTGCTACGCGTGCTCGGAACGTGCCAGGTGGTCTTGATGTACGTTACTCCGAGCGCGCTTGGCTATGTCCGGTCGTTTAACGGCCGAACTTGAGAATTGCCTTAAGAGGCTGCTCTGTACTTCTGCCGCGAGAGCCTCTGTATGTTCCTCCGTTCGGAGGGAGCATTCCGTGTTTCCGTTGACCGTCATGACTCCTCGAGGGCCTGGCATCTTGAGCTTGAGGAATGCATAATGCGGCACCGCGTTGAACTTTGCAAACGCGGTTCGTCCGAGCAGAGCATGATAGCCGATGCGGAACGGGACTATATCGAAGATTAACTTCTCGCTTCGGAAGTTATCCGGGGATCCGAAGACCACTTCCAGTGTGACCGAGCCTGTACAATTGGCCTCTACACCTGGTATGACGCCTTTGAAGGTCGTCTTTGTAGGTTTAATCCTTGAGGGGTCTATGCCCATCTTGCGCACTGTGTCCTGATAAAGCAGGTCTAGGCTGCTGCCGCCGTCCATCAGGACTCTGGTGAGGTGAAATCCATCGACGATTGGGTCTAAAACCAATGCGGCGAATCCTCCATGGCGGATACTGGTGGGGTGGTCCCTTCGATCAAAAGTGATCAGGCAAGAGGACCATGGATTGAACTTCGGGGCGACTGGCTCCATCGCATATACGTCCCTAAGTGCACGCTTCCTCTCCTTCTTGGGTATATGGGTTGCGTATATCATGTTTACCGTCCGCACTTGTGGGGGGAAACCCTTCTGTCCACTACTGTTCGGCGGTCGGGTCTCTTCCTCGTCATCGCTATGCAGCCCCTTGTCGTTGCTTTCGGCAATTAACTTGCCTGCCTGTTTGAATACCCAACAATCCCTGTTAGTGTGATTAGCTGGCTTTTTAGGGGTGCCATGTATTTGGCAAGAGTGGTCGAGTATTCGGTCCAAATTGGACGGACCCGGAGTGGTTCTTTTGAATGGCTTCTTCCGTTGGCCGGGTTTAGAGCCTCTGAATCCGGTGTTGACTGTCGTATCCTCAGTGTTATCACCGTTAACGCGGCGTTTGTTTTTGTTTCGATGCGACCTTCCATTGTGGTCCTTGGTATCTGGACTGCCACAATTTTTGCTGAGGTTGTTACTGCGGGCTAGCCAGCTGTCCTCCCCCGCACAGAAGCGGGTCATGAGTGATGTGAGGGCTGCCATGGATTTCGGCTTTTCCTATCCTAGGTGCCGGGCTAGCCATTCGTCGCGGATGTTGTGTTTGAAGGCTGCGAGGGCCTCTGCATTCGGACAGTCGACGATTTGATTTTTCTTTGTTAGGAACCGTGTCCAGAATTGTCTGGCCGATTCGTCTGGCTGCTGATTTATGTGGCTTAGGTCATCGGCGTCTGGTGGTCGCACATATGTGCCCTGGAAGTTGTCAATGAATGCGGCTTCTAGGTCCTCCCAACACCCAATTGACTCTGCTGGCAAGCTGTTAAGCCAATGCCGAGCTGGTCCTTTAAGCTTGAGTGGGAGATATTTGATGGTGTGGAGATCGTCACCGCGGGCCATATGGATATGGAGGAGATAGTCTTCGATCCAAACCGCGGGGTCTGTTGTGCCATCATAGGATTCAATGTTTACGGGTTTAAACCCTTTAGGGATTTGATGATCCATTACTTCATCTGTGAAGCATAGTGGGTGTGCGGCGCCTCTATACTGGGCAATATCACGACGCAGCTCAAGAGAGCTTTGTCTGCTGTGTTCGGCCCGACCGGAGTTGCTGTATCCGGCATGACGGTAGTCGTCGCGCATCATGGGGCGCCCACTTGATCCATAGATCGATCTTGATTGTCTTGCCTTGTCCTCCAATATGTCTCGCAAGTCCGGCACATTCCCCTGTGGCTTCGCACTTTTCGAGCGGTGCCGGGGTATGGTTCTAGTGGAGGGCCTAGATGTCTCTCTATCGCGGCCACGAGGTGGTCGGTCTGCCGTATTGTGCACTAGTGATGAGGGTTTATACTCCTCCTCCTCTAATTGGGGGAGCAACTTGCGTTTTGGGTGGCTTTTGGAGGGGCGTTCGAGTTCATGCTCTTCGGCCGCGAGGACTTCGGTCCATCTGTCGGCCAGCAGGTCTTGATCAGCTCTGAGTTGTTGCTGCTTTTTCTTTAGGCTGTTTGCCGTGGCCATAAGCCTGCGTTTAAAACGCTCTTGTTCGACGGGATCCTCGGGCACGACAAATTCGTCGTCGTTGAGGCTTGCCTTGTCTCCGGAGGGAGGCATATAATTATCATCCTCGACCTCTTTGTCTGCCGCTCTCTCGTGAGGGCTGTCTTCTCCATCCTCCTGCGCTGAATCTTGCTGGAGGGGGTTGTCTTCGGCACTCTCTGGGGTGCTATTATCTCCGGTGCCGGAATCTCCATTCTTGCTATGGCGGGATTTAGAGCGGCGCCGCTGATGTCGGCGCTTGGGCTGTTTCTTGGGGGCATCTGCCTCCGCGGCTTCTTCGTTGTTCCCATCCTTTGGGATGTCCACCATGTATATGTCGTATAACGAGGTGGTTTTCCAGTGCCCCGTAGGCGCTGGTTCTTGGTCGTCTCCGGCATCGTCGTCCATATCGTCGATGTCTTCGGAGTCGTAGTCTAGCATGTCAGTTAGATCGTCGACAGTGGCTACAAAGTGGTTGGTGGGTGGGTTTTGAATTTCTTCATCATCCGCATCCCAACCGTCCTAACCGCAATCCGGCCAGGGCTCTCCTGATAACGAGAGATGCTTTAGCGAATTCAGGATGTCGCCAAAGGGTGAGTGTCAAAAGATGTCCGCGGCGGTGAACTCCATGATCGGCGCCCAATCGGATTCGATTGGTAGGGGCGCAGGAGGTTCGGAGTCCGGCAAGGAATCTGGCACCTCAGAGTCACGTGCTTTACAAGGGACAAGGTCAGTATTCAGCTCCATCGCCGTAGAGATTGTAGCTCCCGAGGCGGTGTCCAGCCACCTGTCCTCGATCTGCACGGTCGGCTCCGAACTAGGGGTCGGAGCGGACTCATGTGCGGCCTCCAAGGCACTGTCCGGCGGCTGAGTTAAATCATGCCCATCCTGACAGTGCGGCACGCTCGGCTGTGGCTCGAATCCATCGAAGATCAAGTCTCCGCGGATGTCAGCCGTGAAGTTTAGGCTTCCAAATCTGACCTGATGGCCAGGGGCGTAACTTTTGATCTGCTCCAGATGGCCAGGCGAATTGGCCCGCAGTGCAAAGCTGCCGAACACAAAGATCTGTCCGGGGAGAAAAGTCTCACCCTGGACTGCGTGGTTGTTGATTATTGAAGGAGCCATCAAGCCTATTGTTGACGACACAGAGGAACTCTCAATGAAAGCACCAATGTCGGTGTCAAAACCGGCGGATCTCGGGTAGGGAGTCCCAAACTGTGCATCTAGGCGGATGGTAACAGGAGACAAGGGACACGATGTTTGTACCCAGGTTCGGGCCCTCTCGATGGAGGTAAAACCCTACTCCTGCTTGATTGATATTGATGATATGGGTAGTACAAGAGTGGATCTACCACGAGATCAAGGAGGCTAAACCCTAGAAGCTAGCCTATGGTATGATTGTTGTAATGGTTGTTCGTCCTACGGACTAAAACCCTCCGGTTTATATAGACATCGGAGAGGGCTAGGGTTACACAGTCGGTTACAATGGTAGGAGATCTACATATCCGTATTGCCAAGCTTGCCTTCCACGCCAAGGAAAGTCCCATCCGGACACGGGACGAAGTCTTCAATCTTGTATCTTCATAGTCTTGGAGTCCGGCCGATGATGATAGTCCGGCTATCCGGACACCCCCTAGTCCAGGACTCCCTCAGCAGCTCCATAATTAATAGAAGCATCAAATTAGTCATGCAACTTCGGAAGATCAAGAACACACAAACAAGTAATGAACAGAGGCTTGGAGAAGTGATGTAATAGCTAGCATCAGAATATGTAGGGTAAGACGAACAAAAAGCAGCGGAACCACATGCTAGTTTGCTAATGTGTAATTAAGCATAGAGAACATTAAGCAGTCTGATGGAACCAACAGGTGGCATCAGAACAAAACTAAAGCATATTAACTATATGTGCACTGGTATGTAATTTAGCACATGTAACATGTTCACTGCCAGAAGTATGGCCCTACAGGTGCAAGCAGAATAATGCGTCTCATGAAAAACTAAATGATACCCTGAAGAAATTCAAAGGTGTGGTGCTTATGCTAGGAAAGTGAACGTAGGCGTCGGCCGTTGGATAATAGTACCTGATTCTCGGTGGCGTATGGGTATCGTTGTCATACTTGATAGCTAAGGATCATCGATGGTGCTCGTGTTGCGGTTGAGTTTGGGCCGGCTGTCACTGTCGCTGAAGCGGCTCCGGTGCTATGGTTGCGGCACCTGTCGACATACAAGAAAGCTCATCTGTGGTAAGTGAAAAGTTGCACGATAAAGAGAAAAATCGAAGGAGTACAAATCGAAATAACCTGATGAGGCTGTAGCGTCAGTAAAGCAGGGCCGGTGGAGTTGAATATGGCGTCCGTGGAGCTGGTCCGGTGCAGTGGACGAAGGCTTCGGCGGGCGCGTTATACAATGCTTTCGGTGAGGCGGATCTGTTTCCGCGGACGAGGGCTTGTATGAAGGGCCCGCGAAGGGGCGGATGAGGGAGTTAGTGAAGGGCCTACGCTGTGGTGGACGAGGGAGCCGGTTAAGCAGATCCGGTGTGGTGGACCATGATGGCGGTCAAGGAGATCTGGAGCGATAGACAAGCCAGTCGCTGAAGCGGCTCCGGTGCAGTGGTGAGTTGGCAGTTGGGGGTTCCAAGGTGCGGAAGGTAGATCCGGCGGGGTGTGAGGTCCACCGCTGCGGCAGAGGACTAGATTCGGCGGCTTGCCGTGGTTGGGGGGGTCGGGGAGGGGAAGGGGAGGGGCTCTGGGGAAGAATGTTGCGGGCAAAGAGGGGAAAACAATGGAGTTACCAAAGCAGCCCTTTTCCGTTCATGTGGCAGGAGTAAAACAGGAATATCGCAGGGCTAAACTTTCGGGCGCGTGATATTTCGATGTGAGCGGGAAGTTTGAAAGCTTTTGGCGCCTAAAGTTATAAGTATTCTGCTCTCGTACGGCCGACTATGATATCATGGCCGACAATCTGTTTGTTTTGCACGCAAAAAAATGTGCAAGTTTTGAAAATCAATGTCTCCAACTTGAAACTTAGATTGTCCATTCAATTCAAATATGGATCATTGAGCTACTACAAGCAAATACCATCATACGGTCCAATTCAAATGAAATTCCAAATGTGTTTATCCTAAATATGATGATAAAAGCAAAAATGTGTATGTGTATGAATAAAGTGGATGATCATAAAGTTTGAACATGCCCGTATGTGTATATCTCTAGGTTTTGATATATGAATTTGAAATCACGAAATCCCGGCTTAAAATATGTACCTCCATTTAAATGAATTACAAAAGCTAATGATGGAGTCGAATTCAAAAATTCCAATCTTAGGTTTGTAATTCTGGTACATCAAGGTATATCACGCATGTTCAAAAGTATCGTTATCTCATAGCACAAACTGTGAGACAAATTGATCAAGCATGAGTGCACAATATCTCAATTACGCTAAAGTCCCTCAAATATAGACACCTCACTCTTTATATGAAGTCAACCCCCCCCCCCCACCACCACCACACACACACATAGAGAAGTCATTCTCTCCCCCAAACACCAACACACGAGCACATTAACACCCCTCTCTCTTGTAAAGTCCGGACCCCAACATAGGTCTCTATCACTTTGTCTCTCGGGCATGCACACATCTCTTCCCTCACTCTCTAGGTCTCCCTCTATCTCTCTTACCCAAGCACACGCACTATGTAGAGTGTATATTTCCCATACACACAAAACGTCGCCCCCAAACGTCTATCTCCCTGGTTATGTGGTTCTCGCGCACTCACCTCACACAACACCCCCACTGCAAACAAGCACACTTTGTCTCCTTGTGCACCACTCTCCTCTTTCTATCTCTCCCACATGCGGACCCGCCCCAGCTCCTTCCTTGTATACATATATGTCGTGACTCTTTGCATAGCTCCCTAATGTATAACCGTTCTCAATTTCGCACATTGTTCTCTACACCATCTATTCTAGATCTCTCATGAAGTCCCTGTCACACACACGATGACTCGCTTCCCTTGCGTCTCCGTTCATAGGTCAATTTCGGACACAAATGACCCCTCTCAACCCCTCTCTTCCTCTCTCTCTCTCTCTCTCTCTCTCTCTCTCCATCGCTAGCTCTCTCTTTCTCTCACTCTCACACCCCTCTCCCACACACACACTCGATGTCTCTTACAAATAGCCTGCTCCCCCCGCCCGCACTCGTGCTATCTCGCTACTACACATGTCACACCATTCCCCCTTCCCTTATACTAGGTTTACATCATCAGTGGTCTCTCTACTCCACATACACTCTCTCTCTATCACACACAAACGCGTGCACAAACACACACAGACACGCACAAACACCCATTTATCTAGATCCTCATCTCTCCCCATGTCTGCATGTGTATCTCACACACTCACTCTCTAATTATGTATATGTGTCTCCACGTTACACAACACAAAGCCCCATGTACATGTCTCTTTCTATCCTCCACACACATAGACACAAAGAATCTGTTATCATTGCCTCAGTCTCTAACATATCACACACGCACACTGTCTCTCTCTCTCTTGCAAACATGCTCAACAAGGGTTTCCCCATGAATAACTTACCATCTATTCATCAACAGTTGTGGCAGTACGGCGAACACGAGACGTGAAAAAGAATAAATCTACATGTGCTTAGACCACCTAGTATGACTACTAGGACTAGAGCAAGCCAAAAAGCGCGCCGCCGTCACCCCCTCCTTGTCGGCGACGGGAAAATCTTTGTTTTACACAGTCGAGAGGTCATTGTGCTAAGGAGCCGAGGCGTTGAATAGAATGTAGATGCTAGTTTACGGAAGCAAGTATCGATAATACGTTTGTATCTCCATACTTATATTTCTTCTCTTATAAAAAACCGAGTTGGTGATGATGGTACGTGTGCCATCTTGCAATATAGACCGTCCGATCTATATCTGACAGATGGAAATTAAACTAAAAGATACCCGCACCCCTCTCCACATTTGCAGACAAGGCCTTCCCTCATTCATCCTTATCTCCAACAATCCTCATTGTTGAGCAATTAAGAAAGGAAGCCTCTGGAACAAACTGGCCTGGTGGCCGCTACCGGCGTCGTCAATCCCCATGCCTCCGCTCAGTCCGACCACCAACCACCACCACACCCCACTCCTCTTCACCTTATCTCATATTTCTCGAGATATCATTAGTTTTTACACATGGGATTACTCCCGCAAGGGTCAATCACAACAAGTGTTTTATAAAAAAATGCATCTTGATGTTCCGTGCAATGCACGGATCTTGCTACTACTCCTACACAAGACTAAGTTGGTGATGCTGGTGTGTTTGACATCCGTTGTTTCTGACCGTTAGATCTACATCTAACGATTGTGAGGTAAGTTGTTGCCTTTTCTCACCAACATCCCACTTGTCTACCAATTTGCAGAAAAACCCATAATTAGTATCTTAAAACCAACCACATCCCTCCCTGACCTCACCAAAACAGCCCAAGGAATATATTCTAATTGAAACGTAATATATCTCTAGTGACATATGTATATCAAAATTAGAGTGTTTTGTACCAAGTTTGTGAATAAGTGTTATTCTAATTATGATTCGTTGCAACGGACATGAACATTGCTAGTATTTCCAACCATGCATTTTTTTCCTAGTATTCCATAGTTTCGAGTTTTCCTTCAAGATATTAGTCACTCATGGTTGATATTTACTTTCAATAATGTACACATATGCACTATGTAACTAGCCTTGCTTATTGGCTTCCAAAGCTTAACTTTCACTCCTACTTACAATATGTAGAGTATTTAACAAAAAACTACCACTTTCAACCAGCCCTAGGAAGAACCTATTGTACAAAAAATAGCAAAAACATACCCAAAATGTCTTAATCCACGCCAAAAACTACTACCTAGTACTCCTACCTATTAGGTTCGTTTAAACCCATTTATGACAGGGTTGGCCCACACGCCCGTGCTAACGAGGCAGCTTAAACCAACACATTTTGTTTGACCGTTGACACAAGGGATGCACATCTGACCTTCTATCCTGTTATTCCCCCTCAAATCATTATTTTTCCTGAACATTACTTCAAACAGTACTGATGCGTGTTCGTCGGTGGCACCGGCGATGAGCGAGTTGGTCGCCGCTCCGCCGGACGGGCCGGACGCCGCGCTGGCCTTCGCACGGGTTGGCAGGCTGGCCCGAGAGTTACTCACAAGCGAGCAAGCCGCCGCGCTGGCCTTCGCTCGAGCCAGATGGCTGGCCTGAGCGCGGCGCGCGCGAGCAAGCCGGCACACTGCCATGCCAATCTAGCTAGCAAACCTTGCAGACAAGCAGCTGGACGGAGCTATCTTGGCTAGCTAGCGGCCACGGGCGCCAGACGGAGCTGGCATCCGGGCTGCCGCAACATGGGCTCCGCACCGCCGGCGGTTTTGACCTCGCCTTCTGCCGGCGGCGGTAGCTGCGTCCCATGGCCGAGGATGACTAGGAATGCGTTTGGTTGAAGGTGTCATATAAATGGGTTTGGACCGTCCAGTTTTTTTTGGATGGAACCATTCAATTCAAGTGTTTGGATGTATATAAGAGATGAGCAAATTATTTGAGATGGAACCACCAGTCGTGCTCACATGATCATGCATGCATTGGGTGGCCATATGATTCGGCCGATTTCTTGGGGTGGAATGGTTCAGCATCTTCAGAGCATATTCTCTTTTTTTGAGTGAAACCATTCAAGTGCTTTATAACCAAACATGTCTATTTTTTGAACAATCCCAACCCATTCCTGGCCACCCTTGCAACCAAATGCACCCTAGGTGGACAGGCCGGAGGTAGGAGGTCACTCGAGGATTTTTGTTGATAAGAGCATGTACAATGGTTGATAAGGTAGTCTTATCTTAAGTCTGCCACGTATGCAAGTGGCAGTAGTTTCTTGGCATTTTAGTGGTTTCTTGCATTATTAGGGGTTTCTTGTAAGGAACATTGTACGTACTACTAGCACAAAAAGCGATTCTAGGTTGCATTGTACTCCAACGAGTACTACTAGTGGTTGCGGGAGTGTATACCTCGTTTTGTGGGTTCGATCCCGGCCGAACGCACGGCGGCCTTTTTTAAAAAAATAGTACTACTACACTTCGCTGCGAGCCAATATTTTACATGGGTAGTTTGAGTTTTGAAGTCAAATGGACATGCGGCCGCACAATCTGGGTGCACTAGGTGCACTGGACAGCCTAGCCACGTGAACAATCTGGGTGCACAATCTGGTTTTCCTTCCCAGCATCCCGTGGCTCGTGTGCTCGCCCTAGCTGCACCTCGCTTGCAGCTTCCTCATCAGCTAGTAGCATATTTAAACTAGCGCCTCCCAATTAAGCCCGAGGAGTCGGAAAAGCCTCGCGGGGCATTGGGAACTGTGCAATATGGCTCTATACATAAAGTGCTCTACTACTACTCTGTAGCTTGTGGCATTGCACGCATGGACTTCACTCCATTATCGGCTCTACTATAAAAGAAATTCCTCTTGACGTTTTTTTTAAAACGGAGGCAAAAGCTTTGCTTCATCTCATTCATAAAGAAGGAACTACTAACAAAGTTCGACGAGATCCATTACACCTCCACAAATGGAAGCGAAAAGCCTAGTCTCGCTATATCAAATAACTCAAATGTTCTTCCCCCGCAGTAACCGTCGCTGATAAACAGGCTGCTAGTGTGTGCGTGAGAGGAGCGGCTGAGTAGGCCAGCTATGTGAGAGGAGCAGCTGAATAGAGCACCGAGAGTACCCACTAGGCCACTACGCAGGTGTACTTCCCTTGCATTAATAGTACAACGATGGTTCTAGAGAACAGTAGTACCCTCCACTTCCAACTGTAGCTCCTTGGCCCTGAGATTCAAGAGTTCAAAACTGGTGCACGATACTAGACTAGACTAGAAGTACAGTACATCGCACTACTAGTTGAGAAAAGTAGTACTAGTACTGCTACAGTACGAGTACGTACTCCTCCGTCACATAATGTAAGACATTTTTTGACACTAGTTGGCGTGTACAAAAAATGGCAAAAACATACTCAAAATTTCTCAATCCACGCCAAAAACTACTACCTAGTGCCAAAAATTTCTTACTAGTGCTATTATTTACAGTATAATGCAATCCCATGACGTTGCATAATGCTAGTACTAGTAGTAAATAATAGCCTCACCCCTTCGCTGAGGAACGATCTACAGTTGGAAGGGGCGAGGCCCTGCGTTTACTACGCTCTTATCTCCTCCTCGCTAGTTCCCCTCCCCCCGAAGAGAAGGCAGTTCGTCGCTGCTCCCATGGATTCGCCAGGCGGTTCTCCTCCTCGTCGGGGCTGGGAGACCTTGGACGACGATCCTCTGGTAGAAATTGCACGCCGCTCCGATGTCCTCACCGCTGCAAGACTCGGTGCTTCCTGCACCAACTTTTTCAAGACGCTGCTTAAACAGGCTTGGGAAAAGGCCATGCTTGTTGGTCTTCCATGTGTCCTCAAGGAGAAGGTTCTTCTATGGGACAATCCTTCGAACAGTCCACCGCTGCCTAGCCATGGTTGCACGTTGACTCTGCTAGAGTTGCCGACGTTGAGAGGTAGTCGGATTTTGTCCGATGAGTAGGTCAGTAATGGAGTTTGATCATGTAGTACTTAGTTATTCCATTTCCATCCCATAATTTCTCCGCTGCCCACCGTCTTATATATAGGTCTGGGTCGGTGCCAATGAAGATTGGCTTGCATACCTTCGGCCGGATACCACCATCATTTTGCACAACATCCACAGCAGTGCGGCCGTTCTGGTAGACCCCTTCTCCACCATTGGGATCGGGCTTCCGAACTGGCTGGGCTTGAATACGTATGATGATGCCTACATGAGATTGAAGAAGATAGCAATTGTGGACCCGTCGACAAAGCGATGCGGCTACGACGATTACTATCTCATCGCGGTGTTCGACATAAGGATTACCATCAATGCAATACATAATAATGGCAGAGGCTGGCGCATGTTGGCGGCGGCAGATTTGTACCCCTACACGTTCGAAGATGTCATGCGCCATCTAGGCCGCATCTTCACAGTGACAAGCCAGGGGACTTGTTTCATCTGGTTGCCATCCTACAGTACGGGAGATTACATACGGAATGCACAAACCATCATTTGCATCCCTAACGATACTCCATTATTTTATAGGGACCAGTCATCCCCCGATCAAATAAGATTGCCGATCCTGGATGTGCATTTGCATCCGCGATTCGGTCTAACCTGGAACCTTGTAGCTGACTTTGGCATATTGGGATCAACTATCTTAGCAGTCGTTACCCATGGTACCACTGATGTGCAACATGGTCACATAATCTACCACGATCGGACCGTCACCATCTACCCAGGTATTCCATTTTTTAACCCTCTCACCTTCTCTTTCATTGTTGTACTAGTAGTATACTTAGTAGTACTAGTAGGAGTACTTTTTACCTTGGAGGATGCGTATAGCTAGCTAGGCCCTTGAAGACTTGAACCCACTAGCTGCCACCATTTTTGTTTTTCCATGTCTTACTATCTCATCCATGTAGCCAAGAGTGGCTATATATAATAAGCCGGTTATTTTACTTCCTCTATACCGGAGTAGTACTATTTGCTGCACAGTATTACTGACCGCCATATTTGAGCACAACATTATTATGCATGGACCTTGACTATGTACGTCACCATGTGTCCAGATCTGGGATGCCGCGTGTACCATATGAACGGCGCCGAGTTCGACCCCCGTGATGCTACGTGGGTGTCGAGGAACACTCTTGGAGAGTACTCGCTTTTCATCGGGGACAACAACCCCATTGTGAAGTGGATGCCACCTTCCGTGCACGACACGGAAGGACTGCTGTTCATGAAGCATGGTTGTGTCTTCAGTGTGCACCGCCGGATGAACGACATGCTGGGACACGCTATCCCTGATTTATGCCGCTTCAGCTTGGATGAGTCTCCATCGTGTGGAACCGGACTAGAAAGCTACGACAATGATTACCGTTGCCCACCGCTATGCATCGTGCCATCCATGAAGAACACCTGGGACTGCAACCTGGAGGAGGACATGCATGTAGCCCATCTATAACGTGTAAGTGGGGTATGGTAATTGTGAACGGTAGCGCTGTGAATATATGTAGACTAGTCGTGCACAAATTTATCACATGAATTGGAGATGAACTTGTGTGGCATACTGGCATTTGTTCTTTAGAATTTATTACTAGTAAATGTATTATCTGTACGTGCAACTTGTGTGGTTGTTGCACTGGCTCCAACACGCTCTTTGAGAAAAAAAGGTGGCACAGCTTTGGATATACGTGACGTGGCGGCATCATACAGTAGCATCGTTGGCCATAGTTGTAGTACACTCCTACTAGGACGACAACTCCTATAAAACCTTGCGCTTGGCTCTTTGCCTCTTCGGGAGGTTCAACAGTTCGTACTCGTGTGAACCTTGCACTTGGCTCTTCGCCTCTTCGGAAGGTCCAACAATGATGATACTATAGTACAATATGCTTCTGGCAATCTGACACCGATTGAACTGCTGCACGTCCATCGCGAGGGCGGGGGCGAGGGCGAGGGAGAGGGAGAGGGAGAGGGCGTTGTAGTCAAAACCCTCTCCACGTCCTGCGAACCACCGCGCACGTGGGCGAGGGAGAGGCGTAGTAAGCAAGCTTCTCCTCGTTCGGCGAGTTGATGGGACACATCAAAGCAGTACTAGTACTAGTAGTAGTCCATACCGTGTCCTTTCCGATTAATATGGCTTAATTTGAAACGAGAAAATACACTGGCGGTCAACGTATGTAACAATACGCTCTTTACGGTCACTATATATAGTTTTAAGTCGATTATACGATCACTAGCTCATCGTAGAGCACCGTATTGCACCCTACTAACTGGCCACATAGTCGACGTGGCACTTTGTTGACTGGTTAACTTGTCACCTGGTTTCTGGGTCCCACCTGTCAGTTGGCAGAGCAAAGAAATCAGTTAAACAAAACTTTACGCAGGTGCAACACGAGTCCAACCCTTGCGCCCGAACCGCCCTAGTTGTGTATGTAAGTGCATGCATGTGTCCTCCCTCGGTATTCCAACAAAGAGTGTACATCGGCTATAAAACAAGAGTGTAGTACACGATGTACATCTACACTTCCAATGCATTTAACCTTTAATCTAAATCGATATTGATTTGACTAATGCACCAACTTGTGTTGTAGGTATAGGCTACGCCTACATGTCTATCCTTAATTACAGCATGCAACGGCCTTCATTTAATCTTCTTATCTCAATGGTCGCGTGCACACATAAGTCTGCTACTTTTGGGCATTAATTATGCCCTGGTCAATGTGTAAATCTCTAAACGTACAGTCTTTCACGGACGTAGGGAGTAGGTTGAGCACTTGAGCGTGAGCGTGTGTGCTGCGTTGTGTGTTGTGTGCCGCATGGGTGCGTGAGTGTTGTGTGCGTCCATGTGTACGTGTGAGTGTTGCATGTTGCATGCATGCATGCATGGGGCTTACTCCCTCCCATTGACATGTTCATATTTCAAGCTTCCTCTATTCCCTCCATATGGTGATACTCCCTCTGTTCCCAAATAATACGGAGTAAAAGCCTCCCTCTGTTCCCAAATACGGAGTATTTGTCTTTCTACAGATTTCAACAAGTGACTAGGTACAGAGCAAAATGAGTGAAGTGAGCGTAGAGGCATAGGGATACTGTAGAAAGGAAGTCCTCGTGATCCATTATTCCCCATCTCAGTCAGAGAGAACTATTCAACTAGTCTTCGCAGTGAAGTGACAATACACGCTGCAGCAGATGGGACACGTAATTAATAAGCTGAACCAGCGTGTTGTTGTTACTAAATCAGCCTTACCCAGTACTGCCATCATGTTTGCTAGTAGAGCACGCTTCCGCAAATACGCCTACGCACCTTTGTCCTCCATTAACTGACATATGGGCCCTCTTGTGGTAGACCCACATGTCATCGGTGTAACTATTTACACTCCGAAGGACGGTATATCTTGGTAGTAGTACTAGTAGAATTGAGATTTAATGCACTTTCTTCCCCGTCTTCCACTCTTCTTCCTCCTCTCTTCTTCTTCCTCCTCTCTTCCCCATCATCGGCCGCACACCATTTACCCATGCTCACTGCTTGCCCGCTCGCGCCATCTTCCTTGGTAGCTCGTGCGTACCATATCCCCCCTGAGGGAGTCCTGGACTAGGGGGTGTCCGGACAGCCGGACTATCATCGTCCGCCGGACTCCAAGACTACGAAGATACAAGATTGAAGACTCTGTCCCGTGTCCGGATGGGACTTTCCTTGGCGTGGAAGGCAAGCTTGGCGATACGGATATGTAGATCTCCTACCATTGTAACCGACTCTGTGTAACCCTAGCCTTCTCTAGTGTCTATATAAACCGGAGGGCTTTAGTCCGTAGGACACAACCTCCATTACAACAATCATACCATAGGCTAGCTTTAGGGTTTAGCATCCTTGATCTCATGGTAGATCTACTCTTGTACTACCCATATCATCAATATTAATCAAGCAGGACGTAGGGTTTTACCTCCATCAAGAGGGCCCAAACCTGGGTAAAACATCGTGTCCCTTGTCTCCTGTTACCATCCGCC
This sequence comes from Triticum timopheevii, assembly GCA_963921465.1. Classification (NCBI taxonomy): domain Eukaryota; kingdom Viridiplantae; phylum Streptophyta; class Magnoliopsida; order Poales; family Poaceae; genus Triticum; species Triticum timopheevii. The sequence goes on from OY997268.1 coordinate 527,537,831, forward strand.
GAGACGCACAGTTCGGGACCCCCTACCCGAGATCCGCCGGTTTTGACACCGACATTGGTGCTTTCATTGAGAGTTCCTCTGTATCGTCACCGATAGGGTCGATGGCGTCTTCAATCAACAACGCTGTCCAGGGTGAGACTTTTCTCCCCGGACAGATATTCGTATTCGGCGGCTTCGCACTGCGGGCTAATTCACTTGGCCATCTGGAGCAGATCGAAAGCTATGCCCCTGGCCGTCAGGTCAGATTCGGAAGCCTAAACTTCACGGCCGACATCCGCGGGGACTTGATCTTCGACGGGCTCGAGCCACAGCCAAGCGCGCCGCACTGTTACGATGGGCATGATCTAGCTCTGCCGCCGAACAGTGCCTTGGAGGCCGCACAAGAATCCGCTCCGGCCCTTAGTCCGGAGCCGATCGCCCAGATCGGGGGTCGGTGGTTGGACACCGCCTCGGGGGCTGTAACTTCTACGGCGATGGAGCCGAACACTAACCTTGTCCCTTGCCAAGCTCGTGACTCCGAGGTACCGGACTCCTTGCCGGACTCCGTACCTCCCACGCCCCTGCCAATCGAATCTGATTGGGCGCCGGTTATGGAATTCACTGCCGCGGACATCTTCCAACACTCACCCTTTGGTAACATCCTAAATTCGCTAAAGCATCTCTCTCTATCCGGAGAATCCTGGCCGGATTATGGCCAGGATGGTTGGGATACGGACGACGAAAAAATTCAGAGCCCACCCACCACCCACTTTGTAGCCACTGTCGACGATCTAACCGACATGCTAGACTACGACTCCGAAGACATCGACGCTATTAACGACGATGCCGGAGACGAACAGGAACCAGCGCCTATAGGGCACTGGAAGACCACCTCGTCATACAACATATACATGGTGGACACCCCAAAAGACGGGGACGGCGAAGAAGCAGTGGAGGCAGATTCCTTAAAGAAACAGCCCAAGCGCCGGCGTCAGCGGCGCCGCTCTAAATCCCGCCATAGTAAGAATGGAGATTCCGGCACAGGAGATAATAATACCCCAGAGAGTGCCGAAGATAATCCCCTCCAGCAAGACTCAGCGCAGGAGAATGCAGAAGCAAGCCCTCACGAGAGGGCGGCAGACGAAGAGGTCGAGGATTATAACTATATACCTCCCTCCGAAGACGAGGCAAGCCTCAACGACGACGAATTCGTCGTGCCCGAGGATCCCGTCGAACAAGAGCGTTTTAAACGTAGGCTTATCGCCACGGCAAATAGCCTAAAGAAAAAGCAGTAGCAGCTTCAAGCTGATTAGGACCTGCTGGCCGATCGATGGACCGAGGTCCTCGCGGCCGAGGAATATAAACTCGAACGCCCCTCCAAAAGCTACCCAAGACGCAAGTTGCTCCCCCGATTAGAGGAGGAAGCATACATACCTTCATCACCAGCGCACGATACGGCCGACCGACCACCCCGTGGTCGCAACAGAGAGGCATCTAGGCCCTCCACCAAGACCGTACCCCGGCATCGCTCCAAAAGTATGAAGCCAAGAGGGAACGCGCCGGACTTGCGAGACGTATTGGAGGACAAAGCAAGGCAATCCAGATCCATCTACGGATCACGAGGGCGCCCCACGACCCGCGACGAATACCGTCGCGCCGGATACAATAACCCCGGCCGGGCCGAACACAGCAGACAACGCTCTCTCGAGCTACGTTGTGATATTGCTCAATATAGAGGCGCCGCACACCCGCTATGCTTCACTGACGAAGTAATGGATCATCAAATCCCTGAAGGGTTTAAACCCGTAAACATCGAATCCTACGATGGAACAACAGACCCCGCGGTTTGGATCGAAGATTACCTCCTTCACGTCCATATGGCCCGCGGCGATGATCTCCATGCCATCAAGTATCTCCCACTCAAGCTTAAAGGACCAGCTCGGCATTGGCTTAACAGCTTGCCCGCAGAGTCAATTGGGTGTTGGGAAGACCTGGAAGCCGCATTCCTCGACAACTTCCAGGGCACGTATGTGCGGCCACCAGACGCCGATGACCTAAGCCACATAATTCAGCAGCCAGACGAATCGGCCAGACAATTCTGGACACGGTTCTTGACAAACAAAAAACCAAATCGTCGACTGTCCGAATGCAGAGGCCCTCGCAGCCTTCAAACATAACATTCGCGACGAGTGGCTAGCCCGGCACCTGGGACAGGAAAAGCCGAAATCCATGGCAGCCCTCACATCATTAATGACCCGCTTTTGCGCGGGAGAGGATAGCTGGCTAGCTCGCAGCAACAACCTCAGCAAAAATTCTGGCAGTCCGGATACTAAGGACCACAATGGCAGGTCACGCCGAAGCAAAAATAAACGCTGCATTAACGGCGACGACAAGGAGGATACGGCAATCAACGCCAGATTCCGAGGCTCTAAACCCGGTCAGCGGAAGAAGCCATTCAAAAGAACCACTACGGGCCCGTCCAATTTGGACCGAATACTCGACCGCTTATGCCAGATACATGGCACCCCTGAAAAGCCAGCTAATCACACCAACAGAGATTGATGGATGTTCAAGCAGGCAGGCAAGTTAATTGCCGAAAACAACAACAAGGGGCTAAACAGCGACGACGAGGAAGAGACCCGACCGCCGAACAATAGAGGACAGAAGGGTTTCCCCCCACAAGTGCGGACGGTGAACATGATCTACGCAACCCATATACCCAAGAGGGGGCGGAAGCGTGCACTAAGGGACGTATATGCGATGGAGCCAGTCGCCCCGAAGTTCAATCCATGGTCCTCTTGTCCGATCACTTTCGATCAAAGAGACCATCCGACCAGCATCCGCCACGGCGGATTCGCCGCATTGGTTTTAGACCCAATCGTCGATGGATTTCACCTCACGAGAGTCCTGATGGACGGCGGCAGTAGCCTGAACCTGCTTTATCAGGATACAGTGCGCAAGATGGGCATAGACCCCTCAAGGATTAAACCTACAAAGACAACCTTTAAAGGCGTCATACCAGGTGTGGAGGCCAATTGTACAGGCTCAGTCACACTGGAAGTGGTCTTCGGATCCCCGGATAATTTCCGGAGCGAGGAGTTAATCTTCGACATAGTCCCATTTCGCAGCAGCTATCACGCTCTGCTCGGACGAACCGCGTTTGCAAAGTTCAACGCAGTGCTGCATTATGCATACCTCAAGCTCAAGATGCCAGGCCCTCGCGGAGTCATCACGGTCAACGGAAATACGGAACGCTCCCTCCGAATGGAGGAACATACAGCGGCTCTCGCGGCAGAAGTATAGAGCAGCCTTTTAAGGCAATTTTCGAGTCCGGCCGTTAAACGGCCGGATATAGCAAAACGCGCCCGAAGCAACACCAACCAAGACCACCTGGCACGACCCGAGCACGCGTAGCAATGCGGCCCTAACCCCCGCCCTTGCATGATTGCAAGAACAACCCTCCGCGTACATCATTACGCTTTGGAGATACCGTGGGCGTAGGGGAAGGGGCACGACCACAATGGACCCAGAGTGCGGTTCGACCACACCAGGGGCTCGCAAGTGTGTCACTCTTTCTTATTATTATTTTCCTTCTTTATGTACATAGGACTCCGTTAGCCAGAGGTCCTGTCCGGCGGTGAACCTACCGAACTCATGATGCAACAGCCGGGAGTAAAGAATGCGGCGACGAACACTCAGGTGGTCTCAATTACGAGCATTAAATTTGATTATATACACCAAGTCCGTAGCCCATCCCTGGAGGGGGACATGTTTAACTAGTCCAAAACCCTTGCTTACCGCACTATTTGTATCAGTCCGCACTCATAGCAGACTTCCTTTAAAAAATGATGCAGCACCTTTTTGCCTGTTATTACATATATATGTTCATTACATGACATCTTGCACCCGTATGTTTTGGTACGGCCTAATACACCAGGGGCTTATGTTCCCCACATTATGTTGTGATAAGTCCGAACACTTTCACAAGTGCAGCACCCCGAACTTATAGCATTATATGAATCGGCTCCGAATCATGTCTTGGGTCAATAGTTGGGTTTGCCCGGCTCCCATGTTTTGGTGCCTTACGTTCCGTTCCGTCGACTAAGGTGGCACTGGGAGAACCACTGCGATTGCGCCCCAGTTGAGCTGGGCGAGCGCCTCAGTGGAGAAAGCTAAAACTGACCGGCATGATAAGGCGAGAGACTGGTCGCTGTTTGAGAGGTTTTTTTCGGGTCCTTAAAGACTCACGCCGCTTTGAGCGAAGTTCTGGATAATGTCCGACGAAAGGCGTGGATAGCGCCCCGAATTCGGTCATCCGAATACTAGGGGCTTCGCCGAAATTTAAAATTATAGAATTCTATGGCTAAGTGAGAGTGTTCAAGCATTATAAGTCCGGTTGCCTTGTTCGTTGTGTTGAGCGCCTCCCTAGATGGACCCAAAAGTGGGAACAAGAGTGCTCAAGTTATCTCGAACACCCCAGCACTTGCGGATTGGGGGATGAAGCCGACGACTTGCCATCTCTCAGATTTTATAAACGGCCGCACAGAAGGTAATATTTTTAATTAACAAAGAGTTGCTTAAAGTGCACATGAACAAAGTTTTCAGCGCACAGGATAATACATAGCGAGTTTACTCAAAAATTACATCTCTAGGGCATTCATCCGCAATATCGCGGGCCCCATTCAGGACAGTTTTATAATACATTTCGGGCGTACGATACTCCTTGCCCGGTGGCGGCGGGTCAGTAAGAAGCTTCTCCGCATCCAGCCTGCCCTAATGCACCTTTGTGCGGGCAAGGGCCCGACGAGCACCTTCAATACAGGCGGAGCGCTTGATGACCTCCACCCAGCGGCACGCATCCACCAGCCGCCCAACGAGGCCAAAGTAGCTCCCAGGCATGGCCTGTCCAGGCCACAGCCAGACTATAAGGCCCTTCATGGCCTCCTCAGCTACCTTGTGGAGTTCGACCAGCTGCTTCAGCTGGTCGCTTGGGGGCACCGGATGGCCGGCCTCAGCATACTGAGACCAGAAGACCTTCTCCGTTGAGCTCCCCTCCTCACCACGGTAGAATGCGGTGGCATCGAACACACTACGCGGCAGATCTGCAAACGCCCCTGGAGAGCTCCGAATGCGGGTAAGTGTCAGGTAGTTTACATTAACATGCTTGCTTTGCATGAAAAATGCCTTACCCGCCGCTATCTTCTTTACATCTTCAACCTCCTGAAGGGCCTTACGGGCCTCGGCCTTGGCGGACTTGGTACTTTTGAGAGCCGAGGCAAGCTCGGACTCTCGAGTCTTGGAGTCGCGCTCCAAGCTCTCATGCTTCTCCATGAGAGCCTGGAGCTCTTGCCGCACTTCCGCCACCTGTGCCTCCTGCTTTTCTCGCTCTGCCCGTTCCGCGGCCGCACTGCATTCGGCCGCGGACACAGCCTCCTTCAGGGCTGCCACCTCGTTTGTGGCCCCTGCAATACCCATATTATCCTTGTTAATTTTATTGCGACCAAAATCCTTTTCTGTAAGGTAACAATTCAAAGTGGTGCTATTCACCTTCTTTGTCCTTGAGCTGCCTCTTGGCATGGCCGAGCTCTCGCTCGGACCGCTCGAGATCTTGCTTCAATGCACCAACCTCCGCAGTCAGTGCGGTAGAGGTCAGCAGCAGAGCCTGCAAACCCATATTGACATAATTTATTAGCAACCTGCGAATATCTTTTTAGATCCTCAGTCCGGCTTTTCTTTCCGAACACCGAACCGAGCATCAGGGGCTACTGTCTATGTGGTATTACGTTACACAATTTTAATTTCTTACCTCAAAGCCTGTTAAAAGGCTACTGCAGGCTTCGGTCAGCCAGCTCTTGGCGAGCTGGACCTTCTGAATCACCGCACTCATAACAGTGCGGTGTTCTTCCTCGATGGAAGCGCCTCCAGCAAGTTGTCCGGCGCCTCCGGTTGGACGGAGGCCGCCGGCGTCACGGTCTTGCCCTTCTTTCGAAGGGGCCGCCTGCCGGACTCTGGAACCACGATAGGTTCCGACGTCGAGTCCGGCGCAAAGTCCGGGAGGCTGCCTTGCGGCGCCTCCGGAGCCTCCTCCTAATGGGTCCCTTTCCGGGATCCCACCTCAGCGTCCTCGTCGGCGCGGGGGGTAGAGGCAGTCGGAAGTGAATCCACATCCGATGGTGCCAACGACCCGCTCGATGAAGCGGGGAGATCATCATCGGCCGGACTGCGGATAGTATGCGGCATTAGTAGGACACTATGTGACACGAAAGAAATTTCATATCAGGGATCCGGATACTTATGATCTCGCCGGAGGCCTAGCCCTTGAAGGCCACTCCTCCTCGCCAACATCAGTGTTGGCAGAGCTGTCCGGGGGAATAGTTCTCCCCCTCTTGGACTGAGGGAGTCCTGGACTAGGGGGTGTCCGGACAGCCGGACTATCATCGTCCGCCGGACTCCAAGACTACGAAGATACAAGATTGAAGACTCCGTCCTGTGTCCGGATGGGACTTTCCTTGGCGTGGAAGGCAAGCTTGGCGATACGGATATGTAGATCTCCTACCATTGTAACCGACTCTGTGTAACCCTAGCCTCCTCCGGTGTCTATATAAACCGGAGGGCTTTAGTCCATAGGACACAACATACATTACAACAATCATACCATAGGCTAGCTTTAGGGTTTAGCCTCCTTAATCTCGTGGTAGATCTACTCTTGTACTACCCATATCATCAATATTAATCAAGCAGGACATAGGGTTTTACCTCCATCGGGAGGGCCCGAACCTGGGTAAAACATCGTGTCCCTTGTCTCCTGTTACCATCCGCCTAGACGCACAGTTCGGGACCCCCTACCCGAGATCCGTCGGTTTTGACACCGACATTGGTGCTTTCATTGAGAGTTCCTTTGTGTCGTCACCGATAGGTTCGATGGCATCTTCAACCAACGACGCGGTCCAGGGTGAGACTTTTCTCCCCGGACAGATCTTCGTATTCGGCGGCTTCGCACTGCGGGCTAATTCCCTTGGCCATCTGGAGCAGATCGAAAGCTACGCCCCTGGCCGTCAGGTCAGATTCGGAAACCTAAACTTCACGGCCGACATCCGCGGGGACTTGATCTTCGACGGGCTCGAGCCACAGCCAGGCATGCCGCACTATTGCGATGGGCATGATCTAGCTCTGTCACCGAACAGTGCCTTGGCGGTCGTACAACAATCCGCTCTGGCCCTTAGACCGGAGCCGATCGCTCAGATCGAGGACCGGTGGTTAGACACCGCCTCGGGGGCTTCAACTTCCACGGCGATGGAGCCGAACACTACCCTTGTCCCTCGCAAAGCTCGTGACTCCGAGGTGCCGGACTCCGGACCTCCCGCGCCCCTGCCAATCGAATCTGATTGGGCGCCGGTTATGGAATTCACCGCCACAGACATCTTCCAACACTCGCCCTTTGGCGACATCCTAAATTCGCTAAAGCATCTCTCGCTATCAGGAGAGTCCTAGCCGGACTAAGGCCAGGATGGTTGGGATACGGACGACGAAGAAATTCAGAGCCCACCCACCACCCACTTTGTAGCCACTATCGAAGATCTAACCGACATGCTAGACTACGACTCCGAAGACATCGACGCTATAGACGACGACGCTGGAGACGAACAAGAACCAGCGCCTACAGGGCATGGGAGGACCACCTCGTCATGCGACGTATATATGGTGGATACCCCAAAAGAGAGCGATAACGAGGACCAACGGGCCACGGCAGAAGATAACCCCGCCGACAAACAACCAAAACGGCGGCGTAGACGCCGCCCTAAGTCCCGCCTCAACAACAACAGCGCTCCTAAAGACCCCGCAATACAGCAGGGCACACAAGTGGACGACGAACATGCAGATAAGCAACTGTCCGAACAGGACGAGTCAGATAATCAGTACAGGTCCGGCAAAAACAACAGTCCGGACGACCTCATGCCGGACACGCCGCCGGAGGGTAAAAACCTTCGAAAAAGACTCGTCACCACCGCAAGAAGCTTAAAGAAGGAAAAACGGAAGCTCAAAACAGCGGAAGACACACTCAGAATGAGGTGGAGCAAAGTGCTCAAAACCGCGGATAAATATGGCAATGGCCACCAATCAAAGAGCTACCCGAAGCGCAAGCTGCTGCCAGAATTTGACGAGGAGGCCATAGAGCCCCCACAGTCAAAAAACAAAGAGGCTGCCTGGCCGGATAGACGGCCAGATGATAGGCCAAATTCTGAAAGCGGCGCTGCACATATACCGACTAATGAACCTGGAAAGACAGATGGCCCAGTCAGGTCCATTTACGGGCCAAAGAAGAAGGCCCCAGGAAGCAATGCAACACGTCAAGTGTCCGAAGATAGTGGCACACCCAAATACAGGGGTGCCGCACACCCACTATGTTTCACCAATGAGGTGCTGGACCATGAATTCCAAGCAGGATTTAAACCCATAAACATAGAGGCCTACGATGGAACAACAGACCCGGGAGTCTGGATAGAAGATTATATACTACACATACACATGGCCAGAGGAGATGATCTCCACGCCATAAAATACTTACCCCTCAAGCTCAAAGGGCCAGCCCGTCATTGGCTCAAAAGCCTCCCAGAAAACACTGTTGGAAGTTGGGAAGAGCTCGAGGACGCGTTTAGAGCAAATTTTCAAGGGACTTATGTCCGCCCTCCGGATGCAGATGATCTAAGTCACATAACTCAATAGCCCGGAGAGTCAGCGTGCAAATTCTGGAACAGGTTCCTCACCAAAAAGAACCAAATAGTCGACTGTCCGGACGCTGAAGCCTTAGCAGCTTTTAAACACAATGTCCGCGACGAATGGCTTGCCAGACACCTCGGCCAAGAGAAACCGAGGACAATGTCCGTGCTAACAAGCCTCATGACCCGCTTCTGTGTGGGAGAGGATAGCTGGCTAGCAAGATGCAGCACCAGCGACCCAAGTACATCCGAGATAAGAGATGGAAACGGAAAATCACGGCGTAGAAAAGAGCAGCGCCAGAACAAAGAGAAAAGCCCAAAGAGCACGGCAGTCAACGCCGGATTCAAAAGCTCGCGGCCAACCAACAAAACACTGCCTCTTAAGGATGACAAGGACAAGCTATCCAACTTAAACAAGATTTTGGGTCGGATATGTCAAATCCACACTACCCCCGGAAGGGCTGCAAACCACACCCATCGAGATTGTTGGGTTTTCAAACAGTCCGGCCGACTAAACGCCGAACACAAGGGGCTCGACGCGTCAAGCGAAGACGATAAACCCCACCAGCAGAGCACCGGAAAGCAAAAGACTTTCCCACAAGAGGTCAAAGCAGTAAACTCACTTCATGTGATAATACGGAAAAATAGTGCGGCACCCTCTAAAAAGAGCCTCGCACGGTCCAATCCAGCAGACCATAGAGATTGGATATCAAAACCAATAACTTTCGACCACCTGGATTATTCCAGAAGCGTTCGAAACGCAGGACGGACTGCCCTGATATTGGATCCTATAATCGACGGACTACAGATTACTCAAGTCCTGATGGACGGAGGCAGCGGCTTAAACCTGCTGTATCTAAACACAATCCGCAAGTTGGGGATAGACCCTACTAAAATTCGACACAGCCGCACTTCCTTTAAAGGAGTGACGCCAGGCCCTTACGCCAAGTGCACAGGCTCCCTATTACTAGAAGTTGTGTTCGGATCACCGAACAACTTCCGACGCGAAAAACTATTCTTTCATATCGTCCCATTTAAAAGTGGATATCAAGCGCTCTTGGGACGAGGGGCTTTTATTCATTTCAACGCCATACCGCATTACGCGTCTCTTACACTCAAGATGCCCAGTCCACGCGGCATCATTTCAGTGCGAGGGTCACTTAAAGACCCCGGACACGGACAGACGAGTCCGGCATAAGTAGGCTAGGGGTTCCCTAGCCGCACATCCCTTAACAAGGGGCTGCGCGCACAAACAACAGTGAGTCCATACAGACCCTGCTTTACTTATTTATATTTCTTCTTTCACATATACCTTTTCTTTTTTTGCACGAGTTCTTTTCAAACTAAGTTCCTCTGTTTTTATAGATGAACGATGTGCACACCCGTCCAGGATAACGGCACAACGGAGACACAGGCGCAGAGCAGTAGGGACCCGTTGCGAGGATTCTTTTCAGATTAAGACCCCGCGTAAACCTTGTTGTTATTCTCCCTTGGTTTCTTCTTATAACCAAAACGGAGCCTGACGTTTTGGCATCGGCCGCGTCAGAGGATCATGCCCGTACCTGGACACTAGGGGCTTAGGGCATTGTTCTGCCCATTATTATAAAGTCCGAGCACCTTAGGGAGTGTTCGGCGTCTTGAGTTAGGCATTATATGCATCAGCTCCGAATCATGTCTTTGGTCAAATGTTGGGTTTGCCCGGCTCCTGTGTTTTGCTGCCTTACGTTCCGTATCATCGGCTAACGCGGCACCAGGAGAACTACTGCGATTGTGCCCAGTTCGGCTGGGCGAGCACCTCAGTAGAGAAAGCCAAAAACTGACTGTCATGATATAGCGAGAGACTGGTCAACCACTCGATCGACTACCGGAATGTTTAGAATTCCCCGCTTTGACGAAGGACCGGTTCCCGGTCAGGCACACACGCGCCCTGAACTCGGAGAAGCGCGGTGCCCCAAGGGGCTATATCATAGCCCCACCCTCGAACTCCACTGGCTAAGTGAAAGTGATAAAGCATTATAGTCTGGATTGCCTCGTTTGCTACGCTACCACCTCCTTAACAGGACCGAGACGTCAGATTAAGTGTGAAAACGCGCTATTTTTGCGAACACCCCCGCACCTTATGCGTGGGGGCTGAAGCCGAAGACTGCAATCTTTCAGGTTATACAAATGTATATGTAAACGGCCGCATAGGAGATATTTTACTACTTGGGATGCACAAGTATAAAAAGCAATTATAGCATAATCATCATTTTACAAGATAAAACGTTCATTTGAACGTGACATTTTTCGAGCACTGCGACTCTATTACACGAGCGCCACGCATAACTTCCCCAAAATAGTGCTCGGCGGGTAACCGGCTTTCGTCCGAACCCTGGGCGGCAATAGCAGTGGCATCCATCTCTGTCCAATGTGTCTTCACACGGGCAACAGCCATCCGCGCGCCTTCGATGCAGGCCGGCCGCTTCATCTCCTTGACATGCGGCACCGCTCCAAGAAACTGCTGCAATAAGCCAAAATAGCTCGTCGCCTTGGGCCTCTCTGGCCAGACAAGAGCCACGATGTCAGTCATGGCAAGTCCGGATAATCTATTTAGCTCGGCCCATTCGGCCAACCGATCGGTCAACGGAAGTGAACGATCCGGACTATGGAGTTGAGACCAAAATAGCTCTTCCGTCTTGTGATCCTTCTGGCTCCGGAAGTGCTCAACGGCATCAGCCGCACTTGCCGCTAAGTCCATATACGGATCCTCCGGACCCCACACTGGCCAAGTTGAGCATACTTTTGATCCGTAAACCGGCGACACAACAGAAAAGGCTTTCCAACCGCAATATCTCCGGCCTGGCGCAGCTCCTCTTTCATAGCCCGCATTGCAGAACGGGCATCCTTGGCCTCGGCGGTGGCCTTCCCCAGGTCTTCCCGCTCCGATAAGCGCTCCTTTTCAAAAGCCTCATTGCGGTTGGCAACATCTTTTAATTTCATGGCCAATTCGGCCATCTTCTCCCTACTTAGGTAGTATGCAGCCTTTTCGGCTTTCAACTCCTCGGCCGCCCTCGAGGCAGCCGCATCACTCCTTCGGGCTTGCTCTTTAGCTTGAGCAAGTTCGGCCCGAAGGCTCTCCACAGCAGCTGCACCGTCTGTATCACAGCATATAATTATCAGAGGAGGGCTTTGACCCCCTTAATAAAGCGACTGTGGAGAACTCATTTACCTTGCGACTCGTCAAGTCGCCAGTTGACAAGTGCGATGTCCGCATCCTCCATGTCAAGTTGCCGCATTAACTCGGCAACTCCACTAGTCCGGCTAGCCCTCGGACTATCCGCCACCTGCATAGGAATGGCGACATTCATTACTTGCGATTTTGATCCTCGGCACGCTGTCATTTTCGACAACCTACCGAGTCTCAGGGGCTACTATCTATACAGGGCGCACTTTTATGTGCAAAACTATCAAAAAACAAAAGGTGCGTCATTCTTGCGTACCTCAAATCCCGCCAGCAAACTCGTAGCGGCATTACGCAATCCGCTCTCGGCGGACGAAATCCTTCCAATCACCATACGCATCAAAGCGCGGTGATCTTCTGAGATGGACGCCCTCTCAAGCAGATTCTTCAGTTCTCCCCGCCGGATACTAGTGGGCGCCAAACTCTCCAGCCCCTCCGGACTCTGGGATACCCTCCGTGACGATACTTCAGGCTCGTCTGCCCTATCTGACGGCGCAGCAGACGGAGGCGTTTCGCTCTCCATCATCTCCGGAAGAAGGTCCCCCGAAGACGAACTCATCTGAGCAGGCTGCAAATCCGAACTGCAAGATAAAAATTTCGATTACCCGCAGAAGCACAAATGGAGGTATTTTCTTACTAATGAACTCCCCTTTTCCTACTCACGGCTCGCTGGAGGGCTGATCCTTTAGAAACGATTGTACGTCCGGGTTCTCCCCGGATGCCGGACCCCCCGGTGAAGATCTCTTCCCCCGTTTAGGGGCTTTGGCCTCCGGATCTTCGGAGGCGGTCCTCTTCTCTCCCTGGAAGGAGGGGTTCTTGATCCCCCCCCTCTTCAGACGCCCCTTTGGGCGAAATAACAGCTCCCATGTTTTCCCCATCGCTCCCTTCTACGGGCACGACCTCCAACATTCTGACCAGCACGGGCTCCAGTGCGGTCTCTGGGAGGGGAGCCGGACACCTTATCAGCTTCGATCGCGCTACCCACTCCTGGTGAAGAGTAATGGGTCAGGAGGCAAACTCTAGAAAAGCAGATAAACAGAACGTCAAGATTCTGAGCTATTTACCTGAGTATCCAGGCGATTGCAGCTTAGGCCTGCGTCCTCGGTCAATTCCGGACACGCTATCCGCGGTCCGAAGAACAACTTGTACATCTCCGCGGGTGTCGCACCCATGAAGTGTTGGAGAATTCGAGGTCCCTCCGGATTGAACTCCCATAGACGGAGAGGACGGCGTTTGTAGGGCAGAAGACGCCTGATTAGCATAACCTGCATCACGATGACCAGATTGATCTCCCTCGCCTGGAGGTCTCGAATCCGGCCCTGCAAGGAGGGCATGTCTTCGGACGGCCCCCAATTGAGCCCCTAGTTGACCCACGACATCAGTCGGCGTGGAGGTCCTGGGCGGAATGAAGGTGGCGGCTTTTGCTTGCTGCCCTTCGGAGTGGTGATATAGAACCACTCCTGCTGCCACAGTCCGAGCTCCTCTTGGAAGGAGCCCTCGGGCCATGGGGCATCGGCCCTTCTGCTTATGGCCGCCCCGCCGCACTCCGCTTGACGCCCCCCGATCATCTTTGGCTCCACATTAAAGGTTTTTAGCCACAGGCCGAAGTGGGGAGTGACGCGGAGGAAGGCTTCACAAACGATAATGAATGCGGAGATATGGAGGATGGACTCCGGAGCCAAGTCGTGAAAATCCAGCCCGTAGTAGAACATGAGCCCTCTCACGAAGGGGTCTGTCGGGAAGCCTAAACCCCGACGGAGGTGGGATACGAAGACGACGTACTCACCGGGCTCGGGGGCGGGCACGGCCTGCCCTTGGGCAGGCAACCCGTGCGAAATCTCGTAGGACAGGTACTTGGCCTCACGCAGTTTTAGCACGTCCTCCTCCGTCACCGACCCTGGAGATCGGAGCCGGACATGGTTGAGAATCCGAAGCGCTTGAATCTGGGGCTCTGGGTGTTGGAACTGGGAGCAAGGAGGAGATTCGATGCGAGATTGAAGAAAAGAAACGAGCCTTGGCCCTCTTATAAAGGGCAAAAATACCAAGAGTCGTCTCCGTGACCGTTCGGGATTCACCTTCGATAGAGGAGGCGTGGCGACGGGCACGGTTGGGTTACCCACGTCCGTATTGATGAGAATCCCGGAATAAGGGGAACACGATCTCTGCTTCGACAAGACGTGCCAAGGAAACCGCTTCGCTAAACGTGCTGAGGTGGTATAGTAAAAAACGATTCAAGTAAAAGCCTGGTAGCGGTGTGATGTCATGCTGCAAAATATGTCAGCAGATGGGATTTATGTGCATTATTCTCTATACGGTGGAATGTGGAATTTATTTTGCAGAGCCGGACACTATCCTGGTGTTCATGATCTTCTTTGGATTATTCAAGGGAGGAACCCGCCTTGCAATGCCGAACATTATGCGCGCCGGACTTATCGTCATTGAAGCCTGGTTCAGGGGCTACTGAGGGAGTCCTGGACTAAGGGGTGTCCGGACAGCCGGACTATCATCGTCCGCCGGACTCCAAGACTACGAAGATACAAGATTGAAGACTCTGTCCCGTGCCCGGATGGGACTTTCCTTGGCGTGGAAGGCAAGCTTGGCGATACGGATATGTAGATCTCCTACCATTGTAACCGACTCTGTGTAACCCTAGCCTCCTCCGGTGTCTATATAAACCGGAGGGCTTTAGTCCGTTGGACACAACATACATTACAACAATCATACCATAGGCTAGCTTTAGGGTTTAGCCTCCTTGATCTCGTGGTAGATCTACTCTTGTACTACCCATATCATCAATATTAATCAAGCAGGACGTAGGGTTTTACCTCCATCAGGAGGGCCCGAACCTGGGTAAAACATCGTGTCCCTTGTCTCCTGTTACCATCCGCCTAGACGCACAGTACGGGACCCCCTACCCGAGATCCGCCGGTTTTGACACCGACATGGACCCTTTGGCCTCCCCTGTTGGGGAAGCCTTCCTCTTCCTCTCTCCCTCTTCCGGGAGAGAGTCTTCTTCCCCCTCCTCGTCTTCGGGGGAGTAGTCCGCCTCGTCGTCGGACGCCTGATTACGGGAACTCTGTCGAGTCCCTATGGCCACCTTCTTGGCCTTCTTCTCCGGCACCACGTGCGGTGCCGGAACCAGCAGCCCCGCTAAACGGGCATCCACTAGGTCTTCTGGCATGGGAGCCGGGCAGACGAGCTGCTCGGCCTTCTCCATCCATTCCTGTCAAAGCAAAAGGGAGATTGAAACCCTCTTAGAATCAATCTATTTACAACAAGTGTCCCATAAAGGGGTTGAATCACTTACCTCGTCAGCTGGATGCTGCGAGCGAAATCCGCGATCTTCCGTCGCGGATGTGGGGGCTTCGGCGCCCTTGAACAACACCCTCCAGGCGCCTTCGTACGTCGTGTCGAGGAGCCCTCTTAGCACCTGGTGCTGTTCCGGATCGAACTCCCACTGATTGAATGCCCGTTTTTGGCATGGGACGATCTGGCGGACGAGCATGACTTGGACCACATCAACGAGCCTGAGCTTCTTGTCCACCAGCTTCTGGATACAGGCTCGGAGTCCCGTCAGCTCCTTCGGATTGCCCCACAGCAAACCCTTCTCTTTCCAGGAGGTGAGCTGCGTAGGGATACCAGATCAAAACTCGGGGGCCGCCGCCCACTTAGGGTCGCGCGGCTCGGTGATATAGAACCACCCCGATTGCCACCCCTTGACGGAGTCCACAAAGGCCCCTTCGAACCAGAGGACGTTGGGCATCTTGCCCAACATGGCGCCTCCGCACTCCGCCTGCATGCCCTTCACTACCTTTGGCTTGACGTTGAAGGTCTTGAGCCACAAGCCGAAGTGGGGCCGGATGCAGAGGAGGGCCTCACACACGACGATGAACACCGAGATGTTGAGGATGAAGTTCGGCGCCTGATCGTGGAAATCCAGGCCGTAGTAGAACATGAGCCCCCGGACAAAGGGGTGAAGTGGAAAGCCCAGTCCATGGAGGAAGTGGGGAAGGAAAACGACCCTCTCGTGTGGCCCAGGGGTAGGGATGAGCTACCCCTCGTCGGGCAGCCGATGCGCAATATCGCCGGAAAGGTATCCGGCGCTGCGCAGCTTGGTGATGCGCTCCTCCTTGACGGTGGAAGCCAACCATTTGCCTCCCCCTCCAGAGTTGGTCGGGGAAGGTTGAGACGAGATGCGCGAGCTCAGGCATTAGAGCTTGAGTGCGCGGAGGTGGATAAGCGAAGGAGGAAGAAGGCGTGGGTGAAAAGGTGCATCCTTATCCCTTATATATAGGCGGGCGAAGACAATGCGCCCCCACCAGCCTAGTAAAACTCGCTTATCTCCCAAGCGCCACCATCAATGGCGCGGTTGGGTTACCCACGTCCGTATTGATGAGAATCCCGGAATAAGGGGAACACGATCTCTGCTTCGACAGGACGTGCCAAGGAAACCGCTTCGCTAAACGTGCTGAGGTGGTATAATAAAAAAATTCAAGTAAAGGCTTGGTAGCGGTGTGATGTCATGCCGCGTAATACATCAGCAGATTGGACTTGTGTACATTTATTCTCTCTACGGTGGAAAGTGGAATTTATTTTGCAGAGCCGGACACTATCCTGGTGTTCATGATCTTCTCTAGATTATTCAAAGGAGGAACCCGCCTTGCAATGCCGAACATTATGCGCGCCGGAGTCTTGGCCCTCTTATAAAGGGGAAAAATACCAAGAGTCGTCTCCGTGACTGTTCGGGATTCACCTTCGATAGAGGAGGCGTGGCGACAGGCACGGTTGGGTTACCCACGTCCGTATTGATGAGAATCCAGAAATAAGGGGAACACGATCTCTACTTCGACAAGACGTGCCAAGGAAACCGGTTCGCTAAACGTGCTGAGGTGGTATAGTAAAAAACAATTCAAGTAAAAGCCTGGTAGCGATGTGATGTCATGCCGCAAAATACGTCAGCAGATGGGATTTATGTGCATTATTCTCTCTACGGTGGAATGTGGAATTTATTTTGCAGAGCCGGACACTATCCTGGTGTTCATGATCTTCTTTGGATTATTCAAAGGAGGAACCCGCCTTGCAATGCCGAACATTATGCGCGCCGGATTTATCGTCATTGAAGCCTGGTTCAGGGGCTATTGAGGGAGTCCTGGACTAGGGGGTGTCCGGACAGCCGGACTATCATCGTCCGCCGGACTCCAAGACTACGAAGATACAAGATTGAAGACTCTGTCCCGTGTCCGGATGGGACTTTCCTTGGCGTGGAAGGCAAGCTTGGCGATACGGATATGTAGATCTCCTACCATTGTAACCGACTCTGTGTAACCCTAGCCTTCTCTAGTGTCTATATAAACCGGAGGGCTTTAGTCCGTAGGACACAACCTCCATTACAACAATCATACCATAGGCTAGCTTTAGGGTTTAGCCTCCTTGATCTCGTGGTAGATCTACTCTTGTACTACCCATATCATCAATATTAATCAAGCAGGACGTAGGGTTTTACCTCCATCAAGAGGGCCCGAACTTGGGTAAAACATCGTGTCCCTTGTCTCCTGTTACCATCCGCCTAGACGCACAGTTCGGGACCCCCTACCCGAGAAACGCCGGTTTTGACACCGACACCCCCGCTCACTACTCGGCCACACAAGGAGAAGCTTCTTCGCTCGCCCGCCCGAATCCACTTCCTCGCTGGTTCGCAGGCACCAAAAACCCCAATGGTAGAACCGACTGACACGCAGAGCCACGATTGGAATTCCCTCCCCGATGTTCTCTTGGAGCAGATCTGTAGTCGTATGGACCTACTCAGCACCGTCCGTCTGGTCGCATGCTTGGTGTCTTTGTACCGTCTACTCGTCTACAACCGGCCGGCTCTTTTCACGACACCCTGCTTGCTGATGCCCGATCCTCGCAGGTGGCCCAGACACCGACTTGACGATCCTACGGAGGTTGTCGTGGTGCCCCTCGACATGCTACCACTACCCGTCCACCTGTCCTGCATGCGCGGCCACTACTGGGCGGGCATGAAGGCCAACTAGATCGTCGTCATCCACCACACCAGTAGTCTGTGGCGTCTCGTGGATATCTACACCCAACGAGAGATCACCCTTCCATCGTTGGATACCATCGCCATCGAGCCTCGTGGCCCGCCGGACACTGCTGCCTATTACGCACGAGACACGTCAAGCTTTTGGCTCGACCTCTGTTTGCAGAAAGTTGTAATCTGCGAAGTGCCCACACCATTAGAAGACTACATGGATTACAAGCTCATTGCCTTGTTCAACATGGGATTAGTCTATCTGGAATCCGGTCGCCATACATGGTTATGGCTCATCATCAATCCTGTTGAGGCAACATTTCTGTCTGATGCTATAGTGCACGATGGCATCGTTTACGCGGTCGACGCACAGATTGGTTGCCTATACTGGTGGAATCTATCATCGTGTAATTGTTCTATCTCATCTCATCTTTACCTTATGAATACGACTGCCTGTTCATTTGTTACAAATTAAGAATGCATACATGTCCATAACCACATCATTGCTATATGTTCCTCTCATTTCCTAGATTATTATGACCGCACATGTTATTGTTAGAGTTGATATGAGAACAATTGGCATCGAATGATTGTTAGAATACATATTATGAGCATAACATCATGATTGCTATATGTTACTCTTGTTTACAAGATTTTTATAACAACGCATGTTATTGCTTAGAGTTGATATGAGAACAGTAGTAGTAAGTGCTATGGTAGAATATGAGTAGGCGCTATTGTAGCTGTTTTCCTCTCATTGTTACATGATGTTTGAACCATGACATGTTGCTAGAATATGAAAGCCATTGGCTTATTTTTTTTAACTTGGGGTATGATTATGACCACGGCATTGCAATTCTTTGTCTATGATATGTGTCACTGTTATAATAATCTTAATTCCACACATACTCTGAACATGATTGTTTATTTTTGTCCTTTTGGTCTCCAATTTGAATTGTTGCAGCAGACGCAAATGCGCTAGCCTTCATGATTCCAGGACCTGGAATCATACCAGCCGATAGGTGGTGGTTTATCGCTCTTTCAGCTGATGGCGGTCATTTGATGCTCATTCGCACGTACCAAATTGACCAAACCATTACATCAAACCACATGCAGTATAATGCATGGGGCGTTCGTGACATTGATGGCTATGGCTGCTTCATGTTCAAGAAAGATCCCAGCTCTGTTGGGCTAGGCGTATTCAACTGGAGGCGGGTTTACAGCCTCGGCAACCATTCCTTGTTCCTCGGGCTCAATTATCTGATCATCCAACCAATCATCGATCATATCACCGGTGATGATTACTGTGCTATGCAACTTCCATTCGCGAGGGGGGGCTGTGTTTACACATCATACCATGGGTTTCATGAATCACCATATCCAGAGATTCATCAACACAGCTTGTTGCCAGATAATCTTCAGTGTGTGAAAGGCGTCAAGCTTCCATGTGATGGATGGCTTTTGCAAACCCGGCATGCGGCGATGTGGTTCATGCCAACAGCAAATATGCACAACTTGATTCATGCTGATATCTAGACTGAGCCATGTAATCTGCTGCTGTAGCATGACCCTCTTTTGTTGGATATTATATGCTGTTGTTAGTTTGAAGCACTCCTCTAGTTTGAAGGATAGATACCTTCCTGGGATCAAGTTCATCCTAACTCACCTGCGTAGGATGTACTGATATATATATATATATATATATATATATATATATATATATATATATAGGGTGGGTCTATTATGATAACACCCTTTAAGACCTTATTCTGCACACCAAAAAAGCTTATTCTGATAACACCCAACCAGCCCCGCGTCAACTCCACCTAACTGCAACGGAAAAATCCACCACAGCCCCACCCCACCTAACCCACTTTCTTCCTCCGGTCAAACCCATCCAACTCCTCTCTCGCTTTCCCCACGCAACGCGCCGCACCACAGAGGCCCGTAGCGCCGGCTAGCCAAGGCCGCCGCGCCTCCTCTCATCCCCGACCACCTCCTACCCTGCGGTGGCGCCCCCACCCCCCGACCACCCCCATCTCGTGGCGGCGCCAACCACCCCCATCTCGTGGCGGCGCCAACCACCCCCACCCCGCGGCGGCGCCCCTAGCTCCCACCCCACGGCGGCGCCCGACCACCTCCCACCCCACGGCGGCGCCCCCAATCCCGACCACCCTCGCCCCGCAGCGGCGCCCCCAACTCCCATCCCACGGCGTTGCTCGACCACCTCCCACACCTCGGCAGTGCCCCCGCCCCACGCAGACACACCCATCCTATGGTGGCCTCCCCTCACCAGATTGGCCCACCTCGGCTCCCTTGCCACCGGATCAGACGTGCGCGAGGAGAAAGCCGCCTGATCCTGTGCTCGAGTCAGGTGAATCTCCTCTCCCCGCAACTTCTCCTACCTCGACATGAAGGCCGACTGTGCCGTGCCGACCGCTCCCGACGCCTTCCCCAACCAACCACCAGATCCCGATCGGCGGACAGAGCTCCCACCACTGCACCTCGTCATACCGCTGTGCACATCCGCTAGCCCGTGTAGTTCAGTTGGCGGTGCTCACCCCGTCCCACCCGGGCCGGCACACCCCGTCGCCGGATCCACACGGGTCGGCACACCCCGTCGACCTCCCCCCTAGCCATCACACGCAGCAACTCCTCCACCTCTCTTTCATGCTCGGGCGTCGCTCGAGAGCAGCTCAGTTCTTGTCCCAATGCAGCTCGGCTGCCATTGTTCTGTCTCGGGTGTGGACGTGCAGGTCTACAACCATGGACATGCAGCTCGGACGCATGCGTGTAGCGGTTCAGCGCTCGTGTACTTGCGGACTTTGGTGTTTTTGCGTGTGGGTGCAATTCGTCATCGCGGTGTGCGGTGTGCACCTGCAGTTCATGCAGGTCCTCTACACCCTCGCGCTCGCGCAGGTCCTGCTTGTCCTCAACGCCTACATCACTTCCCCTCATTTTTGAAGCCAAGGGACGCACGGGCGCCATGCACAGAGCGGTAGTTGCCCCTCTTCAACTCAAATGACTCCTCTGGGTCCTCTCCATCATGTCTGTCATGTAGCAGTGCACGCTAGTGAGCCCAATTTCTCCCCTCTTCTGCAAATGCAGTGCAATGTTGTTTTCTCTTGAGGTTTAGTGCACTGATTTGTGCAGGCAGGAAAACATAGCGTATGAGGGCTGCAGGAGATGGTGGCTACACCAGAGGCCAGACACTACAATGGCCGCGCCGCGGTCCACATGCGCCTTGGCCGCTGGACATAAAATGCATATGTGTTCATCGCCGGCGTGTAGTTCCCAAGCGACGCATCTGTAGTTTACTCAAGAAACAAAAAAGTGCAGAAGAAAAGAAACAGAGAAGTTCATTTTGTTCTTTCTTTTGGGTTGGCATTCATTTTCCCAAGCAAACGCTAAGATTCCAGTGCAGTGTGCCTTGTGTGATTCCATTGCAGTGCACTTTCATGATTTCTTATTACAAATGATCACATCTCGTTGTGTGCTCTTATCATTTTTTTAGAAGATGTTGTGTGCTCTATCAGTAGCCCGCAGCTCACGACACAGGGATTTGCAGTTCTCCACCCTGTTGCATGTGGTTTACATCTCGCCAGACAGTTGAATATGACAAAAAAATGTCATGCCGTTTGCTTCTATTCGTGTCGCGGTTCACTTTCCTCCCAA
Organism: Triticum timopheevii; assembly: GCA_963921465.1. Taxonomy (NCBI): domain Eukaryota; kingdom Viridiplantae; phylum Streptophyta; class Magnoliopsida; order Poales; family Poaceae; genus Triticum; species Triticum timopheevii. The sequence continues at coordinate 527,559,456 of OY997268.1, forward strand.
TGTGCACTGCATAGTCTTATGGACTACCATGTGTTTCGAAAGCAGCTATTTGCATCAGAACCTAAAAGTGTGCTTGGTCTTATGGACTCCTCTGTTGTACACTTGGTAAACACAAAACAAAAACATCTTAAAAAAGAAGCTCGCTTTTACATCAGATGTAGTTCACTCGCACAGTCCCAGCCGTCCACTCGCTTGGTCAATGCGCGTAAAAAAATTAATAAGTACGAAAAAACAACAAAAACTAATGAGGTTCACTTTTGATATTGTTGCGGTTCATTTCGGGAGTGTTGCGGTCCACTCTCGTTCGAAAAAAAAGTTGAGAAAAAGGCAAAAAAAACCTTGTGCGAGAAAGTTTATGTCCGACAAAAGGAAATTATGAAGTTCACTTGACTGTCTATTGCAGTGCGGTTTTCATTCGATGCAGTGCGGTTTTCTGTTGGATGACGTTCACTCGGCGATTTGGGTGTCGCAAAAGATAGAGTGTCCGCATTTCTGTAATTTTAAAACTGCTCTTAAACCATAAGGAATTAGAGGGAGTGTTCTACATGAAAAAGTTGCGTCTCATCGATATCTTTCCAACGGCGTATAATTTGAATTATTCCGACCAGCCGTTCGTAAAAAATTCGCGAAAAAACAGCCGCTACCTCTCGTAGTCAGCCGCACGTTTTTCAAAATTAACTTAAAATTGTAAGGAATCTCGAAACCATTTCAACATATGAAAGTTGCGCCTTATCCGTATCTTTCCAACGGCATATCATATGTCTCGTTTCGACAAACGGTTAGAAAACTGGAGCAAAAACAGTACCGAAAATTTCAAAAAAATTGAAAAACAGAGTTCCGCGATTTAGTAAATTTGAAACTGCTCTTAAACCGTAACGAATTACAGAAACATTTATATATGAAAAATATGCGCCTCGACGATATCTATCCAACGGCATATCATTTGCTTCATTCCGACAAGCGGTTTAGAAATAAACGCGAAAAAACGCTCGCTGCCACTCGTCATCCACCGCAAAATTTTCAAAACTGCTCTTAAACCGTGTGGAATCTCGAAAAGTGTTCAACATGTCGAAGTTGCGCCTAATCCATAGCTTTTCAACGGTATATTACACGCCTCATTCCGATAAATGGTTAAAAAATTAGAGCGAAAACAGTACCAAAAAAAGAACGCATGCAGTTTTTTTCGACACGAAGTTCACTAGTCTATATTGCAGTGCTCGTCGTCAAGAAGATGCAGTGCACTTGCGGTCAGTGTGCAGTGCGGAAGTGGTGTGCAGAACAGTTATTCTACTAAATATATATCAGTTAGGCTTCAAGTGCGTACTTGTTAGTTAAACCTATGTATAAATTATGACACTAAATATGACTAGTAAGTAGTACAGTAGCAGTACTAGTATACGTCGGTCAAATTATTTATCTTCTCCACACATTGAATTGACATGACAACACGCTGCGCGTGAGATGACACAAGAATCCCGGCGGCGTGTTCGGGTATTCTGGACATCAGATTTGGAGTACCACTTATCTGTCGAAATCTTTCATCATTCACTTAAAACAGTCGATTGATTATACATTGAGTACCATATAACTGGAATTACCGATGCAAGTCTAAGAAGGATTGGCCGGTGCTGCCGGCTGGCGCCAAGTTCGTGTTGGGAAACGTAGTAATTTCAAAAAAATTCCTACGCACACGCAAGATCATGGTGATGGCATAGCAACGAGAGGGGAGAGTATTGTCCATGTACCCTCGTAGACCGTAAGCGGAAGCGTTATGACAACACGGTTGATGTAGTCGTACGTCCTCACGATCCGACCGATCCAAGTACCGAACGTGCGGCACCTCCGAGTTCAGCACACGTTCAGCTCGATGACGATCCCCGGGCTCCGATCAAGCAAAGCGTCGGGGATGAGTTCCGTCAGCACGACGGTGTGGTGATGATGATGATGTTCTACCGGCGCAGGGATTCGCCTAAACTCCGTGATGATACGACCGAGGTGGAATATGGTGGAGGGGGCACCGCACACGGCTAAGGAACGATCCGTAGATCAACTTGTGTGTCTATGGGGTGCCCCCTGCCCCCGTATATAAAGGAGTGGAGGAGGGGGAGGGCCGGCCCTCTCTATGGCGCGCCCTAGGGGAGTCCTACTCCCACCGGGAGTAGGATTCCCCTTTTCCTAGTAGAACTAGGAACCCTTCCATGTAGTAGGAGAGAAGGAAAGGGAATAGAGAAGGAGAAGGAAGGAAGGGGGCGCCCCCCCTCCCTAGTCCAATTCGGACTAGTCCAAGGGGAGGGGTGTGGCCACCCTTTTGGCCCTTTCTCTCCTTTCCCGTATGGCCCATTGAGGCCCAATACGAATTCTCGTAACGCTCCGGTACTCCGAAAAATACCTGAATCACTCGGAACCTTTCCGAACTCCGAATATAGTCGTCCAATATATCGATCTTTACGTCTGACCATTTCGAGACTCCTCGTCATGTCCCCGATCTCATACGGGACTCCGAACTCCTTCGGTACATCAAAACTCATAAACTCGTAATATAACTGTCATCGAAACCTTAAGCGTGCGGACCCTACGGGTTCGAGAACTATGTAGACATGACCTAGAACTATTCTCGGTCAATAACCAATAGCGGAACCTGGATGCTCATATTGGTTCCTACATATTCTATGAAGATCTTTATCGGTCAAACCGCATAACAACATACGTTGTTCCCTTTGTCATCGGTATGTTTCTTGCCCGAGATTCGATCGTCGGTATCCAATACCTAGTTCAATATCATTACCGGCAAGTCTCTTTACTCGTTACGTAATGCATCATCCCACAACTAACTCATTATTCTCATTGCTTGCAAGGCTTATAGTGATGTGCATTACCGAGAGGGCCCAGAGATACCTCTCCGACAATCGGAGTGACAAAACCTAATCTCGAAATACGCCAACCCAACATGTACCTTCGGAGACACCTGTAGTACTCCTTTATAATCACCCAGTTATGTTGTGACGTTTGGTAGCACCCAAAGTGTTCCTCCGGCAAACGGGAGTTGCATAATCTCATAGTTACAGGAACATGTAAAGAAAGCAATAGCAATATACTAAACGATCAAGTGCTAGGCTAACGGAATGGGTCATGTCAATCACATCATTCTCCTAATGATGTGATCCCGTTAATCAAATGACAACTCATGTCTATGGCTAGGAAACTTAACCATCTTTGATTCAACGAGCTAGTCAAGTAGAGGCATACTAGTGACACTATGTTTGTCTATGTATTCACACATGTATTATGTTTCCGGTTAATACAATTCTAGCATGAATAATAAACATTTATCATGAAACAAGGAAATAAATAATAACTTTATTATTGACTCTAGGGCATATTTCCTTCAGTCTCCCACTTGCACTAGAGTCAATAATCTAGTTCACATCACCATGTGATTTAACACCAATATTCATATCTGTATATGATTAACACCCATAGTTCACATCGTCATGTGACCAACACCCAAAGGGTTTACTAGAGTCAATAATCTAGTTCACATCGCTTATGTGATTAACACCCAAAGAGTACTAAGGTGTGATCATGTTTTGCTCGTGAGAGAAGCTTAGTCAACGGGTCTGTCACATTCAGAGCCGTATGTATTTTGCAAATATTCTATGTCTACAATGCTTTGCACAGAGCTACTCTAGCTAATTGCTCCCACTTTCAATATGTATCCAGATTGAGACTTAAAGTCATCTGGATCGGTGTGAAAGCTTGCACCGTTGTAACTTTTTACGACGGGCTCTTTTATCACCTCCATAATCGAGAAACATGTCCTTAGTACTCACTAAGGATATTCTTGATCGTTGTCCAGTGATCTACTCTTAGATCAAAATTGTATTCCTTTGTCAAACTCAGAGCAAGGTATACAATAGGTCTGGTTCACAGCATAGCATACTTTATAGAACCTATGACTAAGGCATAGGGAATGACTTTTCATTCTCTTTCTATTTTCTGCCATGGTCGGGTCTTGAGTCTTACTCAACTTCACACCTTTGCATCACAGGCAAGAACTCCTTATTTGACTGTTCCATTTTGAACTATTTCAAAAAATTTATCAAGGTATGTACTCATTGAAAATCTTATCAAGCATCTTGATCTTTCTCAATAGATCTTCATGCTCAATATGTAAGTAGCTTTATTGAGGTCTTTCTTTTAAAGAACTCCTTTCAAACACTCCTTTATGCTTTGCAGAATAATTCTACATTATTTCCGATCAACAATATGTCATTCACATATACTTATCAAAAATGATGTAGTGCTCCCACTCACTTTCTTGTAAATACAGGCTTCACCGTAAGTCTGTACAAAACTATATGCTTTGATCAACTTATCAAAGTGTATATTCCAACTCTGAGATGCTTGCACCAGTCCATAGATGGATCGCTGGAGTTTGCACATTTTGTTAGTACCTTTAGGGTTGACAAAACCTTCTGGTTGCATCATATACAACTCTTCTTTAAGAAAACCATTAAGGAATGCAGTTTTGACATCCATTTGCCAGATTTCATAAAATGTGGCAATTGCTAACATGATTCGGACAGACTTAAGCATCACTACAGTTGAGAAAATCTCATTGTAGTCAACACCTTGAACTTGTCAAAAACCTTTTTGCGACAAGTCGAGCTTTGTAGATAGTAACACTACTATCAACGTTCGTCTTCCTCTTGAAGATCCATTTATTTCTTATGGTTTGCCGATCATCGGGCAAGTCCACCAAAGTCCACACTTTGTTCTCATACATGGATCCTATCTCAGATTTCATGGCCTCCAGCCATTTTGCGGAATCTGGGCTCATCATCGCTTCCTCATAGTTCGTAGGTTTATCATGGTCTAGTAACATGACTTTCAGAACAGGATTACCGTACCACTCTGGTGCGGACCATACTCTGGTAGACCTACGAGGTTCAGTAGAAACTTGATCTGAAGTTTCATGATCAATATCATTAGCTTCCTCACTAATTGGTGTAGTTGTCACAGGAACCGGTTCTTGTGATGAACTACTTTCCAATAAGGGAGCAGGTACAGTTACCTCATCAAGTTCTACTTTCCTCCCACTCACTTCTTTTGAGAGAAACTTCTTCTCTAGAAAGGATCCATTCTTGGCAATGAATGTTTTGTCTTCGGATCTATGATAGAAGGAGTACCCAACAGTTTCCTTTGGGTATTCTATGAAGACGCACTTCTTCGATTTAGGTTTGAGCTTATCAGGTTGAAAACCTTTTTCATATAAGCAACTCCAAACTTTAAGAAACAACAGCTTAGGTTTACTGCTAAACCATAGTTCATACGGTGTCGTCTCAACGGATTTAGATGGTGCCCTTTTAACGTGAATGCAGCTATCTCTAACGCATGACCCTAAAACGATATTGGTAAATTGGTAAGAGACATCATCGATCGCGCCATATCAAATAAAGTGCGGTTATGACGTTCGGACACACCATTACGTTGTGGTGTTCTAGGTGGCGTGAGCTGTGAAACTATTCCACATTTTTTTAATTGAAGACCAAACTCGTAACTCAAATATTCGTCTCCGCGATCAGATCGCAGAAACTTTATTTTCTTGTTACGATGATTTTTCCACTTCACTCTGAAATTCTTTGAACCTTTCAATTATTTCAGACTTATGTTTCATCAAGTAGATATACCCATATCTGCTCAAATCATCTTGTGAAGGTCGGAAAATAACGATACATTGCCACGAGCATCAACACTCATTGGATCGCATACATCGGTATGTATTATTTCCAATAAGTCAGTAGCTTGTTCCATTGTTCCGGAGAACGGAGTTTTAGTCATCTTGCCTAAAAGGCATAGTTCGCAAGCATCAAATGATTCATAACCAAGTGATTCCAAAAATCCATCTTTATGGAGTTTCTTCATGCGCTTTACACCGATATGACCCAAACGGCAGTGCCACAAATAAGTTGCACTATCATTATTAACTTTTCGTCTTTTGGCATCAATATTATGAATATGTGTATCACTACGATCGAGATCCAACAAACTATGTTCATTGGGTGTATGACCATCGAAGGTCTTATTCATGTAAACAGAATAACAATTTATTCTCTAACTTTAAATGAAAAACCGTATCACAATAAACATGATCAAATCATATTCATGCTCAATGCAAATGCCAAATAACATTTATTTAGGTTTAACACTAATCCCGAAAGTATAGGGAGTGTGCGATGATGATCATATCAATCTTGGAACTACTTCCAACACTCATCGTCACTTCACCCTTCAACTAGTCTCTGTTTATTCTGTAACTCCTGTTTCGAGTTACTAATCTTAGCAACTGAACAAGTATCAAATACTCAAGGGCTACTATAAACACTAGTAAGGCACACATCAATAACCTGTATATCAAATATACCCTTGTTCACTTTGCCATCCTTCTTATCCACCAAATATTCAGGGCATTTCCGCTTCCAGTGACCATTCCCTTTGCAGTGTAACCACTCAGTTTCAGGCTTTGGTCCAGCTTTGGTCTTCTTCACGGGAGTGACAACTTTTTTGCCATTCTACTTGAAGTTTCCCTTTCTTTCCCTTTGCCCTTTTCTTGAAACTAGTGGTCTTGTCAATCATCAACACTTGATGCTCTTTCTTGATTTCTACCTTCGTTGATTTCAATATCACGAAGAGCTCAGGAATCGTTTTCGTCATCCCTTGCATACTATAGTTCATCACGAAGTTCTAGTAACTTAGTGATGGTGACTAGAGAATTCTGTCAATCACTATCTTATCTGGAAGATTAACTCCCACTTGATTCAAGCGATTGAAGTACCCAGACAATCTGAGCACATGCTCACTAGTTGAGCGATTCTCCTCCATCTTTTAGCTATCGAACTTGTTGGAGACTTCATATCTCTCAACTCGGGTATTTGCTTGAAATATTAACTTCAATTCCTGGAACATCTCATATGGTCCATGACGTTCAAAACATCTTTGAAGTCCCGATTCTAAGATGTTAAGCATGGTGCACTAAACTATCAAGTAGTCATCATATTGAGCTAGCCAAACGTTCATAATGTCTGCATCTGCGCCTGCAATAGGTCTGTCACCTAGCGGTGCATTAAGGACATAATTCTTCTGTGCAGCAATGAGGATAAACCTCAGATCACGGATCCAATCCGCATCATTGCTACTAACATCTTTCAACACAATTTTCTCTAGGAACATATCAAAATAAACATATGAAAGCAACAACGCGAGCTATTGATCTACAACATAATTTGCAAAAATACTATCAGGTACTAAGTTCATGATAAATTTAAGTTCAATTAATCATATTACTTAAGAACTCCCACTTAGACAGACATCTCTCTAGTCATCTAAGTGACCACATGATCCAAATCAACTAAACCATAACCGATCATCACGTGAGATGGAGTAGTTTTCAATGGTGAACATCACTATGTTGATCATATCTACTATATGATTCACGCTCGACCTTTCGGTCTCCGTGTTTCGAGGCCATATCTGCATATGCTAGGCTCGTCAAACCTGAGTATTCTGTGTTTGCAAAACTGGCTTGCACCCGTTGTAGATGGACGTAGAGCTTATCACACCCGATCATCACGTGGTGTCTGGGCACGACGAACTTTGGCAACAGTGCATACTCAGGGAGAACACTTCTTGATAATGTTTAGTGAGAGATCATCTTAAAATGCTACCGTCAATCAAAGCAAGATAAGATGCATAAAGGATAAACATCACATGCAATCAATATAAGTGATATGATATGGTCATCATCATCTTGTGCTTGTGATCTCCATCTCCGAAGCACCGTCGTGATCACCATCGTCACCGGCGCGACACCTTGATCTCCATCATAGCATCGTTGTCGTTTATGCCATCTATTGCTTCTACGACTATCGCTACCGCTTAGTGATAAAGTAAAGCAATTAAAGGGCATTTGCATTTCATACAATAAAGCAACAACCATATGGCTCCTGCCAGTTGCCGATAACTTCGGTTACAAAACATGATCATCTCATAAAATAAAATATAACATCACGTCTTGACCATATCACATCACAACATGCCCTGCAAAAACAAGTTAGACGTCCTCTACTTTGTTGTTGCAAGTTTTACGTGGCTGCTACGGGCTTAGCAAGAACCGTTCTTACCTACGCATCAAAACCACAACGATAGTTTGTCAAGTTAGTGCTGTTTTAACATTCGCAAGGACCGGGCGTAGCCACACTCGATTCAGCTAAAGTGAGAGAGATAGACGCCCGCCAGCCACCTTTAAGCACGAGTGCTCGTAACGGTGAAACCAGTCTCGCGTAAGCGTACGCGTAATGTCGGTCCGAGCCGCTTCATCTCACAATACCGCCGAACCAAACTATGACATGCTGGTAAGCAGTATGACTTGTATCGCCCACAACTCACTTGTGTTCTACTCGTGCATATGACATCTACGCATAAAACCTGGCTCGGATGCCACTGTTGGGGAACGTAGTAATTTCAAAAAAAATCCTACGCACACGCAAGATCATGGTGATGGCATAGCAACGAGAGGGGAGAGTATTGTCCACGTACCCTCGTAGACCGTAAGCGGAAGCGTTATGACAACGCGGTTGATGTAGTCGTACGTCTTCATGATCTGACCGATCCAAGTACCGAACGTACGGCGCCTCCGAGTTCAGCACACGTTCAGCTCGATGATGATCCCCGGGCTCCGATCCAGCAAAGCGTCGGGGATGAGTTCCGTCAGCACGACGGCATGGTGACGATGATGATGTTCTACCAGCACGGTGCTTCGCCTAAACTCCGCAACGATATGACCGAGGTGGAATATGGTGGAGGGGGGCGCCGCACACGGCTAAGGAACAATCCGTAGATCAACTTGTGTGTCTATGGGGTGCCCCCTGCCCCCGTATATAAAGGAGTGGAGGAGGGGGAGGGCCGGCCCTCTCTATGGCACGCCCTAGGGGAGTCCTACTCCCACCGGGAGTAGGATTCCCCTTTTCCTAGTAGAACTAGGAACCCTTCCATGTAGTAGGAGTAGGAGAGAAGGAAAGGGAAGAGAGAAGGAGAAGGAAGGAAGGGGGCGCCCCCCCTCCCTAGTCCAATTCGGACTAGTCCAAGGGGAGGGGTGCGGCCACCCTTTTGGCCCTTTCTCTCCTTTCCCGTATGGCCCATTGAGGCCCAATACGAATTCCCATAACTCTCCGGTACTCCAAAAAATACCCGAATCACTCGGAACCTTTCCGAACTCCGAATATAGTCGTCCAATATATCGATCTTTACGTCTCGAGCATTTCGAGACTCCTCGTCATGTCCCCGATCTCATCTGGGACTCCGAACTCCTTCGGTACATCAAAACTCATAAACTCATAATATAACTGTCATCGAAACCTTAAGCGTGCGGACCCTACGGGTTCGAGAACTATGTAGACATGACCTAGAACTATTCTCGGTCAATAACCAATAGCGGAACCTGGATGCTCATATTGGCTCCTACATATTCTACGAAGATCTTTATCGGTCAAACCGCATAACAACATACGTTGTTCCCTTTGTCATCGGTATGTTACTTGCCCGAGATTCGATCGTCGGTATCCAATACCTAGTTCAATCTCGTTACCGGCAAGTCTCTTTACTCGTTACGTAATGCATCATCCCGCAACTAACTCATTAGTCACATTGCTTGCAAGGCTTATAGTGATGTGCATTACCGAGAGGGCCCAGAGATACCTCTCCGACAATCGGAGTGACAAAACCTAATCTCGAAATACGCCAACCCAACATGTACCTTCGGAGACACCTGTAGTACTCCTTTATAATCACCCAGTTACGTTGTGACGTTTGGTAGCACCCAAAGTGTTCCTCCGGCAAACGGGAGTTGCATAATCTCATAGTTACAGGAACATGTATAAATCATGAAGAAAGCAATAGCAATATACTAAACGATCAAGTGCTAGGCTAACGGAATGGGTCATGTCAATCACATCATTCTCCTAATGATGTGATCCCATTAATCAAATGACAACTCATGTCTATGGCTAGGAAACTTAACCATCTTTGATTCAACGAGCTAGTCAAGTAGAGGCATACTAGTGACACTATGGTTGTCTATGTATTCACACATGTATTATGTTTCCGGTTAATACAATTCACATGAATAATAAACATTTATCATGAAATAAGGAAATAAATAATAACTTTATTATTGCCTCTAGGGCATATTTCCTTCAGTTCGATCCCACGGATCAGGAGCTGATCGAGCACCTTGAGGCCAAAGTGAGTGCTGACAGCGCGAGATTTCAGTCTCTCATCGATTTGTTCATACCAACCATCGATAGCGAGCACGGCATATGCTACACCCAACCTGAGAAACTTCCAGGTAAGACACCGATCGGCCGTCTACTTGCACAAACATATTCCTTTGTTTATAGCTCTATTTTTCTTTTTAGACGCAGACTGGTGAAGCAATTACAATTTGACAGTTAATAAAAAGTGAAACAAGTGACTGCAACATGCCAAAGATGTTATGAAAATGCCAACTAGGTACACTAAAACCTGTATTCCACAATACTACAGGTATCACACTGAGTGGCCTAAGGAAGCATTTCTTCCAGCGCAATTCCAGGGCTTTAAAAGGGGCACGTGGACGCGTCGCAAGATACAGTCGGAGTGCGGCATGCACGCGATGTGGCACAAGACCGGTAATACCTTGCCGGTGATGGTCAACGGCCGGCAGACGGGCAGCAAAAAAGGTTCTGGTGCTGCACACCAACAGGAACTTCGACCAGCAGAGGACCAACTGGGTGATGCACTAATACCACCTCGGGGACCTGGAGCAAGAGAAGGAGTGGGAACTGGTCCTCTGCAAGATTCTCTACTAGACGAACACTAGGGCCAGGAGTAAAAAGATTATAAGTTAGTTTGGTATTGGTAGTTGTACTAACTTGTCGTCCGCAAGTTGGTATTGTTGTTAACGATCTTTTGGTATGAACTTGCATTTGCTTCCAACCATCATGCCGAGGGTCGGCGTGGATATAAAGCTGAATCATTTGTTTCGAAAAGAATTTTCAGGCACCTGATTTTTATTTGATGGATAGCATAAGCACCCGCCGTTCGAATTCCCAGTTCTCCAATTTTTTCGAAACAAGTCATTGCACTTATTATCACGATAAAAAACAATATCTGTGCTGCATCCCAGTTATCAGTCTGTACTTGCAGAATTCTCTCGTTTATTGAGCACGTATATTGTTTTTTCAGGTCGAGCAAGTTTCCACTGGGTTGTAGACTACCCAGGGTTGGTTTTGTTTTTAACAGGCCCAGCCCATGATGACAACAGGGCACAAAGATCCAGCACGTATCTACTGGCCTCGAGCCCACCAGTGTTAGTTATATTTTGTCTTACAACATCCGCATGCAGTTTTTTTACTGAATCAAACACACAGCCCAGTTCTATTTTCCTCTTGAAACGCATGTCCTACATCCGTTTTCTAATCTCTACCTATAGTTTTACTAGTTCATATACACGTATCATTATATTGAAAACACATAAAATTCCCTTTTCATATTTACATCCTTATCTTTGTTGTTTTTTCCCACCCAGCGCTGATTTTTTTACCACTGGTTTTCCCTTAAACTAACTCAATTGTCCCACGTCTTATTTTCTTACAAAAACAAAACGATTTTTTGGCAAATCAATAAGTTCTTAAAAAAAATGTTTATCATTTCGGGATTACAACAGTTTGGACTCCACCAAAATATGGAAAATAAGGTTGAACTTTTTGACCGTGGTCCTGGGCAGAAAATGGGTTGTAATAAATTACTTAAGAATTAGCAAATGGGCTACAAATTATAAAAAATAGCAAATGGGCTTTATGTTGTCTGCCATAGATTTGGAGGCTGACTTGTGGGCCTACTAAGTTCATGTGTACACAAGGTTTCGTAAAAAAGAAACTTAGTCAACAATCGACTCTACCAGCATCAGACCATTAGATGTCAATCTAATGGCAATCATGCTTCTTCAGTCTCTGATCTTCCTGCCCGAGCCGCCCAAACCAGCGCCGTCGGAACCGCCTGCTCCCGCCTCCCGTGGCCGGCAGTGCTGCCAGGCCATCATACTCGCATCCCTGGCCTATCTATCCCTCTACTCACCCATACCTCCTGTTATTTTCTGGCGATGGCAGCCGAACCAGTCAACCCTCGTACTCTCCACCGCGTGGGCAGCCACTACCGTGTCTTCCCCGGCTCCGTGTCGTTCCCTTCGTAGGCCTCGCCGTCATCCACCGCCCTGGTGCTCTCGGCGTGGCGTGGTCAACGATGTCCATCCAACGGTCGTAATGCTTCTTCAACCTCTGGTCTTCTTGCCCCAGCCGCCCAAAGCAGCGCCGGTCGTGCCGCATGCTCCTGCCTCCCATGGCCGGCTGTGCTGCCGCGGAGGCCTCACCGTTCCCATACTACTCCCAGCGCTGGCCAGGCCATCCCTCCACTCACCCACTCCCCCTGTTATTTTGCGGCGACGGCAGACTCACACCGCAGCCGAACCAGTGAACCCTCGTAATCCTCTCCGTGTGGGCATCCACTGCCACGTCTTCCCCGGCTCCGCGTTGTCCCCTTCCTAGGCCTCGCCGTCGTCCAACGCCGTGGTGCTCTCGGCGCGGCGTGGTCAATGTGGTCAACGACTGACTTCCATTGGACATGGACTGTACGTGGAGAGGCTGACAGCTGGGTCCACGGCAGCCACAAGGAAGTGCCTCCTTATTACGCGCAAAATAATTATTCCTCCACCTGACAGCAAGGACCCACCGGACGGGCCACCAGTATTTCACGGAAAAAACATTTCCCCCTGACTGCTGGGACCCACCGGACGGGACACCGTATTTCGTGAAAAAAAACGTTTGCCCCTGACTGCTGGGACCCACCGGACAGACCACCGTATTTTGCGAAAAAAACGCTCCCCCCGCTGTCAGCTCGGACCCATCGGAAGTGCCTCCTTATTACGCACAGAAAAATGAATACTCCTCCTGCTAGCTGGGACCCACCATGGTGGGAGGCTGACTTGTGGGCCTACTAAGTTGATGGGGACAGAGGGCTTTGTCAACTTAGTTAATATGAACGATTCTAGCTCCAGTGACCGTATGATGTCCATCCAACGACCGTCGTGCTTCTTCAATCTATGCTCTTCCTGCTCCAGCCGCTCAAACAAGCGCCAGCGGGACTACCTGCTCCTCCTCCCCGCGGCCGGTTGTGCTGCCGTGCAGGCCTCACCGCCCCACCGTACACCCATCGCTAGCCTAGCCATCCCTCTATTCACCCACACCTGTTGTTATTCTCCGGTGAGGGCAGACGAACCAGTAAACCCGCGTACAGTCGTACTCCCCTCCGCGTGGGAAACAACTGCCAAGTATTCCCTACCTCCGTGTCGTTCCCTTCCTAGGCCTCGCCGTCGTCCACCGCCCTGGTGCTCTCGGTGCGGCCTGGTCAACATGGTCAACAACCGACATGCATCTGAAGTGGACTGTACGTGGAGAGGCTGACAGCTGGGTCCACGGCCGCACGCAAGGAAATGCCTCCTTATTACGCGCAAAATAATGATTCCTCCACCTGACATCGGGGACCCACCGAAAGGGCCTCTGTATTTCGTGAAAAAAATGTTACCGCCGCTAACAACTCGGACCCACCAGCTATATCTTCGCACGCAAGGAAGTGCCTCCTTATTACGCACAAAAAAATGAATACTCCCCCTGTTAGCTGGGACCCAGTATATTGGCAGGCTGACTTGTGGGCCTACTAAGTTGACGGGGCGGAGGGCTTTGTCAACTTAGTCAATATGCACGATTCTAACTCCAGTGATCGTACGATGTCCATCCAACGGCAGTAGTGCTTCTTCAACCTCTGGTCTTCTTGCTCCAGCCGCCCAAACCAGCACCGGTCGTGCCTCGTGCTCCTACCTCCCATGGCCGGCTGCGATGCGGCGGAGGCCTCACCACCCCCTACTACTCCCACCGCTGGCCAGACCATCCCTCTACTCACCCACACCCCCTGTTATTCTGCGGCGACGGCAGCCTCACACCACAGTGAACCAGTGAACCCTTGTACTCCTCTACGCGTGGGCATCCACTGCCGCGTCTTCCCCGGCTCCGTGTCGTCCCCTTCCTAGGCCTCACCGTCGTCCACCGCCCTGGTGCTCTCGGCGCGGCGTGGTCAACATGGTCAAGGAACGGCTTCCATCGGACGTGGACTATACATGGAGAGGCTGACAGCTGGGTCCACGGCCACAGCAAAGAAGTGCCTCCTTATTATGCGCAAAATAATTATTCCTCCACCTGACAGTAGGGACCCACCGGATGGGCCATCGTATTTCGTGAAAAAATGTTTCCCCCCTGACTGCTGGGACCCACCAGCTACATCTTCGCATGCAAGGAAGTGTGTCCGGGCAAGAAAAAACTATTCGCCCCCCTGACTGCTGGGACCCACCAGCTATATCTTCGTAGGCAAGGAAGTGCCTGACAGTCGGGACCCACCTGGTCGAAGCGTACGTAGCGTTGTCATTCTGGTCGCGAACGTGTACGTACATATATACTAGTGGATGTAGAGGTGTGCACGTGTAGTAGTAGAGGCGCGCACGTAGCATGTACACGTGCGTACAGCAGCCAGGGTGCAAGAAAGAAAATACGGCCACGTATGTGTACATACGGGCGGGGTCTCGAATGCCTACTCGCGGATACGTACGGCGAGGGCTCGTGTACATGGCTTGGTCGGAACGGAGAAACAGCGTCGTCGTCGTGTTCATGGGGAGGCAACGGAATGCATCGTGTTCATGGGGAGGAAACGGAATGTGTCATGTTCATTGGGAGGCAACGGTGAAGGAAATATGCCCTAGAGGCAATAATAAAGTTATTATTTATTTCCTTATATCATGATAAATGTTTATTATTCATGCTAGAATTGTATTAACCGGAAACATAATACATGTGTGAATATATAGACAAACAGTGTCACTAGTATGCCTCTACTTGACTAGCTTGTTAATCAAAGATGGTTATGTTTCCTAACCATGAACAAGGAGTTGTTATTTGATTAACAAGATCACATCATTAGTTGAATGATCTGATTGACATGACCCATTCCGTTAGCTTAGCACCCGATCGTTTAGTATGTTGCTATTGCTTCCTTCATGACTTATACATGTTCCTATGACTATGAGATTATGCAACTCCCGTTTACCGGAGGAACACTTTGTGTGCTACCAAACGTCACAACGTAATTGGGTGATTATAAAGGTGCTCTACAGGTGTCTCCAAAGGTACTTGTTGGGTTGGCGTATTTCGAGATTAGGATTTGTCACTCCGAATGTCGGAGAGGTATCTCTGGGCCCTCTCGGTAATGCACATCACTTAAGCCTTGCAAGCATTACAACTAATGGGTTAGTTGCGAGATGATGTATTACGGAACGAGTAAAGAGACTTGCCGGTAACGAGATTGAACTAGGTATTGGATACCGACGATCGAATCTCGGGCAAGTAACATACCGAAGACAAAGGGAACAACGTATGTGGTTATGCGGTCTGACCGATAAAGATCTTCGTAGAATATGTAGGAACCAATATGGGCATCCAGGTCCCGCTATTGGTTATTGACCAGAGACATGTCTCGGTCATGTCTACATTGTTCTCGAACCGTAGGGTCCGCACGCTTAAGGTTTCGATGACAGTTTTATTATGAGTTTATGTATTTTGATGTACTTAAGGTTGTTCGGAGTCCCGGATGTGATCACGGACATGACGAGGAGTCTCGAAATGGTCGAGACATAAAGATTGATATATTGGACGGATATATTTGGACACCGGAAAGGTTCCGGATGAGATTGGGATCATATCGGAGTTCCGGGAGGTTACCGGAACCCCCCGGTAAGTATATGGGCCTTATTGGGCCTTATTGGGCCTTAGTGGAAGGGAGGAAGAAGGAGCAAAGGAGGGGGCGCCCCCCCCCCCCAAGCCCAATCTGAATTGGGAGGGCCCCCCCCTTTCCTTCTTCCCTCCCCTCTCTTCCTTCCCTCTCCTACTCCTAATAGGAAAGGGGGGCCAAACCTACTTGGAGTATGTTTGCCCCCCCTAGGGCGCGCCTCCCCTCTTGGCCGGCCCCCTCCTCCTCTCCTCCTTTATATACGGGGGCGGGGGCACCCCATAGACACACAAGTTGATCATCGTGATCGTTCCTCAGCCGTGTGCGGTGCCCCCTCCACGATATTACACCTTGGTCATATTGTAGCGGTGCTTAGGCGAAGCCCTGCGACAGTTGAACATCAAGATCGTCACCACACCGTCGTGCTGACAGAACTCCTCCCCGTACCTCTGCTGGATCGGAGTTCGGGGTGCATCGAGTTGTACGTGTGTCAAGAACTCAGAGGTGCCGGAGTAACGGTGCTTGGATCGGTTGGACCGGGAAGACGTACGACTACTTCCTCTACGTTGCGTCAATGCTTCCGCTTCGGTCTACGAGGGTACGTAGACAACACTCTCCCCTCTTGTTGCTATGCATCACCATGATCTTGCGTGTGCGTAGGAAATTTTTTGAAATTACTACGTTCCCCAACAGTGGCATCCGAGCCTAGGTTTTATGGTTTGATGTTATATGCACGAGTAGAACAAAAGTGAGTTGTGGGCGATATAAGTCATACTGCTTACCAGCATGTCATACTTTGGTTCGGCGGTATTGTTGGATGAAGCGGCCTGGACCAACGTTACGTGTACGCTTACGCGAGACTGGTTTTACCACCGTGCTTTGCACACAGGTGACTAGCGGGTGTCAGTTTCTCCAACTTTAGTTGAACCGAGTGTGGCTACGCCCGGTCCTTGCGAAGGTTAAAACAGCATCAACTTGACAAACTATCGTTGTGGTTTTGATGCGTAAGTGAGATTGGTTCTTGCTTAAGCCCGTAGCAGCCACGTAAAACTTGCAACAACAAAGTAGAGGACGTCTAACTTGTTTTTGCAGGGCATGTTGTGATGTGATATGGCCAAGACATGATGCTATATTTTATTGTATGAGATGATCATGTTTTGTAACCGAAGTTATCGGCAACTGGCAGGAGCCATATGGTTGTCGCTTTATTGTATGAAATGCAAACGCCCTGTAATTGCTTTACTTTATCACTAAGCGGTAGCGATAGTCGTAGAAGCAATAGATGGCGTAAACGACAACGATGCTACGATGGAGATCAAGGTGTCGCGCTGGTGACGATGGTGATCATGATGGTGCTTCGGAGATGGAGATCACAAGCACAAGATGATGATGGCCATATCATATCACTTATATTGATTGCATGTGATGTTTATCCTTTATGCATCTTATCTTGCTTTGATTGACGGTAGCATTTTAAGATGATCTCTCACTAAAAATTATCAAGAAGTGTTCTCCCTGAGTATGCACCGTTGCCAAAGTTCGTCGTGCCCAGACACCACGTGATGATCGGGTGTGATAAGCTCTACGTCCATCTACAACGGGTGCAAGCCAGTTTTGCACACGCAGAATACTCAGGTTAAACTTGACGAGCCTAGCATATGTAGATATGGCCTCGGAACACGGAGACCGAAAGGTCGAGCGTGAATCATATAGTAGATATGATCAACATAAGATGTTCACCATTGAAAACTACTCCATCTCACGTGATGATCGGTTATGGTTTAGTTGATTTGGGTCACGTGATCACTTAGATGACTAGAGAGATGTCTGTCTAAGTGGGAGTTCTTAAGTAATATGATTAATTGAACTTAAATTTATCATGAACTTAGTACCTGATAGTATCTTGCTTGTCTATGTTGATTGTAGATAGATGGCCCGTGCTATTGTTCCGTTGAATTTTAATGCGTTCCTTGAGAAAGCTAAGTTGAAAGATGATGGTAGCAACTACGCGGACTGGGTCCATAACTTGAGGATTATCCTCATTGCTGCACAGAAAAATTACGTCCTGGAAGCACCGCTGGGTGCCAGGCCTGCTGCTGATGCAACTGACGATGTTAAGAACGTCTGGCAGAGCAAAGCTGATGACTACTCGATAGTTCAATGTGCCATGCTTTACGTCTTAGAACTGGGACTTCAATGACGTTTTGAACGTCATGGAGCATATGAGATGTTCCAGCAGTTGAAGTTAATATTCCAGAAGAATGCCCGGATTGAGAGATACGAAGTCTCCAATAAGTTCTATAGCTGCAAGATGGAGGAGAATAGTTCTGTCAGTGAGCACATACTCAAGATGTCTGGGTATTGTAATTACTTGATTCAACTGGGAGTTACTCTTCCGGATGATAGCGTCATTGACAGAATTCTCCAATCACTTCCACCAAGCTACAAGAGCTTCGTGATGAACTATAATATGCAAGGGATGGATAAGACGATTCTCGAGCTCTTCGCAATGCTAAAGGCTGCGGAGGTAGAAATCAAGAAGGAGCATCAAGTGTTGATGGTCAACAAGACCACTAGTTTCAAGAAAAAGGGCAAAGGGAAGAAGAAGGGGAACTTCAAGAAGAACAGCAAACAAGTTGCTGCTCAAGAGAAGAAACCCAAGTCTGGACCTAAGCCTGAAACTGAGTGCTTCTACTGCAAGCAGACTGGTCACTGGAAGCGGAACTACCCCAAGTATTTGGCGGATAAGAAGGATGGCAAGGTGAACAAAGGTATATGTGATATACATGTTATTGATGTGTACCTTACTAGAGCTCGCAGTAGCACCTGGGTATTTGATACTGGTTCTGTTGCTAATATTTGCAACTCGAAACAGGGACTACGGATTAAGCGAACACTAGCAAAGGACGAGGTGACGATGCGCGTGGGAAATGGTTCCAAAGTCGATGTGATCGCGGTCGGCACGCTACCTCTACATCTACCTTCGGGATTAGTATTAGACCTAAATAATTGTTATTTGGTGCCAGCGTTGAGCATGAACATTATATCTGGATCTTGTTTGATGCGAGACGGTTATTCATTTAAATCAGAGAATAATGGTTGTTCTATTTATATGAGTAATATCTTTTATGGTCATGCACCCTTGAAGAGTGGTCTATTTTTGATGAATCTCGATAGTAGTGATACACATATTCATAGTGTTGAAGCCAAAAGATGCAGAGTTGATAATGATAGTGCAACTTATTTGTGGCACTGCCGTTTAGGTCATATCGGTGTAAAGCGCATGAAGAAACTCCATACTGATGGTCTTTTGGAACCACTTGATTATGAATCACTTGGTACTTGCGAACCGTGCCTCATGGGCAAGATGACTAAAACACCGTTCTCCGGTACTACGGAGAGAGCAATAGATTTGTTAGAAATCATACATACAGATGTATGTGGTCCGATGAATGTTGAGGCTCGTGGCGGATATCGTTATTTTCTCACCTTCACAGATGATTTAAGCAGATATGGGTATATCTACTTGATGAAGCATAAGTCTGAAACGTTTGAAAAGTTCAAAGAATTTCAGAGTGAAGTTGAAAATCATCGTAACAAGAAAATAAAGTTTCTACGATCTGATCGTGGAGGAGAATATTTGAGTTACGAGTTTGGTCTACACTTGAAACAATGCGGAATAGTTTCGCAACTCACGCCACCCAGAACACCACAGCGTAATGGTGTGTCCGAACATCGTAATCGTACTTTACTTGATATGGTGCGATCTATGATGTCTCTTACAGATTTACCGCTATCGTTTTGGGGTTATGCTTTAGAGACGGCCACATTCACGTTAAATAGGGCACCATCAAAATCCGTTGAGATGACACCTTATGAACTATGGTTTGGCAAGAAACCAAAGTTGTCGTTTCTTAAAGTTTGGGGCTGCGATGCTTATGTGAAAAAGCTTCAACCTGATAAGCTCGAACCCAAATCGGAGAAATGTGTCTTCTTAGGATACCCAAAGGAGACAGTTGGGTACACCTTCTATCACAGATCCGAAGGCAAGACATTCGTTGCCAAGAATGGATCCTTTCTAGAGAAGGAGTTTCTCTCGAAAGAAGTGAGTGGGAGGAAAGTAGAACTTGATGAGGTAACTGTACCTACTCCCTTGTTGGAAAATAATACATCACAGGAACCGGTTTCTGTGACGTCAAAACCAACTAGTGAGGAAGTTGATGATGATGATCATAGAACTTCAGATCAAGTTAATACAGAACCTCGTAGGTCAAACAGAGTAAGATCCGCACCAGAGTGGTACGGTAATCCTATTCTGGAAGTCATGCTACTAGATCATGATGAACCTACAAACTATGAAGAAGCGATGGTGAGCCCAGATTCCGCAAAATGGCTTGAAGCCATGAAATCTGAGATGGGTTCCATGTATGAGAACAAAGTATGGACTTTAGTTGACTTGCCCGATGGTCGGCAAGCAATTGAGAATAAATGGATCTTCAAGAAGAAGACTGACGCTGACGGTAATATTACTGTCTACAAAGCTCGACTTGTTGCAAAATGGTTTCGACAAGTTCAAGGGGTTGACTACGATGAGACCTCACCCGTAGCGATGCTTAAGTCTGTCCGAATCATGTTAGCAATTGCTGCATTTTATGATTATGAAATTTGGCAAATGGATGTAAAAACTGCATTCCTGAATGGATTTCTGGAGGAAGAGTTGTATATGATGCAACGAGAAGGTTTTATCAATCCAAAGGGAGCTAACAAAGTGTGCAAGCTCTAGCGGTCCATTTATGGACTGGTGCAAGCCTCTCCGAGTTGGAATAAACGTTTTGATAGTGTGATCAAAGCATTTGGGTTTATACAGACTTTTGGAGAAGCCTGTATTTACAAGAAAGTGAGTGGGAGCTCTGTAGCATTTCTAATATTATATGTGGATGACATACTATTGATTGGAAATGATATAGAATTTCTGGATAGCATAAAGGGATACTTGAATAAAAGTTTTTCAATGAAAGACCTTGGTGAAGCTGCTTACATATTGGGCATTAAGATCTATAGAGATAGATCAAAACACTTAATTGGACTTTCACAAAGCACATACCTTGACAAAGTTTTGAAGAAGTTCAAAATGGATCAAGCAAAGAAAGGGTTCTTGCCTGTATTGCAAGGTGTGAAGTTGAGTAAGACTCAAAGCCCGACCACTGCAGAAGATAGAGAGAAAATGAAAAATGTTCCCTATGCTTCAGCCATAGGCTCTATCATGTATGCAATGCTGTGTACCAGACTTGATGTGTACCTTGCTATAAGTTTAGCAGGGAGGTACCAAAGTAATCCAGGAGTGGATCACTGGACAGCGGTCAAGAACATCCTGAAGTACCTGAAAAGGACTAAGGATATGTTTCTCGTATATGGAGGTGACAAAGAGCTCATCGTAAAAGGTTACGTTGATGCAAGCTTTGACACTGATCCGGATGATTCTAAATCGCAAACCGGATATGTGTTTACATTAAACGGTGGAGCTGTCAGTTGGTGCAGTTCGAAGCAAAGCGTCGTGGCAGGATCTACGTGTGAAGCGGAATACATAGCTGCTTCGGAAGCAGCCAATGAAGGAGTCTGGATGAAGGAGTTCATATCCGATCTAGGTGTCATACCTAGTGCATCGGGTCCAATGAAAATCTTTTGTGACAATACTGGAGCGATTGCCTTAGCGAAGGAATCCAGATTTCACAAGAGAACCAAGCACATCAAGAGACGCTTCAATTCCATCCGGGATCTAGTCCAGGTGGGAGACATAGAGATTTGCAAGATACATGCGGATCTGAATGTTGCAGACCCGTTGACTAAGCCTCTTCCACGAGCAAAACATGATCAACACCAAGACTCCATGGGTGTTAGAATCATTACTATGTAATCTAGATTATTGACTCTAGTGCAAGTGGGAGACTGAAGGAAATATGCCCTAGAGGCAATAATAAAGTTATTATTTATTTCCTTATATCATGATAAATGTTTATTATTCATGCTAGAATTGTATTAAACGGAAACATAATACATGTGTGAATATATAGACAAACAGAGTGTCACTAGTATGCCTCTACTTGACTAGCTTGTTAATCAAAGATGGTTATGTTTCCTAACCATGAACAAGGAGTTGTTATTTGATTAACAAGATCACATCATTAGTTGAATGATCTGATTGACATGACCCATTCCGTTAGCTTAGCACCCGATCGTTTAGTATGTTGCTATTGCTTCCTTCATGACTTATACATGTTCCTATGACTATGAGATTATGCAACTCCCGTTTACCGGAGGAACACTTTGTGTGCTACCAAACGTCACAACGTAACTGGGTGATTATAAAGGTGCTCTACAGGTGTCTCCAAAGGTACTTGTTGGGTTGGCGTATTTCGAGATTAGGATTTGTCACTCCAAATGTCGGAGAGGTATCTCTGGGCCCTCTCGGTAATGCACATCACTTAAGCCTTGCAAGCATTACAACTAATGAGTTAGTTGCGATATGATGTATTACGGAATGAGTAAAGAGACTTGCCGGTAACGAGATTGAACTAGGTATTGGATACTGACGACCGAATCTCGGGCAAGTAACATACCGATGACAAAGGGAACAACGTATGTGGTTATGCGGTCTGACCGATAAAGATCTTCGTAGAATATGTAGGAACCAATATGGGCATCCAGGCCCCGCTATTGGTTATTGACCAGAGACATGTCTCGGTCATGTCTACATTGTTCTCGAACCGTAGGGTCCGCACGCTTAAGGTTTCGATGACAGTTTTATTATGAGTTTATGTATTTTGATGTACCGAAGGTTGTTCGGAGTCCCGGATGTGATCACGGACATGACGAGGAATCTCGAAATGGTCGAGACATAAATATTGATATATTGGACGGATATATTTGGACACCGGAAAGGTTCCGGATGAGATTGGGATCATACCGGAGTTCCGGGAGGTTACCGGAACCCCCCGGTAAGTATATGGGCCTTATTGGGCCTTAGTGGAAGGGAGGAAGAAGGAGCAAAGGAGGGGGCGCCCCCCCCCCCAAGCCCAATCCGAATTGGGAGGGGGGCCGGCCCCCCCTTTCCTTCTTCCCTCCCCTCTCTTCCTTCCCTCTCCTACTCCTAATAGGAAAGGGGGGCCAAACCTACTTGGAGTAGGTTTGCCCCCCCTAGGGCGCACCTCCCCTCTTGGCCGGCCCCCTCCTCCTCTCCTCCTTTATATACGGGGGCGGGGGCACCCCATAGACACACAAGTTGATCATAGTGATCATTCCTCAACCGTGTGCGGTGCCCCCCTCCACGATATTACACCTCGGTCATATTGTAGCGGTGCTTAGGCGAAGCCCTGCGACAGTTGAACATCAAGATCGTCACCACGCCATCGTGCTGACAGAACTCCTCCCCGTACCTCTGCTGGATCGGAGTTCGGGGTGCGTCATCGAGTTGTACGTGTGTCAAGAACTCAGAGGTGCCGGAGTAACGGTGCTTGGATCGGTTGGACTAGGAAGACGTACGACTACTTCCTCTATGTTGCGTCAATGCTTCCGCTTCGGTCTACGAGGGTAAGTAGACAACACTCTCCCCTCTCGTTGCTATGCATCACCATGATCTTGCGTGTGCGTAGGAAAATTTTTGAAATTACTACGTTCCCCAACAAACGGAACACGTGGGAGCCAACCGGCTGGGTCGGCACGGAATGCATGGTCGTGTCCATCGGGAGGGCTTGAACAGATCAGGCGATGGAAACGAGGCCTGGCGTACCGCAGAATGGAGGAAACGGACCTCCTACATTTGGAACGGGGTCCTATTGATCGGGAGGGGTGTGGCGTACCGCAAAACGGAGGAAACGGACCTCCTACTGTCAAAATGGGGGTCCTGTTGATCGGGAGGGGTGTGGCGTACCGCAAAACGGACGAAACAGACCTCCTACGATCGAAACGGGGGTCCTGTTAATCGGGAGGGGTGTGGCGTACCGCAAAACGAACGAAACGGACTTGTGTTGGAGCGCTACGGTCAAAACGGGGTCCTGTTCATCGGGAGGGGTGTGGCTAAACCCGGGCATGGGCAGCCCGGCCCGATGACCCGGCCCGAGCCCGGCCCGAAAAACCCGGGCCGGGCCGGGCCGGGCTTCACATTCGGGCCAGGCTCGGGCTTCATTTTGTAGCCCGAAAGATAGTTCGGGCCGGGCTCGGGCTTCAATTTTTCCGTATCTCGGGCCGGGCTTTCGGGCTTCGGGCCGGGCTTGCACGTGCGCGTACTAAAAAACAGCATTCGGGCCGGGCTTTCGGGCTTCGGGCTTGATTTCGGGCCGGGCTCGGTCTTGAAAATATGGAGTATTTCGGGCTTCGGGCCGGGCTCGGGCTTGAGAAATGAAGGTCGGGATTTTATAAGCCCGACCCAAAACCCGTCCCGACCCGACGTTTGCCAGGTTTAGGTGTGGCGTACCGCAAAACGGGACTCCACGGGATACTGTTCATCTCCACCGTCGACCTCCTCCAGCCTCCACGGGCTATCGTCGACCTCCTCCAGCCTCCACGGGCTCCTGTTCATCCAGCCTCCACCGCGCAATACTCCACCGGCTACTGTTCAACCACCCCTCCACGGGCACCCCTCCACCGTCTACTGTTCATCCAGCCCTCCACACCACGGGGTCCTGTTCAACCACCCCTCCACGGCCACCCCTCCATCATCTACTGTTCATCCAGCCCTCCACACCACGGGGTCCTGTTCATCCAGAGGCAACGCCACCGCTCACTGCTCATCCAACCCCCCCCCCCCCCCCCCGCGACGCTCACTGTTCATCCAATCGATCAGCTTCAGTTAGCAGCAGTAGCGAAGGAATCGCTCGATCGGGTTTAGTTAACAGCCATCGATCGGTCGCTCGGGTTCAGTAACGCGTAGCCTGTAGTGCAATCGCTCGGGTTCAGTTAGAGCCCAAAGACGCCTCGCTCAGGTTCAGTTAGAGCCAACGCCTCGCACACACGCGTGTACGTGTACGAGAGAAACGCGCATCGCTCGGCCCCCGACCTCCCACCGTAACCGGCAACTCCCCGAAATTTTCCTCCCCCTCGCTTCTACCACGGTTTTTTCCGTCATGGACGCCCCAAAGAATGTCATGCAGCTGCATCTCCGGCCCGCCCAGGACGAAAAGCCCATTTTCTGTCATGATTCTTTGTCATAGAAGTAGGAGCCCACCACATCTATGATGATACCAGGTTTTGTCACAATTATCGTCATAGAAGTGTCATGTGTATGACAGAAAAAAAATTCATTCGGCCCAAAATGTCACGGATGTGTCTCTTTTTTGTAGTGCTTACTTTTACCAGTGTCAACAAATGTGATATGACTTTTATCAGATGGGCGAAGGGTTGAATCCATCAGAAGACTTAGATCACCAGTCATGTGGTTGGTGCAGCCACTATCCATAATCCATTGTGAAGCTTGAGGTGTCATAGCCTACAGTACAGTTTGGGGGATAGGCTTCACCAAGAGAGTTGTGAAGCAGAAACATTTGACGAACAAGCAGAACATAGAAGTTCAGATCTTGGTTAGGATAGATAGGATGAGTGTCAAGGAATCCCGGGATAAAATACATAGTAAGACCATTTGGACATTTTGTCTTGCGTCCCACAAGATGTTTAAGGTCCCCAGCATAAGCATCAGACGCCTTTGATTTCCGGCTGGAGACCTTTCCCTGCAAAAGAGAGTTAAGTTTTCTTAACCACCCACATCTTCAGGGGTGGCTTAGAAGCAATGAGTCTAAGTGCAGCATCTGAGAACTTCGGCTTTGGAGCCCTAGCAAATAGCCTTGCAGGAGGAGAATAATACTCATAATAATAAGCAGAAATGTTCTTAGACTTATGAACATAGCGGTTTGATGAAACACGCTCATATTCAAAGGTCTGAGTATGATTTCCCTGCAAAACATTGGCGTTAGGGTGACTCAGGTGAGTCCTCTGTCTATATGAAGCCTTTGGACCATATGAAGCCTTTGGTCTGGGGTTTGTCTTCTTCCTAGGTCGTGTCATGACGGCATTCACGGGAAGACTTTCTAGACAACGCTTGGGTTCCCAGATCTTCTTAAGAGGTGGTCCATTCCTGCAGTTAGTACCAATATACCTGGCAAACACTTCACCATTCTCATTCCTGAACAGTTTATAGTTTGCATCAAAGGATTGATCAATGATAATTGGGTTAGCACTAGTGAAGCCAGATAAGGTAGATGGATCTACTGAAGGTCCCTTAGCAGCAACCCATGTGGTTTTGGGGTACTGCTCAGACATCCAGTAAGAACCATCAACATTCATATTCCTCTTGAACCCAACACTCTCTTTCCTAGGGTTTCCGTTCAGAATTTGCTTTTTAAGGACATCACATAGTGTTTGATGCCCTTTGAGACTTTTGTACATTCCTGTCTCAAGTAATGACTTCAACCTGGCATTCTCATTGGCAATAGTAGTGGTATCCTCAGCTAAGGGGTTAGTTACCACATTAGCAGTTGAAGATATTGCAACAGTAGCAGCAGTTGAACATTCAGCAACAGAGACAGCGTTATCACACTCAATAAATTTTAGGCATGGTGGTTCAAATCCTTCCTGAGCGGAACTGATCTGTTGAGCGCGAAGTGACTCGTTCTCCTTTTGAAGATCTTCATAAGCCGACTCAATTTCTCAAGCTCTTGCTTCCTTTGAAGATAATCATAGGAGAGCTTTTCATGAGAAGTTGAGAGCGATTCATGACGACTTTCAAGTTCCTCGTACTTAACATGAAGATTTTTAATGTCTTCAATTAAGGACTGAGTCCGGGTCATTTCCGCGTCCAACAGGTCATCGCTTTTGTCTAGCAACTTTTGAATATGTTCCATGGCATTCTGTTGTTCAGCTGCAATTTTAGCAAGTGTTTTGTAGCTAGGTTTCGATTCACATTCAGAGTCATCTTCACTTGATGTTTGAAAGTAAGCATCGCGTGAGTTTACCTTGGCACCACATGCCATGAAGCAGTAGGTGGGAGCAGAGTCATCCTCATCCTTGGCATCAGCGTTGGTGACGAGGCCATTGTCTTCAGTGTTGAAGATGGACTTGGTGACGTATGCAGAAGCTAGAGCCAGGCTTGCTACTCCAGAATCAGATTCCTCTTCAGACTCCACCTCTGCCTCCTCAGATGCAGACTCCTCCTCTGAATCCATCTCCTTGCCAACAAAAGCACGAGCCTTGCTTGATGAGCTCTTCTTGTGTGATGAAGACTTTGATGAAGACTTGGAAGAAGACTTTGAGGATTTCTTCTTCTTCTTGTCATCAGAATCATATTCCTTGCTCTTCTGCTTCTTCTTTGTCTCATTGTCCCACTGTGGACACTCAGAGATGTAGTGACCAGGTTTCTTGCACTTGTGACAGGTTCTCTTCTTGTGATCACGAGAGGAAGCTTCATCATTTCTTGAGCTGGATCTTGAAGACTTTCTGAAGTCTTTCTTCTTGGCGAACTTCTGGAACTTCTTCACAAGAATAGCAAGCTCCTTTCCAATGTCTTCAGGATCCCCAGAACTGCAGTCAGATTCTTCTTCAGATGAGGAGACAGCCTTTGCCTTCAAAGCGCGAGTACGGCCATAGTTTGGACCATAGATATCTCTTTTCTCAGATAGCTGGAACTCATGTGTGTTGAGCCTGTCAAGTATGTCAGACAGATCGAGAGTCTTGAAGTCAAGGCGCTCTTGAATCATCAGGGCCAGTGTGTCAAATGAGCTGTCAAGAGATCTCAGAAGTGTCTTGACGATTTCGTGCTTGGTGATCTCAGTGGCGCCGAGTGCATGAAGCTCATTGGTGATATCAGTGAGACGATCAAATGTGAGCTGGACATTCTCATTGTCATTTTTCTTGAAGCGGTTGAAGAGATTGCAAAGAACACTGATCCTTGAATCTCTGTGTTGAGACACCTTCATTAACCTTGGAGAGCCAGTCCCAGACTAGCTTCATAGTTTCCAGAGCACTCACAAGACCATACTGCCCTTTGGTCTGATGACCACAGATGATGTTCTTGGCAGTTGAGTCCAGTTGGATGAACTTCTTGACATCAGCAGGAGTAACACCTTCACCGGCCTTGGGAACGCCGTTCTTGACGACATACCAGAGATCGACGTTAATGGCTTCAAGATGCATACGCATCTTATTCTTCCAGTAGGGGTAATCAGTACCATCGAAGACAGGGCACGCAACGGAGACTTTGATTATCTCTGTAGTCGACATAGCTAAACTCCAGGTGGTTAAACCGAATCACACAGAACAAGGGAGCACCTTGCTCTGATACCAATTGAAAGTGCTAGTATTCGACTAGAGGGGGGTGAATAGGCGATTTTTATGAAAGTCTTCAAAACAGGGGTGTTCTGAAGACAAACAATGGAAATGAACCTATTGATATGCAGCGGAAGATAGACTACACTAGACAAGCCATAGTCAAGTAAGCAATGTAGTCAAAGCACAAAGACTGTCAGCAGCTAGGTAGTATGGATCAGAATAGAAGATAGTATGAAGCCAAACAGACAACAGTCTTCACACAGTGAAGTCAATCAGATCAGGCAAGTAGGCAAAGACTTCATGAAGACAAACTGTAAGTAAGATGAGAGAGGTAGGGTAGAACCAGTTGCTCGGAGAGGACAAGGGATTTGTTGGACTAGTTCCAGTTGCTGTGACAACTGTATGTCTGGTTAGGAAGGCTGAGATTGAACTCAGAAGACCGTGTCTTCACCTTATTCCCCTTGAGCTAAGAACACTTAGTCCTCGCCCAATCACTCTGGTAAGTTGTCGGTGTCAAAACCGGCGGATCTCGGGTAGGGGGTCCCGAACTGTGCGTCTAGGCGGATGGTAACAGGAGACAAGGGACACGATGTTTTACCCAGGTTCGGGCCCTCTTGATGGAGGTAAAACCCTACGTCCTGCTTGATTAATATTGATGATATGGGTAGTACAAGAGTGGATCTACCACGAGATCAAGCAGGCTAAACCCTAAAGCTAGCCTATGGTATGATTGCTGTAATGTATGTTGTGTCCTACGGACTAAAGCCCTCCGGTTTATATAGACACCGGAGGAGGCTAGGGTTACACAGAGTCGGTTACAATGGTAGGAGATCTACATATCTGTATTGCCAAGCTTGCCTTCCACGCCAAGGAAAGTCCCATCCGGACACGGGATGGAGTCTTCAATCTTGTATCTTCGTAGTCTTGGAGTCCAGCGGACGATGATAGTCCGGCTGTCCGGACACCCCCTAGTCCAGGACTCCCTCAGTAGCCCCTGAACCAGGCTTCAATGACGATAAGTCCGGCGTGCATAATGTTCGGCATTGCAAGGCGGGTTCCTCCCTTGAATAATCCAGAGAAGATCATGAACACCAGGATAGTGTCCGGCTCTGCAAAATAAATTCCACATTCCACCGTAGAGAGAATAATGCACATAAATCCAATCTGCTGACGTATTTTGCGGCATGACATCACACCGCTACCAGGCCTTTACTTGAATCGTTTTTTATTATACCACCTCAGTACGTTTAGCGAAGCGGTTTCCTTGGCACGTCTTGTCGAAGCAGAGATCGTGCTCCCCTTATTCCGGGATTCTCATCAATACGAGCGTGGGTAACCCAACCGTGCCCGTCGCCACGCCTCCTCTATCGAAGGTGAATCCCGAACGGTCACGGAGACGGCTCTTGGTATTTTCCCCCTTTATAAGGGGACCAAGGCTCGTTTCTTTTTCTCAATATTCCATTGAATCCTCTCCTTGCTCCAAGTTCCAACACCCAGAGCCCCAGATTCGAGCGCTTCGGATCTTCAACAATGTCCGGCTCCGACCTTCAGGGCCGGTGGATGCCCTCCTCCGTCACAGAGGAGGACGTGTTAAAGCTGCGTGAGGCCAAGTACCTGTCCTACGAGATTTCGCACAGGTTGAAGCCCGGTGAGTACGTGTTAAAGCCCGGTGAGTACGTCGTCTTCGTATCCCACCTCCGTCGGGGTTTAGGCTTCTCGACAGACCCCTTCGTGAGAGGGCTCATGTTCTACTACGGGCTGGATTTTCACGACTTGGCTCCGGAGTCCATCCTCCATATTTCCGCATTCATTATTGTCTGTGAAGCCTTCCTCCGCGTCACCCCCCACTTTGGCCTATGGCTGAAGACCTTCAATGTGGAGCCGAAGATGATCGGGGGGCGTCAAGCGGAGTGCGGTGGGGCGGCCATAAGCAGGAGGGCCGATGCTCCGTGGCCCGAGGGCTCCTTCCAAGAGGAGCTCGGCTTGTGGCAGCAGGAGTGGTTCTATGTCACCGCTCCGAAGGGCAGCAAGCAAAAGCCGCCGCCTTCATTCCGCCCGGGACCTCCATGCCGATTAATGTCGTGGGTCAACCAAGGGCTCAATTGGGGGCCGTCCGAAGACATGCCCTCATTACAGGGCCGGATTTGAGACCTCCAAGCGAGGGAGATCAATCTGGTTGTGGTGATGCAGGTCATGCTAATCAGGCGTCTTCTGCCCTGCAAACACCGTCCTCTCCGGTTATGGGAGTTCAATCCGGAGGGGCCACGAATTCTTCAACACTTCATGGGTATGACGCCCATGGAGATGTACAAGTTGTTCTTCGGACCGCGGGTGGCGTGTCCGGAATTGACCGAGGACGCAGGCCTAAGCCGCAATCGCCCGGATACACAGGTAAGTAGCTCAGAGTCCGGGCGTTCTGTTTGTTTGCTTTTCTGAAATTCGCCTTCTAACCCATTATTCTTCATCAGGAGTGGGTAGCGCGATCGAAGCTGATAAGGTGTCCGGCCCCCCTCCCAGAGACCGCACCGGAGCCCGTGCTGGTCAGAATGTTGGAGGTCGCACCCGTAGAAGGGGGCGATGGGGAAAATGGAAGATCTATCACCTCGCCCAAGGGGGCGCCTGAAGAGGGGGGGATCGACAATCCCTCCTTCCAGGGGGAGAAGAGGACCGCCTCCGAAGACCCGGAGGCCAATGCCCTTAAGCGGGGGAAGAAATCTTTACCGGAGGGTCCTGCGTCCGGGGAAAGTCCGGACGTACAATCGTCTCTAAAGGATCAGCCCTCCAGCGAGCCGTGAGTAAAAAAAAGGAGGTTCATTAATGAGAAAATACCCCTATTTGTGCTTCTGTGGATGACCGAAATTTTTACCTTGCAGTTCGGATCTGCGGCCTTCTCAGATGAGTTCGTCTTCGGGGGATCTTCTTCCGGAGATGATGGAGAGCGAAACGCCTCCGTCTGCTGCACCGTCGGATAGGGCGGACGAGCCTGAAGTATCGTCACGGAGGGTATCCCAGAGTCCGGAGGGGCTGGAGAGTTCAGCGCCCACTAGTGTCCGGCCGGGGGAGCTGAAGAATCTGCTTGAGAGGGCGTCCATCCCAGAAGATCACCGTGCTTTGATGCGTATGGTGATTGGAAGGATTTCGTCCGCCGAAAGCGGATTGCATAATGCCGTCAGGAGTTTACTGGCGGGATTTGAGGTACGCAAGAATGACGCACCTTTTTGACAGTTTGGCACATAGAAGTGCGCCCTGTATAGATAGTAGCCCCCGAGACTCGGTAGGTTGTCGAAAGCGACAGCGTGCCGAGGATCAAAATCTCAGGTAATGAATGTCGCCGTTCCTATGCAGGTGGCGGATAGTCCGGGGGCTAGCCGGAATAGTGGAGTTGCCGAGTTAATGCGGCAACTTGACGTGGCGGATGCGGACATCGCGCTTGTCAACCGGCGACTTGACGAGTCGCAAGGTAAATGAATTCTCCGCAGTTACTTATTTAAGGGAGTCAAAGCCCGCCTCTGATGATGTATATGCTGTGATACAGACGGTGCTGCTGC
Organism: Triticum timopheevii; assembly: GCA_963921465.1. Taxonomy (NCBI): domain Eukaryota; kingdom Viridiplantae; phylum Streptophyta; class Magnoliopsida; order Poales; family Poaceae; genus Triticum; species Triticum timopheevii. The sequence continues at coordinate 527,591,237 of OY997268.1, forward strand.
TGTGGAGAGCCTTCGGGCCGAGCTTGCTCAAGCCAAGGAGCAAGCCCGAAGGAGTGATGCGGCTGCCTCGAGGGCAGCGGAGGAGTTGAAAGCCGAAAAGGCTGCACACTGCCTAAGCAGGGAAAAGATGGCCGAATTGGCCGTGAAATTGAAGGATGCTGCCGACCGCAATGAGGCTCTTGAAAAAGGGCGCCTATCGGAGCGGGAAGACCTGGGAAAGGCCACCACCGAAGCCAAGGATGCCCGTTCTGCGATGCGGGCTATGAAGGAGGAGATGCGCCAGGCCGGAGATATTGTGGCTGGCAGGCCTTTTCTGCTGCGTCGCCGGTTTACGGACCCGAAGTATGCCCAACTTGGCTAGCTGTGGGGTCCGGAGGATCCATATATGGACTTAGTGGCAAGTGCGGCTGATGCCGTTGTGCACTTCCGGAGCCAGAAGGATCACAAGACGGAAGAGCTATTTTGGTCTCAATTCCATAGTCTGGACCGTTCACTTCCATTGACCGATCGGTTGGCCGAATGGACTGAGCTAAACAGGTTGTCCGGACTTGCCATGACTGATATTGTGGCTCATGTCTGGCCGGAGAGGCCCAAGGCGACGAGCTATTTCAGCTTATTGCAGCAATTTCTTGGAGCGGTGCCGCACATCAAGGAGATGAAGCGGTCGGCCTGCATAGAAGGCGCGCGGATGGCCCTTGCCCATGTGAAGACACATTGGACAGAGATGGATGCCACCGCCATTGTCGCCCAGGGTTCGGACGAAAGCCGGTTACCCGCCGAGCACTATTTTGGGGAAGTTATGCGTGGCGCTCGTGTAATAGAGTCGCAGTGCTCAAAAAATGTCACGTTCAAATGAACGTTTTATCTTGTAAGACAATGATTATGATGTAACCGCTTTTTATACTTGTGAGTTCCAAGTATTAAAATATCTCCTATGCGGCCGTTTATGTATACATTTGTATAACCTGAAAGATTGCAGTCTTCGGCTTCAGCCCCCACGCACAAAGTGCGGGGGTGTTCGCAAAAAATAGCGCGTTTTCACACTTAATCCGACGTCTCGGTCCTGTGAAGGAGGTGGTAGCGTAGCAAACGAGGCAATCCGGACTATGATGCTTTATCACTTTCACTTAGCCAGTGGAGTTCGAGGGTGGGGCTACGATATAGCCCCTTGGGGCACCGCGCTTTTTCGAATTCGGGGCGCGTGTGTGCCTGACCGGGAAACGGTCCTTCGTCAAAGCGGGGAATTCTAGACATTCCGGTAGTCGATCGAGTGGTTGACCAGTCTCTCGCTGTATCATGACAGTCAGTTTTTGGCTTTCTCTACTGAGGTGCTCGCCCAGCCGAACTGGGGCACAATCGCAGTAGTTCTCCTGGTGCCGCGTTAGCCGATGATACGGAACGTAAGGCAGCAAAACACAGGAGCCGGGCAAACCCAACATTTGACCAAAGACATGATTCGGAGCTGATGCATATAAGGCCTAACTCGAGACGTCGAACACTCCCTAAGGTGTTCGGTCTTTGTAATAGTGGGCAGAATAATGCCCTAAGCCCCTAGTGTCCAGGTACGGGCATGGTCTTCTGACGCGGCCGATGCCAAAACGTCAGGCTCCGCTTTGGTTATAATGAGGAACCAAGGGATTATAACAACAAGAGACAGTAAAAAAGGTTTACGCAGGGTCTTAATCTGAAAAGAATCCTCGCGACGGGTCCCTACTGCACGTCTGCGCCTGTGTCTCCGTTGTGCCGTTATCCTAGACGGGTGTGCACGTTGTTCATCTGTAAAAAGAGAGGAACTTTAGTTTGAAGGAACTTGTGCAGAGAAAATATATACGAAGGAAGAAATATAAATAAGTAAAGCGGAGTCTATGTGAGCTTGCTGTTGTTTGTGCGCGCAGCCCCTTGTAAAGGGATGTGCGGCTAGGGAGCCCCTAGATTACTTATGCCGGACTCGTCTAACCGTGTCCGGGGTCTTTAAGTGACCCTCGCACTGAAATGATGCCACGTGGACCGGGCATCTTGAGTGTAAGAGACGCGTAATGTGGTATGGCGTTAAAACGGACAAAAGCTTCTCGTCCCAGGAGTGCTTGATAGCTACTTTTGAATGGGACGATATGAAAGATTAGTTTTTCGCGTCGAAAGTTGTTCGGTGATCCGAACACAACTTCTAGTAGTATGGAGCCTGTGCACTTGGCGTAAGGGCCTGGCGTCACTCCTTTGAAGGAAGTGCGGCTGTGTCGAATTTTAGTGGGGTCTATCCCCAACTTGCGGATTGTGTTTGGATACAGCAGGTTTAGGTCACTTCCTCCATCCATCAGGACTTGTGTAAATTGTAGTCCGTCGATTACAGGATCCAATATCAGGGCAGTCCATCCTGCATTTCGAACGCTTCTGGAATAATCCAGGTGGTCGAAAGTGATTGGTTTTGATGTCCAATCTCTATGTTCCGCTGGGTTGGACCGTGCGAGACCCTTTTGAGAGGGTGCCGCACTATTTTTCCGTATTATCACATGAAGTGAGTTTACTGCTTTGACCTCTTGTGGGAAAGTTTTTTGTTTTCCGGTGCTCTGCTGGTGGGGTTTGTCATCATCTTCGCTTGATGCGTCGAGCCCCTTGTGTTCGGCGTTTAGCCGGCCGGACTATTTGAAAACCCAACAATCTCGGTGGGTGTGGTTTGCAGGCCTTCCGGGGGTACTGTGGATTTGACATATCCGACCCAAAATCTTGTTTAAATTGGATAGCTCATCGTTGTTATCCTTAAGGGGCGGTGTTTTATTGTTTGGCCGCGAGCTTTTGAATCCGGCGTTGACTGCCGTGCCCTTCGGGCTTTTCTCTTTTTTCCAGCGTTGCTCTTTTCTGCGCCGTGATTTTCCGTTTCCATCTCTGATCTCGGATGTACTTGGGTCGCTGGTGCTGCATCTTGCTAGCCAGCTATCCTCTCCCGCACAAAAGCGGGTCATGAGGCTTGTTAGCGCGGACATTGTCCTCAGCTTTTCTTGGCCGAGGTGTCTGGCGAGCCATTCGTCTCGGACGTTGTGTTTAAAAGCTGCTAAGGCTTCGGTGTTCGGACAGTTGACTATTTGGTTCTTTTTGGTGAGGAACCTGTTCTAGAATTTGCGCACTGACTCTCCGGGCTGTTGAGTTATATGACTTAGATCGTCTGCATCCGGAGGGCGGACATAAGTTCCTTGAAAATTTGCTCTAAACGCGTCCTCGAGCTCTTCCCAACTTCCAACAGTGTTTTCTGGGAGGCTTTTGAGCCAATGACGGGCTGGCCCTTTGAGCTTGAGGGGTAGGTATTTTATGGCGTGGAGATCGTCTCCTCTAGCCATATGTATGTGTAGTATATAATCTTCTATCCAGACTCCAGGGTCTGTTGTTCCGTCGTAGGCCTCTATGTTTATGGGTTTAAACCCTGCTGGGAATTCATGATCCAGCACCTCGTTGGTGAAACATAGTGGGTGTGCGGCACCCCTGTATTTGGGTGCACCGATGTCTTCGGACGCTTGGCATGTTGTATTGCCTCCTGGGGCCCTCTTCTTTGGCCCGTAAATGGACCTGGCTGGGCCATCTGTCCTTCCAGGGCCGTTAGTCGGTTTATATGCGGCGCCGCTTTCAGATTTTGGCCTATCATCTGGCCGTCTATCCGGCCAGGCGGCCTCTTTGTTTTTTGACTGTGGGGGCTCTATGGCCTCCTCATCAAATTCTGGCAGTTGCTTGCGTTTCAGGTAGCTCTTCGATTGATGGCCATTGCCGTATTTGTCTGCGGTTTTGAGCACTTTGCTCCACCTCATTCTGAGTGTATCTTCTGCTGTTTTGAGCTTCCATTTTTCCTTTTTCAAACTTCTTGCGGTGGCGACGAGTCTTTTCCGGAGGTTTTTATTCTCCGGCGGTGTGTCCGGCGTGAGATCGTCCGGACTATTTTTTCCGCCGGGCCCGGACTGATTGTCTGACTCGTCATGTTCGGACGGTTGCTTGTCGTCATCCACTGGTTTGCCCTGCGGGTCATTAAGAGCGCTGTTGTTGTCGAGACAGGACTTAGAGCGGCGTCTGCGTCGCCGTTTTCGTTGTTTGTCGGCGGGATTATCTTCTGCCGCGCCCCGTTGGTCCTCGTTGTCGCTTCCTTTTGGGGTATCCACCATGTATACGCCGTATGACAAGGTGGTCTTTACGTGCCTTGTAGGCGCTGGTTCTTGTTCGTCTCCGGCATCGTCGTCCATGCCGTCGATGTCTTCGGAATCATAGTCTAGCATGTCGGTTATGTCGTCGACAGTGGCTACAAAGTGGGTGGTGGCTGGGCTCTGAATTTCTTCGTCGTCCGTATCCCAACCATCCTGGACTAGGGGGTGTCCGGACAGCCGGACTATCATCGTCCGCCGGACTCCAAGACTACGAAGATACAAGATTGAAGACTCCGTCCCGTGTCCGGATGGGACTTTCCTTGGCGTGGAAGGCAAGCTTGGCAATACGGATATGTAGATCTCCTACCATTGTAACCGACTCTGTGTAACCTTAGCCTCCTCCGGTGTCTATATAAACCAGAGGGCTTTAGTCCGTAGGACACAACATACATTACAACAATCATACCATAGGCTAGCTTTAGGGTTTAGCCTCCTTGATCTCGTGGTAGATCCACTCTTGTACTACCCATATCATCAATATTAATCAAGCAGGACGTAGGGTTTTACCTCCATCAAAAGGGCCCGAACCTGGGTAAAACATCGTGTCCCTTGTCTCCTGTTACCATCCGCCTAGACGCACAGTTCGGGACCCCCTACCCGAGATCCGCCGGTTTTGACACCGACATAAGTCTTCAAGGGAGACTTTCAAACCTTCACAGACCTCAATCACTGGCAATCCACAATGACTCTTGGATGCTCAGAACGCGACGCCTAACCGGCTAGAGGATTCACAGTCCTCAAGTGTAATAAGTCGTCAGATCACGCAGACAGAAAGACTTCAGTGATGCCTAACTCTCTTTGGCTCTGGGTGTTTTGGGCTTTGTCCTCGCAAGGATTCTCTCTCAAAGGCTTCGGAGGTGGGTTGCTCTCAAATGACAAAACCGTGCACTAACTCTAAGCAGCCACCAATTTATGGTGTAGGGGGTGGACTATTTATAGCCAGGAGGCAACCCGACCTGATTTGTCCAAAATGACCCTGGTCACTAAGGAACTGACACGTGTCCAACTGTTAGATTTCAAACACACGCGGCAGCTTATCTTGGGCTACAAGCCAAGCTGACTCATCCAGTTCTGGTTAAGATTTGCTCTCATTGTATTCGCTCGAAGACATAGGATTTGGTTGAGCATTACATCAGTCACTCTGACTTTGTTCACTTCAACCCCACTTAACAGTGTGGTGATTCCTATGACTCAACAAAGAAGAAAAGGAAGCTACGAAACAACTATGTTTTCGCACTCCATAGTCTTCATGCGATGTCTTCTCCTGTCATAGTCTTCAATGTGAATGTCTTCACAGACCACCATTGTCTTCAATGTCTTCACACATTTATAGGGGTCATCTCTGGTAGGTAAACCGAATCAATATGGGACTACTACCTGTGTTATCCTGCAAGTCTCACAAACACATTAGTCCCTCAACCAAGTTTGTCGTCAATACTCCAAAACCAATTAGGGGTGGCACTAGATGCACTTACAGTATGCGTGCTTTCCCAACCCATAGTTCGACATTAAATGTGTTGGTATTCCCGTCTGATGGTCTGCTACTATTCATAGGTTTTCTCAACCAACTATCTGTTACAACATTTTCCAATCAACTGTTGGACGGCAGTGGTAACTTTTCCCAACACATGTCTGTAGGGAATGTAGTGTCGTGGTGTAGTGTCTCATTATTTCATTAGTAATGATCATGTCATCTCAGTCGATGATGTTATTGATTGGTGGTAGGTGATAAGCCTCTGAAAGATACTTGCCCTTCTCATTATTTCACTAGTAATCATCATGTCATCTCAGTCAATGATGTTATTGATTAAGGGTGGCATAAGTTTTCTTTCAGAAGATCTCTGTAGGACGAATCCACAGAATTGTTGACTAGTCTTAAAGATAGATGTTAGGAAGTTCAAATGCATGGGGGTAAAGATAAACCAATGTGGATGCTCACTTCTCATAGAGTTTTTTCTGCTTAATCTTTATACTTGCATATGATAAAAGTTAATTGTGGATTCCACAGAAATTTCTATGGATGCTCACTTTTTAACGGAAAGACTAACGCCCACACGTGTGGCAGTTTTGCAACTCGCCCACACGCGTGAATGATCGTCCAGTCGAGTTTGCACGAATATTGACACATTGAGGTAGAATTCGCGTGCCACGTAGGACGGGGCTGGTGTGTGGGCGTTAGAGAGTTCACCCACACGCCCGCAGCACGTGGTTTGGCAGCTGGCTGTGTGGGCGAACTAGTTTCTGCCCACACAGTCAACACCTAGTCCACGCGCGTGTGGGCGAACTGATTTCGCCCACACGACACCTGTACGTTGTTGGATGACAAATGCAGTACGAGTACGTGGCAACTAGGTAAACACACATGGCAACTGTGATTCGTTGCAAGACGGCAACTGCCGTTGCGCGTATGTGGCAAGCAGATAAACACGCATGACAATTGTGATTAACCATGCATGGCAGCTGTAGTTGGACCACACGTGGCAACACTAGGTAAACACACATGGCAACTGCTGTTTGACCATATGTGGCAAGGAGTTAATCACACACGGCAACTATGGTTTGATTACACGCGGCAACTACCATAAATTAGACATGGCAACTATAGTTAACCAAAACAGATAGAATTGCCATGCTTTTACAACTACATTTGCCATCTCCGGATAACTACATCTGTCATCCCGGGTGGCAACTAAATTGTCATCCCGCGGGAATACCTAACGTAGCTGCGCTGGGATGCGTGGGCATCTTTGCTTCGTGCCGCACACGTGGGTGGAGATGAGTAGTACTTTATTGGACGTGTGACACGAAGTAACTGCACCCACACGTGTGGGCAATTCTAATATTCACCCACACACAATCCGTATGGGCTACCTCCTGCTCACGCCACACAATGTATAAACGGATGGCTAGTATGCCACACGTGTGACAGTTAGCCGCGTCCCTTTTTAACAAGTGACAACAAATAATGTCATACGCAAAACTTCAACGACTGCTGAGATACACGAACGGTGTGAAGAACGCAAAATGGAAACCGGCGTAAGCACACGCTAATAGATACAGCAAACAAATGTTCTTTCGGCGGAACCTAGCTCACACGACACAGATACAACGCTGCTAACGAGGATCGGCGCCGCCGCCACGGCACAGATGTTGGCCCATGGTGGCGTCGCAGCAAGGCCCTCTCGTTCTTGCGCTTGATTGGGGAAATTGCGGCCGTGGGGTGGCATGTAATTGCGGTGCTTTCGCGCCGCGAGTTTGGTGCCTGCGGGCACACACAGTACGTGACCCCTCCGGCGGGCGGGTGGGTGTCCGTCCGAAGCAGTCGATCGGCCTCTCCGGCTGCGGGCCACGCACGGAAGGCCCGAGAAGCGGATGCGAGTGGAAAAGGAAAGGAAGGAGCGAGAAGCGGATGCGAACGGGCGGGCTCCAGCGGCACGCACAGTGGCGAGCGGCGGACGCGCACCGCACGCGGCCACCCACGCCACGCGTCGCCCCCACGGCGCTTAATGTATCCTTCTTTTTCTTCTCTCTCCTGGAATTTCCGGGAAGTGCTTGTTGGGAGAGAAAAAAAGGGGTTGAAGATAAGGCGTCGCACGTGCCGTGCCCGCTCCTCCGGTGCCACTTGCGGAGGGCGGGCGGGCGAGATCGGGCGGCGGCCCCCACGTCGGGCGGACGGGGAAAGATGATAAAGAAAGGGAGGGGATGGAATTGTGTTCCCGGGATGGATCCGGCCGGCCGGCCGGTGTCGCCAGATTCTCGATCGCCCGTACGCCCCCGCCCTGTTTGTTGCGGTGGATGGATGATGGTCGAATCTTTGGGCCGAGATTCCACGCCCGCCCGAAGCCGCCGTATCGTGCGCACGCTCGCGGCCCCGTCCCGTCCCTGGTCGATCCGATCCCACGTCGCCGTCGGCATCGGCATCGACCGCTCGCTCGCTAGATTGCGGTTCAGCACGGCCTTTTGCTATAACTAGTCGTGTGCAACATACACCTAGCTATTCATTCGCGCCACACAGTCAGTTTGACCCTGCCCGCACCGGTCTGACATTGGCATTGACCCACCCGCACCGCATCCTTGGTGACCAAGGATCGCGTCGGGGCACGCACTACTGTACCTAACTCGATCCCAACGGCCCATCCTCAACGCTCGCTGACGCGAAACGGCCGACGAGTGACCAAGGATTTTCGAGTGGCTGAAGATCTGCACGCGCATCATCAGACATCAATCATCGCCCCGTTGTTGTCTACTGCCACCTCACGGCGCGTCTGCGTCACAGGTCATCCCGGACAACGACCGCTATTTCAAGTACATAACAAGCATGGTTTGACCGACTGTTCCCTCGCGTCCTGCACACGTAGACGATGCATCTCAGCCGTCCAAATGAACCTGAGGTTTGCTGGTTCGTCCGGCTTGGCTTGCCGTTGCCGTGCCTTGCCCGAATTCCCTTGTTCGCTCGCATCCCGACACTGACGCCTCAATCAGTGTATGTAAACTCCAGAGCTGCAGGTGGATAAACCATTCGGCTTTAACTAATGGCGTGATGATAATTCATGCATGATAGTAGTAATAGTAGCTCTCGCTGGACCTTCGAGATGCTATCGACCGAGGATTTAACGTCGCAATCATCGAGTATCTTATAGAGTAGTATCATCGTCGAATTTGTCGGGCCCATAATCTTTCAACTTGACCAATGAGCGATGCAATGACGCCAACGTACTGTGTCCCAGGAAATGAAGGCAGGAGATCGAGGAATCCACAACCCAATATAAGATATCTGAATCAGTCAGTTTCTTCTTTTTCTGACGGAGAGAAATCTGAATCACTCTGTTTTTTTAGACAACTCTGAATCACTCTGTTGGGACGGTCGAGCCTTTTTATTGGGGGGAGGAAGACGACGCTCATCTGAACCACAGTACACTTCGGGTGGGCCTCGTGCGCGGCCCCAGGTGGCTTTCCGTCGGTGACAGACCGGCAGGGCTATTTCTCGCGTGTACAGAAACACAACTCGGTCTCGCCGGACTCGACTTTGTTTTTCTCTGTGTTTTCCCTTCAATAACGTTAACGCCACACGTATGGCACGAAGCAACATGGCCAGAAGACCTTCGTTACAATCCATTTTGTCACGTCAAAACAGATGACATCAACGTGAATCTTTTTGGTTTTTCGGCTTAATTTTTTTTATCTTCTAATTAAAAATTCAATTAAATATTCGTTTTCACCATTAAATCCGTCTCCACGTGATCTTCAAAACTAGATCCCATGTTGATATATTTTGATATTTTTTTTTGGCAAAAGTTGCCATGATGTTACACTGTAGTTGCCATGACATGTTTTATCTATTTTTTCTTCTAGATTTAGAGCTACCGTTGTACTCCTATTTTCAACTACTTTTTACTGAAATATTTATTAATTTACCATGGCAACTAATAGTAATTAACAAAGGCAAATTTAATGCATGGATCATGTCAATTTTTAGTAATCTATCATGGCAAATTTTATAGATCATGGCAATTTTAGTTTTTTGACCATGAAAATTCCAGTACTTTGACTGTGGAAATTATTTTTTGTCTGAACTATGGCAATTTTAAGTGCATGTATCATGGAAAATTTAAGTAATTCATCATAGCAATTTTAGTTTGTGGTTTATGGCAAGTCTAGTTTCTTAATTCCCCGTTTTATAATATGTCAAAACTTACTTTTAAAGATAGAAGAAAAAATAACTGAAACATACCGTGTCAACTTCAGTGTAAATAACTGAAATATATATGTCAAAATAGACATGGCAACTTTTAACCAAAACAAAAGTTGTCGAAACATATTGATATGAGATCTAGTTTCGAAGATCTCGTCGTGATGGATTTAATGATGAAAACGGATCTTCAATCGGATTTTTCATTTAAGAAATAAAAGATTTTAAAAACTAAAGTCAAAAAGATTCTCACATGCATGCATGCGGTGACGTGACGCAATCTGTGTGTTATAGGGCGTGTGGGTGGGTGTTGCTTCCACCACACGCGTGGGCGTTATCAGTGTCCTTTTCCTTAGCGGTTTTTTGTTCAGATTTTTTATATTCTTTGTTTTAAAAAAAATACATGTCTATTCTTTTACACATTGTACATTTGTATATATCAGGATATTTAGATGTTTAGTTTTTCAAATAAATGATTAATATTTTTTAAAATATAATGCGTTCATACCGACTTCTTTCATTCACATTGTTCATTCTTCATATACATAAAAACCCCTTTTAATAGATGTTTAATATTTTCTAAATAAATGATTAACATTTTTTTTCAAATATATGTTTTTGAACAATTTTCCAATGAACTAAACATTTTTCAAATACACGTTGAAACATTTGTTACATTGTGTGCCACGAACATTGTTTTGAAACGCATGAACATATCAATAAATGTAACATACATGTTTTCAGAATGGTATGAAACATTTTTTGAATTACAAGATTTTTTTTACATTTTATAGAACATTTTATTAAAAATGTCATGGACATTCTTTTAAACCTGCGAACATTTTATAAATGTTGTACACATTTTTGTAAACAACGTTGACCATTTTCAAATTCATGGTTTAAATTTTCCAAGTAATTTTAAAATTTGGAATATACGCCCTTTGTTCCTAAAGATAAGACGTTTTGGTAGTTCAAAAATCTTTACAAAATTCTAGAAACAGATGTAGTGCGTATTTAGAATATTTGTTTCAAAAATATGAACAAAAGAAAAGAAAAAACAAAAGCGAACTAACGTGTAGGAGGCAACTTGGGCCGGCACAATAGTAGCGACTGGGAGGGCACCTTGCGGTGAGACCCCCTTTGGTCTCGTGGCAGGCGACACAGCCGCTCCTGATTGAGACCACCGAAACTCCGAATATCCAATTTTGAGTCTGGGCTCATCTGCACCTGGTAAACTATAAATTCAAAGAAACTACTAGAAATTTCTAAAAAGTTTTTTTTCATGGAGGATGTTTGAGTGCATGAGGTCCATGTCAATTTTCAGCGCATTTCGACAGCTAAGTAGCTCTAAAAAAATGGTCCCAACAGTGCATAAATAGTAAACTTTTTCTAGTATTTTTTACATAGAGTTACCAGATGACCAAACAACCTGTCTAAAAAACTGAAAATTAGCGCAAAAAATCATGCACTGAAACCAAAAGAAAATTTTGTTTGAATTTTTCTAGTATATCTTTTATTTTACTGTTCATGGGCGAGAGCAAATGTGCTCGGAAGCCATTTCGCCGTTCTTTCAAGCTCTTGTATTACTCTGCAGCCGCCGATGCATTTCTTGTGCCGTAGCCCAGTCCAACTCGTGGTGATGCCCCGCACATACGCCGCTTGGGCCTCATGTCCGTTACTGAAAAATTGCTCCCCGGCCCATAGACATGGCGATCTGATCTGGGACCTCCTAAGGACTGTAACATGCCACTGGAAGACTCTACCGAGACACAGTAGCTGCGTCAAATTGGCGTCAAATTGGAGGCAAAACACAGGGCATGTGCTGATGGGCCGGCCCACTTGCATTATACTGTAGAAAAACTAGTGTATTTTAGCAACCGATGTAGTGTGGGGAGCGCCTATACAGAAAACCCTATTGGACGCTCGCTGCGGCAAAGTGTCGGGCGTTCGCACAGAGCTACCAAGCCAGCGACAAAACATGGGCCGGCCCACTTCCAAATACACACAGTCCGGGTTTTTTTTGTTGTTTTGATTCTGTTCTGGTTTTTCCGGCTTTCTATTATTTTTTATTTTTATTTTATCATTTTTCTTTTTTGTTTTTTCTGTTTCTGTTACTTTTTATTTTTCTCTTTCTTTTTTGAAGTTTATTATCCTTTTTCAAAAAGTGTCCAGAATTTTCAAACTTGATTACATTTTTCATTTTTTTTGTTACAAACATATGAAAAAGTTTCCGGTTTTTAAATTTTGTTTCAAATGCACAAAATTCGAAAAAGATGAGAATCTCAATAATTGTTCGCACTTTCAAAATTTGTTCAGAAATTTCAAAAAATGTTCTAAGTCGCAAATTTTGTTTCTTTTTTCAAAAATTGTTCCAAATCTTACTTTTGTTCCGAAAATTTGTTTGAAACGTTTCTTTTTGTTCTTTTTTGTCATATTTTCTTCATGTTGTTCGTGTTTTCAAATGTTTGGAGTTCAAAAATTGTTCGGAATGTTAATTTTTGTTCTCATTGTTGTTCGTGTTTTAAAAATTGTTCAGAATCTTATTTTTGTTCTGAATATTTGTTCAGAATGTTAATTTTTGTTCTCATTTTTTCAAATTTTGTTCGTGTATTCAAAAGTTTAGAGTTCAAAATTTGTTCGGAATTTTAATTTCTGTTCTCATTTTTAAAATTTTTATTTATTTTTACAGAAAATGTTCATGTTTTTCAAATTTGATTCATAAATTTCAAAATTTGTTCGCTCATTTAAAAAAAGTTCGGTAATTCAGAAAATGTCCTAATTTTTAAATTATGTTCCCACACCAAAAATTCTTTTCTCCGAAAAAAGTTCACATTTAGAAAAAAATCAAAAATTTGAAAAATGTGCACGTGTTTAAATTTTGTTATAAATTAAAAAATGTATGGGAATTACCACAGTGGCTTTTGACTAGCTTCCCTGGCGTGAGGAGAAGAGTTCAATTTGTCGCCCACAAATTTCATTTCTATGGAATTTGGTGAATTTGTTTTATTTTCACGGCTGCCTATAGTTGTTTAAGTTTCGCGCAGCAATTCTTACATATTAGCGCGCGTGTTGCAGTGGCTTGCGCATCGCGGGCATCTATAGAAGGCCGTGAGTTTGATTCCTACGTAGTTGCTATTTTTCATTCCGCAAGGGCAGCGAATGGGCCGGCCCAGGTGACCTGTCTCCTGTGCGAACCTGCAGCATTTTGTCGCAGTAAGCGGCACATAGGAGGTCTCCGCCAATACAGCCCGGTACGCGCCGGCAGCCAGGGGAGCGCGTACCCTCATGGGCCAGCCCATATGCGGGGCGGGGAGCCCCTTGTCTTTTTGCCTTTTTTTCCTGTTTTCAGCTTTATTTTATTTTTATAAATAATTTAGGATTTCAGAAAAAGTTGCAAAAATGTCCAATTGTTTGTGAATTCAAAAATTCTTCATGATTTGAAACTTATTCAGGAAAATACGACAAAATGTTCGCAAACTGAAAAATAATGTTCGTGTATTCAAAAATGTTTATAATTTCAAAATATGATTACGAATTTTTAGAAAAATGTTCACAATATTCAGAAAATGTTCATGATTTTTGACAAATGTTCACAAATTTCAAAAAATGTTCGCTATTGAAAGAACTATTAAGAAAGCAAAAAATGTTCGTCAAAAACAAAAATGTTTCTGAATTTCAAAATTTGTTCAGAAATTTCAAAAAACTGTTCACCCTTTCCAGAAATTTTTTCACAATTTCAAGGAATGTTCGTGAATTTGAAAAAAATCATGATTTTGAAAAATGTTCACGATTTCCAAAAACAATGTTCACGATTTCAAAAAAAGTTCATTTTTTCGAAACAATGTTCACGAATTTTTAAAAGACCTTTTGCAATTTAAAAAATGTTCATAATATCAAAAAATGTTCACAATTTTAAAATATATGTTCGTAAAATTGATACATGGCCGAATTTCTTTTAGCAAAGGTGAAAATAAGGAAAAACAGAACATTATAGAAAGAAAGAAAATTGATCAGAAATATTAAAGAGAAAAAGGAAATACAATAGAAAAAACCGGAGGAAATAAACAAGAAAAAAACGGTTGTGGGAAGTTTCTAGAACCTTCCCAAAACCGGTGGGGAGGAATCCCTATATGGGCCGGCCCGAAAAGCTAAAAAAAAAAAGCTAGCGGGCGACCTATGCGCCATATAGGGATCGCCGTGAACACATGCACCATAGCGACAAGTGTATTGCAGTAACCCGAGGGAGTGGGGGTATTGTATTGAACATTTTATTTAATTTCTTGTGAGTGCTTTTTTTAAAAACGTGAATATTTTTATAGTTTAAAACATTTTCTAAAAATTATGAATGGCTTTTGAAATTATTATTTTTCTTGAAAAAACTAACAAAATTGGAATTTACATGCAATTTTTTAGAATTAATTAGTTGACAATTATTAACATTTTCTGAAAAAATTAGACAATATGGACACTTTTTGAAAATGTTGGGAACATTTTTTAGAAACGCCAATTTTTGAAAAAAATATTGCCAATTTTTTATATTCCAAGAAATTCTTAAATTTTCTGAAATTTCGAAAAAGAAAATAAAAAGGCATAAAAAAAGGTAAAATAAACAGTAGAAAAAGCTTCTAGAATGTTTCTTAAACTGGTAGAAAACCAAACAGCAAAACCGGAAAGCGTTGCACTACGCTAGCTAAAATGGTCCGGCCTATATCGAGCGCTGCCCTTTCTCCTATGTGAAAAAGGGCACCTATTTTCATACTTTTGATAGCACTTGCATGTATGTGGTCATCACCTCAAAAGGGACAGCGAAGATGGAAACACAATTTCTTCAATCACGTCATCTCCTCCTTGTTTGCTATAAGATGAATTATTTTATCTAATTACATACATCATCATCAAGTACATTAGCATATAATCTTAACATATAAAATTTAGATTATTGCGACATAACAAAATAGACCTACGGCTTCCTAACTATAGACTTAATAATAAACATACCACATGCAATGAACAATTACAGTACAAGTTTTTTTCTTAATTACCGTATTAAGATTTCTCGCATGTCAATACTAATGGATGCACCTAACATAGATAAAACATGTCCAATCTACTCTTCTAAAAAAATATTATAAATGTTGTATCTGTCGTCTGAAATTATTTCTAACCTCTACGCACTAACATCGCATAGCTAATGACGAGCTAAAAGACTAACTAATTATCATCGTGCATGCACAAAAAATTACATGTATTGCAAAGCTCATACCTTGATCTTCAACTTCGTAGTTCACTTTCGCAACGCAAATCCTACTCCTCAAGCTCTAAATGACTCCAAATGACTCCTTCGAGTGCTAAAATTACGCCTAAAACAACAGAGAATACACACTTAGGAACTAATCAAACAGAACAAAAACATCATGCATGTGAACGAAACCAGCAAAACTGGATAGATCTTACCTTAATCTATCTTTTCTTCAACCTCATCATCTTCGAAATCCAACTCCAAATCGACCAAAATCACGAGTAAAAGTGGCTACCAAGTTTTCCTTTCTGTCTGTGTATGCGCTTAGAGAGAGTAAAGAGGTAGAGAAGGCAACCAGAGATATGCGAGAGAGAGTGTATCCGCACGGAGCCGCGGATGTGCGTTTAAAAAGAAGAGGACCACTGTATTGTCGGCAGAACTAACCAGAACTCACCTACCGTGGCATCGGATTCCAGCATCGCGGTGTCTCATCACACGCAGCAACAACAATGCTCTCGAGTGTGCGGCAGGAAAACACCCGTTGAAAACAGCGTGCCTGAGTGCTGTCGCTTCGGCTGGAGAAATAGACGGAAGCGAGAATCACGCACTGCTTTAATCAGTGTCGTCTACGTAGCAATCAGTACTACAAAGTTTAGGCGGGAATCCGATTCCGGATCATCGAAACTTGTGGCAGAAAGCAAAACAAGGAACTGGGGAAAAGCAGCGCCCGTGAAAATCTGCGCCCACCGGAATCAGCGCCGCACCGGAATCAATGCCGTCTGCGTCGTTGTCGCGCGTGCAGCAACAGGGTCGCCGCCTGCTGTAGTGGCGGCGTGGCCCACAGGCGGGACCCGCGAGCATCACAGGTTGTCGGCCCGCGCCCGACAGCGGCAACAGAGGCCGCCTCGCTGGGTGGCGGCATGGCCCACCAGGCCTGGCCGTTCCGTCCCGGCTCGCCGCACTGTGCACAAACGGTATATCCCGCGGGGCCGCCTCCTGCGGTGGCGGCAGGGCCCGCCGCCTCCTGACGTGGCGGCAGGTGCCACGTGTCGCCTCCGCGCCTGCCGTCACTAGCGAGGGGGTCCTTTTTGACAATGTTTTTGACATGTGGTCTTTTTTTGGCAATTCTGTTGGCCAGGGGGTCTTTTTGGACAAAAAATCTCAGGACGGAGGCTGGGCAGCTAAGGCCTGCCGCCTCTTGGTGTGGCGGCACCACTGTGCAAGGCTATGCCCTTTTGTATTTGTGGCTCCTCCATGCAAGATGCATTATTGTGCACGCTGCGCTGCATGCAAGGGAGAGAGAGCGAGTAATAATGGGTTGCATGCATGCAAGAGGCAAGTGAGAGAGTAATCAAGCGAGAGAGAGAGTACTGCGCTACATGCATGCATTCGAGGGAATCCTGTGGATGTAGTAGATGCGCGCGAATCTCACTAGCTATAGTACTGCCGCCACACGAGGAGGCGGCAGGCCCATCTGTCCAACGCTCCGTTTCGTCGCGCGTCAGCTGCGTTCAACGATTCCTGTGCGAGCCACATGCCGCCAGGGCCTGTGGCGGCACAGCACCGCCACGACCCAGCTGGTCCATTTTGTTAATGTGACTCGCGATGGTCTTTGGGATTCCCTATTGGACGCTTGTTGCGTCGAACTGTCGCTGAATCGCACAGGGGGATCTGACTAGCGAGCGAGTCTGGCCGGCCCTATAGCGTGTACCAGGTTTCGGTTTTGGTAACCTTCTAGAGCGTTCCCAGTCGGTTCTTACTGGTTTTGGGAACCATCTAGAAGGTTCCTGAACCGGTTTTTTATTTTCCTTTATTTCTCCTTTTTTACTATTTCTGTTTTTTCATTTTTCCTTTTCTGGTTCTTTTTTATTTTCTTTTTGTTACTTTTTTGTTTTCTTTCAGTTTTTCTTTTCAAGTTAATTTCTCTTTTCAACAAATTTTCTTTCTTTGGTTTTTTATTACCTTTTCTTTTATTCTCTTTTTATCAAACTTTTTTCAAAATATTTAAGTGTTTGTTCATGTTTCCAAAAAATGTTCGGTTTTCAAAAAAATGTTCTCAAAATTTAAAAAAATTTCCAAACTTTTGAAATTCAGAAACTATACCAGATTTAAATTTTGTGTCCACGTATTCAAAAAAATTCATGGTTCCAAATTTTTTCGGGATTTTTCAAAATTGTTCTACCTTTCAAAATTTGTTCTCAAGATTCAATAAATGTTCGTGCTTTAAAGAATTGTTCATTGTTCGTAATATGTTCTCCCTTTCTAAATTTGTTCTTAAGATTCAAAAAATATTATTGCTTGCTTTTTTTTCCACAAATTCCAAAACATTATTGTTGTAAAAAAATATTCAGTTTTCGAAAAACTGTTCGCAAAATTGTTCTCATCACAAAACAAAGTTCAAAACTTTCGAAATTCAGAAAATGTACCAGATTTCAATTTTTTGTTCACCTATTCAAAACAAATTCACCATTCCAAATTTGTTCGGGGTTTTTCATAATTGTTCTCCATTTTAAAATTTGTTCACAAAATTCAAAAAATGTTTTGTGCTTCGAAAATATGTTCGTGCTTCAAAATTTGTTCTCCAAGTTTGTATAGAAATTCAAAACTTTCCCATTTTGAAAATTTGTTCACAAAATCGGAATTTTTTCAAAAAGTGTTTAGAAATTTTTAAAAATATTCTACTTTGCAAGTTGCTACAAATTCAAAAATGATCATATTTTCATAATTTGTTCTTAATTCAGAAAATGTCCAGGTATTTCATAAAATGTTCCTGTTTTGAAAACAATGTTTGCATATTTCAAATTTGTTGCTGATTCTAAAAGTGTTCACATTTTTTTTTTCAAAAACATGTTCTTAGTTTCAAAACAGATTCTCGTTTTCACTATTGCTCCTTTATTTTACTTTTCAGATTTCGCAAAAACTGTTTATGTCTTTAAAATTGTGTCATTTTTTCTTAAACATATTCGTTTTTCAAAAGAACAATTTACTTTTGTGGGAAGAAAATCTCCTTCGAAATAAAAAAAATCGCTGAGCTAGTGAGGTCGTTCTCTCACGGGAGGTCAGGTGTTTGGTCGCACTAAAACTCGTTTTTTGTGAAAATTTGTGCGAGCTATTCTTTTCTTCTTTTATGTTTGCTGCTTTTGTTCGTTTGTTTAAAAGTTGCACTGTAAATCCCCAAGAGAAGTCTTCCGGGCGGATTGGCTAGCAAAGCACGAACATTTTTTGAATCTTGAGAACAAATTTTGAAACGAAGAACAATCTTCAAAATTCCCGATCAAATTTGGAAGCAAGAACAGTTCTGTAAAGCATGAACATTTTTTGAATCTTGAGAACAAAATTTGAAACAGAGAACAATTTTGAAAAATCCAAACAAATCATTCGTGCTTTTCTAAAAATCCAAACAAATTTTGAAATGGAGAACAATTTTTAAAATAACAAACAAATTGTAAAATGGAGAACAATTTTGAAAATCTCAAACAAATTTGAAATGTGAACATTTTTTAATACATGAACAAAAATTTGAAAAAGAAGAACATTTTTTCAAATTTGTGAACAAGTTCTGACAATAGGCATTTTTAGAAATCCATGCCACTACTTTCAAATTTCACAAAAAATAAACAAAAATAATTCAAACAAATTTTGAAAAAAAGGAACATTTTCTAAAAATACGGAACAAAAAATTGAAAGCAGAAACATTTTTCGTGTTTGTGAACAAATTTTGTAAAATGGGAACACCTTTTGAATTTGTGAACAATTTTTGTAAAATGGGAACATATTTTGAATTTGTGAACAAAATCTGAAAACAGGAAAAAAATTGAAATTCGGATATTTGTTTCAAAAATAAACTTGAAAACAAAAAAGGAAACAGAAAAAAGGAAACAGAAAAAAAAAAGAAAAAAGAAAGAGAAGAGAAATAGAAAAAGAACTGAAAAGGAAAAAGCCGGTTCAGGAACCTTCTAGAAGGTTCGCAAAACCGGAAAAAAATCGATTGGAAACATCATAGAAGGTTCCCAAAACAGGTGTTTGCTGTAACGCTAAAGCGGGCCGGCCCACTCGGTCGCTCGCTCGCACCTCCCCTGTGCGGAGCGTCGACAACTTGTCGCAACGAGCGGCAAATAGGATTTTCCATGGTCTTTTCAGTCAATTATGATCAGCAGGTGGTCCTTTTGAAAAACAAAATCCCTCTGAGCTAGGGCTATGGTTTCGTCTACGATCGCTAGGATCGATCCAGGCAAAGCGTATCGCTCGAGGTCTTGAGCAGACAGGCCCAAGATGGCCCAAACCAGTGTTTCAGCCTTCAGGCAACGAACAAAGGAAAAGTTTAGCCTAAAACTGATTTTTTTTTCAAACTATACATACACATATATGAACCCTAGATAGGGGCCCAGGATTTTAGGGGGGCCTGTGCGAGCGCACAGCTCGCACAGGCCCTTCAACTGCCCTGCTCCCGCCACACCAAGAGGTAGCAGGGCCCATCTGCCCAGTGCTCTGTTCCGTCGCGCGTCAGCTGCGTTCAACGATTCCTATGGCGGGCCACCTGCCGCCTGGGCCTGTGGCGGCAGGGGCTGCTGCCACGACCCAGCTGGTCCATTTTGTCAATGTGACTCAGGGGTGACCTTTAATGTCAATTATGTTCGACTGATGGTCCTTCTCTCTGAGCTGGGGCTATCGTTTCATCTACGATCGCTAGGATCGATCCAGGCAAAGCGTATCGCTCGAGGCCTTGAACAGACGAGGCCCAAGAAGGCCCAAACCAGTCTTTTCAGCCTTCAGGCAATGAACAGAGGAAAAGTTTGGCCTAAAACTGATTTTTTTTCAGACTATACATACACGTATATGAACCCTCGATGGGGGGCCCAGGATTTGGGGGGCTCTGTGCGAGCGCACAGCTTGCACAGGCCCCTCAACGGCCCTGCTACCGCCACACCAGGAGGCGGCAGGGCCCATCTGCCTAGCGCTCCGTTTGGTCACGCGTCAGCTGCGTTCAACGATTCCTGTGGCGGGCCACCTGCCGCCTAGGCCTTTGGCGGCAGGGGTTGCCGTCACAACCCAGCTGGTCCATTTTGTCAATGTGACTCAGGGGTGGTCTTTTCTGTCAATTATGTTCGGCAGGTGGTCCTTTTGAATAAAATCCCTCTGAGCTGGGGCTATCGTTTCGTCTACGATCGCTAGGATCGATCCAGTCAAAGCGTATCGCTCGAGGCCTTGAGCAGACGAGGCCCAAGAAGGCCCAAACCATGTTTTCAGCCTTCACGCAATGAATAGGGGAAAAGTTTGGCCTAAAACTGTTTTTTTTTCAGACTATACATATATGTATATGAACCCCTAGATGGGGACCCTTGCATTTTGGGGGCCCTGTGCGAGCGCACAGCTCGCGCAGGCCCCTCAACGGTCTTGCTGCCGCCACACAAGGAGGCGGCAGGGCCCATCTACCCAGCGCTCCGTTCCGTCGTGCGTCAGCTGCGTTCAACGATTCCAGTGGCGGGCCACCTGCCGCCTGGGCCTGTGGCGGCAGGGGCTGCCGCCACGACCCAGCTGGTCCATTTTGTCAATGTGACTCAGGGGGTGGTCTTTTCTGTCAATTATGTTCGCCAGGTGGTCCTTTTGAAAAAAAATCCTTATGAGCTGGGGCTATCGTTCCGTCTACGATCGATCCAGGCAAAGCGTATCGCTTGAGGCCTTGAGCAGACGAGGCCCAAGAAGGCCCAAACCAGTGTTTTCAGCCTTCAGGCAACAAACAGAGCAAAAGTTTGGCCTAAAGCTGAATTTTTTCAGACTATACATACACGTATATGAACCCTAGATGTGGGGCCTAGGATTTTGGGGGCCCTGTGGTAGTGCACAGCTCGCACAGGCCCCTCAACGGCCCTGCTGCCGCCACACCAGGAGGCGGCAGGCCCATCTGCCCAGCGCTCCGTTCCGTCGCACGTCAGCTGCGTTCAATGATTCCCGTGGTGGGCCACCTGCCGCCTGGGCCTGTGGCGGCAGGGGCTGCCGCCGCGACCCAGCTGGTCCATTTTGTCAATGTGACTCTGGGATGGTCTTTTCTGTTAATTATGTTCGGCAGGTGGTCCTTTTGAAAAAAAACCCCTCTGGGTTGGGGCTACCGTTTCGTCTACGATCGCTAGGATCGATCCATGCAAAGCGTATCGCTCGAGGCCTTGAGCAGACGAGGCCCAAGAAGGCCTAAACCAGTGTTTTCAGCCTTCAGGCAACGAACAGGGAAAATTTTTGGCCCAAAACTGATTCTTTTTCAGACTATACATACTTTTTTTCGAGAGTACGCAAATTGCGTACCATAGCTTGATAGAAGATAGAAAGCGTATGTACAAGAGTTTAGATGCATCAGAGCCACAAGTCGGCTGAGGCATGAAGGACACTCCACTCCTACTCCTGCTATCTCACACTACTACTCACACCACACGCTAACTCCTTTTCCTCATGCGAGCGTCCATAAATGTAGCTCTTCGGAGATCCTTGTGACTAGCTCCATGGCACTCATCCAACTGGAATTATCGCGGAACACTCGGTTGTTTCTTTGTTTCCGTATGCTCCAGCAAACTAGGCTCACAAGTGAGTCGAAAGCACGGCGGTGTGTTTTGTGGATGTGTTTGCGAGCAGCACCCCATCAAGTCTCCAGAGTGTTGTTGCCATCGGGTATGAGTAGTGTATCTATCCTGCTCCTGGAGAAGGTCGTGAACCATACTTGCTTAGAGTAGGCACATTGAGTCATAATGTGGTCTACGTTGTCCTCTTCTTGGTCGCAGAGAAAGCAAGATGAAGTTTGCTCTTGCAGATCATGTCACAGCCTACGGTCAGAAGTCCAGACACGGTATTGCAAAGCTAGACACATGAAGATTTTGATGGGTAAAGGCGCCCAACACTTCCAGATCCAGCAAGCAAATGCGGCCTTAATTGCTCCCATGAATAGCATCTTATAAGCCGAAGCAGAAGTGTAGACTCCATGTTCGTTCCATGGCCAGATCGCCTCATCTTGCTGGTTGGGGTTGAGCTGCGTGTTCAGCATGATCTCCCAAAGTCGGATCAGCTGGATTAGGCCATCGGTGGACAACTCTCCTGTTATGTCCGATGCCCATCAGTACATACACGTAGGGGGCCCTGTGCGAGCGCACAGGCCCCTCAACGGCCCTGCTCCGAATGGTATTTCCGGTGCATGCATGTACTGTATCTGTATGGCTTATCTGATTGTGTACACCAATACGCAACTATATGTGCACGTCTGTCCGTTTTAGTAATAAAGGTTTGATTGATCAGTGTGCTCTCTAGTCCCCTCACTGATTTGTGCTCGACATGGACATTGCCCAAAACAATAACTACCTTCGCTGTCGCCCCTATGTGTAGGTACGGCAAATGCAGGTTGCAAGCTTTAACGAAAATGCAGTGCTACTTAGAAACTTCGGGGAAATGACTCATTGCTCTCCTAAAAGGTCATTGCTAGCTCCTGCATCGTAAGCATACTTTTATCAACAAGAGACGATGAATTCATTTTTCAGATAACTGTTTTTTTTTAGACGAGTGCATAAAAGGGTGGACGAAAAGGTAGCACAAAATCTGACCGAGGGCTGTAAAGAGAAAGGATTAGGCAAGGATAGTGAATGCATTTTTCAGACTGAAAAATGAAAACTCTGGACAACTGAAAAAAGAAGGGAAAAAAACTCATTTCGGATCGACACCTGGCAAGCTCTATCCGGCATGAAAGATTGAGGAGCACAGCACTCCACACTGTGGCGTGGCAGGCAAAGAAAACGAAGGACTACCTGTCAGCGTGTCCAATAAATACGTTCTGGGCCGTTTGGAGCCTATATATCGCACATGCATATTGCAGTTTACGGTCAGAATATTGACCGTGTGCGGCAGCCGGTGGCGTGCCTGTCTCTGGACCCCCGCATACGGTCGCGAGTGCACAGACTGGGCTCATTTTCACCGCATGCGCATGTGGCAAGCCACTCTCATTGTGATCAATGTGTTGATTGACATGGCAAAAATGTCGGCGATGTCAAATGATATGCCAACCAATCGAACACTATCATCCCTGATATACTATAATACCTAAATAGTTTATCCCCACTATCCTATTTCTCTTGACATGCAAGCTATCCACATCATCCTACATGCCCCACAGATTTTCATCCATTCTTATGCAGCCACGTCATCCTCCTTTGTTCGCACCACCTTGCACGATAAATTTCTGCCTGCCTCCCATGCGTGTCGATTTCCTGCAGCTCGGCTGTACTTGGCCATTTCTCACCAAAAGGCGGTTCGAATGGGCTGTACTGGGCCACCTCTTATTAAGTGTTTTGATTTATCTTTTTGTTCCCCGAAGCGTCCACATGCAACAGATAATTAATTAGCATTGTTAAAAAAAACAGATGCCAACCGCTGGATTCCTGCATGCAAGCATCCATCGCTAGCCATGCGCAATAAACCGGTAATTAATAGGTGGAACATCAGCGCTGAGTTTCCAAACATCTTTGACTCT
This sequence comes from Triticum timopheevii, assembly GCA_963921465.1. NCBI lineage: Eukaryota > Viridiplantae > Streptophyta > Magnoliopsida > Poales > Poaceae > Triticum > Triticum timopheevii. The sequence goes on from OY997268.1 coordinate 527,614,843, forward strand.
CTCCCAGCGCTATTCTCCAAGGCGTTATCGACTCCGCTTGGTATGTTCGTCTACTCCTCCCTCTTCGTCTCCTCGACCCACTCACGCAAATAAATCCAGAGGCATTGGTGGATTAGTTATTGCCCCAAAGTCCGATGTATTTCTCCAGTGGTTCCCTTCATCTCCCCTCAATGAATAAAATCGTCACCGCAACAGCAACGAGCCACGAACAAATCGGCAGCGGTGATGGTGCTAATTGTATTGCGGTGGAAGATGGCCGTGATCCTCTCTCTTTGCCTCTACCTTCCTCTCTCCATATTGCACCGCCGCTATCTTCGCAGAGAGTCGTCACCAAAGACCCGTGTACTGCTGCTGACTCGGAGCGCCGTGATTGCCGCCGTTGCAAGATCCTCTAGCCCAGTCCCCGGGCCCCAGTGTTGAATCAGCCTCCCGGTGAGCCACACTTGCCAGCCCTGGCGTCCTCTTCCAACATCAAGACTATGAGAGGTAGGGGCTCTCCTCCCTTTCTATGTCCTTAGATCTGAATGAGTCTCTGACTTATGTGTTACAGAGAGCATTTTCTTACTAGGAGTCTCTGTTCTGTCTCCAACGGCCTTCTCAAAACCTCAATGGCAGCAAGTCAGGTTAGCCTTTATCTCTCATTTTCCGTTAGTACAAACAACTACAATCATCTTCTATACCATTAACGGTGCACAACCGCAATCCTGCATATCTTCATATCTCTCCTAGGTTACTTTAGTGCAGATTTCATTGGTATTTGTATGGATTTTCTATGGTTATTTTGTAGAATCATGATCAGCGCATATTCAAGTTCATTTTCAGGTATGTTGTTCCCTGGTAGTATTATTCCATCGTTAATGGCATGGGATTGGTCAAGAGCTGAGTGATACAATGGTGGTGATTGACATCTATGTTATTCCCCCTACTGCGGGTTTTATTATTTTCACACATAATTATCTACATACATAAATGATATGGAATATGAAGTGGCTCTTATGAAAATACTTACATTCTCCCTGTGATTCAAGATAAATGTATGGTTCCTACAGCCCTGTACTACATGCTTGCTAACAAATATTCGGTTGGAATAGATGGCCTGCATGATGTTGGATAAATATATAAAGAAGCATACATATAGATATGCAGTAGTATATCTCATAATCAAACATTTTCCTGGTACATGATGTTCACTTTTATTGTTTATCTACACTATCATTTTATTGTTTATCTATGCTAGAATAGAAACTTAGAAAGCGATGTTCAGTTTTCAAGCAAGCATGTGTACTTACAGTTCTCTAAGGCTAAGCACTTGGATATTATCTATACAAACATATAGCTTCGCTTGATATGTAAGATTCTGATTAAATAATGTCGTGCCAAATATTCAGTCAGAGTACTGAATGTAGTTCTTACTAATGAATTAAGACTTTTCTATGGTTTGAGTATAACTATTTTGTTGTTCTAACGTTAATGACAATTTGAGCTTAAAAAGATGTCCTCACAGAGATGATCAAACATGGCCCAATCTGACGTCCTTCTGTTTAATTGTTCTATGTTGGCATGCAGCCTGTTAAATAAGATGTAATGAAAACGGAGTTTTTATGCCATTTTGCATACCTTTGGTCATTCTTCATCAAGGTTGGAAAAAGCGGTAGGCGTAAGCGAGGCGGTTGGCCTTCGCCTAGTGCCTAGGCTGTGCCTAAGCGCCCTAGGTGCGGCCTAGGCGGTAATATAGTTTTTACTCATAGTGTATTTGTGATTATTATATGGGTGTTGATATTAGTTTAGGGCATATAAATAAGTTAATTACCGTCTACTGCCACTGGAATATAACCAATTTGACATATCAGTGTAGTATGTGGCATGATTTCTTGCTTAGGTAGGCAATTCCTTGCTTGCTCTGCCTAGACCTCCATTTATGCCCTGGGCGAGGCGTTTGGCCATTGCCTAGCGCCTAGGCGTGCCTAAGCGCCTCCTAGGCGCTGCCTTTTCCAACAGAGTTCTTCATACAAATATGGATCAAGGTGGGCAACATCATCTAATTCCCATTTGGTTGCATTAATACAAAAGGATCTCAAATTAGTGTTTGAAGTCCGTTAGTTTCTTGCTCAAATTATATTATATGGAATTATTGTTATAAAAAAATTGATCTCACTAAATGTTTTTTTGGATTGTTAGATGCATTCTGATTACGCAAGGTACTCCCCAATATACTATTTTTTTACTTTTAATATCATTCCTCCAAAAGTTCAAAGAAGCATTTTTTATGGTTTCATTATTTGTTGCTCCATAAATCCTCCGCCTACCCTGTGCTATAAATCCCCGCAGCAACGCGCGGGGTATCAGCTAGTACAGGTAACGACTCGGACGTACTCCCCCTGTTTCAAAATAGATGACTCAATTTTGTATTAATTTAAATACAAAGTTAGTATAAAGTTAGGTCATCTATTTTGGAATGAAGGGAGTACATCACTACACAAGTTGCGCGAGAAAAGGCATATGGCCAGATTTTTTCCCCCACCATCACTAGCCACATAGGTACTCTTTCATTTATAGATTTTCAATACATATTTTCTTTTCTTTTGTTGAGTAACCTGGTACTTCTATTTTTTGGCATTTTGTTTTGTACCATGGTGCACATATTTACTCTCTTTGGCCATAGATATAAGATGCACACGCTTATTGGGTGATCATTTTTAAAAATAAAGAGAAAGAAGGTACTTTCATACGGAAAGTGCCCTTCTCAGCTCGAGCTCATATGAGCTCGAGTGAACAGTAAATCCAAAAGAATATAAAAAAGTTTGAAAACATTCTGATTATTTTGGAAACATTTGACATATTTTTTTAGCTCGCAAAATTTCATCATGAAAGATGAGATTCATGGAAGTTGTGGCAAAAAAATCTGCATTCCAAAAACAATTTTTTTAGCAACTTTTTTTTCCACGACTTCCACGAATGTTATTTTGTGATGAAATTTTGCAAGCATGTAAAACATTCGTCAAATGTTGCTAAAAAAAAATTCAAAAGTTTTTGATTTTTTTTCATTGTTTGGATTTTATTGTTCACGGAGCTCATATGAGCTCGAGCTTCCACTTTCCTTTCATACTGTACTTCTTTTGTGGGGTTGTATTTTTACTTATTACTACAAGGGTTGAGCACGCTTCTGCGTCGTTGATGTTGTTGGTATTTCATATTTTTTGTTTGTTATTTGATTTGGCACGCTGAGAAGTTTTGGTGGGCTTTCTTGGCAATGTGATTATGTGTTATTTGTTAATTAATTCATACTTATTGGGGAAGTTTCTTGCGCTGGTAACCGTACCTACTATATTGGTGCTACGGTGTCACATGTTGGCGCTTTTTAGGTGGTGAGAGGACGCGTGGGCTGATGTGTTTTTAGGCTAGTTGGTGCCAATTAATTTGAGAAATCGTTGACCCAGGTAAAATCGTGAGTCAAATCCAATATTGAATATTGATAGCCTCCAAGTGCACATGCTTTAGTTGTACCCTTTACGAAGTAAGAGTATCGATCTCACAGGAGCATAGGAATCGATCTTTCGTTCTTTGCAAGGTGCAAATAATGTGCCTAGAAAATTTTAAATGATCCAAAATAGTAATAATAATAATAATAAGGTTGCAAATGTAAAGGTGAATAAATCAACTAAAATAAATAACAAGTAAAGTAACTAGACTCGAGACAAATGATTAAGAGACTTCCCGTAGGTCCGGAATCCCCACTAGTGTGCATCTATGGTGGTGCCTAAACACAAAGTTATTTCGTATTCCTAAGCCACTTTACATGTTTCTCTTTGTGGGCCGAGCGGGTACAGATACGTGCATACTCGTGGCTTCTTCGTATCCCATACGCCTCCACCGTTCTTCCCCACTCCGATTATCAAACGGTGATTAAGGGGAAATAGGTCCCCATGGACGCAGCCAAAGTGGTCTCCGTTTTCTTGGGGAACGTGGTAATTTCAAAAAATTCCTACGATCACGCAAGATCTATTTATGTGATGCATAGCAACGAGAGGGAAGAGTGTGTCCACGTACCCTCGTAGACCGAAAGCAGAAGCATTTAGTTAACGTGGTTGATGTAGTCGAACGTCTTCGCGCTCCAACCGATCCAAGCACCGAACATATGACACCTCCGCATTCAGCACATGTTCAACTCGGGGACGTCCCTCGTACTCTTGATCCAGTTGAGGCCGAGGGAGATTTTCGTCAGCACGACACCGTGGTGTCGATGATGATGAAGTTACCGGCGCAGGGCTTCGCCTAAGCACTACGACGATATGACCGAGGTGTGTAACTGTGGAGGGGGGCATCGCACACGGCTAAATAATGTCAACTTGTGTCTATGGGGTGCCCCTCCCCCGTATATAAAGGAGTGGAGGAGGGGGGAGGGTCGACCCTCTATGGCGCGCTCTGGAGGAGTCCTACTCCCACCGGGAGTAGGATCCCCCCTTCCCTAGTTGGACTAGGAGAGGAAGGAAGGGGGAGGAAGGAGGAAGGAAAGGGGGGCCGGCCCCCCACCCAATTCGGATTGGGTATGGGGGGGGGGGGGGCGCCCCCTCCCAGGCTCCCTTCTCCTCTCTCCCACTAAGGCCCATATACTTCCCGGGGGGTTCCGGTAACCTCCCGGTACTTCGATATATGCCGAAACTCAATCGGAACCATTCCGATGTCCAAACATAGGCTTCCAATATATTGATCTTTATGTATCAACCATTTTGAGACTCCTCGGCATGTCCGTGATCACATCCCGGACTCTGAACTACCTTCGGTACTTCAAAACACATAAACTCATAATACCAATCGTCATCGAACGTTAAGCGTGCGGATCCTACGGGTTCAAGAACTATGTAGACATGACCGAGACACATCTCCGGTCAATAACCAATAGCGGAACCTGGATGCTCATATTGGTTCCTACATATTCTACAAAGATCTTTATCGGTCAAACCGCATAACAACATACGTTGTTCCCTTTGTCATCGTATGTTACTTGCCCGAGATTCGATCGTCGGTATCTCAGTACCTAGTTCAATCTCGTTACCGACAAGTCTCTTTAATCGTTCCGTAATAATTCATCCCGCAACTAACTCATTAGTTACAATGCTTGTAAAGCTTATAGTGATGAGTATTACCGAGAGGGCCCAGAGATACCTCCCGGAAACACGGAGTGACAAATCCTAATCTCGATCTATGCCAACCCAACAAACACCTTCGGAGACACCTATAGAGCACCTTTATAATCAACATTTTACGTTGTGACGTTTGGTAGCACACAAAGTGTTCCTCCAGTATTCGGGAGTTGCATAATCTCATAGTCTCAGGAACTTGTATAAGTCATGAAGAAAGCAGTAGCAATGAAACTAATATGATCATAATGCTAAGCTGATGGATGGGTCATGTCCATCACATCATTCTCCTAATGATGTGATCCCGTTCATCAAATGAAAACACATGTCTATGGTTAGGAAACTTAACCATCTTTGATTAACGAGCTAGTCAAGTAGAGGCATACTAGGGACTATATGTTTTGTCTATGTATTCACACATGTACTAATTTTCCGGTTAATACAATTCTAGCATGAATAATAAACATTTATCATGAATTAAGGAAATAAATACTAGCTTTATTATTGCCTCTGGGGCATATTTCCTTTAGTCTCCCACTTGAAGTAGAGTTAATAATCTAGATTACATAGTAATTATTCTAACACCCATGGAGCTTTGGTGTTGATCATGTTTTGCTCGTGAGAGAGGCTTAGTCAACGGGTCTGCCACATTCAGATCCGTGTGTATCTTGCAAATCTCTATGTCCCCTTCCAACACTTGATGACAGATGGAATTGAAGCGTCTCTTGATGTGCTTGGTTTTCTTGTGAAATCTGGATTCCTTTGCCAAGGCAATTGCACCAGTGTTGTCACAAAAGATTTTCATTGGACCTGATGCACTAGGTATGACACCTAGATCGGATATGAACTCCTTCATCCAAACTCCTTCATTCGCTGCTTTCGAAGCAGCAATGTACTCCGCTTCACACGTAGATCCCGCCATGATGCTCTGCTTGGAATTGCACCAACTGATAGCTCCTCCATTCAATAAAAATACGTATCCGGTTTGCGACTTAGAGTCATCCAGATCAGTGTCAAAGCTTGCATCGACGTAACCATTTACGACGAGCTCTTTCTCACCTCCATAAACGAGAAACATATCCTTAGTCCTTTTCAGGTATTTCAGGATGTTCTTAACCGCTGTCCAGTGCTCCACTCCAGTATTACTTTGGTACCTCCCTGCTATGCTTATAGCAAGACATACATCAGGTCTGGTACACAGCATTGCATACATGATAGAACCTACGGCTGAAGCATAGGGAATGACTTCCATTTTCTCTCTATCTTCTGCGGTGGTCGGGCTTTGAGTCTGACTCAACTTCACACCTTGTAACACAGGCAAGAACCCTTTCTTTGACTGATCCATTTTGAACTTCTTCAAAACTTTATCAAGGTATGTGCTTTGTGAAAGTCCAATTAAGCGTCTTGATCTATCTCTATAGATCTTGATGCCCAATATGTAAGCAGCTTCTCAAGGCCTTTCATAGAAAAACTCTTATTCAGGTATCCCTTTATGCTATCCAAAAATTCTATATCATTACCAATCAACAATATGTCATCTACATATAAGATTAGAAATGCTATAGAGCTCCCACTCACTTTCTTGTAAATACAGGCTTCTCCAAAAGTCTGTATAAAACCATATGCTTTGATCACACTTCAAAACATTTATTCCAACTCCGAGAGGCTTGCACCAGTCCATAAATGGATCGCTGGAGCTTGCACACTTTGCTAGAACCCTTTGGATTGACAAAACCTTCCGGTTGCATCATATACAACTCTTCTTCCAGAAATCCATTCAGGAATGCAGTTTTGACATCCATTTGCCAAATTTCATAATCATAAAATGCAGCAATTGCTAACATGATTCGGACAGACTTAAGCATCGCTACGGGTGAGAAAGTCTCATCGTAGTCAACTCCTTGAACTTGTCGAAAACCTTTCGCAACAAGTCGAGCTTTGTAAACAGTAACATTACCGTCTACGTCGTTCTTCTTCTTAAAGATCCATTTATTTTCTATGGCTTGCCGATCATCGGGCAAGTCCACCAAAGTCCACACTTTGTTCTCATACATGGATCCCATCTCAAATTTCATGGCCTCAAGCCATTTCGCGGAATCTGGGCTCATCATTGCTTCCTCATAGTTCGTACGTTCAACATGGTCTAGTAACATGACTTCCAAAATAGGATTACCGTACCTCTTTGGTGCGGATCTTACTCTGGAAGACCTACGAGGTTCGGTATTAACTTGATCTAAAGCTTTATGATCATCATCATTAGCTTCCTCACTAATTGGTGTAGGAATCACGGGAACTGATTCTGTGATGAACTACTTTCCAATAAGGGAGAAGGTACAGTTACCTCATCAAGTTCTACTTTCCTCCCACTCACTTCTTTCAAGAGAAACTCCTTCTCTAGAAAGGATCCATTCTTAGCAACAAAGATTTTTGCCTTCTGATCTGTGATAGAAGGTGTACCCAACAGTTTCCTTTGGGTATCCTATGAAGACACACTTCTCTGATTTGGGTTCGAGCTTATCAGGTTGTAGCTTTTTCACATAAGCATCGCAACCCCAAACTTTAAGAAATGACAACTTTGGTTTCTTGCCAAACCACAGTTCATAAGGTGTCGTCTCAACGGATTTTGATGGTTCCCTATTTAAAGTGAATGTAGCCGTCTCTAGAGCATAACCCCAAAACGATAGCAGTAAATCAGTAAGAGACATCATAGATCGCACCATATCTAATAAAGTGCGGTTACGACGTTCGGACACACATTTCGCTGTGGTGTTCCCGGTGGCGTTAATTGTGAAACTATCCCATGTTGTTTCAAATGAAGACCAAACTCGTAACTCAAATATTATCCTCCACGATCAGATCGTATAAACTTTATTTTCTTGTTATGATGATTTTCCACTTCACTCTGAAATTCTTTGAACTTTTCAAATGTTTCAGACTTATGCTTCATTAAGTAGATATAACCATATCTGCTCAAATCATCTGTGAAGGTAAGAAAATAACGATACCTGCCATGAGCATCAATACTCATTGGACCGCATACATCGGTATGTATTATTTCCAACAAGTCAGTAGCTCATTCCATTGTTTCGGAGAACGGAGTTTTAGTCATCTTGCCCATAAGGCACGGTTCGCAAGCACCAAGTGATTCATAATCAAGTTATTCCAAAAGTCCATCAGTATGGAGTTTCTTCATGTGCTTTATACTGATATGACCCAAACGGCAGTGCCACAAATAAGTTGCACTATCATTATTAAATTTCAATCTTTTGGCTTCAACACTATGAATATGTGTATCACTACTATCGAGATTCAACAAAAATAGACCACTCTTCAAGGGTGCATGACCATAAAAGATATTACTCATATAAATAGAACAACCATTATTCTCTGATTTAAATGAATAACCGTCTCGCATCAAACAAGATCCAGATATAATGTTCATGCTCAAGGCTGGCACCAAATAACAATTATTCAGGTCTAAAACTAATCCCGAAGGTAGATGTAGAGGTAGCGTGCTGACCGCGATCACATCGACTTTGGAACCATTTCCCACGCGCATCGTCACCTCGTCCTTGGCCAATCTTCGCTTAATCCGTAGCCCCTGTTTCGAGTTGCAAATATGAGCAATAGAACTAGTATCAAATACCCAGGCTCTACTACGAGCATTAGTTAAGTACACATCAATAACATGTATATCAAATATACCTTTCACTTTGCCATCCTTCTTGTCCGCCAAATACTTGGGGCAGTTCCGCTTCCAGTGACCAGTCCCTTTGCAGTAGAAGCACTCAGTTTCAGGCTTAGGTCCAGACTTGGGTTTCTTCTCTTGAGCAACAACCTTTTTGCCATTCTTCTTGAAGTTCCCTTTCTTCCCTTTACCCTTTTTCTTGAAACTAGTGGTCTTATTGACCATCAACACTTGACGCTCCTTTTTGATTTCTACCTCCGCGTCCTTTAGCATTACAAAGAGCTTGGGAATAGTCTTGTCCATCCCTTGCATATTATAGTTCATCACGAAGCCTTTATAGCTTGGTGGCAGTGATAGAAGAACTATGTCAATGACACAATCAACTGGAAGATCAACTCCCAACCGAGTCAAGTGATTATGATACCTAGACATTTGAGTATGTGCTCACTGATAGAACTATTCTCCTCCATTTTGCAGCTGTAGAACTTGGAGACTTCATATCTCTCAACTCGGGCATTTTCTTGAAATATTAACTTCAACTCTTGGAACTATGCTCCATGACATTCAAAACGTCTTTGAATTCCCGATTCTAAGCCGTAAAGCATGGGACACTGAACTATCGAGTAGTCATCAGCTTTGCTCTGCCAGACGTTCTTAACGTCATCAGTAGCATTTGCAGCAGGCTCACACCTAGCGGTGCTTCCAGGACGTAATTCTTCTGTGTAGCAATGAGGATAATCCTCAAGTTACGAACCTAGTCCGTGTAGTTGCTGCCATCATCTTTCAACTTAGCTTTCTCTAGGAACGCATTAAAATTCAAAGGAACGGTAGCACGATCCATTGATCTACAACAACATAGACATGCAAAATACTATCAGGTACTAAGTTCATGATAAATTAAAGTTCAATTAATCATATTACTTAAGAACTCCCACTTAGATAGACATCCCTCTAATCATCCAAGTGATCACGTGATCCAAATCAACTAAACCATGTCCGATCATCACATGAAATGGAGTAGTTTTCAATGGTGAACATCACTATGTTGATCATATCTACTATATGATTCATGCCCGACCTTTCAGTCTCAGTGTTCCGAGGCCATATCTGCATATGCTAGGCTCGTCAAGTTTAACCCGAGTATTCTGAGTGTGCAAAACTGGCTTGTACCCGTTGTATGTGAACATAGAGCTTATCACACCCGATCATCATGTGGTGTCTCGGCACGACAAACTGTAGCAACGGTGCATACTCAGGGAGAACACTTGTACCTTGAAATTTAGTAAGGGGTCATCTTATAATGCTACCGACGTTCTAAGCAAAATAAGATGCATAAAGGATAAACATCACATGCAATCAAAATATGTGACATGATATGGCCATCATCATCTTGTGCTCATGATCTCCATCACCGAAGCATCGTCATGATCTCCAACGTCACCGGCGCGACACCTTGATCTCCATTGTAGCATCGTTGTCGTCTCACCACCTATTGTTACTACGACTATCACTACCGCTTAGTGATAAAGTAAAAAAATTACATGGCGATTACATTGCATACAATAAAGTGACAACCATATGGCTCCTGCCAGCTGCCGATAACTTGTTACAAAACATGATCATCTCATACAACAATTTATATCACATCATGCTTGACCATATCACATCACAGCAAGCCCTGCAAAAACAAGTTAGACGTCCTCTACTTTGTTGTTGCAAGTTTTACGTGGCTGCTACGGGCTTCTAGTAAGAACCGTTCTTACCTACGCATCAAAACCACAATGATTTTTCGTCAAGTGTGATGTTTTAACCTTCAACAAGTACCGGGCGTAGCCACACTCGATTCAACTAAAGTTGGAGAAACTGACACTCACCAGCCACTTATGTGCAAAGCACGTCGGTAGAACCAGTCTCGCGTAAGCGTACGCGTAATGTCGGTCTGAGCTACTTCATCCAACAATACCGCCGAATCAAAGTATGACATGCTGGTAAGCAGTATGACTATTATCACCCACAACTCTTTGTGTTCTACTAATGCATATAACATCTACGCATAGACCTGGCTCGGATGCCACTGTCGGGGAACACGGTAATTTCAAAAAAATTCCTACGATCACCCAACATCTATCTATGTGATGCATACCAACGAGAGGGGAGAGTGTGTCCACGTACCCTCGTAGACCGAAAGCAGAAACATTTAGTTAATGCGGTTGATGTAGTCGAACGTCTTCGCGATCCAACCGATCCACCGAATGTACGACACCTCCGCGTTCAGCACACATTCAGCTCGGGGACGTCCCTCGTACTCTTGATCCAATTGAGGCCGAGGGAGAGTTTCAACAGCACGATGGCGTGGTGACGGTGATGATGAAGTTACCGACGCAGTGCTTCACCTAAGCACTACGATGATATAACCGAGGTGTGTAACTATGGAGGGGGGTACCGCACACAGCTAAACAATGTCAACTTGTGTGTCTATGGGGTGCCCCCTCCCCCGTATATAAGGGAGTGGAGGAGGGGGGAGGGCCGGCCCTCTATGGCGCGCCCTGGAGGAGTCCTACTCCCATCGGGAGTAGGATCCCCCCTTCCCTAGTTGGACTAGATGAGGAAGGAAGGGGGAGAAAGGAGGAAGGAAAGGGGGCCATCCCCCACCCAATTCGGATTGGGCTTGGGGTGGGGGGGTGGGGGGGGGGCGCCCCCTCCTAGGCTCCCTTCTCCTCTCTCCCACTATGGCCCAATAAGGCCCATATACTTCCCGGGGGGTTCTGGTAACCTCCCGGTACTCCGGTATATGCCCGAACTCACCCAGAACCATTCCAATGTCCAAACATAGGCTTCCAATATATCGATATTTATGTCTCAACCATTTCGAGACTCCTCGTCATGTCCATTATCGCATCGGGGACTCCAAACTACCTTCAGTACATCAAAACACATAAACTCATAATACCAATCGTCATCGAACGTTAAGTGTGCGGACCCTACGGGTTCAAGAACTATCTAGACATGACCGAGACACGTCTCCGGTCAATAACCAATAGCGGAACCTGGATGCTCATATTGGTTCCTACATATTCTACGAAGATCTTTATCGGTCAAGCCGCATAACAACATACGTTGTTCCCTTTGTCATCGGTATGTTACTTGCCCGAGATTCGATCGTCGGTATCTCAATACCTAGTTCAATATCATTACCGGCAAGTCTCTTTACTCGTTCGGTAATACTTCATCCCGCAACTAACTCATTAGTTACAACGCTTGCAAAGCTTATAGTGATGAGTATTACCAAGAGGGCCCAGAGATACCTCCCCGGAACATGGAGTGACAAATCCTAATCTCGATCTATGCCAACCCAACAAACACCTTCGGATACACCTCTTGAGCACCTTTATAGTCACCCTTTTACATTGTGATGTTTGGTAGCACACAAAGTGTTCCTCCGGTATGGGAGTTGCATAATCTCATAGTCTGAGGAACTTGTATAAGTCATGAAGAAAGCAGTAGCAATGAAACTAACACGATCATAATGCTAAGCTAATGGATGGGTCATGTCCATCATATAATTCTCCTAATGATATGACCCTGTTCATCAAATTACAACACATGTCTATGGTTAGGAAACTTAACCATCTTTGATTAACTAGCTAGTCAAGTAGAGGCATACTAGGGACTATATGTTTTGTCTATGTATTCACACATGTACTAAGTTTCCGGTTAATACAATTCTAGCATGAATAATAAACATTTATCATGAATTAAGGAAATATATAATAACTTTATTATTGCCTCTAGGGCATATTTCCTTCATGTTTTACCCCCTGTTGCAACTATCCGCTACGAAGGGAGAAGGGGCCTATCACGTCACCCAACTCCACAACCACACAGTTAGCTAACAGTACTAACCTTCCGTCCAAAGTTGGCATACGTTGGATGGTCGACTTCACCCAACGTCAAGAAGATAATCAACATAAACATGCAAAGAGGATATCTCTACTCCAAAGGGAAGATTTGGTAGGCTCCGCTTCGTCCGGTTCTTTTTCTTCTTCTCAACCTCCCACCTTCGTTAGGTTTTTGTGTGCCCCTCCTCTATTTTGTTAGGGTTTTTTTTGCCTCACCTTACCCTCTTCATTTAGTTTTCTTATCCGTTGGTTTATTTTTCTCTCCGTTCTTTCCTTGCCGTCCACCACTTTCCTAACGTATAAAAAATCACAGATCTAACTTTCCTAACAGACCCAAATCAATTAGTTCTTTCCATCAGTGCAATTTATTTTAGAAAACAAAAAAATAACAGATTTTATGGAAACAAATAACGAATTTTAATGAAACCAATCTCGCCCTCACTAGTCGTGCCCTCCTCCCAGCCTCTCCACGCGCCCCCGCAATGTCGCCCCGCGTGCTGTCGACTCTCCCAGCGCCCAGATCTGGGGCTCCCCGCAATGCGCACGCACCGGCGGTGAGCCGTAGGGAGGAGGAGACGCTGGTGTACAAAGAAGTACATAGAGGTGGAGGAGGGGACGTGTGCAACATAGGATACACGTCGGATGACGAGGCATGGAGGACTACGCCGGAGCAAGTACCACCCCGTCCATGCCGGTGACTCGTTCAAGCAGGTCACCTACATCACCACCGCCACCAGCTCCTCCTCTCCCCCTGACCAGGGTTTCTAAATCAAGCCACCACCATAGATGCACATCTACCTGCAGATATGGCTCCTCTTCAACCATGGTGAGCGACCGTGGAGGCGACAAGTGCCTGATCTATGACAGCAGAGAGGAACAGGCAGCGGTGATGGCTGGCCCATGCTCGTCACACTCCAGAAAGAGAGCCTGCCCACGGAGGTGGTCACTTGGGTGGGGCTTGTAGTGAGGTGGGTGGGTTGTGTTCAGGAGCGGCCTCGGCATGCTGCAGCCGGAGAAGTTCAGGAGTGGCCACCTGTTGCGTGCGTCCTTGCCGCTGGTCGATGATGACGGGAATGCCTCCATGGACTCTGACATGGACAGAATCCTCTGACGCCGAGGAGGTCGAGGCAGCAACGGTGGTATGTAGGAGATGGGTTTCCTACATACACCTGGCAAGTCAAATATTTGAAATCATCAAAAATAAACAGATAGATATATGTATATATGCATGTCTTTGCAATGCTCATGGATGTTTTTGTAATCTTATCTTGTTGGTGCTCGATTCGCCTTTGTCAACTTCGTCATACGCCGTGAAGTTGCACGAGGACTTGTAGTGCTTGTTCCAGTTACTCATGGCTACAACTACAAAGTAATAACAAGTTAGGATCAGATTATCTACATATTGCCACTCTATTTTTCTGCACTTGCCTTACTTAGGGAATCTTGCCATATCTTTTTATCAATGATATGTGGGCCTTAGTGCTATCGAAAAAAATTCTTGCCTTAGTTGTGACAGGAGCCCAACACACACCTAGCAGATTTTCCTAGAAACAAAATCAGAGAATTCTTGCCTTAGTTTTGACAAGAACCAAACACACACCTAGCAGATTTTCCTAGAAACAAATTCAGAGGTTCATTATAGTCTTCCCTTCACATATTTGGGTTTAACTCTGGGTACCACCAAACCATCAGTTCATGATCTAATGCCAATCATAAATAGAATTGATAAAAGATTATTTGGAGTGGCAAGTTTCATGAATTATTCCGGCAAATTGACTTATGTTAACTCAGTGGTTACATCCATGCCCATCTTTGCTATGTGCACCTTCAAGGTTCACTACACCATTCTAGATCATGTCAATAAAGCCAACAGAAATTTCCTTTGGTATGGTAATGACATAAACAAGAAAGGAAACCGCCTTGCAAGTTGGGAAATGATTTGTAGACCAAAAAAGCAAGGAGGACTTGGTGTTCTGAACCTCAGAGTCCAGAATATTGCCTTGCTAATCAAACACTTACACAAATTTTACAACCATGAGGATATCTCATGGGTCAATCTTGTGTGGCATGCTTATTATTCCAATAACACCACTCCACATGTCAGCAACAACAAAGGATCCTTCTGGTGGAAAGACTGTGTGAGCCTAACTAATCTAACAAAGGCATGGCAAATTGTCAAGTAAACAAAGGAAATTCTGGTCTTTTATGGGAGTAAACAATGGAACCCTAATCTCTAAACATCCAAATGATGATCATTGATGCAAAACGCAGATACAAATGGGACTTCTTCATGGAAATTTTAATTTGTGAAAGCTTGACTATGCCACTACCAATGCCTAGTTGCATCACATTGGTTCAATCCAAATTTTTGTATCAATGCCACTGCCTAGTGATGAACCCTGGCGATGCAAAAAAAAGTGGAGGGGATAAACTCACCGAGGGGACGAAGGGCGATGAACCCTAGCAGGCCATCGTTTCCGTCGCCATCGTCGATTCTGCCGCTGCCGTCGACGAAACCTAGCTCAATCACGAAATGTACTCCAATCAAATTGGAGGGCAACGGGCGGCGACTTAGGGAGAGAGTGTGGGGGGGGGGGGGGATAGAGGGGAGATTACTTGTATGCTGGAGCAGGTCGGAATTGGAGCAGCAACAAGGAGCACCGAGAGCTTGGCCCAATACGCCATTTAAAATAATATAAATTTAAAATCATTAATATTTCCATTTAAATAATGTAAATTTAAAATCATCAGTATTTCCATTTAAAATAATATATATTGAAAATCATCAATATTTCCATTTAAAATAATGTAAAATTTTAAATCATCAATATTTCCATTTAAAATATTTTAAATTGAAAATCATCAATATTTCCATTTAAAATAGTGTAAATTTAAAATAAACGATATTTCCATTTAATGTAATATAAATTTAAAATGATGTAAATGTAAATTTCCATTAAGATAATATAAATTTTAAAAAATAAACTACAATATACTATAAAGATGAAGTCTCAAAATACATATTTCAAGTCTCAAACTAAAAAATAAAACAAAATATTGAAGTCTCAAAGTGCATATTTTAAAAATGTCAGTATTTCCATTTAAAATATTATAAAATTTAAAAATAAAAGATTCAAAATTACTAAATGACTTAACAAAATAAAAGACTCAAAATTAGAACTGGTGGTAAAGAAATAAAATTCCTAAAATGATAAAAACTGTAAAAATAATGATGAGAAAAAGCATAATATAATTTTTTCATTATTTTGTTACAGTACAATCATTAAATACTTAAAACACTTGATCAAATGGAAAAAGTATTTCTGCGTGCATAGAAAAGGAACGACAACACTAACAAATTAACTATAGCGTGCAAAGAAAATCAACGCCACCACTATATTTCAAACGGTGAGTGCATATGGGCCAACAAATTTGTGGCGTGTCTAGAAAAAGCAACGCCTGCACTAAGCATGTAAATCTGACGTGCTGATTTGGTCGAAGACATCACTCTTTGGAAAAAACAGTGCTGGCGTATATGGAAAATGGCGCACCACCAACGAAAGTTGTGGTTAGCCGTTTTTCCACTAGTGCTAGTTTTTGGGAGATTGTGTGATAGTTAGGATTCATATTTTCTAGGTATGTTTATCTTTGGAATCTTCTAAATACCGACACAACTCTCTCTCTCTCTCTCTCTCTCTCTCTCTCTTAACCTTCAACAATGGGGTAGGGTATGAAGCTAGTTCACTCGTCAAAAGAATCCATTGCAACAAGCATGAAGTTATGTTGCTTGTTGGTGTCTTACCGATCAGATCCACTGGCTATCAATGAAATGGATGCGATTTCCACTATAGGATGCAATTTTTCAGCTTGAATACTTTTCGCATATCCACTTCATTCAACTAGTGAAAAAAGATAATGTTTTTGCCTTCTATCGATCCACTAGCAAGAGCACAACTCCATCCCCCCCTATATGGATGTACATGAATGCAAAGAAAATAAATTTGTGTCATTACAGTGAAGTGGCTATTCTATGGAGGACCAATGGCGACGAACTCTTAGAGAACACAAGTCTATATCCATTGCCGGCAGTGACAATGTCACAACTGCGACCACCCCAACCACGTATGTCCTGACCACCTTATTATTGACCCATGTGCATGTTGTTCATGCCAATTTCAAAGATGTGATAATTCAATCTCTTCGCACATACTCACATGTCTAAGTTCCAGTATGTGATCAATATTGCTAGCACACCTACCATGTTTTATTCCATATTACATTATTGTAAACTCACTAATTATTCCAACATCAAGTAAGGTCAAGCCTTTTATTTTCCTCAAGCATGTACGATTATGACATGACAACCTAGTCTCTCCACAGATAAGATATTTTCTTGATACTAGTGAGATTTGTGTAAGCCATAGGAAGATTAGTCACGTTGGTTGCATGTCGCCTTCGCAAGGACTTGTGTTTTAAAGGATTCGTGTGGTCCCCAACTAGGGGAAAACTTCAGTGGATGATTGTAATTCTAACCTTTTCTCCATCTGAATTAAGGAATTGTCATGATGCTTGGGTTATAATTGTGGCATGTTTTTATGTTGATTTAGTTAAGAATGTTTTATGTGACTCGCTAGAAGGTTTGGTCATGAAATAAAGGTAACATAAGGCTTGTTGTCTAAAGAATATAATTCATTTTATGACCTAAGACAATCATTTGTATGATGGTACCTATGTGTAGGGGGAATAAGTTCACTACTTTTGTGTGGAAGAAATCTCATTAGCCAACCAAAATGTTTATATCTCCCAGTTATGACTTAAATGATCTTGGCAATACCCCATGCACTAGTATTGAGATTCACCGGGACATAGGTCTGAAAGGAGTATAAGTTTGTTATGATCGCATACATGGACAGGGTGCGACAGAAACATGATGCCAATACTCAACCTTACTCGCTCCTATAGTAAGGGGCAATAAAGCTATACATTTTAATGTTCAAAAAACTAATTTTAAACCAATCAGACAATGTGAGTTCCTTGTGTTTAAGTTGTTAGGCGCATAATATGTGTTAAGTATGAACATGTCCTTATTTACGGTTAGGATACCTTACAAATATGCATTCAATCAAAACATGGACCACTCGAAAACCTTTATCAAGCTTTGCAATAAATGAAAGGCAATAAATAATGCATGCTCACTTATGAGGAGTCTAAAAAATCAAAAAAATCGGGTTAGTTGGATATTGTTTGGCGAGGTGTGCAGATATTAATAATTCCATGTAATATTACATCTAAATCCTCACACATGGAGCTAAATTGCGAAAATGCTCCAAAAGAACAATCATGGCATCGTTAGTGACGTGAAATTATTTTGTGGCATGTTAAGAGGCTATCGAGCATGTTGTATGCCGAAGGATTTTTTTTTCAAATTTTAATGTGGTAGACAACATCATTAAACTACCTAATGTGGTTATGAGCATGCATTCCTCTATGCGAGTAATAGCACGTCAATCGGTGTTGGCAAAGCCATTGCCATTATGTCTCCATTGTGAAAGATAGAGTGCATGATCAAACTTATGATACTGGACTTATAAGTTTTTGCGGTTCCGCCCCTACAGGCTCACAATCCATTCTTTTATGATTATGTTGTTGGCATTGGTTTAGAAAGCCTCTTGATTCCGGAAATGAGGACCGTGAAATAACTAACTACCATAAGTATTATGTTTTTCATTTGGATATAGAATGATTTTTCATTTGGATATGGAATGATATACTATACATTCTGAGTATTGTTGTTAAGTGGCATCTCACTGGTCACTATAACACTTTATGTTGGCGTGTTATTTCTATCGAGAGTGGGCATATGATGTTTGTTAAT
Source organism: Triticum timopheevii (assembly GCA_963921465.1). NCBI lineage: Eukaryota > Viridiplantae > Streptophyta > Magnoliopsida > Poales > Poaceae > Triticum > Triticum timopheevii. The sequence continues at coordinate 527,633,443 of OY997268.1, forward strand.
ATCACGATCAAGAATAGGATGTTGGCTATTGATCTCGGCTAGCAGCCGAGATAGAAAGTCAACGGGATGTGACCCACCACATGCCACATACGTACACTGTGAGTCCATGGTCGGAGGTGCCAACCAACGATTTGGTTTTGGTTTCGACTCTGTAGTACCTGATATATAAAGGGAAGAATCCCACCGGTTTAATACTCCCTTCATTTCTAAATATATAAGTCTTTTTAGAGATTTCTCTAGTGACTACATACAGATGTATATAGACATGTTTTACAGTGTGCATTCACTCAATTTTGTTCTGTATGTAGTTCATATTAAAATCTCTAAAAGAACTTACATTTAAGAACAGAGGGAATACTAACGATTTTTCATGGCAGGTGTGGTTCCCCCTATGTTGATCCTAAGGTGGTGCTGAGAGAGGCTAAGACCATCTCTACCGCATATACCCACAGACCTCTTTTTACCGGTGGCGGGAAGTACCGATGAAGCATCCATCGTTGGTCTAGTTTGCGATTCGTGCGGTTTAGTGGCCCACATCATTATATCTCAGCGTATTCCAACTTTGCCCGCCCGTATCCACCATTACGCTGCATCACGCGTAGGTCCCGCCCATGCATGCATGTGTGCATGAGACGTCCACTCCCTGATGCAAATTCACGAAAGCGACACATCTGTCTCATCTCTCATCATGTAAATTCATGGCTTTTATTTTCTCTTTGACATTTCCGATCGTTTATATATTTTAAAAAGTATTTTCTTTTTTGAAATATTTTATATATTTGAACTCTTGACACTAAGATCTTTAGAACAAGATCAATATTGGATAGATTTCCAACACATTTAAATTTTACGTCTAATTTCACACATATTCTAGCGAAATCTGTTATTCGAAATGAGTGAAAATATGTGAAACGTGTTCTTTCAAACATGTGAATTTGATTTTTTTTTCAATGCGTGAAATTGAATATTTCAAATATATGAAATGGTATTTTTTTAACTTATGAAACATATTTCAAACTTATTTAAATTTCAGGGAAATCATTTTTTGGAACATAGTGAAATTGGATTTTTTTGTGTAATTATAACATACTTTTCATTGGAATTAGTGAAATATGTTTTTTTAAATGTGTCAAATCATTTGAAATAAGTGAAATTGCTTGTTTCAATGAGTGAAATATGGTTAAAATTTGAGTGAAATATGTTTTGTCAAATGAGTGAAATCCGTTTTCTAAAATGAGTGGATTTTTTATGAAACTTATTTCAATGTCTTTGTCAAGTTTGCGTATTCCGGTGTGTGAAAAGATGCGAAACTGGTTATTTTAAAATGTGAAACTTATATTTGTCAACATGTGAAAGTTATTTCACTCAACTTATTTAAATTTCAGGAAAATCAGTTTTTGGAACTAGTTATTTCAAACATGTGAAACTTTTTATTTCAAAACTTTCTTTTACAGTGAGTGAAATATGTTTTGTGAAGCTAGTGAAATTGTTTTTGGAAATAATTGAAATATGTTTTTTGAAATAATTGAAATTAGTAAATCGAATTGACTGAAATCAGGTTTTTTGCCAAAACATGTGAAATCTGTTTCGTAAATTGAAATACGTTTTTAAATGAGTGAAATTATATTCTGAAATAAGGAAAATGATTTTTATGCAACAATTTATGTTTTCGATATAAGTGAAATTTATGTTTTGAACTGAGTGAAATCTGTCTTTTGAAATCAGTGAAATTAGAACTAGTTCAAATGTATTCAGAATTGATCTTGTTCTGAAGATCTTCTCGCTATGAATTCAAATGTATAAGAAGTATCAAAAATTGAAGTTTTGATTCAAAAAATATTTATCATCCAAATTTCCACAATGAAATTAAATGGAAGTCTTTTGATGGGGGGAGGGGGGAGATTATTTTAGCATATGCATGCACGCGGCCTTCTCTCAATCCTTTCTCTCTCCTCACACAAAGCTGACAAGGAGAAGGCCCACATGTATTTGAATTCATCTCTCTTATGCACAAAACAAGGGCCCAAATCACTCCAATGGTGGATGCTCCATCGGTGCTACCGGTAAAAAAAACTTTTTCCACCGCGTCTTTGCCTCTGATGGCCATTGGCGTCCTATGCTCTTACCAAGTATTTGTTCTTATCTACTCCCTCTGTCCCATAATATAAAAACGTTTTGACATTACACAAACGTTCTTATATTATGGGACGGAGGGAGTAATGTAGTGTTCTAATCATTAGATCAATATCCTATTTCTGTTAAGGCTTAAGACAAGTTATCCTAACACTTCAAAACATGATTAACTAACAAGCTATCCAAACTCTTAACAACCTACTCACGTTGGTTACATGTCGCCTTCGCGAGGACCTGTGTCTTAAAAGGGTTTGTGTAGGCCCGTAGCTAGGAAAATATATCGGCGAATGAGTTTGTTAGAGTTGAGTTTTTCTTGAAAGGTTGTTAGAGTTGAGTTAGACTCGTTCCATGCCGCGCATCAACAACTTTTCTGTCTAAGCAACACTGAGCCAATTGATACCCTTGAAAAATCAAGCTGCCCACGTATGAAATGTAGTGATTGCGCGGCGGATTGATGATGATATGACCTGCGCGTACTGTGCTAGCGCTCGCTTGGCACTATAATTGGCACTAACAAACGCACCAAAAATATCCATGCTTTACACTACACTCGCCGAGTTGGCTATACGATCGAGCAGCATGAGCCCGTCCATCGTCACCGTCGCCGCCGCCCTCGTCGCCATGGTGCGGGTCGGGCCGGAGGAGCTGGCCAGCCGGCTCTCCGAGGCCCGGCCGGTGCACCTCTTCTTGGCCTGCTTCCTTCCGGCCGCGGCGACCGTCGTGTACCTCATGCTGCGTCCCCGCGCGGTGTACCTCGTCGACTACGCCGGCTTCCGCACCCCGCACACCTGCCGCATCCCCTTCGCCAGCTTCCTGGAGCACGCCAAGCTGGTGCCCCAGCTAAACGAGCGCAGCATCCGGTTCATGACGCGGCTGCTGGAGCGCTCCGGGCTCGGGGAGGAGACCTGCCTGCCGCCGGCGCACCACTACATCGGCACGCACAAGTACTGCACCGTCGACGCCGCCCGCGCCGAGTTCGAGCTCGTCGCCTTCTCGGCCATCGACGATCTGCTCGCCAAGACCGGCGTCGCCCCCGAGGCCATCGACATACTCATCGTCAACTGCAGCCTGTTCTGCCCCACGCCGTCCCTGGTCGACATGATCGTGAACAAGTACAAGCTGCGGAGCGACATCCGCAGCATGCACCTCTCCGGCATGGGGTGCAGCGCGGGGCTCATCGGCGTGGGGCTCGCGAGGAACCTGCTGCAGGTGGCCCCCCATGGCGCGCACGCGCTGGTGGTCTCCACGGAGACCATCACGCCCAACTACTACCTCGGCACCGAGCGCGCAATGCTCCTGCCCAACTGCCTCTTCCGCATCGGCGGGGCGGCCGCGCTGCTGTCGACGTCCCCGGCGAAGGCCCGGTTCCGCCTGAAGCACCTCATCCGCACGCTCACCGGCGCGCAGGACAGCGCGTACCGGTGCGTGTTCCAGGAGGAGGACGGGGAGGGCCACCGCGGGATCAACCTCAGCAAGGACCTGATGAACATCGCCGGCGACGCGCTCAAGGCCAACATCACCGCGATGGGGCCGCTGGTCCTGCCGGCCAGCGAGCAGCTCAAGTTCGCCTTCTCCTTCGTCGCGCGGAAGGTGATCAACAGGCGGGTGAAGCCGTACATCCCGGACTTCCGCACGGCGTTCGAGCACTTCTGCATCCACGCCGGCGGGCGCGCGATCATCGACGAGCTGCAGAAGAACCTCGGGCTGTCCGACGAGCAGGTGGAGGCGTCGCGGATGACGCTGCACAAGTTTGGGAACACGTCGAGCAGCTCGCTGTGGTACGAGCTGGGGTACATCGAGGCCAAGGGCTGCATGCGCAAGGGCGACCGCGTGTGGATGATCGGCTTCGGGTCCGGGTTCAAGTGCAACGGCGCGGCGTGGGAGTGCATCCAGCCCGCGCGCAACGCCGACGGGCCGTGGGCGGCGTCCATCCACAGATACCCGGTGGACATTCCCGACGTGCTCAGCCATTAACCCACCACCGTTGGCCATCGAGAGGATTACAGTTCGTCATGCTCGTGTTTCCTCAAGTAATCTGTTTACTCCATTAACCGTTTGCAGCCCCAAGGATTACTATTCATCATGTTCACGTTGTGTCAAATATATACAGCATCCTATTGCTCTTTGAAAAAAAATGACCTATTAATGTTTCTGTTTAGTATTTTGTTCAATGAACAATGCTTTAAAATTTATTGTCAAGTACTACTACTTAACTTGTTTGTAAAATAATAATTTCATAGTTGTATTGGTTATTAGTTTAAAAGTAATCTCATTCGATAAATATCTCAGGACGCACATATGAATGTACACTAGCTACGTATTGGTTGATGGGCATATGACATCATTAAACTGATAATAGTACAAATGCATGCTAGAACACTTGGGGTTGGGTCGACATGGTTTGAGACCCCGCGAGAACGATCTATTCCTACATGCCATTGCCATCAATTGACCCCCGCGAGAACGATCTATTACATTATTGTTCGTCTCTATAATTGCCTAATTAGATGTCACGAAATGCTACTCTTGTAGTACTAAAATTTTATAAATGTGTTTTTTTGGCTATCTTGTGAAGCATCATGTGCGTCATGGTCGATCAATATAGAGACTTGCCCCTACATGATTGTGGAAGAGAAGTTTTGACCTCTTGGGTAGTCGGATTATGGAAATAAATGGTCATGCTACTCGCGGTTTTTTAGTTTACGTAGAAGGGATCTCAAGTCGCATGGAGAAATGGTAGTCAAACTATAAATAGACAAGAATGACATGCACTCGTAGTTTGAGTTCGACCCATATTAGGAGACAAATAGGATGCAAGTACTGCTAATATTCATTCAATTTAGTCTGCATATATTATCACATGCCTTGCAAAAAGCCACCGCAAACTAGTAATTGGGTTAGAGCATCTACTGTCAGACTTGGCAAATCTAGACCCTCAAACGCCCGCGGACGGGCCCGTCCGCGGGCACTGACCGGGCACCCCTCAAATCACATCGTTCACATCTGTGTATCTCATATCTGAACCCCTATATCCATATTAAGTCATGCAACATCGATCAGCTACGTAGATCAACTGGCCAGCCATAGAATCAGACATAGGACAACACAATAGTTCACCAAAAGATCACGAACGGCTGTTGGCTGTTCATAGGTCCACCAAAGTTCACATAAACTACGAAGCACCGATACGTGCAAAACCTGTGTATCGCCGTCCTGTACGTTGCCGATACGCCGATACGGCAGATACGGCCGCGATACGCGTATCGCCGGAGTATCGTGTTTTTTGATTAAAAAAAGATGGAAAAAACGCCGATACGTGCTGTTTACCGTTCACGACACGGCTGGGATACGGTCGGCACAGTACAAGCCCAATATATTAACCCTAACTCGTGTACTCTTTTCACTCTGTTCGCTTCACACGCGCACGGCAGGAGAGAGGCGCACAACGGCACAAGCGAGCCGCCGGCGGCGCTCGCCTCGCTGCCGCCGCCGGCTGGAGTCGTTCGCCGCCTGGAGTCGGCTCCCTGACCTGTCAACTCCCAACCCGCCGGTAGTTGATTCAGTAGGTTGGCAGCTTGTAGTTTTTTTTTTTAGGGGGTTGGCAGCTTGTAGTTGTAGATTACTTGATTCAGTAGGTTGTACGTTGTAGGGATTGTAGTTGCTTGCTAATCTTACTGCTTTGCTAATGATTAGCCTTACGCTAATGTGTTAACTCTGTCGTGCTCGCTGGCTCGCAAAGAAAAGAAGCATGAATTGCTGACAGAGAACACCTGAAGAATTGTGCCAAAATGCTAACCTCCTTAAGTCTTCTCTGTAGCCAATAAAATCCTTCAGCAGTGAGGCTCTCAAAGTACATGTAGTATCTATAGCTATAGAAACATGTCGTGTTTCCTAAGGTAGGTTAATTGACTGTATGCAGATATACTAATGACTCTGAAGACATCCAATGAACTGCAGAATACTTGACTGATGCCTACAGCTTGCTAATGTGCCTACTGCCTATAATATTTTGGTCTCATCTCACACATTTTATTATGTTTGCTTTTATTACATGTCATTCTAGTATTATTATTTATATATACTCGCCGTATCGCCGTATTGCTGTTTTTAGAAATTGCCGTATCCGGTATCGCCGTACCCGTATCGCCGTATCAGTGATGCCGTATCGGTGCTTCATAGACATAAACGACAGACAATTTTATACTACATCTAAAACTTGAAATGAAATTGAACTTCACCACTTCCGGGCCGACACTTCGCCCTTCTGGTCGCCGGCGTAGCTGTAGCCGTTGGCGGCTTGTGGAGGATCATCCGATTCGTCGGGCGAGAAGTCGTCGTCGTCGGACGAGGAGGACGAGACGATGACGAGGCCCTTGAGGCGCTAGACGACCCGGTCCTGCTGGCGCTTGAGCTTGGCCAGGAGAGCCGCGTCCTCCGCCTTCTCCTTCGCCTAACTCAAGGACATGGGCTTGGAGCAGAGAGTGAAGCAGAGAAAATGACACAACTAAACCCACAAAGCTTAAAACTAGAGGAGCGGACCGAATCAGCAGGACGTCAAACATTTCCAAATCCAACACCCAATTGAAATTCTGATTAACCTCTAACGCAAAAACTCATTATATAGAAACACCTATATTTAGCGAGAGGGACGATAGAATTATGGTACTGAGTTTGAAAGCTATATCTAGCCACCGCACCTCTAGCTACCTCGCCCAAACCACAGCTCATCATTCTTCGTCTATAATTCAGTGGTTCTTGCATGAGGTGCAACTTTACTCTATTTTTTCCCTGTTTCCAGCGCCGGAACTCTAGTTACCTGAACTAGAAAAAAGAACTATTTTAATTGACCTATATGTACGTAAAGAAGGGTTAATACGAACTAGTTGTTGTTGCGAAAGGCGTGTCAACATGCAAGCTCGTCGGCGTGTTTGTTGTTGCAAAAGGCATGAATGATTGCTTACATACTAGCTGAGCGTGATCCCTGTCCGTCTCACTCGTTGCTCGACATGGACATTGCCGGGAATAATAACTACCTTCGCTCTCGTCCTAATGAACGTTCAAAACTTTCATAATGAAATGCAGTACACCTAGGCCAATTTGGAGCCTATATGTCACACACACGGGAATTAGGTTGCGGTTTACGGTTGGAAGTCGGAGACCTTCAAGGCCGTCAAGCCCTTGATTAATTGGCCGTGCGTAGCCGCCGGGTGCCGGTGGTTGTCCCGTACAGGGACACCAGCTGCCGGACAGTGCCCCTGGGCTTATCAACCTTACATGCCCATGTGGCAAGCCACTCTCACTGTGATCAATGCCTTGACGACGGACGTGGCAAAGATGTTGTTGACGTACGTCAAATGATTTGCTAGCCGGGCAATCAAGCGCTATTCCCGGCCGCATCACGTACCGACTCAAATGACATTAAGGCACAAGTTGGCAAGTGAAGGCAACACCACCTTTACCATCTTTGCTTTATGTTTATACATACTAGCACAAATGTCCGCGTGTTGCAACGGGAGAAAATACCAGTTCTTATGAAGCACGATTTGCCAGGTCAAGGAAATATGTCAACGGGATAAAATCCTCTCTAAAGAGCCAGAAGTCAATTTTTACCCTTCACTTACTGATTTTCGAGATGAAATCCTCCCTTTTCTTCCTTAATTTGTGGGTAGGACTCAATTTTGCTTCCTTCCTTAATTTCAGGAGCAGGGTCCATCCTTATTTTCTCTCTTTCCGCCCAGACGACTTATTTCCTTCCTTATTCTCTTTTCAATCATGTAGAGGAACGGACCAGCGGCTTATTCTCCTTTCCTTCCTTATTTATCTGAACATGACAAATTATTTCCTTCCTTATTGGTTCCTGAGAAGGCTCGTTGATACCTAGAAAATTTTAAGTTGAGAGGATTTTTTTTTGAGCCGGAATACTCTCTATTCCATTAACCAAAACAACCAGCCAAATCGCTGGCAATCATCGCATGAACAAAGTCTGGCGCCCCATCAGGCCACAAGGCTGAGGATGCATGGGTCATACGCACACCATGAGCAGCTAAAGTGTCAGCTACTTTATTACAACCCCTTGGGCAAAAAACAATCTCAAAACGAGAAAAATTTAACCTAGCAAAGATTTTAATCTCCTTGAAAATGACACCAAGTACATACCGGTCTTGGTCCCTTCCTTTTATTGCATGCATGAGATTGGTGGAGTCCGTCTCCACAATCACAGTAGTCATACCCAGCTGTTGAGCGGCTTGTATGCTCTTTAAACAGGCAATGGTTTCAGTGTGCAGTGGGCTGATAATATAAGGTATATTACCTGATCCAGCAGCAATCGCTTGACCTCGTGAGTCCCGAATGATGAAACCGTAACCACCATTAGAGCTGTCATGTGGTGCGCTCCCATCAATATTTATTTTTAGCATATCATCTGCCGGCAGTGCCCACAACTTCTGCAGCTGAGCCTGCTTACCGCCAGTAGCTCCATTCAGACTAGCACAATCAAATAAACTTGTTTGAATCCAGTGGCACACAGTATCTATTGATCTCATCGGCTCGCCTGCATTCACCTTATTTCGTGTATCCCACCAAACACATAGCAGCACCACGCACCGGATTTTTACCTCCTCATTCATAGCAAGAATTACACGCACCATCTCCCTCGCTGTATCTAGCTGGGCAAGCTCCACTCTGACTTGTTCTAGTCCCATTCTTCTCCACACAGCTCTAACATTTTTGCAGTGAATAAAGGTATGGGCTCCATCTTCATTCAATCGCCTACATAACGGACATAGAGTGTCCAGATCAATACCACGCCGTTGAATACTCCACCTATGGGGCAAGCTATTATGAGCCAGCCGCCACATAAAGTGCTTCATCCTGGGTTGGCATTTCATACTCCATATACTTTTCCAGTTTAGCATAGTGTTTCCTGAAGAAGACTCTCCTGCTTGTCGCGTACTCGATCTCTGATGTAGTTGGCGTAGCATTTTGTAAGCCGTCTTAACCCTGAACATACCACTAGAGTGATAGTGCCATGCCCAGTCATCCTCGAAATCATCCTGCAGCGGGATTGACAGAATACATTGAGCATCTATTCTCCAAAACAGGTCCTCCACCAAAGCCACATCCCACTGTCCAGTGGCTGGGTCAATCAGCTCCCCCACTGTATGTATGATGGTGTGACCTCTCGGTGTAATAGGTAACCTGCTGCCCTCCCTGGGAAGCCAAGGATCACTCCATATTTCTGTATCAAGTCCATTCCGAATCCTCTTAACCAATCCTTCCTTCAAAGCATCAACACCTTGCATAATACTTCGCCAAGCGTATGAGGCTCCCGTTTTGAGTTCTGCATGCAACACATCTGACTGAGGGTAGTATCTAGCCTTCAACACTTGTGCACACAAGGATATAGGGTTGGTGAGAAGCCTCCAAGCTTGTTTTGCAAGCATCACAATGTTAAACGAGTGGAGGTCCTTATAACCAAGCCCCCCCTCTCCTTTCGGTAATGTCATGATATCCCACCGAACCCAATGCATTTTATGTTCATCTTTTTGTTGTGCCCACCAGTAGCGGCATATCATCATATTGATCTCCTCACACAAACCCTTAGTCAGATCGAAAACACTCATAGCGAAAATTGGAATAGCTTGTGCACATGCCTTAATGAGGATCTCTTTGCCTGCCTTTGAGAGTGCCTTCTCAAGCCAACCTTGCAGCCGCTGCCAAATGCGATCCTTGAGATACTTGAACGTGGCCATCCTCGAGCAACCAACATGCACCGATCAGACCAAGCTTCACTCCGAATATTCAGAGTATTCATCACAGCCAACCTATCTTGCTGCCTAGTATTCTTACTGAATCTGACAGCGGATTTATCTGTGTTAATAACTTGCCCCGAGCACACCTCATACAGATTTAGAACTTGTCGCAGTTGATCTGAACTCTCGGCAGAAGCCTTCATGAGAATCATTGAGTCGTCCGCGAACAGTAGGTGGTTGATGCTCAGTGCTCCTTGGCAAACACTGATCCCTTTCAGGACCCCCTCTTCTTCTTTTCTGTTAAGAACATTTGAGAAGGCTTTAGCACAAAAAAGGAAAAGTTGAGAGGATTGCGTGCAAGGGAAAAAGGTGGGACTAATATATGAATCAAGCTTTCCTTACAACACATAGTGCGAGGTAGCATAGCTGGTTGTGACAGTAGTTGTTTGCTATCAGGTCACGATTTCAAATCACCAAACTAGCCATTACTTTTTTTGCCTCTCCCAGACTGCACTGGGCCATCCTTTGTTGGGCTGCAGAAGATGGGCTGACAACGACGCAGGTAGATGTGGTGTAGGAAAACGAACCGGACTGCACTGGACTGTGCTTCGTTGCGAAATCACTAGTTAAGGAGTACTCCTTACAGAGATCACTCCAATTTCCTCATGTTGCGACAAGTGATGGGCTGTATGTGCGCCACATGTCGCAACCTGGGAGTTTTTTCTTTTTTTCGTAGAGTCATTTATTCAAAATGTTTTATCTCTTAAACCGTGCGTCCAAATCTTGAACCGCTTTCGCCGTTAGATTCCTCGCGTCGAGATCTTCAAAACTAGATCCCATGTTGATAGGTTTTGACGAACTTTTTTTTCACGAAAAAACCGGACGAAAAAAACCAAACCAGGAGCACGGGTTTTTTCCCTTCAGAAAGAGGCACGCCCGTGCCTCTAACGAAATCACAACCGTGCCTCTCGCAGAAGCAAAATCGTGCCTCTCACGAAAGAAAAAAAACAAAAAACGTGTTTTTTTTCCGTTTCCGAGGAGGCACGGCCATGACTCTCGCGAAAGCACAACCGTGCCTCTCGCGAAAGAAAAAAACAGAAAACTTATTTTTTTCGTTTCCAAGAGGCACGGCCGTGACTCTCGCAAAAGCACAACCGTGCCTCTCGCGGAAGCAAAACTGTGCCTCTCGCGAAAGGAAAAAACAAAAAACACGGTTTTTTTTTCGTTTCCAAGAGGCACAGCCATGCCTCTCACGAAAGCACACCCATGCCTCTCGCAAAAACAAAACCGTGACTCTCATGAAAAAATGTGTTTTCTTGCGCAAAATGTTTTTTTCCCGATTGTTTTTTTGGGTCGAAAAGCTAGGAAAGACCCGTGAAAAACCAAAATGTAAAAAACCCCGGGAAAAACCGTTTAAAAAGCCAAAAACACATGCGAAAAAATAAAAAAATAAAATTCGGAGGGAGCGTTCAGAGCGTGACACGTGGCGAATGGCTGAGAACGCGCCAAGTGACGCTGATCGTTGCGAGGCTCCTGAAGAAGCGCTCGTTAATTAGTTGCTCTCGCTTCGTTGGGCTGAAAACGACGTTGAGAGTAGATGTGGTGTAGGCAAAATCTTGGACAGGCGGAAATTTTAGTACTGCCTTATAGATTCTTAAAGTATAACTAGAAAAAGGCCTGTGCGTTGCAATGGAAGGAAAAAAAATACCACATGCTCTTATGTAGCGACCAGACCTCAAACAGTCTGATCTCTGTGCTTTAGTGTCATCCCTGGATCAGTAATGCTGACACGCACAGTACTTGAAGGATTTATAACAGAGTAGCAATCACACACTTATTACATCGAATGTCTCAAAAGAGAGATTACTACAATAAATATGGCTTAAGGCCATCTAATAATGATAATAGCGGAAGACTTGGAAGATAAGCGAGTCTATCAACTCCAACGGCATCACTGAGTATAAGACCACGACCTAAGGCACCTTACTCGTCGTCTGGAAAGTCTGCAACATGAACGTTGTAGCCCGAAAATGGGTCAGCACATGGAATATGCTAGCAATTTAACACATAGAGAGTAATGAAAAGAATAATGCTATACTACATGCATATATGGCTGGTGGAAAGCTCTATGGTTACAGTTTTGCATAAAGCCAATTTTTCCCTAATACAAAGGAATAAATTTTTATTTAACAATCATGGTGGCTGTTAAACATTGAGAAGGTTCACCCAACTCAATCCCAATTAAGCATCAACATTAAACCCAACAAAATTAATTAAAGTAACATGATGAGATTCACAAGATAATCCAAGTACTAGATACTCAAAACGTCCATAACCGGGGACACGGCTAACCATGATTAGTTTGTACACTCTGCAGAGGTTTGCGCACTTTTCCCCACAAGATTCGATCTCCTCCGTTGGGATTCTCTCACTACATGGTGTTTGAGAAACGGATGATCGAGACATAGTCTTTCAGAAGCATTTGCACCTTACGATGGGTAGACCGTTACACCTACTTTCCCCTACATCTGCTAGTCTACCACTGTAAGAGTTCACACGACGTAATCAACTATGCTAGAGCCCATAGTAGCTTGCGGCTGCACACGAAAGTTTCTAGCATGAACAATCTCATGATCCCTTTGAGCCTAGGTGGCGGTCCATAAAGAAAATAACAGACAATCACTGGAATCCCAGGTGCCTCAATCCACCCAGATGTGTATTAAAGTTGCCACCTTAAATAAACCATTAATTAACAATCTCACATCTGTTATTGATACACTCACCCAATCCACGTCTACTAGCATAGCATGGCAATATAAGCAAACGTAGAAGTAACTCCCAATGGTTTGAAAGTAAACAGGATATAGGTACTACCTCAACTACTTCCCAAAACCCACATGTTAATTAGATCCTAATCATGTAATTGTTTGAGGATTGATCTAATGCAATAAAATTGGGTAGTAAAGAGGTATGATCAAAGTGTTACTTGCCTTGCTGATGATCCGTGAAACATAGAGATTCGAAGTAGCAAGCGGCGCAGTCCGGGTACTCTATCGCAAACAAACAAGCATACAATAAGCACTCATCTAATGCACAGGTAAAACACAAATAAGAGATCTAACCAGAAAGTTCAACTTAAGAACTCTAGTTTGTAAAAAGAATCAAATCAAACGAAGCAGCGAAACTCAAATGGCGAAAGAAACAGGCTTCGTTTTACTAATCTGGACCTAAGTCAAATTTTATAGTAGCAAAAACTTGTTTGAGTAGGTTAAACGGAAATAGGGTTTCGAGACGGAACTCTAGGCGCTTGAATCGTCTGATTCCGATAAACAAGCGAAAAGTTATACTAGAACGAAAATCGAATCAGAAATCGCGATCAGAAATAATCACGGAAAATCCGAGAAAAGAAAAACAGATGAACAGGCTAACGAATGAACGTTCGTTGTCTGCGGCTAAATGACGAAAACCGTTTGTTAAAATGAACGTATGGATGAACGTCCGCTAAATAAACTAACCAAAAAAATAAACCGATAAAAAACGAATCTAGGGTTTCGAAAAAAACCCAAACGGTTTTATAAGAAAAACCGGCGGCTACCTCGGGATGCTTGACGGCGGCGGCGGCGGCGGGGTACTCTGGCGAGGGGTCCGGCGGGGCGGCGGCGGTCGGCGGCAGGGTCGCGGCAGCGTCGGGCGGCGGGGCGGCGGCGACGCAGATCGGCGGCGGCGGCGGCAGCGCGCGGCGGCAGCGGTGGGGTCCAGCTGGGGCTAGGGTTTCGGGAGGCTGGGCTGCGGCTCGGGCTCCCCCGGCTTATAAAGGCCGGCCGGGCCTAGAGTCCTAGGCGGACACGGCCGGGTAGGTCGGTTCGTTTTTTTTTCAAAAAAATAATTACGTGCAGAAAAACAAATGAAAGAAATACTAAACGGACTCCAAAAATCCCGAAATAAAATTTTCCCCGACTTCTAAAATCAAGCCGGACAAGATGAACATTTATTTGGGGCCTAAATGCAATTTTGAAAAACGCACATTTTTCCTAAATTCAAATAAAATAGCGATAAACTCCATAATAAAATCTTATTTGATTTTAATATTAAATCCTCAATATTTCTTTATTTTGGGAAAGTCATTTTATTCCCTCTCTCATATGTTTTTTTAATAGAAATAATTGAAGATAAAATAATTAAAATCAAATGATCCTATTTTCAAAATTTGAGAAAACTCAAATATGAAAATAACGAAATCCCCAACTCTCTCCGTGGGTCCTTGAGTTGTGTAGAATTTCTAGGATCAAGCCAAAATGCAATAAAATATGATATGCAATGATGATCTATGTATAACATTCCAAATTGAAAATTTGGGATGTTACAAACCTACCCCCTTAAGATGAATCTCGCCCTCGAGATTCGGGTTGGCTAGAAAATAGGTGAGGGTGGTCCTTTCATAGATCTTCCTCTCGCTCCCAGGTGGCTTCATCCTCAGTATGGTGGCTCCACTGAACTTTGCAAAACTTGATAACCTTGCTGCGTGTGACTCAGCTAGCATATTCAAGAATCTTGACTGGCTTCTCCTCGTAGGTCAAATCACTATCCAACTGAATCGCTTCCAGCGGCACTGTATCTCTCAGTGGTATATCAGCCATCTCTGTGTGGCACTTCTTCAACTGGGAAATGTGAAACACATCGTGAACTCCTGACAATCCTTCGGACAATTCCAACTTGTAAGCAACTTCTCCCATACGCTCCAAAACTTTATATGGTCCCACAAAATGTGGCGCTAGCTTTCCCTTAACTCCAAAACGCTTAACTCCTCGAAGTGGGGATACACGAAGATAAACTCTGTCTCCGACTTCGTAAACTGTCTCCTTGCGTTTTGAATCTGCATATCTGTCTGGATTGGGCTACCTTGAGCCTATCACGAATAAACTTCACCTTCTGTTCAGACTCCTTAATCAGATCTGGTCCAAACAACTGACGGTCTCCTACTTCGTCCCACAACAACGGTGTCCTACACCTCCTTCCGTACAGAGCTTCGAAAGGGGCCATCTTCAAACTACATTGATAATTGTTGTTGTAAGAGAACTCCGCATATGGCAAATTGTCGTCCCAACTAGATCCATAATCTAGCGCACAAGCTCTTAGCATGTCCTCCAGAATCTGGTTGACTCTCTCGGTCTGTCCATCTGTCTGCGGATGAAAGGCTGTACTGAACTCTAGCCTGGTACCCAAAGTTTCGTGTAACTGATTCCAGAACTTTGAGGTAAACTGGGTTCCTCTATCTGATACAATGCTCCTCGGAACTCCATGCAGACATACGATCCTGGTCATGTATATCTTTGCCAACTTAGCACTGGTGTAAGTGGTCTTCACTGGGATGAAATGAGCTACCTTCGTCAAACGATCGACTACAACCCATATCGAGTCATAGCCTGAACGAGTCCTAGGCAATCCCGTGATAAAATCCATGCCTAGCTTATCCCACTTCCATTCGGGTGTCGGCAATGGTTGTAGAAATCATGCTGGCTTCTGGTGCTCTGCCTTCACTCTCTGACATACATCACATACTGCTACAGACTCCGCAATATCCTTCTTCATTCCGGTCCACCAGAAAGTGTCTTTCAAATCCAAATACATCTTGGTATTTCCTGGGTGAATCGAATACGGCGAATCATGGGACTCTTGCAGAATCAACTTCCTAATCTCCGAGTCATTAGGCACATAAACGCGGTCCTCAAACCATAAGGTATCGTGCTCATCCTCATGAAAACCTTTAGCTTTTCCTTTGCTCATCTTCTCCTTTATCTTGGCAATCTCCTTGTCAGTCTTCTGAGCTTCTCTGATCTTATCCATCAAGGTAGACTGAATCTCCAATGCTGCTACATAGCCTCTTGGAACTATCTCCAAACATAGCTCACGAAGATCCTCGGCTAACTCCTTTGGTAACTCTCCGGTCATGAGTGTGTTGACATGGCTCTTGCGACTCAACACATCGGCTACTACGTTAGCCTTTTTGGGGTGATAATGCAATCTCATATCATAATCCTTGATGAGCTCCAACCATCTCCTTTGCCTGAGATTCAACTCCTTCTACGTGAAGATGTACTTCAAACTCTTGCGATCCGTGTACACCTCACAATGGTTTCCGATGAGAAAATGTCTCCATGTCTTCAATGCATGCACTACGGCCGCTAACTCCAAATCGTGTGTAGCATAATTTAACTCATGAGGTTTAAGCTATCGTGAGGCATACGAAACAACTCTTCCCTGCTGCATAAGCACTGCTCCAAGGCCTCGACGAGAAGCGTTGCAATATACTTCATAATCCTTGCGCTGGTCAGGCAGAATCAAAACTGGTGATGTAACCAAACGTTTCTTCAACTCCTGGAAACTGGCCTCACATTCCTCAGTCGATTTGAACTTGGTGTCCTTCTTCAACAACTCCGTCATGGGCTTTGCAATCTTCGAGAAATTCTCAATGAACCTCTGGTAGTATCCTGCGAGTCCAAGAAAACTCAGGATCTCTCCAACTGTTGTTGGGGCTTCCCAGTTTGTCACGGTGACAACTTTGGTGGGGTCTACTGCTATTCCTTCTCTAGATATTACATGTCCAAGGAATCCGACTTCCTTCAACCAAAACTCACATTTGCTGAACTTGGAATATAACTGATGTTCTCTGAGTTTCTCAAGTACCATACACAAATGCTCCTTATGCTCCTCTTCATTCTTCGAGTAGACCAAGATGTCATCAATGAACACCATGACGAACTTATCCAGAAACTCCATAAACACCTTGTTCATCATGTTCATGAAATAGGCAGGTGCGTTAGTCAGACCAAATGACATAACGCCATACTCATACAGCCCGTACCTGGTGGTAAAAGCTGTCTTAGGTATATCCTGCTCCCGAATCTTCAACTGGTGGTATCCTGATCGCAAATCGATCTTGGAAAATACCTTAGCTCCTTGCAATCGGTCAAACAAGTCATTGATCATCGGCAGTGGGTATTTGTTCTTGATTGTCACTTCATTCAATCCTCGATAATCAACAACCATCCTCAATGATCCATCCTTCTTCTCCACTAGAAGCACTGGCGATCCCCAAGGTGAAGAGCTTGGGCGAATATAGCCTTTATCCAATAACTCCCTGATTTGCTTCTTAATTTTCTCCAAATCTTTTGCGGGCATCCTATACGGTCTCTTAGATATCGTCCCGGTGCCTGACAAAAGCTCAATCAAAACTCAATGTCTCTATCCGGTGGCATGCCTGCCAACCCCTTTGGAAATACGTCAGGGAAATCCTTCACCACTGGTACTTCCTCCTGTACAACTCCTGATAAGGAATTTACTTGAGTCCTCTTCGGCTCATGCAGCGATACATACTTAATCCTTCTTCCTTCTGGGGTGGTAAGCAGAATCGACTTACTGACGCAATCGATGTTTCCTCCATACATCGATAGCCAATCCATACCCAGAATCACATCCAAACCTTGCGATTCCAAAATGATTAAATCCGAGGGAAAACATGCCTATCTATACTCAATGACACTTCAAAAAATCCTCGACTGGCCATATACTTCGCTCTTGGTGAGCTTACTAACATAGGTGTTCTAAGAACCTTGGTGGGCAGTTTATACTTATCCACAAATCCCCTTGATATGTATGAATGCGATGCACCAGTATTAAAAAGAACGATTGTAGTAAATGATGTAAGTGCATCTAGTGCCCCTTAGTGATTTTGGTGTATTGAAGACTTATAGGTTAAGGGACTAATGCGTTTGTGAGTGTACACAGGTCTATAAGTCTATGAGGAGTTTGATATTTACAGAGAAAGTCGACCCCTAAAAATGAAGTTCTTCGACTGAAGACTTTGATATTCTGAAGACTTTCTGAAGACTTTGAAAGTGAAGAAATTGGTGTGACCTTGAAGACTTGGTATTCATTTGTGGAACATGAAGCGTGAAGACTTTTGTTTTCGTAGTTTCATTTTCTCTTTCTTGAGTCATAGGAAACACCGTACTGTTAAAGGGGGTCAAGGAAATACTAAGGAAAAATTTCCATGTGATGCTCAACTCAAAATCCTACACCTACCAATCCCTTCGAGTGAAGCCTTTGGAAATCTCATACAGTTCAGTCACTTTCTTCAGTGACAGAGATGAAGTTCTTCTGGTCGCTGATGAATTTGTTCTGACTGAGGAGTTAGGAATTCGCAAGTGCGAATTGCCTACACAGTGAGGAACATGATAGCCCTAAGGAATTTGAGAGTCAAATTTCCGACCGTTGCTGTGCTGCGCGCCAGCTGTCCCAAAATATCTTATCCACCTAACGGTCATATCATTGAAGGGCATTTATGTCTTATCATGTCGGGCTGCTCCCTAGGCTATAAATAGCCGCCCCCTACAACCACTAGCTGGTTGGCTGCTCCGAGAGAACTTGACACTTGTCATTTGAGAGCAACCCATCCTCCGAGGACTTTGAGCGAAAATCATCGAGTGAGGAAAACCCAAAACCAAACCCCTACAAACCCAAAGTGATTGAGAATCACTGAAGAAATTGATCCTGCGTGGATCCGACGCTTGTTACCTTTGAAGACTGTGCTTCTTCCAGATGGTTAGGCGTCATGGTCTAGAGCATCCAAGAGGAATTGTGGATCGCCGAGTGACCAAGTCTGTGAAGGTTTGGAAGTCGCCTGAAGACTTACCATGAGTGATTGGACGAGGTCTGTGTGACCTTAGTTCAAGGAGAATACGGTGAGGACTGGGTGTCCTGAGCTGCGTGCTCAGCGACTGGGTGTCCGGGACTGTGTGTCCTCAAGTTTAAATACTCAGCCGCTCCAACCAAACGTACAACTGAGACAGCAGTTGGAACTGGTCTACCAAATCATTGTCTTCACCAACCTAACTGGTTCTATTTCCTCAACCCTTTCATTTCCTCATTACTGTGTTGAGTGTTTGTTCATATCTGTGTTTGAAGACTTTGACTGAAGACTTTCTCAATTTCCTCAGTTCAATTTCTTCAGTCTGTTTGTCTTCATCTTGTGTTATCCTGTGATTACGCTTTCTGTACTCTGTGCTAGTCTTCATTTCATCATGATGACCATGCTTGTATTCTGTTATGCTTACTTCTGAGTACTTATTATGCTGCTAGTAGTTCTTCGCTAAGGAATGTCCTCACCGGCAAATTCCTCAGTGAAGAATTCATAAAAATCGCCTATTCACCCCCCCTCTAGTCGATATAACGCACTTTCAATTGGTATCAGAGCGAGGCACTCCCTTGTTCTGTGTGATTTTGGTTTAACCGCCTGGAGTTTTAGTTATGTCGACCGCAGGTATGATCAAGGTCTCGGCTGGGTGTCCTACCTTTGATGGGACGGACTACCCCTACTGGAAAAACAAGATGCGAATGCATCTTGAGGCAATTGACAACGATCTCTGGTATGTTGTGTAAAATGGTGTTCCCTCTGTCTCACCCTCACTGAACACTACCGATGTGAAGAGATTCAAGCAACTCAATTCTCAAGCGAAGAATATCATATGTGGCCATCTGAGTAAAGGACAGTATGGAAGAGTGAGTGCTTTGGAAACTGCTAAGCTTATCTGGGATAGGCTGTCCAAAGTGAATGAAGGAGTCTCAACTTAGCGTGACTCTCGAGTTGATGTTCTTCGGAATCTCTTCAACCGCTTCAAAAGACTCGACAATGAAAATGTCCAACAAACTTTTGATCGCCTCACTGACATCTCAAATGAGCTTCAAGCCCTCGGTGCCACTGACATCACTGACCATGAGGTGGTGAAGAAACTGTTGAGATCGCTTGATTCCTCATTTGATACTCTGGGACTGATGATACAAGAACGGGCTGACTACAAGTCTCTTGATCCTGCCGATATCCTCGAAAGGCTAAATACTCACGAGTTCCAGCTTGCTGAAAAGAGAGATCTCTATGGTTCGAGCTATGGCAAACCACGTGCCTTGAAGGCCAAGGTTGTGTCTGAGTCTGAATGTGAGGATTCTGGTAGCAGCCTTGGTGATCCTGAAGAATTGAGCCAGGAGCTAGCACTGCTCGTGAAGAAATTCCAGAAGTTCTCAAGACGTGGTCGCTTTGGAAAATCCTCAAGAAGCAGTGATTCCTCATCAAGTGACTATAAGAGAAGGCTGTGCCACAAATGCAAGAAACCTGGTCACTATATTCAAGATTGTCCTCAGTGGGAAAAGGAATTGAAGAAGAAGAAATACAAGGATTATAGTTCTGATGATGCGAAGAAGAAGAAGAAATCGTTAAAATCTTCGTCATCAAAATCCTCGAAGTCTTCATCTCACAAGAAGAGCAGCTCCAAGAAGGCTCGGGCATTCATTGGCAAGGAAATGGACTCTGAAGCTGAATCTGAGGAACATGAGGAAGAGGAGGCGTCTGAAGAATCCGAATCTGGTGTGGCGAGTCTGGCCTTCGCTACTGCTTTCGTTAGCAAGTCCATCTTCAACTCTGAAGAAACTGACCCCACCGACAAGCCTGATGAAGATAATGATGACTACGCTCCGACCTATTGCTTCATGGCGAAAGGTGCAAAGGTACTCAAATACATCTCCTCTGAATCTAGTGAAAATGAATCTGATGAGGATCTCAAGCCCAGCTACTCTAAACTTGCTAAGATTGCTGTAAAACAACAAAGGGCTTTTGAAAAGGTTCAAAACATGCTAGACAAAAGTGATGATATGTTGGGTGAAGAAATGGATCGCACTAAAGCCCTGACTGAAAATCTTCAGAGACTTCAGTCTAGGTTTGATAACCTTCAAAGTCATCATAACACTCTCTTATCTGATCATGAGAAACTTTCTTATGAATTTCTTCAAAGAAAGCAAGACCTTGAGAAGCTAAGAGTGAGTTATGAAGATCTTCAGAAGGAGCGCGATTCATTACTAGCTCAACAAATCAGCGCTTCTCAGGAAGAATTTGTTCCTCCATGCTTAAAGTGCATTGAACGTGAATCTGCTAATTCTTCACCTGAATGTTCAAATGCTTCAACTGTTACAAATTCTTCACCTGCCTCTGCTATCACTAACTCCTCATCTGAGGACATTGCTAGTATCACTGACGATGCAGGGCTGAAGGAATTGTACATGACAGGCATGTACAAAATCCTCAAAGGGCATCAGACTCTTTGTGATGTGCTTAAAAAGCAGATCCTCAACAGAAACCCTAGGAAAGAGGGTATCGCCTTTGAGAGGAAACTTAATGCTGATGGAACATATTGGAAGCCTGAGCAGTACCCCAAAACCTCATGGGTTGCCGCAAAGGGACCTCCAGTTGATCCATCTAACTTATCTGGCTTTACATGTGAATCTCCTCATTCTTTTGATGAGTCATTTGACTCCAACTATAAACTGTTCAAAAATCAGAATGGTGAAGTATTTGCTAGATATGTTGGCACTAACTGCAGGAACGGTTCTCCTATGAAGAAAATCTGGGTTCCCAAGAAGTGCCTTGAAAGTCTTCAGGTGAATGTCCTCATGACACCACCTGTGAAGAACAGGAACCCCAGATCAAATTCTTCATATGGACCAAATTCTTCATATGGATCCAAGTCCTCATACGGACCAAATTCCTCACGTGGATCAAATTCCTCAAAAGGATCAAAGTCCTCATATGATTATCATCGTGCTAACAACTCTGTTTCGCAGGGTAGAGCTAAGAGCTATGAATATGTGCATTATTCTTCAAACCATTATGTTCATAAGTCCTCGAAGAATTTTTCTGCTTATTCATATGCTTACCCTAACCCCTCTTATGTGAAACGAAATGGTTTGGCCTCTATGCCACCATTCTCGTATGGTGCTCGCAGAGGGATAAACTCTTTGCCACCCCTTCAGATGTGGGTGGTGAAGAAAAAGAACTAATCTCTTCTGCAAGGTCAGGTCTCCAGACGTGCTTTAACGTCTGAAGAATTTGCTGGGGACCTGACAAAATTGCCTGAAAGGACGCAGGCAAATCATGATGAAATGAACCTTCATTTCACACGTCCTCATACTGCTATATCTATTTACTGATTGATGAAATTCATCTGATGAACTTGATATCATATTCTTCACTAATGAAGCACATGAGATTGTAAGCTACACTAATTCATCTGCAGGATGATCAACCCAAAGCTACTGAGTGGGTCCTCTCACACGCTCAAAAGCTTCACATTTATCTAACTTTTGTGGGCACTATGCTTTTGTCTCCATCACAGAGCCCACTAAGGTAGATGAAGCATTTTTTGGAGCCGGAGTGGATTCAGGCTATGCAAGAAGAACTACATCAGTTTGAGCTCAACAATGTCTGGGAACTGGTCAAACGTCCAGATCCTCGCAAGCATAATATCATTGGCACAAAGTGGATCTACCGCAACAAGCAAGATGAAAATGGCCTTGTGGTGAGGAATAAGGCACGACTGGTAGCTCAAGGCTACACACAGGTTGAAGGAATTGATTTCGATGAAACTTTTGCACCTGCTGCTAGACTTGAGGCTATTCGCATATTACTTGCTTATGCTAACCATCATGATATCATCTTATATCAAATGGATGTGAAAAGTGCATTCCTCAATGGTAAGCTTGAGGAAGAAGTATATGTTGCTCAACCCCCAGGTTTTGAAGATCCAAAGAATCCTGACAAAGTCTTCAGACTTAATAAGGCCCTCTATGGCCTCAAGCAAGCCCCTCGGGCGTGGTATGATACATTGAAGGAATTCTTCGTGAAGAATGGCTTCGCACCCGGTTCACTCGATCCTACTCTCTTTACTAAATCTTATGATGGTGAACTGTTTGTGTGCCAAATATATGTTGATGATATTATCTTTGGTTGTACTGACCAATGTTATAGTGATGAATTTGCCTATATGATGAGTGAAGAATATCAAATGTCTATGATGGGAGAGTTGAAATTCTTCTTAGGTCTTCAAATTCGTCAACAGCGCAATGGTATATTCATATCTCAGGAGAAATACCTCAAAGATGTACTGAGGAAATTCGGCATGCAAGATTGCAAAGGCGTCAAAATTCCTATGCCCACAAATGGCCATCTATGCACTGATGAAAATGGTATTGACTTTGATCACAAGGTATACCGCTCCATGATTGGTTCTTTATTGTACTTATGTGCATCTAGGCCAGATATAATGCTTAGTGTTTGCATGTGTGCCCGTTTTCAAGTTGCACCGAAGGAATCACACCATAAGGCTGTGAAGCATATTCTTCGATATCTAGCTCACACACCAACACTAGGATTATGGTACCCCAAGGGCTCTGCTTTTGATCTCATTGGATATTCTGACTCTGACTATGCTGGTGATCGTGTGGACCGCAAGTCAACTTCTGGCACTTGTCATTTCCTCGGACGATCTTTGTTCTGTTGGTCCTCGAAGAAACAGAACTGCGTATCACTGTCTACTGCGGAAGCTGAATACATTGCTGCTGGCTCTTGCTGTGCTCAACTGCTTTGGATGAAGCAAACACTCAAGGACTATGGCGTCAACGTGAAGAATGTGCCTCTCCTCTGCGACAATGAGAGTGCCATCAAGATTGCTCACAACCCAGTTCAGCACTCGAAGACAAAGCACATTCAGATTCGTCATCATTTTCTTCGTGATCATGTGTTGAAGGGCAACATCTCCATCGAGCACGTGAAGACTGAAGAACAGCTAGCTGATATCTTCACTAAGCCCTTGGATGAGAAGAGATTTAGCAAGTTGCGGTGTGAGCTAAATATCTTAGAATCTTCGAATGTTCTTTGAAAAGGACACACACCCTGACACTTATGCAAAATTGATGACTTAGATGTGCAACACATGAAGAAACATTTTTCTTCAATCAATGAAGAATAACACTCTAAGTGTGATGAAATTAATGAAGAATTTGATTCTCAGAACCCTACGACAATTGTACACGGTGTCTGAAATCATCATTCTTATACGGTGGGTCACGCCACCATAAAAAGTTGAAAATCTTCAAATTTGAGTTTTTCCTCAGTTTTGAAATTCTTCAGTTTTTCAAATTCTTCAACTTTGCAAAATCTTCACTGTTTCCGTCGTTTTTCTTCATTGGCTATATATATATATATATATATATATATATATATATATATATATATATATATATATATATGAGTTTATGTCCTCTACAGCATTCACTTATAGCTATTTCCTCAAGTTGCTTTTTCTGCTAAGTGAATGTGATCGGACCCTTCCCCCTCTATGCTATACTCAACCCAATCTATTCACAAATTCTTCATGTGCGTTCTATTTGAAACTCGTTCAAAATCTTCACTGTGTCCTTGTCAGCTGAAGAAATTGCGAACGAAACTTTAAAACAAATCTTATCCAAATTTTCGGTTTTGCCGCTCAAACCGTTCCGCATCCCACAATGCATTATTCTATTCACCCACGATCGTACACGATCTCAACTACACAGTACGTGGGTGACACATGTCGCGAGAAGGAGAAAGGGCAGGGGCACGTTCGTCCCAAAATCTTCGGGCGAACAGTTTTTCACCGTGTCTATAAATACCCCTCTCCCCTTCCTCACTTCATTTACTCCGCTCGATCGCTACTCTCTCACTCGAGCTCCTCAAACCCTAGCGCTGCCGCTACTCCATCATCGCCGGTGAGGAAGAGCTTCGCTGCCTCGACCTCGTTGCCGTCGTACTCACCCCGACCGCGGAAATCTTCACTCCGCCGCCGCCGTAGCTGTCTTCCTCTGCCAAGTTAGGGCGTGGGAGATCTAACCTGACGAACTTCACATCTGTTCTTCTCAGTTCGTCGTGTTCTTCACTTCGGGTAATTAAAAGTTACTTTTATTACTCACTTTGATTCTCAAACTTTCCTGAAAATCTTCAAAGGTGTTTATTCTTCAAATCTTCACACATATGAACACCTCACACATCATATGATCTTGAACTGTTTCTCTAAGCAATCATTTTCTTCAAGATTCCCTAATTGTGTGGATCTTCGATCTGTACAACTCTGGAACCTAAGACAAGAACGCTTAGTGAAATTCCTCAAGGTTCATCTGGTCAAATTCCTCAAAACTTGTTCTTTTCGAAAAACCTTCTAAGAACGCATATGACCTCTCCAAATTCCTCGCACCTACACTCTGTTCACAGGTACTCATGTCTGCTGCTGAATCACTAGGTTCTCATCAACTTAACTCATTTGCAGCGTACTCGAAGAAAAACTGCATACTTCTTCAGAGAATTCGATTGTTCAAATTCCTCAAGTGAAGAATATGGCAGACGGTAAGAAGCCGCAGAAAGGAGGAAAGAAACCTGAGGTTATGACTACGTTTGAAATCCCTGAGGAAATTTATGCTGACTATTGCACACCTGATGAAGCAAAATTTGGCAAAGAAAACAAAAATCAGCGCAAGGTGCGCATACAGAGGATTGAACGGAGATGGGCAAGGGAATGGAGGGAATACAGATATGTGACTCCAAAGTACATGAAGAAATTCGCCCTCAATCCTCCATGCCCAAGAGCTCCATTGGCACCTGGCCAAGTAGCTGACCCCACCAGCATCAAGCGTGGTGAGGACTTTCCTGAAGAATGGGCTAAGCGCCAAGCTAAATTGGCAAGACAAGCCAAGGAGGTAGTAAAGAAATTCAATGAGGATTCTGCCACTACTACTGCTACTGAGGCCTCGGTCAAACCAAGGAAATCCATGCCGAAGAAGCATGCTCGTAAACCTAGTGCTTCACCAACAGCGCCCTCACGGCCAAGTTCCTCAGCAATGCCCTCACGGCAAATTCCTCACACTGCTACTGCTCCACCAAAGTCCACAGCAGCTCCTTCAAAGTCCTCAGCTCCTGTGCATCTGGCTACATGTCAAAGAACTGTTGGTTTCTTGATTGCCTCTGGTGTCTCAGCAAGTTCCTCAGCTGCACCAATTTCCTCATCAGGCCCCACACTGTTGAAGACCAAAGCAACAGCTGGACGAGGTCCTCGGCTAAGTCCAAAGAAGAAACAGGTCGCATTCCATGTGCCTTCTGATGATGAAGCTTCTGATGATGAACTTGCAGAAATCATCAGAGACAGACAGGCGAAGGCCGCTAGAGCTAAAGGTACATCTGTGCCACTGCTTTTGGATCCGAAGAAAATCCTTGATTACATTGATCTCTGGCACAAGGATCCAAACACCCCAATGCCTGATTTTCATCTGACTCCTGGTCAAAGTCACATGCTAACCCATTTCATCACTCAAGAGAAATGAAAGTTTGAAAAGGCAAGAGAGATCAAGAAAGCGCAATACAGAAAGGCGAAGTTCCTGAAGAAAAATGTTGTCAGAATGACACCTGAGGAACTTCTCCAGGCTCAGTCTGAAATTCAAGCCCTCAGCAAAGACTTTGATGCCTACTATGCTGATTGGCAAGGAGCTAAAGTGAGATTCGTCAATCTGATGAAGAAATTCACAAATGTTACAGCCCCATCGCAACAAGAAAATCTTCAGGCTGTAGACTCTGCTCAGCCTGCTGAAGAACATGCCAGCACCGCTGATGACTTTCAGCCTGCTGAAGAAAATGCTAGTTCCAGGGCTGGTGAAGAAATTCCAGCCGCTGAAGAAATTGCCAGGGCATCCACTAGTGGTGCGCCTAAAGAAACTGAAGAGAACAGGGCAATTGCATCAGTTGCGCCTGAAGAAAATCAACCAGATTCCTCAGCTCCTCCCGCGCCTACACCAACTCCAATTCTTCCATCTGCCTCTGATGTGAAGAAGACCAAGGCTGCAGAGCGAGCTGCAGTGAAGAAACGGAAGGCATCAGCTGCGTCAAATTCTTCGGCTGCGAAGAAAATGAAGCCAATGACCAGCTCATTTGAAAATCCTATTGATGCTGTTCCAATTTCCTCCATGCCATCAAAGGACCTTGTTCCTTTTGGAGAAGACTATGAGATCCCAAGCGGATCTAATGAAGAAAATCATTCTGCTGGTTCGTCAGAGCAGCTCGATGAAGAAATTGAAGTGGACGCAATCCCTTCAACGCCAGTCATTTCCTCACCTATGCCTCAGTTCACAGCTGAAGAGGCTGGTGTTGAGGAAATTGAAGATGAAGATGTGGATATAGGATGCACCACACCTGTGATGAATGATGACTTTTGGGAAAGTCAGCATCCCAATACTCCTCTATTCACACCTATCCAACAGATTCCTCAGTCCCCTGCAACAACAGTTCAAATGGGCTCTGAAGAAACTCATTCCACTCCCTCTGTGCATGAAGAAATTCCAGCCAGTAGTGCTGAAGAACCTGTGCTGCTGATCCTCAGGTTGCACAAGAAGAGGAACCAGAAATTCCTTAGCCTGAAGAACTCGAGCTCGCGATTCCTGAGGTGGTAATGCAACTCACTGACACTCCTCTGCCAAAGCCGAAGAATCTGTTCTCAAGTAAACAGAAGTTCAAGGCTAAAGACTTCTTTGCCGAGAATGTATTCTTCACAGATTACAACCCCTATGACTCTGCTCACATAAGGAAGAGGCGTTTCTGGACTGCTAGTCAGGCCAACTTCTATTCCTCTGTGCTGTTTGACAAAGACAAAATCTTCGATCATGAACATATTCCTCACGTGGATATGGAATCTCTGCCATGCTTCGAGCCAGTCCTCAGTGTTCTTCACGATGCAGGATTACTAAATTTCTGCACGGACATTTGCGATTGGAATGAAGAACTCATTCTTCAGTTCTACGCGGCACTGCATATCACTGGAGACGCTGAAGATGTCAACTCATGGGTGTTGGACTGGATGACCGAAAACACTCACTACAAGGCACCGGCAACTGAATTGCTTCATGTACTTCCTCTCAATCCTCCCCATGACAGTGCATGTTGCACCTACAGTGACCCTGAACTGACAAATCACTATATGCAAGTGCTCATGAAGCCTTTGAAGCCTGGGCAGGCCCCACGAACCAAATTCCTCGTCAAGGAATTACTCTATGTGCCTCGGATTGTCTATCGCATTCTGATGAAGACAATGAGTCCTATCAAAGGCCACGACTCAAATGATGAAGAAGTCGTTGGCATCATGAAGAATATGCTTTTCAACATCATTCATGGCATTCCCGTCAACTTCCATGATTTCTTCATGAGGACTCTGGCCAATATTGCTATGTCACCATTCGAGCTGAAGCCCTATGCGCCTTGGATTATGAGATTCATCAGGGCAAGATCTTCACTGAATTACAAAGCTGACACTCTGAACTACGGTAGCTACTTGCCTCCCATTGAAGTCCTCAAACGGACAGTTTTATCAGCTGATGATAAAGGCAAGGCAGCTGCTGTGATCGATGAAGGCATTCGTCCATTGGATGGTCAATTTCGCAAGGCTGCATCTTACTCTACCAATGACAACTCTGCCACACATGACTCTGCCGCAAATACCTCAGCCAAGCGAAATCCTCAAGCCACAGCACCCAGGGTGATGACTGACCGTGAGTTACTCCTCAGTCTTCATCAGAAGGTTGATCGCAATCACAAATGGGTAAAGCGTCAGTTTGGTGCACTTCTTCACAATATGACCTCAACATACGATGCAGTGAAGAAGAACCAATACTACCTTCATGAAACCTTCAACCGCACCTGGGCTGTCCTCACACATGTCTATAGCGCTGAAGAACTGAAGACTATGGGTCTCAAGGAAGAATTTGACTGGTCTACGCCTCCTCCAAAGAAACTCAAGAGGGTCAAAGTTCCTCCACTGGTGGCCTTCTCTTCTTCTTCATCGCGTGACACTGATGAGTATGAAGATTTGGACGACACTGCGGCAGGCCCTGCTACAACAAACAACCCCGACAACGCTGGCGCTCCTCCATCGACTTGAAATTCTTCAGGGGCGTTAGTCCTCAGTTTCAATCCTTTTGGTCATTTGATGAAAAAGGGGGAGAAATCTGAGTTAGTCTTCAAGCGGGTCTATATTAAGGGCATTTTTTAAGTTACAACTCTCGTTCTTCTGAAACTCTTATTTGGATCGAGTTGTAATCGTAAACCCGATGGTGCGCTGATACTCTTGTTGCATTATGCTTTGCATGCTTAGTCCTCGTTAATGACATTGCACGCATGCTGAATCTCATCAGGCACCATATTTCATCATGCATTTCAAATTCTTCATATTATATATCAAATGCATGTATGAATTACAAGATATAGGGGGAGATCTCCATGATTCAACTCTTAAATGTGCATTGCCTCACAAGCAAATTCCTCACTATGCACATCTTCAGGGGGAGTTCTTCTATATCTTGCAATCAAATTCCTCAATATCAGTATTTACACTTCATATATTTATCCCCGTTGAAAACTTAACCTATATTGTCATCAATCACCAAACAGGGGGAGATTGTAAGTGCATCTAGTGCCCCTTAGTGATTTTGGTGTATTGAAGACATATAGGTTAAGGGACTAATGCGTTTGTGAGTGTACACAGGTCTATAAGTCTATGAGGAGTTTGATATTTACAGAGAAAGTCGACCCCTAAAAATGAAGTTCTTCGACTGAAGACTTTGATATTCTGAAGACTTTCTGAAGACTTTGAAAGTGAAGAAATTGGTGTGACCTTGAAGACTTGGTATTCATTTGTGGAACATGAAGCGTGAAGACTTTTGTTTTCGTAGTTTCATTTTCTCTTTCTTGAGTCATAGGAAACACCATACTGTTAAAGGGGGTCGAGGAAATACTAAGGAAAAATTTCCATGTGATGCTCA